>CM060902.1:1019838818-1020463818 GCA_030737815.1 Allium fistulosum
CGTCGTCAATTGGTTGACTTGTCAATATTTCTAAATTATTGACAAATGAAAAAAAAAATGAATTTGGAAAATATAATTGGAAATGGAATTAAATGAATATGATTTTAAATTTGAGAATATAAACTCCAATGTTTGAAATTTGTACCAATGGTTTGGAAATAATCTACGTATCATTTGAAAATTTTGAATAGGAATGATTTGCCAAATGATTTTGAAATAAATAAGTGGTGTATGCCCCGCTTGATGTTTGGAAAGTAAGTTTCGGTAATGAGTGCATGCATTATCGACGTTTATTTTTCAAAAGTCCGAGTGGGGGAGACCCTCAATGTTTTCTATACTCTTTGAATAAAATGGAAATTGAAACTTTTCTAAAATATGAAATAGAATTTGAAGGTTAAAAATGAAAATTTAAATTGCAATAGTAAACCTTAATGTGATTAATAATAAATTGAAGATTTATTAAATAGGCTCAACACTAAAATTTAATGAAAATAAGTTATATATTATCAACTACACTAAATTTGCATAACCATAACTTACCTAATATTCAAAAGTTTAAAATGCATATTCTGATAAGTAAGAAATAATATACAAGTACGATTGTGAAAACAAAATGTGGAGATTCTTTGATAGTTGTGAATATAAAAGAAATTCAATTGAAATTGAATAATATATACTTAGTTAATAGTGTGAATTTAATTTAAACAAGTAAATTAACCGAATTAAAACAATAAAGTAAACAAATAAATTGAATGAGGGAATTTGCTTTAACTTAAACAAAGCAAATGAATGAGTAAACTGGATTTGTTAGGAATTATAAAAGATGGGAAGTTAAGATAAAATTTAGAGTGAAAGAAATATACAAAGGAATGAATTAGATTTAAATCAATGAAATATAAAACTTGTAAATGGAAACTAAGTAAATTTGAATAAACTAAATGTCAATAAACTTGAAATTGATTGACTTGGCGGGAAATTTTGTATGGATGTTAATGTTGTGGTGCAATGGTTGTTAGATGGATGTTAATTGATTAAATAGGATTCATTTTGTTAATAAATTGAATAAATGGAATATAAATTTAAATAATTAAATTCAATTTGAAGTAAGGTGATGTTGAATATAATTGTATTCAATTTAATTTGAAGAAAAATTGTCTTGAGTTAAATGTGGATGTAATAAAGTGAATAAACCGGAAAACAAATTTAATGTAAACTTATTTCATAAAAATATAAAAGAAATTAACAACTTTGTGTTAATGCTTGATTTTCCGGAAACTTTAAATTGGATAGTTTGTATTTGTAATAACAAACAAATGTGGAAATCTAAAATTGTCCGGTATGTGCTGAAACTAAAAGTACCATAACTTTTAAATGAATAATCGGAATTTAATGATCTTGGACTTTTCTGAAAGCTTAGAATCTGTAGCACGACTTTTGTTTAGAGTATTTCAGAAAATTCATTCATTTACTAGGTTAAACATGTAAATGTCTATCGCTGTCCTGTGTAAGAATAAGCAAAACCAATAGCATTTGACCTTAGTATTTATGACATAACTTTTTACTGGTTTATCGGATTTTCATGATCTTGTACTTTCTGGAAACCTCAGAATCTATGTTCCAACTTTTGTTTTAGAAGCCTTGCATTTTGCTGAAGTTTAGAAGGTCGAAAGTGTGCGTGAATGTCGCTGACCTGCACGGACCTGAAACGTATTCTCGTAGTAAAACGGCCGTAACTTTAGAACGGATAGTCCGAATTAGACGATTTTGGACATTCCGGAAACCCTGAAACAAATGCCACAACTTTCATTTTGATTACCTTGCAAAATTATGTCGTTCAGCTAGCTAAAAACTATGTTCTACTCGCTGTCCAGAATTTTGATATTTCAGTTTTGAAGTTAAAGATGTTATATACGTGTGTATATGCTAAGTATATTGATATATATTCATTTGCACGGTTCTAACTTGGTTGTTGAGTATTTTAGTAGGTAGAAAAGGATTGCGCTCGACTTCCGAAACCCGGTTCTGCGCTAAACGCAAAATGTAAGAAAAAAAATTTGCTATTAAACGCTAATAAAGGTACGTATTTGGATTATTTATCGTATTTGGGTTTTATATATATTGTTTTTCCCCATATTTGGGATGCCTCATTTTGAATGAGATGTATATCATCCAATTATTACCATGTGAAATTTTTCGGTCCTAGCCGCGCAAAGGAGGTGCTGCCGAAATTTTTCAAAAATCCGGGAGTTAGAAAATTTTGTGAAAAAAAAAATTCTATAACTAAATTTTGCAAATAAGTAGAATATTTTGAATAAATTATATTTAAATGATGGTTTCCCCTTCTCCGTTCCTTTTCGAGGACGAAAAGTTTTAAGTTGGGGAGAATGTAACGACCCGTATTTTTAACACTTTAAAAATACGAATTAAAATGAAAATTTTGATAAAAATCCGAAGGAAATAAAATTTTGTGTTGTTAAATGTGAATTACAAGTTAAAATACAAAACTGAATTCTGAAATAAGTTATTTGTAAATTAAATATGGATGTTAACTTGTAGTGAATGTAAATAATGAATTGAATTTGATTGTAAACCAAATATGTTATGATTGTAAACAAAGAATAAATAAAATGGTAGATTTAATAATGGAAGTTTATGTTATTGAAACTAATATAAATAAATGTAACTTAATATTACAGTTGATAAAGATGTTAACTTGTAATTGAACGTAAGTAAAAGATTTAAATTTGAATGTAACAAGTAATTGAATTGAATTGAATTTGATTGTAAACAACGAAATAAATAAAATGTTACATTTAATATTGAAGTTATAATATGGAAATCAACGTAAATGAATGTAATTTAATATTACTGTGAATTTAAATAAGATGATAGCTGAAGAAAATGAAAGTAAATGAATTATAAACTATTGATAATAATGTATAAGTAAATGGTTGATTCAATAATGAAAGTGTAAATCGAAATAAAAGAATTCATTTGGAATTAAATAACTTGAATTTGAATTACAATATAATTGAACGTTGAATCTAATATAATCTTTTATATTGGATTTATAATGGAAAATTGCATTGTAAAAGATTGTTAATTACTATGAAATTAAAAATGGAATTTGTGAACAATTAAGATTTGATTTAAAAGTTAGTAATTTAAAATTGGGAATTTTATATTGAAATTAAACAGTCGAATAACTTATTTTTCGAATATTGGATTTAATTAGACAATTAAATCGATAATTTAATAAGTTAAATTTCAGAAATAATTGAAATCGAGTTGAATATGATTGAAATAATTTGTAAAATTTTATCTTATCATATTGGAGTTATAGTAATGTTATAGAACTTTTAAAATTGAATTTAAAGTTAATTTGTGAAAATTGAATATTTTAATATTTAATTATCGACTGAAAAATAGCCATTTTTCTAACAGTCTCAGAATTGAACGAAACTAGTTCCATTGGATCCGTAATAGTTTGTTTCTGTCGGATTTCAATTTTCGTAGTAATCGGAGTTATCATTTGACCGTGGCAGCTCGAAACGCATCGAATTGTTTTTAATATTAATTCGGCGAGAGAAAATAGTCATTTTTCTAAAAGTCTCGGATTTTGACGAAACTAGTTTCATCGGATCCGTAATGTGATATTATTGTATGGTTTCAAATTTCGTGTCAATTGGATGTACCATTTGTCCGGGGCAAGCCAAAACGCATCGAAATCGGTTTAAATCGGTTTAATTTAAAACTGATCGTTTTTCTCCGTAACTCGCCCAGATGACCGAATTAGCCTCCGAAACATGTTCCATTGCGTTCAGAACGTGGGGTAAACCTTAGAAACGTCAGCCGGCACGCTTCGTTTGGAGTTCGAAAAATCCGGGATGAATAGTGTCGCGTATTTTTCAATAAAAGCCCTCACTTTCTCTATTTTCCAAAAAACCCTAGGTCAAATAGCTTCAGCCGCCACTAATCTTTTTAATGGCTGAGAATTTCGAAACTTTCTCCTCTATTATCTCCAAATCTACAAACAATTAGCAAAAGTCGTCAACTACAAAGTTGTAGAGGGCATCAAGATCTAGCTATCCAACGGTGGAGATCGGAAACGGAGCCACGGATTGACGGCAAAAAGAGATGGAAGCTGCTGCGTTTTCACGCAAATCGAGGTGGAGGAGGCGACCGAGCTCCACACCCTTGGGGCCGATGGGGGCTCTTGAGTAGTGCTTCGAAGCGGTGTATCCTGATCGAAGTGGAAGTGCTCGTGGTGGCCTCGAAAATTGAGGGAATAAGGGCGGCTATGGGTTGTTGGTCACGTTCTTTGACCTGGGGAAGATGAAGCAAAGGAGCGGCCAGATCTGAAGCAAGAGGGATAGATGGCCAGATTGCATTGTAGGGTTTAAAATTATAAAAGAAAATTGTAAATATTTATAATATAAATTCGTGTTAACTTCAAAAATATATAACTTTTTCATACGAGGTCCGATTGGAACGAAACTTTTTGCATTGCGATCGTAATGACAAGAGCTTCAAAATGAAACTGGTTTGGATGGATTTGGAGACGGTGGAAATTTGGGCTAAAGTTGGGCGTCGTCCAGTTTTAGTTCCAAACCGGAACGTCTCAGCGACAACAGAAAATCAAGGTGAGTGTTTTATAACGCTCACAACGTACTCAATATCTGTATGCTAGTTAAATTTGATATTATAAAGTGTTACGATTTTATTTGTCGCTATTTGATAAAATTTAATTGTCATATAGATTGTCATCGAATTTAATGTTAGAAATTAAAAATTGACAGTCAAATTGAAATTAAAATTTAATTGTGATTTAATTACCTGATATTGATAACTATGAAATTGCTGTGAATTGTATTGTCTATTGGATGATTTATTTCGATGGATGCTATTGGTTGATATTTAATTGTTTGGATGTTTATTTGCTTATATATATCCTGTGATACATATGACCCTGTGATCGGTTAAGTGATATATATTCATCCCTAACATTTAACTGAAATAAATAATCACTTGGCCATAGGATAGAAAATTATATACGGACACCGGGTTGGCTAAATTAATTGATTTTAAAAGTTTTTTTGAAATTATTTAAATGAATTGATTTTAAGAATAAAATCCAAATTATGGAAATTGAATTATTTTGAATTGGAGCTTGAAATGTTGGAATTTAAACTTGATAAACGAAATTGTTTAATTAATCGAGGTTTAGTTTTTTTAATAAAAAATTGAAATACGGCATAAATTTTCGGAAGTTGATTTGTTTTAAAGATTGGACTTTTATTCGAACTTTGAATATTTCTAAGAAAATTTATATGAAATGATATTTCAGGTTTGAGTTTAGAATTGAAATTTGGATTCAAAAAAAAAAAAATAAAAAATTTGGTATTGAAAGTAAATTTGATTTAATGTTTAAACCGATATTTTGAAATTGGTTTTGGAATTGAAATTGGAAATTAATTTGAAATTGGAATTTAAATTAATTTGGAATTGAAATTTAAATTCATTTGGAATTGGGATTGGAATTGGAAATTAATTTGGAATTGGAAATTAATTTGAAATTGGAAATTGAAAGTGAACAGGATTTGTTTATTGGGATCGAAATTTATATGGAATCAAAATTTATTCGAGTTGAAATCGGAATTGAATCGATTAAATCGAAATGGAAATTGGAATTGATTTGGGTAGGAAATTGGGAAGTTGACCGGTTTGACTTTGGAATTGTTTTAATGAATATTTTAGTATGAATGATTTAAAATCTATATTCTTTAAATATTGAAATTATTTTGATTTTCAAACTGTTTTACTATATAAACCATTTTTATATTCAAATTATTTTCGATTAAACTATTTAAATATTTTCTATTAAACTATTTTTAACTATTTAAATATTTTCTATTAAACTACTTTAACTATTTTGATTATTTAAACTACTTTTAAACTACTTAAAACTATTTTCTAAAATTTTCAAGCTGGTAAATAAGGTGAATTGTTTATGTTTAAATCTCGAATTTAAATACGAATTGGGTTAAATGAAGTTGCAACCTAAATTGAAATTCGAAATGATTTTGAAAATGAAATGAGATATTGAGGCGAAATGATTTTGAAATGAAATCGTATACTTTGAGTAGATATGATGATTTTGAAATGGCTTTTATTTTTTGAAGCGAATATGATATTTTTGATAATCAATTATGAATTGATTTTGAAAATGTAAAAGAGCCATCGGTGTAGTAATACGTAGTTATTAAAGAGACCGGGATCGGATATGGACATACTCTCGATACCGAAAACCACTTTAATAACTAGTATACGCGGAGTGTTGATCCAGAACGAAGTGGATGGTTTGATGAACGCGTTGATTGAAGAAAGAGAACGATATTGGATGACCCCTGACATGACTAAAACAGGAGCCGCGCCGGGCCATTGAGGTTCGCCACCTCTAGCGGACACACTTCTTCGATACCATGTCTATTACACTTGTGATTCGATTTGGGTACACCCCTTGATTTGGGAGTGTTGTTTCGCGGTGTTGGGGTAGTAGCTGCTATGCCCAACATCAGTCCGGATCACGCAACTACTAGTATCCTAGTTGGTATCGCCTCATGTACCTTGTCATACTGATTATCCTATTCGCGACCACTACGTTTTGGTTTGTACCTTTAGTATATGGATTGCCCTCTGGTGACTTCCGGTTTTGGGGAAACTACGGTCTTGTATATGCTCTTGGGAATAAAATTGTGTTAAGGGTGGAATGGGCCATGGCTTAACGCTAGTTTGATATCTTACTTTATGATAGACATTATTGTATATAGCGTATTGTACTACATAGTAGATAGTTTAACGGATCCTTAAGAGATGGAAAAATCCCGTAACATCACTTGAGTTATTGCACGCACGTTGACACTGGATAGGAGATGTCAAACCCCGTAAACATCTCTGACGCCGTTACACTCATATTTATTTACGATTGATTTAACTTACATAAGGATGTTTTAGTCCTGACTCGAGTGTTTTGTCTTTTCATTACGCTCGGGTCAGTCCTGAGTTTTTCAGATTTTTGAAGATCTATTCTGGAGGACGAAGACGAAGATTTGGTATACTATTACTATTATTATCTTTGCATCATGCTGTCTGCTGCATTATTTTATTTGTTCTGTTATATATGTATAACTCTGATAAATGTTGTATAAATGATAATCAAAAGTATATTAAACAGCTTCATGAACTGTTTATTTGATTATTATATTTTATCTTTCCGCTGCGAGATTCTGTGATTGTTTCTTGTTTCTTTTCTCTTCTTTCTTTTACCCCATTAACCATCCTCCCTTTTGAATGGTTTGGAATCGGCAGGTGTGTTTGATTTGTCGATTTAAACTGTCCAAAAAGGCGGGTCGTTACACGCACACACATTTGTATATGATATGTATGTAAACTTTTATATTCAATTGAACATAAATTAAATAAATTTCTATCAACAATTTATAAATTTAAATGAAATATTTGATTTTATTTAATTTAAATTTAGAAATCAACTGAATAAATTAGATTTCATAGGTCCAATACAGACCTAATAGAGATTTTTTTTTGAAATTCATCTATATCTTTTGCTATGGGCCGACCCTATTCCAACAGCAGCAAGATATTGAACACCAAAAGAGTCATATGCTATTGCTGAAACAAAATCGGAATACTGATTGTTACTCCATTAAAGTTATATTTGTTGTTGTTGACGAATGTTATTTCTCCCTAGCTAGTATTAGTATATACATAAACAATTAGAATCCCATGATCCATATAAACAATTCATCAACACAGATATATATAAAATATAAGAAATAAAAAGATGAGAATAAAAGGTTTTATTTTGCTTATTTTCTTATTCTTATCCATTGAATATCTGAAATGTATCAGTATTGAAACTTTGTTGCCACCAAAAGAGAAGGATGCACTTAAAGTAATAGTGGCAAAACTGAAAATACAATGGAAATAATAAATCCGTGTAGCAGGCAAGAAGGATAGGCAGAGAGATATGACGATGCTTTGGTCACTAAGTATCTGGCAAGGAATGTCACATGTGAATGCAATGTCGACATTCAGAGTAGTCTTAGGATATTTTAAGTCCCTTGACAAAATAAGTGTGATATCCCGGAAATTTGGCAATATCAATTTAATAATCTTTATTAATAATTAAATTGATTTGATGATTTTATTTTATAAAAGTGACAAGTTTATTCATTTTAAAAGGCTAATAATATTTTAATTGGCAATATGTATTAATATCTTTTCTAACAATTTAAAATTGGGAAGATTTATCTTTCTAAAACTAATATAAGTGTTTATATTTATAATGTATATATATAGGTATATATATTATAAATAGGGAGTCTTTAATTTAATAAAAGGATAAGTTATCAAATTATAATATATATGTATATATATATTGTGTTTTGGAGTTATGTTATAAAATTCAATATAGTAATTATCTAAACTAATGTTAAAAATATTTCCCATTTAGAATATATATAAGTATATATATAATTGTTTATATTGAAATGGAAAGGTAATGACTTGAATTTAATAAAGGTGTTTTCAAACTTTAAATATATACATAGTTTGTAATTTGGAAATTATATTTAACATAATACTTTTAGAAATGATAATTGAGATTTAATTAACAAGAATAATTTCTTATTTATTTTAAATATATATTTTGGTTTAAGTTTTAAATAAGATTTAAATTAAGAAGTTCATTTGTTTTTAATATTCTTTTCTTTTTAAAATTCAAAAATAAGTTGAATTGATTTGTAAATATATATATATATATAGAGTTAAAATAAATTTCTCAAGTATATAAAATATGTTATATTCATTGATCAAGGCATAAGTTATTTTAAATAATTGATTTTACATTTGTATATTTATATAGAAATCTAAAAGCTTAATTTATAAAAAATAAATACATTTTATACTTGTAAATATTTCATAAATAAATATATGTATAACTTAAATAAGTTTTAAGTAAGATAATAACTTTTGTAACAATTGTTAAACATTAATTAAACATTAAATAACCCTTATATAACATTTATCATTAATTAAGTATTAAAAACACTTGTTCACATTTTGATATATGTAAGTGACAATTGTATATATGTGTAAACAAACTAAGGCATTAAAGAGACACATGTCAAATTCTCTTAATAACTAAATTTAAAAATTAATATGTAAGAAGAAAAATCTGTTTTCTCTTTTCAGTTGAAGATTATCTTTTCTTCATTTCTTCCTCCACTAATACAATTCGAATCTAAGTATTCAAAGAAAAATGAAAGACCTGAAATCTAAAAAAAACAAAAGAAGATGTAAATCTGAAATTCTCAAGTACAAATCAGTCTGTAAAATCTGGGAATTTAACTGCAAATCAAAAGAAGATCAAATCAGTTTCAAACCTATCAATTAGTAACCAGAGATCAACAGCAAGATTCAAATTCAACAAGCAAAAGAAAAGAAAGTTTAAAATCAAATAATAAAGTCTGGAATAAGCCTGGAAGCAGTTTCTATTCTCTTCTCTGTTTTATAATTCCAGGTGAGTAAATATTATTTTAAAAACAGATCTATGTTTTGTTTATGTGATGATTTATCATCTGAAATGTTGTAATGAATGCATGTTTGTATATTAGTGTTTGAAATGTCTGTATGCATGCCTGTATAGTTACATTTGAATGCCTGTGAAGTTTTCATAATCTCTGTGTAATAATAGCAGTATTCATTTCATAATAAAATCAATAACTCGAAGTTGATTGTGAATTGGTTAATGATTTATAAATAGGAGTTGATTACAATCAAATAATCTATCAACTAAAAATAATTACAGGATTTAAAAGTGAATAATTGACTCTGAAATTTTGAGTTTACTGTAAATTTTCAATTTGGGTCAAAAATTTATTAAATCGAATTTGAGTTTGAATTACATGTTTGAATTCGTGAGTGGAAACCATGAATTTTAGTGTATATATCAAGATTTTTAGATTGGTAATTGAAGAGGATTTTGGGATTTTCTGTTTTGGGCATTTTGGTCGATTCATGGCGAACGACGACGAGTTGGCCATCGAGGGTGAGCATGAAGGTGAATGGGACAATGGCAATCATCAGAAAAATAGTTTGGTATTTTATTGATGATCGTGGTGGCTGAAATTGGTCAAGTTAGGGTTTAAGACCCTGCTTTTCTCGTGATGGTCATATGGGTTTCGCGATTTCGTAATGGAACCGGAGTTGATCGCATGACGTTCTGGAGATGCAGGAGATCGAGGCGGAGCTACGGTGAGAATGGCGAGGCTTCTCGAGGCGGAGTTCGTCGACGATAGGGGATTTTCCGGCGATGGCAAATTCTAGTTTTTTGGTCAATTGGGTTCGATTTTGATGCTGAGGTGATATCGTCGTTCTGGGTGGACGTATGGGTAGACGAGGTCGGCGTTGATCTGTTGATGGTCGGGGAGATCGCCAGAGATGGCCGGAGTGATGTGCAACGTGCACACGTGCACGTTGTTTCGTTCTGGTGTGCTGTGAGTTCGTAGCAATTGGAAAGGAAGAAGGTGACTCGAAGTATTCTCAGGGTATTTGTTGTTTTGGCTCGAAGCAGGTAGCGTGTGGGTTGGCGCGTGTTTTACTTCGGGGATTCTAAGGGGTTTACTCGAGTGTTTTGGTGAGGCAGTTTTAAGTTGTTCAGGTCTTAAATTTTAAATAGAATGTTTAAGTTTTAAAAAGCAAAGTTAAACAAGTTTCACTTGTAAAATAAATGGTTTTTAAAATGTTGTATTTAGGAGTTTAAAATGTTTTAGTTTTAATTGATTTCTAAAATGTTTTATTTTAAATGAGTTTAAATGATAAGGATTTAATAAATCAAATATAATCAGGATTTATCTAAGTAATTAAAGGTTTGATTAATTAAAAATAATTAATGTGGGAAGATAATTAAATTGTTGGTCAATTTAATTAACTTAATTAAGATAAATGATTTTCTTAATTAAGATCTTTTAAGTATAAGGAGTTAAGGAATTATTTAATTAAATTTAAATAATTTGTTAAATAATTAAGTAGTTAATTAATGATGAACTTAAGATAATCATTTATAAATTAATTAAGTATAATTACTTGTTGAAGTAATTAAGGAATAATTACTGAATGTAATTTAGTAAAGATAAAATATTTAATAAAGTAATTAAAGGATAATTATTTTATGAAAGTAATTAATTAAGAAGTGATTAAGAGTTAATTACTTAGTGTTATTAATTAAATAAATTATTTAATTAAGTTAATTAAAGGATTAAGATTAATTAATAAGGTAATTAATTATTTGTTAAGGTAATTAATTAAAGGTAATTAATTAAGGGAAGTAATTAAGGGAAGTTAATTACTGGATTAGATTAATCAAGGGGGATTAATAATTGTGGTTTAATTAAGGTTAATTACTTAATGTAATTAATAAAATAATTAAAGATTGTAATTAGGGATCATTAGTTTATAATTAATTAATGATGTAATTAAGAGTTGATTAATTAAGATTAATTAATCAAATGATAAATGATTATAACTAATTAATTGTAATTAATTAAGGATTAAAGTAATTAATTTATAATTAATTAATTAATGAAGTAATTAAAGGTTAATTACTGTATTTGGTTAAGAATAATTAATTTGTGAAATTAATTAAGATAATTACTTAAATGTAATTAAAGTATAATTAATCAAAGGTGATTAATTAAAATAGATAATTATAGAAAGATTAATTAATTTATTTGTAATTAATTAATGATTATATAAGTAAGATTTATAATGAAGTAATTAATTTAATTTACTTTAAATTAATTAAGAGATGAAGTAATTAATTTAATTCACTTTAAATTAATTAAAGATAGGGATAGTTAATTTAATTCATTTTAAATTAATTATGTTATGATTAAGTAAATCATTTCTTATATAAGAATGGATGACATTGATTTGTCTTGAATGGATGTAATCTCAGTAATGAGATAAGATGATATGTGGTATGAATGCTTGGTTGCATTATGATGGTAATATAGATTAACTATTGTGATGTTGATATGGATTACCTATTTGGTTATGAATCATCTGTTTAAATGATAATGTGATTATCAATTGTGACTTGTGAATTATCTATCTGTATAGATAAGTTAAATTGTTTAAACCTTTAAACAACTTGGCCTTAAAAGATACGTTTTGGATTTCGATGAGACCGGGATCGGGTTTCCGTATACCGGTATTCCAGGTCTGGAGACCCGAATACCACATCGATCCAAATTAACGATAGGTCGTGAATCTCAAGTGAAGATGAAGATTCAGAGTGCAAGGGTTATTGTCGTTAACTCTGAGGGTGATTCCAAAACGAGTGTAACGAGATAATGCCTTCGGTTTCGTTCGAACCCGGAACGAACTTGTATGGATTGAATACTTTCAGCACATCGTCAGGCGGACGATGAGTATTCTAAGTGATATGTTCTGATTAAAGGTAATCGTAACCTCAAGCCTCATCAACCGGGAATGGCTAAAACAGGGGAGGTGCAGCAAGGCTTCGTGGGTAGCGCCCACTGAGAGCAAGATAGATCCCTGTCTAGAGGTCCCTTTCTATATTTCGGCTTAGTGGGTAGTTGGAACTGCAGCCAACTACGGGGTTGTCTTGTTCGGGATTATCCAGTAAGGGATGGTTCCGGCTTTGTGTTGCAGGGGAGCGGGCGTACTCCTCGGTACGGTGATCTAGGCCACGTACTGTGACGGGCGGTACCCCAGTAGCCCGGCCATTGTATGGAATCCAAACTCCAATAAGTGCCGTACGTATTAGTTGTGCCCAACTATGTTGGAATGTGAGATGTAAGCATTTCAGCTATTTCTGTATTTTACTTGAAAACCCTAGACCCTATTATAATATAACTGGATTTCCTATCAAATGATTTGGTTAGCGTAAGGTAAAAACTTTTCCATGTTTATGTGTGGGAAGTCTTACGTGATACCTTTGTTTTCAAAAGATTTTGAAGTTAAACAATTTTAACACGTTTACTCACACCAGACCCATGTCTGACCCAAGTGTTTATTTTCTGTTTTATTAAACTCTTGGGTACTCAATATTGTATTGAGTAGTCGAGGGATTCAGGTTAATCTTGACGAATACTGGAGGAGCTGAGGAGCAGGAGGCTTCAGCGAGTAGATATATAGAGTTTCCGCTGTGTTTGTATTAGTCTGTATTGTACTGGTATATTTGTGTTGTATAATAGACAGAAGTTTATAACTGTCTATTCTGTGATGTATAAATTGTGTACTCTGATGTATATGATACTATGTAATATCTTATGTGATAATATATTTCTCGTTCCGCTGTGAGATTTCTGATGTATTGTTGTTCTCTTTTCTTTTCTTTTCTTCTTCTATCCCTTTCTTTCTTCATAACGATGCGTCTTTCTGGGCAAAGAAAGTCGGGTCGTTACATTTGGTATCAGAGCGGTAGGTTGAGTGAATACCTAGGCTCTGGAGTGGTGTCTATCTTGAGAGCGCGTATTTGTAATTTTTATATAACTATATATATATATTTATTCTACCTATTTATTGGGTTACCTGTTCGGGTTTTCCAATATGAGTTATAAAGGTAGATAAGATGGTAGTGTGTGTAACACAATTACCAATAGTTAGAGTCTGAGTGTTGAGTTTGGAAGTGTATTTGTCGAGACTGTAGACCTAATATCGTCTCGAGTGAGCTTTGTTGTGGTGTAAGGATTTCATCGATCTCTGAAGGAAACCTGTTAAGGTTCGGAGTTTATCTTTGAAATTGGATGAGCAAAAGCGAATGATGGTATCTTGGTAACTTGTGGAAGAAGTAGCTGTGTGGTGAGACGCAGTGACTATGGATGTTTCCGAAGATGTTTCTTTTGGAGCAAGTTTTAGGAAGTATATCTGCTTCGGTGTTGTGGCTGGGTCCAGCGGGGTGTTTATGTTTGATTTGAGGTCCGAGTTTCTCGAAGAGTTTTGGATTAGGAAGTCTTTGGCGTCAGTGTCAGCGGTGCAACTCGGAAGTGTTCTGTGTTGGCAGGAAGTTTTCTAGCTGAGAAGTTTTTCTAGAGGAGGAATCCAAAAGCAGCAGAGTGGATCCATTTCTTCGATGAATTGGATAGTTAAGTATGAGCTGTTCTAATTTGTGAAGAGAGAACAGTATCTGTGGAAGTTAGGTCGAGTTGATCGCAAAAGAGACTTGCGATTGTTCGAGTGTTCTCATGGGTTATTGGAGATTGAGATTCCGTATCAACTTGATTAATGGAGTTACCGGAAGTTCAGCTTAGTAGAAGGATGTCTTCTAGAGAAGAATTTGGTGAAGCAGCTTAGGATTTTTTTGAGAGGGATTGATCAGTCCTAATTTTCTGGAGGGAATTCTTCTATGTTTTGACCAAGTGGAGTGGTTCACTAAGATTTTATGGTATGGTGAACTGTGGATGATCAAGTTTGTGCTCGAGTTTCTTTGACAGCATTCTCATCTATTCAAGATCAGAGTTGTGCAGCGGAAGCAAGATAGCAGCTATTCTAGAGTGGAAGCAACCAGAAGTTGTAATTTTCTTGGAGTAAAGGATTTCTATAGGAAATTCAAGTATATCTCTAAGTATGAAGGATTTTTCAGGATTTGGAGGTAAGGTTGTCAAGTGCAACTGTTTGGCTATTTCAGATAGGAGAAGTAGTTCGAAGTGCTCTAATGATTGTGGAGTAGAGTTGTGTTCTGGATTTTGGCGTATTTTTGGAAACCATTTTGTTGAGTAGGATCCGGAAATTGGTTTGATGTTGGTCTAGATTATTTCAAGAAGCATCAGCAAGGGTTAAGCTGATCAGGAAGGATCTGTAGACAGCCCAGGATCGTCTGAAGATTTTTGTGGATAAGAGACGGAGGAATTTTGAATTCGAAGTTGGAGACTTCGTTGTTGTTGAAGTTTCTCTGATAAAAAGGGAACTATAAGATTGGGTAAGTCTGGGAAGTCAGCTCCGAGTTATTTTGGATCTCTTCTGTATGCTGATTTGGATAAGTGCTTTGATCTACTGGATTGAATTGTCAGTTTGGATAACTGGAATTCATTTTGTTTCACGTATCTCTGAGAGAGTACGTATTTGATCTATCTCTGGTTGTGGAACCAGCAGTTCTGGAGGATTTGGTTGTTGAGTCAGACTCGTCTGTAGTCTGATATCTTGTTTAGTTCTGTAGATCTAGATGAGTAGAAGCTTTATAGCTTAGTAGTTTTGATTGTTTGTAGAGCGAGTATCCCGGTATATATATACACTTGGGGAAACTCGAGGAAATTCTATCTAGAATTTTGTCTGGATAGTTAAAATTGTTTGATTAGATTAGATGGTTGCTATGATTGATAGTGTATGATTGATTGTGTGATTGTTGTTTAAAATTAAAAACTTTTGCTGGGTTATTAAATTATCTTTGCTTTTAAATTTCGGGGACGAAATTATTTTAAGGGGGGAAGAATGTGATATCCCGGAAATTTGGCAATATCAATTTAATAATCTTTATTAATAATTAAATTGATTTGATGATTTTATTTTATAAAAGTGACAAGTTTATTCATTTTAAAAGGCTAATAATATTTTAATTGGCAATATGTATTAATATCTTTTCTAACAATTTAAAATTGGGAAGATTTATCTTTCTAAAACTAATATAAGTGTTTATATTTATAATGTATATATATAGGTATATATATTATAAATAGGGAGTCTTTAATTTAATAAAAGGATAAGTTATCAAATTATAATATATATGTATATATATATTGTGTTTTGGAGTTATGTTATAAAATTCAATATAGTAATTATCTAAACTAATGTTAAAAATATTTCCCATTTAGAATATATATAAGTATATATATAATTGTTTATATTGAAATGGAAAGGTAATGACTTGAATTTAATAAAGGTGTTTTCAAACTTTAAATATATACATAGTTTGTAATTTGGAAATTATATTTAACATAATACTTTTAGAAATGATAATTGAGATTTAATTAACAAGAATAATTTCTTATTTATTTTAAATATATATTTTGGTTTAAGTTTTAAATAAGATTTAAATTAAGAAGTTCATTTGTTTTTAATATTCTTTTCTTTTTAAAATTCAAAAATAAGTTGAATTGATTTGTAAATATATATATATATATAGAGTTAAAATAAATTTCTCAAGTATATAAAATATGTTATATTCATTGATCAAGGCATAAGTTATTTTAAATAATTGATTTTACATTTGTATATTTATATAGAAATCTAAAAGCTTAATTTATAAAAAATAAATACATTTTATACTTGTAAATATTTCATAAATAAATATATGTATAACTTAAATAAGTTTTAAGTAAGATAATAACTTTTGTAACAATTGTTAAACATTAATTAAACATTAAATAACCCTTATATAACATTTATCATTAATTAAGTATTAAAAACACTTGTTCACATTTTGATATATGTAAGTGACAATTGTATATATGTGTAAACAAACTAAGGCATTAAAGAGACACATGTCAAATTCTCTTAATAACTAAATTTAAAAATTAATATGTAAGAAGAAAAATCTGTTTTCTCTTTTCAGTTGAAGATTATCTTTTCTTCATTTCTTCCTCCACTAATACAATTCGAATCTAAGTATTCAAAGAAAAATGAAAGACCTGAAATCTAAAAAAAACAAAAGAAGATGTAAATCTGAAATTCTCAAGTACAAATCAGTCTGTAAAATCTGGGAATTTAACTGCAAATCAAAAGAAGATCAAATCAGTTTCAAACCTATCAATTAGTAACCAGAGATCAACAGCAAGATTCAAATTCAACAAGCAAAAGAAAAGAAAGTTTAAAATCAAATAATAAAGTCTGGAATAAGCCTGGAAGCAGTTTCTATTCTCTTCTCTGTTTTATAATTCCAGGTGAGTAAATATTATTTTAAAAACAGATCTATGTTTTGTTTATGTGATGATTTATCATCTGAAATGTTGTAATGAATGCATGTTTGTATATTAGTGTTTGAAATGTCTGTATGCATGCCTGTATAGTTACATTTGAATGCCTGTGAAGTTTTCATAATCTCTGTGTAATAATAGCAGTATTCATTTCATAATAAAATCAATAACTCGAAGTTGATTGTGAATTGGTTAATGATTTATAAATAGGAGTTGATTACAATCAAATAATCTATCAACTAAAAATAATTACAGGATTTAAAAGTGAATAATTGACTCTGAAATTTTGAGTTTACTGTAAATTTTCAATTTGGGTCAAAAATTTATTAAATCGAATTTGAGTTTGAATTACATGTTTGAATTCGTGAGTGGAAACCATGAATTTTAGTGTATATATCAAGATTTTTAGATTGGTAATTGAAGAGGATTTTGGGATTTTCTGTTTTGGGCATTTTGGTCGATTCATGGCGAACGACGACGAGTTGGCCATCGAGGGTGAGCATGAAGGTGAATGGGACAATGGCAATCATCAGAAAAATAGTTTGGTATTTTATTGATGATCGTGGTGGCTGAAATTGGTCAAGTTAGGGTTTAAGACCCTGCTTTTCTCGTGATGGTCATATGGGTTTCGCGATTTCGTAATGGAACCGGAGTTGATCGCATGACGTTCTGGAGATGCAGGAGATCGAGGCGGAGCTACGGTGAGAATGGCGAGGCTTCTCGAGGCGGAGTTCGTCGACGATAGGGGATTTTCCGGCGATGGCAAATTCTAGTTTTTTGGTCAATTGGGTTCGATTTTGATGCTGAGGTGATATCGTCGTTCTGGGTGGACGTATGGGTAGACGAGGTCGGCGTTGATCTGTTGATGGTCGGGGAGATCGCCAGAGATGGCCGGAGTGATGTGCAACGTGCACACGTGCACGTTGTTTCGTTCTGGTGTGCTGTGAGTTCGTAGCAATTGGAAAGGAAGAAGGTGACTCGAAGTATTCTCAGGGTATTTGTTGTTTTGGCTCGAAGCAGGTAGCGTGTGGGTTGGCGCGTGTTTTACTTCGGGGATTCTAAGGGGTTTACTCGAGTGTTTTGGTGAGGCAGTTTTAAGTTGTTCAGGTCTTAAATTTTAAATAGAATGTTTAAGTTTTAAAAAGCAAAGTTAAACAAGTTTCACTTGTAAAATAAATGGTTTTTAAAATGTTGTATTTAGGAGTTTAAAATGTTTTAGTTTTAATTGATTTCTAAAATGTTTTATTTTAAATGAGTTTAAATGATAAGGATTTAATAAATCAAATATAATCAGGATTTATCTAAGTAATTAAAGGTTTGATTAATTAAAAATAATTAATGTGGGAAGATAATTAAATTGTTGGTCAATTTAATTAACTTAATTAAGATAAATGATTTTCTTAATTAAGATCTTTTAAGTATAAGGAGTTAAGGAATTATTTAATTAAATTTAAATAATTTGTTAAATAATTAAGTAGTTAATTAATGATGAACTTAAGATAATCATTTATAAATTAATTAAGTATAATTACTTGTTGAAGTAATTAAGGAATAATTACTGAATGTAATTTAGTAAAGATAAAATATTTAATAAAGTAATTAAAGGATAATTATTTTATGAAAGTAATTAATTAAGAAGTGATTAAGAGTTAATTACTTAGTGTTATTAATTAAATAAATTATTTAATTAAGTTAATTAAAGGATTAAGATTAATTAATAAGGTAATTAATTATTTGTTAAGGTAATTAATTAAAGGTAATTAATTAAGGGAAGTAATTAAGGGAAGTTAATTACTGGATTAGATTAATCAAGGGGGATTAATAATTGTGGTTTAATTAAGGTTAATTACTTAATGTAATTAATAAAATAATTAAAGATTGTAATTAGGGATCATTAGTTTATAATTAATTAATGATGTAATTAAGAGTTGATTAATTAAGATTAATTAATCAAATGATAAATGATTATAACTAATTAATTGTAATTAATTAAGGATTAAAGTAATTAATTTATAATTAATTAATTAATGAAGTAATTAAAGGTTAATTACTGTATTTGGTTAAGAATAATTAATTTGTGAAATTAATTAAGATAATTACTTAAATGTAATTAAAGTATAATTAATCAAAGGTGATTAATTAAAATAGATAATTATAGAAAGATTAATTAATTTATTTGTAATTAATTAATGATTATATAAGTAAGATTTATAATGAAGTAATTAATTTAATTTACTTTAAATTAATTAAGAGATGAAGTAATTAATTTAATTCACTTTAAATTAATTAAAGATAGGGATAGTTAATTTAATTCATTTTAAATTAATTATGTTATGATTAAGTAAATCATTTCTTATATAAGAATGGATGACATTGATTTGTCTTGAATGGATGTAATCTCAGTAATGAGATAAGATGATATGTGGTATGAATGCTTGGTTGCATTATGATGGTAATATAGATTAACTATTGTGATGTTGATATGGATTACCTATTTGGTTATGAATCATCTGTTTAAATGATAATGTGATTATCAATTGTGACTTGTGAATTATCTATCTGTATAGATAAGTTAAATTGTTTAAACCTTTAAACAACTTGGCCTTAAAAGATACGTTTTGGATTTCGATGAGACCGGGATCGGGTTTCCGTATACCGGTATTCCAGGTCTGGAGACCCGAATACCACATCGATCCAAATTAACGATAGGTCGTGAATCTCAAGTGAAGATGAAGATTCAGAGTGCAAGGGTTATTGTCGTTAACTCTGAGGGTGATTCCAAAACGAGTGTAACGAGATAATGCCTTCGGTTTCGTTCGAACCCGGAACGAACTTGTATGGATTGAATACTTTCAGCACATCGTCAGGCGGACGATGAGTATTCTAAGTGATATGTTCTGATTAAAGGTAATCGTAACCTCAAGCCTCATCAACCGGGAATGGCTAAAACAGGGGAGGTGCAGCAAGGCTTCGTGGGTAGCGCCCACTGAGAGCAAGATAGATCCCTGTCTAGAGGTCCCTTTCTATATTTCGGCTTAGTGGGTAGTTGGAACTGCAGCCAACTACGGGGTTGTCTTGTTCGGGATTATCCAGTAAGGGATGGTTCCGGCTTTGTGTTGCAGGGGAGCGGGCGTACTCCTCGGTACGGTGATCTAGGCCACGTACTGTGACGGGCGGTACCCCAGTAGCCCGGCCATTGTATGGAATCCAAACTCCAATAAGTGCCGTACGTATTAGTTGTGCCCAACTATGTTGGAATGTGAGATGTAAGCATTTCAGCTATTTCTGTATTTTACTTGAAAACCCTAGACCCTATTATAATATAACTGGATTTCCTATCAAATGATTTGGTTAGCGTAAGGTAAAAACTTTTCCATGTTTATGTGTGGGAAGTCTTACGTGATACCTTTGTTTTCAAAAGATTTTGAAGTTAAACAATTTTAACACGTTTACTCACACCAGACCCATGTCTGACCCAAGTGTTTATTTTCTGTTTTATTAAACTCTTGGGTACTCAATATTGTATTGAGTAGTCGAGGGATTCAGGTTAATCTTGACGAATACTGGAGGAGCTGAGGAGCAGGAGGCTTCAGCGAGTAGATATATAGAGTTTCCGCTGTGTTTGTATTAGTCTGTATTGTACTGGTATATTTGTGTTGTATAATAGACAGAAGTTTATAACTGTCTATTCTGTGATGTATAAATTGTGTACTCTGATGTATATGATACTATGTAATATCTTATGTGATAATATATTTCTCGTTCCGCTGTGAGATTTCTGATGTATTGTTGTTCTCTTTTCTTTTCTTTTCTTCTTCTATCCCTTTCTTTCTTCATAACGATGCGTCTTTCTGGGCAAAGAAAGTCGGGTCGTTACAATAAGCCAATATATATTTTATCAGATGATATTTGTGTGTATCCATTTATAAAAACGTATATAGTCTTCTTTTTAAATAATGAAAAAAATATATAAAAATAGTGTGTATACCATGGTTCGAAGTTCCAAACGGTATGTCGGAATTTCATCAATTCCATCCCGAATCCGACGGTGAATGGGCCGAAATTTTACAAATATTCGGTTTCGGACATGAAAATTGAATAAAAGAAGAAGATAAAGTGTGATTAACAAGTAATTCTGAAAATACTTATGGAATAGAGAGAGAGAGAAGCAGCAAGGTGCAAATAAGAGAGAGATAGAAGGATTCGATATCAATTATAGAAGAGAGAACTGTGCTGTTTTCATTTATGGATTTAGGTTTACGTATTTTTGTTTTTGTTTAAGGAGGAAGAAATAGTTTAGTACCATTTGGGCATGCTAGTTAAAGTCTCGGGCTTTACCTTTTTTCATGCATGTTTAAAATTTTGGGCTTTTACTTTTTTTAAGCATGTTACTTAACCGTTATTTACTAAATTTGGTTTTGGTCCTGCTTTTTAACGTATTTGGAATTATTTCAAAAAAATTTAGTGAAATAAAACTAATCTAGAAAAACCAATAATTACAATTATACAAATTTATAATAATTAACTATTTGATGATGTAATTGTGTAAAAACAAATTTTAAGGAGTAAAATGCCTGGAACTAGAATTAGAACGGAATTTCCGTAACGGAATCGAAATTTCAAATATACGATTGAGAGGAAACCGAAAAACAAAATTTTTAACCTTGGTGTATACATAACTAAAACAGGAAAATAAGCCATAGGGATTAATTTATTGTTTTTATAACTACGGGCACATGTCAAAATTTTAGGCTAAAGGACAAATTAATGCTATATATATAGCATTTTCTAAAAATACAGTATTATTGTTGTGAATATGGTGCTAGTTTAATTTATCATTTACACAGATAACGCTAGTTAATATAGTTTTTTGTTAATGTTCTTCTTTCAGACTAAAATACATAGATGGTGTCCCTGGTTCAAATATTTTTCCACCTTTAACCTTTGAGCTAATTCACTTTTACTAAAAATTTACACTCTTTTTCTAAAGTTAGGAAGAAAAAGCTGCAAAAATAGAGTGTACGCCTTCGTATATATGTATATTTCATTTTGGATTAGGGATGAAGGTTTGTAAAAATATTTAATTATTATTGGTAATCAAACATGTGACCCATTTGACAACTAAATATAACATCAGATCATTAGATTTTGTAGTTATATACTAGAATATTATTTTTAGAAATCTTAACACTTCATAAATGCTAAATACAATATCAAGGCCCTCGAAAGATTTTGGGCCCTAGGCAGTTACCTAGTTTGCTTAACAGTTGAGACGACCTATCGACATTTGTCATGTCGCTAGTATTCAACTTCAAGAATCGGAATTACCATGGGAAGTACTGTTGGAATTCGCAAATTTCACTTATTAACAATTCTTGATATTTCTCAATATTATCTCAGTGGAACGATACCTCAGCAATACGGTTCCCTTCCGCTCGCAAATCTCTCACTTTTGGGTAATTGTATTTCTGGCCCAATATTCGACGAACTTGGTAATGTATCAATACTTCAATCACTATAATAGTCTTTTATACATGTTTCTTTTATTATTTTCAAGTTATTTAGCTTTTTAGTAAGTTCTTTTGTTGAATGATAGACGAATTACTTTGACTGCAAGTCCACATTTATACAATTGACCTGTAATGGAAAAAACACTTTATGATTGATTAGTTAAAAATCACACTAACTAAATACATCACATATTTCAATGGAAGCCGCTATTTCTTTTAGTTGTTAATTATAGTAACTTGTAGTCACAGTAGTGAAGTGCAATCCATACATCTAATATTTCACTAAGACCTTTAGTCTTGGCCGCCACAGACACTCTCTTATACGTTCAAATATTTCTTTCTTCATTATCCTTGCTTCATCATCTTATTATTTTTAATAATAAAAATAATATTAGTAATCGTAAGTTCTAATTTGGTGTTAATTATCAATAAATTATTATTGTTGTTTGGTATAGTGCGCATTTTCACCCAATATGAAAAGACGTTAAGAAGCATAGAAACCCTTGGAGGGTGCATAATAAAGACCCCATTATGTAATCACAAAGGAAAGACAAAGCATTAGGGGCAAATTTGGCATAGTCCTAAAATATAGTCAAATATCTTGAAAAATATTCCTAAGTTCAGGACATGCACATAAGTCGAAACCGCATCTTAATCCGAATTGCGGATTGGAAGATATGATTATTTAAAATTTTGTCCATCACCTAACTGACTCGGACCCACCTTACAAAGCTATCGCCTAATTCAGGCTAATGGAACATTCAAAGGCATTGTAATACTCTATTCAATGATAAAAAGCTACCGATCCAAGTTTCATTCAATTCTGACTTGAAATGAAAGAATTATGGCATAAAAGCATATGTAGCACAGTGGTAAAGACTTGCGTCTTTTAGCTATCCCACCCGGGTTCGAGTCTTGGCAAGCACATTATTTTTATGGAACATGAGGAATGGTCCAGTAAGGAATCCAACTTCTGCATACCTAGAAATACTGATAAGTGGAGCTATAGAGGAAGCCTTGTGCATGTGCTTTCCTCTATTCTTGCCAAACTTAGCTACTATGGTCAAATCTTTCTTGTGCTTGACCGCTATGGTCAAATCATTCTTGTCTATGTCTACTTTAATCTTTTATTAGTTGTTCTCTCTTTGGATTACAACTAGTTTTCTTAGATCTGACTACAATCAAGTGGATCTCAAATTTATAATAGAGTTTCTAGGTTGTTTCTGAGTCATTGGTACTAAGAATTTTACTAATCTATGTCCTAAAACAAAAAATAGTTGTTTCTTAGGTAACTTTAATGGAGGAGAGATTACATATAAAGAAATAGCAGAGTCTCCACGGTCAGAGAATCCAGATCCCATTTTGGTTGCTTTATGGCTTGTATTTATAGAGGAAGTAGTCGTGTTGGGTAAGAAGTCAAGTTAGAGCAGAGTCCATATGTCGGCTCGATGCAGTGTGCAAACTTGTAGATCCTACCAAGTTATCTAAACATGTCGGTACCGACATGTGTCCTTTGCTCTACATTCTTTGTTAAACATGTCGATTCCGACATGTGTCCTTTTCTCCAGATTCTATGCTTTCTCTTGCATTCTTCTTCTTACATGTTTTAGTTGTGTTCTAGGTAGTTTTCATTTATCGTCGATTGATTTTGATGATTGTTCCTTCATTCCTTGGCTTACTCTACTGTTTTAGCTATTAACTCTTCAACTCTTGAAATAGGTTATCCAAAACCCTTGCAAGTCACTTGAACACTCATGGAAGAGGTAGATAATGACTTGTGTGAAATTATAGAAATTGGATGTAGGGCAAAACAAGTTGGCACCGACATGAACAAATCGGTATCGAGTTGTCTCCTTAGCACGGTTTTGGTTGGAATTTTCCAAGCTATTTCCTTGGTTCAACTGAGTACGCCTTCTAGATTTCAAGTCGTTTCGTCCCGGTTGGATCTTCTAAGTCCGGTTGAAATCTGCTTTGCTGAAAAGCAGGTTAACATTTGCCCCTTAAAGTTCACCTTTCTAATGTAAGGAGTGCTTTACTCAAGAGCAAGTTCCAATAATTAGTCTTCGATAGTTGAGCTCTCCAGCTGCTTCAATCTTAGTGAATCATCAAGTTCCTTCGGATCTCTTGTTAATCATTGGTCGTTCCAAACTTGTTACATCCTAAGACTTTAAACTCTGCTTAAGTGTAGTTTATACATCAACGTCATTCCAATTTCATTCGTAGTTATTACATAAAATATCAAAATCGTCCGGTGTTCATTTGACATTTATTTGTTTTATTCTAATTACAGGACGTTCAAATCCTTTCATTAAATCTGCATCTGTTATAGTGTTGAATCTCACTAGATCATTTCATACTCAATTTAGCATGCAATCTCTTTGGATCGTTTATCATTTAGGTTAAGAGGATGATCTCCTCATATTTTTTCATTGTTTAATTTAAGGAGGATGATCTCTTCGGATCCTTTATCACCCAATCTAGGGTTTCGATCTCTCAGGATCCTTACCGAGTCAGCATGCTCTTTGACAATGGGACTCAACGACCTACTTTTCATACAAGCCCATCCACTTGCTCTCTAGAAAGGGAGCTTGCACCTAGCACTTCGGTCCCGTCTCTCCGGACGGGACTTAAAACAATCAATATCAGTCACCACATTCAATACGTTTTTTCAAAACTCAAATATTTAAATCAAATCAAAGAAAACAAGCAGAAATCTAAGTGTTCATGACAGGCATCCGACTCAAAGCGTGCCTAATGACCAATCTAGGTCTCGTACACATGTAAGCGGCCTGAGATTATTATCGTTCTAAGTATTCGTCTCAGGTATCCAATTTAGAGCGTGCCCAGGGACCGCTTGGGATCCCGTACACGTGTAAGCGACATAAGGTATTTATTGTCTTTATTGCTAAATACAAAAAGTAAAGTGCAAGAAAACAAATGGGACGTATTCGGAAGTGTATTACTCATTGCTGTTGGGGGAACCTAGGGGTAACGTACTGATAGTTATTGAATAACAATGGAAAAACTCACTCGATAGTTTCCTATTGGTTAATATAACTAAGATCAAATAGAAAATATCGATGTGACTGATTTACATAGTTCTCTCGACTTGAGAATACCGTCGAGCTTCAATATGAAAACTTCGCTTTGATTATAGTCAAAATTGCACGGCGGCCATCAAATGACTATAGTTGGGTCAAGTTGAAGTATTGGAAGTGGAGCACTATTCAAGAGAGGATTCGTCTCCTCAGTTACATAGGGTTAGTATCATAGTCAACTCAAGTCAACTCAAAGTCAAGGTGTCCAGCTAGAGCATTTCGGTTAATAATAATTATTATAATTGAACCAAGGACTTAGTGTTTGTACTATAGAGTTGAACATGTACGATATTGGAATTTTGACCATTACCAAATTCCATAAGTCCAAAGTGATATAGTTTTGATTAAGAAATTTGTGTAAAATAAAAGTCCCAACCCAGGTAATGCTTAATAATGTAAAGTTGATTTTTTCTAAAACTAAGTAAGTGGTAAATTTGGCCAAATATCACACCACCTACTAAGTGACATGTGAACATTAACATTCGAATAGTTCGATGTTAATCGTTTATCGAATTTACACTTAATGAGTCACAAAATCGAAATGATGAATTCCCTATAGATCGAATGATTTAGTTAGTTTATAATTATTGTAAATTAATTAAATTAATTAACGTTTATAAAATGTTAATTATAATATTTGAATATGATTTGAAGAATAAATATTGCTGTTTATATATTCTTAATAGTTAATAAATATATCAATCGATATGAGATATCAGCAAGGATTAAATTAGATTTAATTAAATATATTTATTTGGGCTTAAATGGGCTATTTGCGCATGAATTTGGGAAACTATTTTTAGCAGCAAACATGAGGTATAGGAGCGGCTAAAATAAGGTATAGTGGTTTAGTGATGGATGGTTTAAATTTTGTGAGAAATGGTATTAGATGTGATCCACATTTCTCTCTATTTCAGCCACAATAAAAAGACCCATAACCCTAAATTAAACGGACCTTTTTTTGTTGCCTCCTTCCTCTATTTGCAACTGATCCATACCTCTAAGAGTTCCATCAATACTCAAATCAAATCGATTCAAAGCAAAAACTATTAGATAGCAAAGGGTCTACGGTTCAAGGATTAGCAAGCTGTTGAATCGAGAATGTTTCAAAGGAAGGAAATCTAATCATTACAAGGTGTACATAAGGGCATTAGTTTTAGGTATGTGTTTAATTTTCTATATGATATATAGTCTCTGTATAACTGCTTATTGTTCTTATATACATATATACTTATATACATATATACATACGTACATATATATATATATATATATGTGTGTGTGTGCGTGCGTGCGTGTGTGTGTATTATTATTATTATATTGTTAGTTAGGTGGGATTCCTAATGGTATTGATGTTGTCACATATAGATTGGGATGTTGTCACATATAGATTGGTTATGTGTAGGTGTTTATCAGATTAAAAAAAATTTCATGAAGATTTGATGCTCATAGCCAAATTTGTTTTATTTCATTTATTATTATTTTATTAATTAATATATTCATATATTAATATGCTAATTAATTTAATTATAGGACTTGTACTGAACTATATAATTATATCATGTAAACAACATAACTAATTATTTACAAATGTATATTTACATCAATAATGATTTTCGTGACTGTAAATAATATTTTAATAATTATTTAATATTTTTATTATTATTTAAATGTATGAATTAAAAAATCATACAAAATAAATTATGCTTCAAAAATTGGATTTTCAATTTTTTAAATTGTTTTTGTTATCATAAAAACTCACGGCCAAAAACTCAAGTTTTTTAAAGTAATTTGTACTTTTTAAAATCATTTTGTTTTCAGCCAAAACTATTTAATTAATAAAAAAATATTTTGACTTAGAAAAATATGGAATTTTTTCTTAAGCCTTTAAATATTATCCCTGATTTTTGGAAACTTTGAATTCGAAAAATATTCCATATAAATATTTTCTACCATTTATTTATAGTTGTTTGACCAATTAGTTCATATTATATATATATATATATATATTAATATAATAAAATTCGCATCTACTGTTTATTCAATCTGGAATATTATAAAAAAAACTTTTTTTTATAATTTTATAATGTTTGTATATATATATATATACTTTGTTCTAACTCTTGTTTACATTTAATTTTTATACTTATAATTATAAATATATATATATATATATATCATAATATACAGAACTATATATTACACACATATATATATATATATGTTCATTTAATATTTAATACAATAATATTTATATGTATATAAATCTATAATATTCTAATTACACACACACACTTTGATATTATAAAAATAAGTGTAAATACATACATATATCTGGACAACATACAATACTTATAGGATGAGCTAACGTGTGTGTTACAATGTAAATCCCAATATTTATATACGAGCATGTTGTACCTTGCACGTAATAGCATGTTACATATGCACACACATACACATATGTATATGATACGTATGTAAACTTTTATATTCAATTGAACATAAATTAAATAAATTTCTATCAACAATTTATAATTTTAAATGAAATATTTGATTTTATTTAAATTAAATTTAGAAATGTTCTGAATAAATTAGACTTCATAGGTCCATGTAACACCCCTAATTTTAAATAACATTATTTAGGATATTTAATTAGATAAATTAAATAGAATAATGTAAATGTTAAGAGATAAGGGGATTGAGATTCGAAACCCCTTTTCCTTTCAAAATATACTTGGAAACCCCTTCGAAAGCCCTTATAAACTTCTTTAAAAAACATACGTATTGACTAAGTCGAAAGCTTAGTAAAACAAAGGCAGGCGCTTATCTTTTAAAAAAACTCGAGGTAACGACCCCATCGAAAGCTATGCTTTCGACACCATACCTTTGACCTTTCTCCAATCCACTACGTATCACCTCGATGATACCCTGTGTATTGAATTTAGCTTAATATTGTTTAGACATAGTCGAAGGCGAAAGGAAAGGGGCGAAAGGTACTCCGAATAGAGGCGAAACCTGTTTTTCTAGGTTAAATACTAAATTAAGCAACTTATAAAAGCTAACCCGCCTACGTATGAATTTCTTATTGGTTGCCTTAACTTTTCCCATGCTTTCCAAAACTAACCGCCTTTTTATTTTGGATAAGTATCAAACTTAAACTTTTGCAAATAAAACTTTCCTCTTTATTTACACGTAAATCATTTTGATCCTCTTCTCAAAATAATTTATTTTATATATCAAATCACTTAAGAAAAATCCCCAAAATTCACCGAAACTTACTTTGATCATGTTATTTAAGATATCAAAATTTCAAATTCAAATTCTCAATATATTTTCTGAAATAAATTATTAAACCCAACGTGCTATATTTTTATCCAAAAATTCATAATAATCTTTCCAAAGATTGAAAAATTATCATACTTAAAACCCAACTCTAAAATCATGTTTTGCATAACATATAATTTTTTCCACGGCATTTAAATGTCAATATCACATGGTTTTGATCTAAAACCGTATGAACCATTATTTAAACAATCTTGTTAAAATTTTAATAAACCATAATTCAAGCATATCATCATCAAACATCATATATACGAATTTAAACTTAAATTCGAAATAATTATTTAACAAAGGGAGGTGGAAATTATCATTCACCTTATTCTTTGATAAGAAAAGTGGATTGAGATGAGTTTGATTCCCCTTTCTTTAATTCTTTTTATTTTCTTTTCTTCTTTTACTATTAATGGTCGGCCTTCTTTCTTTTGCTTACGTTTCTTATTTTTGTGAAAATGATTATGAGTCTCAATGGTCTAAGAAGTAACATATATATATATATATATATATATATATAAGGGTAAAGTTTGGTGTAGCTAAATCCTATCATATCCTTACATAACTTAATTAATATTTAAACTATTCTTTAGCCCAATTAAATTAATAAGCACGGCCACTTAAATTTATTCAAATCTCAATCCCCTTATCACTTAACATTTACATTATTCTATTTAATTTATCTAATTAAATATCCTGAATAATGTTATTTGAAATTACAGGTGTTACAGGGTCCCCTCCTTAAAGAATTTCGTCCTCGAAATTCAATAAGGACTAAATACAAAATATAGCAATCATTTGTAACCACTCCTAACAACTATACTAGTCTATCTGACTAGTTATTATGTATATAAATCTAATATAGACATACCATTTAAAACAGATCAGGATAAGTATCTCGACTCCTATCTTCTGTCTCCCAAGTACAGTCCTTCTTGAGGTCGCTCCACTGAACCTTCACCAACTTGACTGTATTGTACCTCAATCTTTTCTCATCTCTCGCCACAACCTGAACTGGTTGTTTAACAATTGTTAAATTAGGCTCAACTAATAACTCATCCAACCCAGTTGAAGGAATAGTAGTCTCTGGATCATGCACATAATTACGAAGATGAGACACATGAAATATATTATTGAGACCTGCCATATTGCTTCGCAATTCTACTCTGTATGCGAGCTTTCCAATTCTTTCTATAATCTGGAATGGACCAACATATTTCGGTGCCAACTTCCCTAACATTCTGAATCATATCATTCCCTTTATTGGTGATACCTTAATAATAACCCTGTCTCCAACTGAGAACTCTAGGTCTTTACGCCTTTTACCTGCGTAACTCTTCTGTCTGGACTGAGCTTCCTTCATCCGATCTCGGACCAACTCAATCTTCTCTGACGCCTCTCTAACCATATCTAGACCTAAGACTAATTTGTCTCCAGTCTCTAACCAACATGATGGTGATTTGCATGGCCTTCCATACAAAGATTCAAAAGGAGCCATTCCTATACTAGTCTGAAAACTATTATTGTAGGAAAACTCGATCAAATACAGGTGATCTTCCCAAGATCCACCAAAGTCTAGTACACAAGCTCTCAACATATCTTCGAGTACCTTATTGACTCTCTCAGTCTGCTCATCAGTCTGTGGGTAATATGATGTACTCATCTTGAGCTTGGTACCTAATACTCTCTGTAGACTTCTCCAAAACTCTCTAGTGAATAATGCATCTCTATCGCTCACTATGCCACTAGAAATTCCATGAAGTCTTACTATGATCTTCATGAACAACTTCGCTAAAACAGGCGTCGTTCTGGTTGACTTGACTGGAATGAAATGGGCACTCTTGGACAATCTATCCACTATAACCCATATGCCTTCATTTCCCTTGTTCGACCTTGGCAACCCGTCAATAAAATACAGGGATATAGAATCCCACTTCCAAACTGGAATCTCTAAAGGTTGAAGTAACCCGCTTGGCTTCTGGTGTTCGGCTTTCACTTGGTGACAGTTAGCACATTGTCTAACCCATAAGCCAACATCCCTTTTCATGCCTTCCCAATAGAAGCTTCTCTTCATATCTTGGTACATCTTGGTTCCCCCACGATGAATCGTAAATTTGGATCGATGACACTCATCTAGAACTTCTCTTCTCAAGTTCTCTACATTCGGAATGCATAATCATCCCTTCTTCCTCAACTATCCTTTCTGGTCAATGCCAAAATCTTTAAGATTATCGATCTCGGATCCCACCTCGAGTCTTCTAATATTCTCGGCTATCTCTGGATCCTCTTTCTATTTAGAAGATATCCTCTCGATCAGCACTGGTCGAACCTCTAAACAGGCTAACATAGCAGTACTCTGACTAGAATCAGCAGTCAATCTCGACTTTATACTACACGTAGCCAAAACTTCTAAATCCTTCCATTCTGCCAACATAGCTAACACCACATTCTGATGTTTCCTGCTAAGGGCATCCGCTACCTTATTCCCTCTTCCAGGAGTATATTCTATACCAAAATCAAAAGCAGCCAAAAACTCTAGCCACCTCTAACATCGCATATTCAACTCTCTCTGAGAGAATAAATATCTTAAGGACTTATGATCAGTGTATAGCTAAAATCTCTCGCCTAAGAGATAATGTCTCCAAATCTTCAATACAAAGATCACCATAGCCAACTCCAAATCATGAGTATGATATTTTACTTCGTGCGGTCTAAGCTATCGAGAAGCGTAGGCAATGACTTTACCATTCTGCATCAATACAGCTCCTAATCCTATCCCACATGCATCAGTGTACACCACCAACCATTGGTTTCCATTTGGAACAACTAACACTGGCGCATTGGTCAACAAATATTTTAACTTAAGGAACCCTTACTCACATTTTTTGGACCAAATGAACTTCACATCCTTTCTGGCAAGGTTTTAAATCTCATATATATCGCCCGAGATCTCCTCCGAGATCTCCTTCTCACACTTAAACGAGACGAGACATTAAATCTCCTCCATATCTCCCTCAACACTCATCTCGTCCGAGATATTCAAATCTCACCTGAAATATGGATCAAAATCTCAATCCGAGATCTCACCCGAAATTATAAATTTTTCTTATTTTACATAATATTTTTTATTTTCATATTGATTCAAAAGAAACTACTCGTTCCAATTATAATTTACCTACTTCTTGAACATATTCTTTACTTTTTATCTTAATGGGTCATATCGAAAGGTTTCACTTCTTTATTATATTCAAATAAAAGGATATTATTCAATCATTACCAAATCAATTAAGCTAATCAAGCTACTACACTTCTAAAAATATTCCTTTTTCCATGTAAATCAAGTATGTTACCATTTTTATTTTTACTAAGAAAGTTATAACCGTTAAATAAAATTTTGACACATCAATTTTAGATACATAAGTACATCCGAGATATTCCCGAGATGCATTATAAGACCCGAGATGTCAATCCGAGATGTACACCCGATATGTACTCATCTCGTTCGATATCTCCCCCGATACGAGATAACTTGTGTAAAAATTCCGAGATGAAACGTGACCGAAATCCGATATTTAAAACCTTGCTTTCTGGTCAACTTAGTCAAAGGTGTTCTTATCCGTGAAATCTTTGATAAATCTCCGGTAATAGCCAGCAAGTCCGAGAAAACTTTTGATCTCTGTTACCGTCTCTGGTCTCCTCCAATTATTAACAGCTTCGATCTTAACTAGATCTACTGCTAAATCTTCCTTTGAAACAATATGACCAAAAAACTTGACCTCCTTCTTCCAAAAATGACATTTAGAAAACTTCACCATTAGCTGATGCTGCCTTAGCATCTCAAGCACAATCCTCAGATGATTCTCATGCTCTCTCTCATCTTTCGAGTACACCAAAATGTCATCTTTGAATACTAACACGAACCTACCCAAGTGTTATCAGAAAACCCAGTTCTTCAAGTCCATGAAGAAAGTAGGTGCATTCGTCAAACCGAATGGCATTACTAACCATTCATACGAACCATACCTGGTTCGAAATGCTGTCAAAGGAATACTGTCCTCTGCCACTCTCAACTGATGGAAACCGGTCACCAAATCTAATTGGGAAAACACTCTGGCTCCACTCAACTGATCAAACAGATCATCAATTCGCGGCAAAGGATATCTATTCTTGATCGTCCTTTCGTTCAGCCTACGGTAGTCGATGCACATCCGCAATGATCCATCTGACTTCTTCACGAAAATCGTGGCCGCTCCCAAAGGCGAACAGCTTAGTCTAACAAAAAAAATTCCTTCTAGATCCACTAGCTTCATCTTCAATTCTTTCATCTCAGTCGGTGTCAATCTACTATGTGGTCTACTGACAGGTTCAGCTCCGGGTACAAGATCTATCCGAAACTTAATAGCTCGTTTCGGCGGTAGTCCAATAATCGGCTCAAATATATCTGCAAACTCTCTTGCAACTCGAACCTGATTTAGCTCCTCCGTTGCTTCCAAGGTACTTAACACAGTACAAACACTTCGGTCGGAATTCTCTACTGAGAAAATGATCCGGTTGTGACTATCTGGGTGCCTTACTTAAATTTCCCTATCCTGGCAGAATATCCTAGCCTCATATCTACCGAACCAATTCATACCCAAAATGATCCTGAAATCTACGAAATCATAAACATATAAACTGCATGTAAACATATGACCTAACAAATCAAGTTCTAACCTGTCCCATCTCATTCCTGGAGTTGAATACCCTTCTATTGGATTCGCAACCCTTAAGGAAGAAACATGGTAAGTGGGTTCTAACCATAACTTATTAACCAAATTCTGGGATATAAATGAATGTGATGCACATGTATCAAATAGTATCCTAACTGGAATACCTTGAATCAAAAATGTACCTTCCATCACAGTCTTTCCCTTATCTGCTGCAGTTGATTTGGAAGAAGACGGTGGTCCAATAGAAAAAACCTTTCCTTTTTCTTCCCTAACTGGCTTTGGACATTGGTTCTTGTAATGCCGAACTTGATCGCAGTTATAGCACTTAATGCTTCTTATCCGCAGCCTTCTTCTGCCCCTTGCCTGACTGGCACTCATTTGCAAAATGACCCTTCTTGTCACAGTTATAGTTGACTAAATCAGCTTTTGACTTCTTGGCTGAATCTCCCTTCTAGGCTCCTTTCTTTTTGAAGAACTTTCTCTTCTTTCCCTGAGAACTCTGGGATTCAATATGCTACTCTCTAGCACAAATAGCAAGCATCTCTTCATTGTGAATGGCCATCTCCACCACTACATTACAAGGATTACGAATATGAGTCAGGGTCACCCTAGCAAGCTCGGTCCTCGAATGAACCTTTCATTCCTTCTGATATAATTTTCTATAATAGCATACCCATATCGAGATAGCTCGTCAAATCTATTTGCATACTTGATAACTGACATGTCTCCCTGAACTAAATCCATAAATTTTCTCATCAATGCTGACTTGGAAACTTCAGAAATAAACCTCTGTTCGAAACTCCTTCGAAAATCAGCCCAAGTCAATTCTTCCTATGGAACTCCAGTAGTCACACTATTCCACCATTGAAGTGCCGACCCTTGCAACTGTCTAGAGGCCAAACTTCTCTTCTGCACATCTTCTATACACAAATCAGAGAAAACCTTTCACAGTGTAACAACCAATTCTCCACTTCTATAGCATCTTCCATTCCCATAATCGTCTTTCCACCCAAACTGGTGTAGTCTCGGTTTAGCTTGGCATAATTATTCCCAATGGGAATCACATGATTTGCTCCTCCAATATTTCCAACCACTCCAGCAGTACCTGCTTGCATCAAATTAGCAAGGAACTTATACATCATCCGTGCATCTATTGGCGGATTCCCAACACTCACATTGGCTTCCGCATTTTGATTAGCGTTAGCCTGTCGACCTTGGTTCCTCTAGGTGTTAGGTCGAGCATTTCCATCAGTTGTGGTGCTTCCTTCACCTAGATTTCCTCTTTCATTTCTTGCTTCCATATCTTCTTACTCGTAAATCTATATATGAGCCTTAGTAAGATACAGAAGAACGGTCTAAGAGAAAGGGGTATTACGTACTTATATATATACACACCTATATATATCAAATACAAGTACGTTACAATCACGTTATCCCAAACCGTGATCAAATTTTGATTCATTGGATTATGTTTTGAAAATATTTTAGGTTTTAATTACTTAAATTTTCATAAACCTATGCTCTCATACCAACTTGTAACATCCACCACTTGGAGGCCCAAAACTAATAGCTCCCGATGCGGTAGTCATCAATAGTTGTTAATCCTCGGTGACCAAATACGGTAATGTTAGATAAAATGATATACTAGAAACACATGGATATGGAAAAAGTTTAAAATTTCAACACAACTATCACATTCCATTCCAAATCCATTTCAACATTCTTTACATAATCCCACATCGTTAATCACGTTCAAAAAATTATAATTATTACAATATACTCCAAGAGCGATATATGAAGATGCCTCCTTGGTGATCAGAGGGTATAATAGGCAATAAACAACTTTGCCTTAACAAAACAACACAGCGGAATCACATGAAAAAGAACTTAAATTACTACATGCCTTCTGCACGACTCCGGAAGCTATTTCATCTTAAGAGGTGCTTGAAAACCTCAAATCTCAAACTACTCAAAATTAATTGAGTACCTGAGATTTTAAGGGGAAAACATAAACTTCGAGTAATACATAAAGCCTGGTATGAATAATAATATACCATCTCAAATTATTAGATATCTAGTGAGACTACGCCGCTTAGCGGAATGGGTTTCCCCTCACTAGTATCTAAAAAAAACTTTTATAAACCATTTTCTGTGCTCCTGCATCCATAATGGTTAAATCAATTCAAAACATTATGATATGATGACATGCCAAACAATTGAATCAATTTTGGATTACCCATCCTCATTCATTTTGACAATCTGTCATAGTTATAGTTTCTAGGATTACTATTAACCTAATAGTTTTCATGGGCTAACAAATAACTGGTTAAACTTTTAAGGACTCCCTGTCCAATTTTATAGTTTTCATGGGATTACTATGAACCTATTGGTAATTCCAATATCATTTCTTTTATCATAGTTTTTTATGGGCTGACTAGGAACCTATTGACTAACGGTCAATATCTTTCTTTTACCCTAGTTTTCATGGGCTAACTAGGAACCTATTGACTATTTGTCAATATTTCATTTTTTTATCCGGATATAGTTTTCATGGGCTTACTATAAACCTGCCTAACTGACATCCTTAATTTTACATAGTTTTCATGGGCTAACTATGAACTTATTGGCCTTTGCTAATATCATTTTCCTTACACAGTTTTCGTGGGCTGACTGTTATCCTATTGACCCATGCCAATATCTTTTATTTATATTCACTTCTAGGTCAACCTAACTGGTTATTCTACCTTTTTCCCAAATACAATTTTGGATTCATTATATAGCGAATATATACATATAAGAAGAAGCAAATAATATAACTTGGTTAATTCGTTTAACCCCTATAAAACTTTTTAATAAATTCCATTTCAAAATACTTTGCTTATTAATATGCCATGGTTTTGCTTTTAAATGAGATTGGGTTATTTGTTTTGAAAACTATACTTTCGAAATCTTCGAAACCTTGCTTTCGACCTTACTGGATAGCCTCCTTCGAAAGCATATATCTCTATTCAAAACATTAGGCTTCTGCCTTTAAAAACACTTTAAATTCTTTCTTTCAAAACCTTTTGAATGTAATAAAGTGTTACTTATTAATTATTTGAAGCATAGCTTTAAAACTATTAGAAGCATCTCTTCCTAAAGCATTGAAAGTCCCCCTTTCGTCATCATTGGGTTTACCTTAAAAAATATCATTTGGGTCCAAGAAAAAATATATATAAAAGCATCACTTTCGAAACCATTCTTTATCGTATAAAAATATTGGGGGATTTTTGATGGCGTCGAAACCATCTCTTTCGACAGAGTCAAAAGCTTACCTTTTAAAATATTTAAGTATAGCTTCGAAATCCCTTTCGAAAACATTGCCTTCGAAACCCATTACTCTTTTGAAGGCATTTATTTCTAATTAAAGGAACTTCTTCGTAACCCCTTTTTCTTTCAAAATATACATGGCAATCCCTTCAAAAGCCCTTATAAACTTCTTTCAAAAACATACGTATCGACTAAGTCGAAAGCTTAGTAAAACAAAGGCAGGCACTTATCTTTTCTAAAACAAACTGAGGTAACGACCCCATCAGAAGCTATGCTTTCGACACCCTACCTTTCGCCTTTCTTAAATCCACTACGTATCACCTAGATGATACCTTGTGTATTGAATTTAGCTTAATAGGGTTTCGACATAGTCGAAGGCGAAAGGAAAGGGGCGAAAGGTACTCCGAACAGAGGCGAAACCTGTTTTTCTAGGTTAAATACTAAATTAAGCAACTTATATAAGCTAACCTGCCTACGTGTGAATTTCTTATGGGTTGCCTTAACTTTTCCCATGCTTTCCAAAACTAACCGCCTTTTTATTTTGGATAAGTATCAAACTTAAACTTTTGCAAATAAAACCTTCCTCTTTATTTACACTTAAATCATTTTGATCCTCTTCTCAAACTAATTTATTTTCTATATCAATTCACTTAAGAAAAATACCCAAAATTCACCGAAACTTACTTTGATCATGTTATCTTACATATCAAAATTTCAAATCCAAATTCTCAATATATTTTCTGAAATAAATTATTAAACCCAACGTGCTATATTTTCATTCAAAAATTCTTAATAATCTTTCCAAAGCTTAGAAAATTATCAAACTTAAAACCCAACTCTGAAATCAAGTTTTGAATTGATTTAACCATTGTGGATGCAGCAACATAGGAAATGGTTTATAAAAGTTTTTTTTAGATACTTGTGAGAGGAAACCCGTTCCGCTAAGCGGCATGGTCTCACTAGATATCTAAATAAATTGAGATGGTATATTATTATTCATACTAGGCTTTATGTCTGACTCGAAGTTTATGTTTTCCACTTAAACTCTCGGGTACTCAATTGATTTTGAGTAGTTTGAGATTTGAGGTTTTCAGGCACCTCTTAAGACGAAATAGCTTCCAAAGTCATGCAGAAGGCATGTAATTATCTAAATTCTTTTTCATGTGATTCCGCTGTGTTGTTTCGTTAAGGCAAAGTTGTTTATTGCCTATTGTACCTTCTGATCACCAATGAGGCATCTTCATATGTCGCTCTTAGAGTATATTGTAATAATTATTTTTTTCTGAACATGATTAACGATGTGGGATTATGTAAAGAATGTTGAAATGGTTTTGGAATGGAATGTGATAGCTGTTTTGAAATTTTAAACTTTTTCCATATCCATATGTTTCTGGTATATCAATTTATCTAACATTACCATATTTGGTCGTCGAGGATTAATAACTATGGATGACTGCAGCATCTGTAGCCGTTGGTTTTGGGCTCCAAGTAGGGGATGTTACAGTCCAATATAGACCCAATAGGGAATTTTTTTCGAAATTCATCAATATATTTTACTACGGGCCGACCCTATTCCAACAGCAGCAAGATATTGAACTGTAACATCCCTAATTTTTGATAACATTATTCAGAAGATTTAATTAGATAAATTAAATAGAATAATGATCAAAAAGGGATTGAGATTTGAATAAATTACATAACGGGCCATGTTAATAATAAAGATTTAATGGGCTTTAAATTGGTTTATAAGATAATTAAATTACACATAGGGATGCTAGTAAATTAGCCAATCTATTATACACGGCTATACATTCTCACTATTGTCCATTCACGTTCATTTTTCTCAAATCAAAACAAAACGCAAAAACCCTAAGATAACCGGCCATTAACAAGGATGAAAAGAGGAATTTCAAACTAAAGCTAAAGATCAAAAGCTAGGAAGGATTAATCAACAACAAATCTCAAATTCCTTATTAAGTTTAAGGTGAATTATAATTTTATACCATCTCTATTTTATTTTATGATTATGTGTTTTCAGATTTATGTGTAAATTCATTTTTATAATGTTATGGATGATAATATGCTTGAATCATGTTATGATCGAATTATTTTAATTCATACACATATGATTTTGCTCGGTTATAAGGGAAAACCAAGGGTTTATGATTTTCGATTGCCACGGAAATTTTTTATGTTGAATAACACATGATTCTAGAGACAGGTTTTGATTTTCAAAGTTTTCTAAGCTATAGAAATTTTGTTATGAATTTCTAAAGGAAAATATGATATAATTAGGTTGAAAATTTATTTCGAGCATTTCAGAAAGAAATTCGGTGTGAAATTTTAATATGTTTGATTACATGATAAAATTGATTTTCTATGATTTTTGGGGATTTTCCCAAATGATTTATTAAGGGAAATAAATTATTTTAAAAGAGGGACTTTTCTGCAAATATTGGTTTTATTACATGGAAGGACTTAACGTTATAATGCTTTGATTTAAATCTAATTAATGTAGCAGTTTTTAATGGTAAAGTATTTGAAAAGTTTTAAAGTAGCCAATCAAGGAGTTACAACTGGCAGGTTAGTTATAAAGCAATTGCCAAGTTTAGCTATAAATCAACGTTTCAGAAAAAGGTGGCTCCGCCAATTTCGGAGGCACCTTTCGACTCCTTTACCTCCGCACCATCTCAGTCGAAACCATCTCTGTCGAAACCCACATAGTCGAAACCAAGGCACATGGTATCGAAGGAATTGGTATGAAGTGAACTGGTAAGTAGCGGAATGTAGGGTGTCGAAAGCTATGCTTTCGTTAGAGTCAAAACCTTAGTTTGTTTTCTAAAGTTAAATTCCTGCCTTATTTTACTTAAAGTTTTCAACATAGTCGAAATCCATGCTTTCGAAAGGGACTTTATGAACAGCTTTTAAAGGGGGACTTTTTCTTTAAATAAGAAGCTTTCGAAAGGTGTAACGACCCGTGAATTTCGTTAACTAAGTTTGTCATAATTTCCATAATTTATAGTAAAATGAATGTTAGGAATTAGATGTAGCAATTGAAATTAAAAGTTAACAAAAAATATATATATATTTAAAATGAAATTCTAATTCAATAAAATAATGTAAATGTTACGATTTGATTTTTAAATAGAATATGAGAAACAAGAGTAAGTATTGAATAATATGTTATTTATTTATGGTATTGAATAAAAATTGGTAAGCCAATTGTAATTAATGGTAATAATGTGATATAAGCTAATAAATTAGGTTTTAATGCAACACCCATTAATGAATGTAATTGAAATAGGATTTAGGTAAATGTATACTAGGTTATAAATCAAATAGAAGGAAACAAACGTATATATCGAATTGATTAATGAATAAATATACATTGAATAGTAATTGAATGTACAGTTAATGGAAATTGTATAAAATCAATAATGATAATTAGATGTGCCTTATGGATAATTAATTCCATAACGGAAAGAGTAAATGTATTCATTTGAATATAAAATTGCAATTGGTTAGGGATTGTTAAGTAACAATGTTAATGCAAGGTAAGTGATGCTAAATTAAAGTCAATAATAATGAATAGTGATTAATTCAAAATTTGTAACATATATTTTAAATTACCTGCTTATTTGTTAATAGAATTAGAATTTGTAATAAGTGATAATAAAATAAATGAAGGTTACACTAATGGGAAATGAAATTACGTTCATTAAATGTTGAGTAATCATAGGGTCATATTTATTAAAAGCGTTACTTTAATAATGTGGATTAATTGAGAAATTAATACTAGAAGCATGTAAAGTAATAACTAAAAGGGAAATACGTTATAAATTGATTTTACCTAAACTTAAGTGTAAGTTAAAGGTTGAATTTGGAACTTATCCATTTAATTTGAAACTTATTAGGATAAAATGGGATTCAATTTATAATGAGGGTTTATTTTAAGAAATCGAAATAAATTCTTTAATGAGAGAATTAAGCTACTTTAAACTGACGGGAATTTGTTTAAAGAATTACAAATTAATAAGTAAACCAAGATGGTAAAATTTATGAATTATACAATTTGAACCTTTAATAGTGAGTTAATTTATTTAGATTATAATAGTTCAATTTATTGCAAACGAATGAACTCAAATATGTAATTTTTACTGTAATTTAAAATTTTAGTTGAAAACGGGAAATATTTATGTGATAATTTTAAATCCAATGGTACGCCCTTATATTTGGAATTATGAATGAAATAATTATGGGTAAATTCAATTTAATAGAAATTTTGGGAACTAAAATTTATAATTTTGAATATAATGAAAATTTAAGATAGGGCATTTCAATTCAATTGATAAATTTTTTTTCTCTAAATTGACGTTTAAATTTTTGTTTAAATAATTGCAAATGATTGAGAAGTATAAAGGTGATAGATTGTCGATTCTATAATTGAAATATAAAATTCGATTTAATTAATTTAATTTAATTTCATTTAATTAATAAAAAAATTGCCTTTTTGGTCACGGACTCGGATTTCGACGAAACCAGTTTCATCGGATCCGTAACTGTGAATTATAATAGTGTTTCAAGTTTCGTAGCGATCGGACTTGTCGTTTGATCGTACGGACTCGAAACGCCTTGAAATAAATGCAATTGTAATCAATTGGAACCAATTTGAAATTTTTGATCTTAGCATAACTTCTTCATACGATGGAATTTGGACTTGAAACCTTTTCCATTGCGTTTAAAATATTTTAAAACACCTATTTTGATATATGGGTTAACCCAATTTCGTTACGAAGACAGAACGGGCTTTAAAGACCACTTTGGCGTTAGCGCGTAAATCTATCTTATCCATCCATTCAAATGTCAATCCTGCCTATATATATCCTGTTATAAACCCCAGCCTCCCTAATCTTCATTTGTTTGTACGTACAATTCATCATATTCTTAGCTCCTCATTCCAATGGCAGACAAAACCTAATTCCCAAATTCCAAAATCTAATTTCAAAAAAAAAAAAATTCGAGATTTACGCGCTTCGGATCGCGCTTGGGGTTTCAAGGGGAAAAACCCTGGAGCTACTTCGGGTCACGAAGAAAATGACTCGGGTCTCCGGGTCGTTTTGGCAAAAACTCAGAGCAAGCATCGGGTATTTGAGGCGGCGGACCGGGTTGAACTTGAAGTCGACTCATGACCAGAATTTTCCGATCTTCAAATTTTCATAACTTTTGCATACGGACTCGGATTTGGACGCGGTTTCTTTTGTTAGGATCGTAATGAAATTCCAGATCTTCTGCCGAAGGTTTGGATGAATTCTGAGACTGTATAATTTTTGGGTTTAAATTGAATTTAAATTCAAAAGGTGAATGTTTTAACCCACTCACAACTTCTAAGATTTCTTATGTTTGTTAAATTAAATTTTGATGTGATTTTAAATTTATCTATGATTGTTTGGGCATATATTTAATCATCATCTCAGTTAGATAACATTTAGTTAAATTTAATTGTTATTTAATTTTATTATTGCATAAAATTTGCGAGTTAAATTTATTTATTATTGCATATAAACTGCCAGTTGAACAGTTTTTAATTTTTATTGAATATAAACTATTTGTTGATGCCTGTTATATTTTATATGCTTTATATTGATGTTTTGTTTAAATTGGATGATGATTGTAATAAATGGTTGTTTATTGATATTTGGATGAATGAATGCTATATTTTATATTGTATAAACTGCAAGTTATTATGCATTTTTATTTTATTCGGGATTGCGGTTTGAAATGATATATAACCGTAATTTTATTTTAAATTGCGGATTGAAATGATAAATATCTGTATCACTTGACCATAGGATAGAAAATTATATACAGGCACCGTGGTCTATATATAAAATATTTTAAGGGATTTTCTATGGTTTGGAAAGAAATATACGGTTTAATAAATATTAAATTTTGATATTATATAAATATTATTTTATATATGGTTAAATTCTAAAATTTAAGCTATGTATGACTTGATGATGTTTTAAGTTTGATTTACGAATATTTCAAGTTTGAGCTTTATTTAAGTGATATTGAATTTATTAAATAAGTATTTCTAAACTAAATAAAAGTAAATTGAATTAAGGTATATATAAGATTATCATATTTGGTTGGGAATTTTGGAATATTTAAAGACTTGAAATATATCAAAATTGAAATGTTTTATTGAAATTAAGGTATTATTGTTTTTCAAAGTATTTGTTTTCGAAATTGTTATAACTTTGAAAGTAATATGGTTTGAAAATGAATTTATTTGAAATAGAATTTATTTAAGAATTATCTTTAAATATATTGATTTGAAACCAATTGAAATTTTGAGATTAAGAATATGACTACATTATGTGATTTGGGTTTAAGATGGTTTTAAAGAATATTTCAAGTTTATAATTAAAAGTAAGAATAGTGATTGAAAATTTGGACTTTATTTAAATGATATATTATTGAATTTGGTTTTTAAGTATATACTATTTTGAAGTAAATGATATGTTTTGAAATAGCAATAATAATTTGGTTTTAAAGTATATACTATTTTGAAGTAAAGGATATGGTTTGAAATGGCAATAATATTTTGGTTTTTGATGTATATACTATTTTGAAATAAAGAATATGTTTTGAAAGGGCAATGATTGTGTTTTTAAAAGTATATTTTTTTTAAAATGACCACGATGTTATAATAACGATTGGTTGTTAAAGAGACCGAGATCGGATATGGACATACTCTCTATCGATACCGAAAACCACTTTGACAACTGTGTACGCGGTGGAGTTTCCAGAATGAAGTAGGATGGTGGCGACGATCCTAAGGTATATACGTGGACCCAACTCCCGTGAGTTGGCATAAGGTGGCTAAAACAGGAGCGATCTCGGACCAGTGAGGTAGCACCTCTTATCGGACGCACTTCTTCGATTCCATTCTATTACTTTTTGATTTTTGGTGGCCACCCTTCGATTTGGGAGTGTTGTTCGAGGTGGACGGTAGTGGCTGCTATCCGCTCCATCAGTCCGTGTGCGTAATTGGTATATCTACCCTGGCATTGCCTTGTGTGCCGTGTCACCTACCATATCGAACCCACTACGATTATGATTTTAAGATCCGACCGCGTTAAGGTTCTCCATCCCATTAACGCTATTTTCTATATGATTATACTTTACTGATTAGACACTACTGTATATAGCGTATATTACTACATAGTAGATAGTTTAACGGATCCTTAAGAGATGTGAATCCCGAACATTTCTTAAGTTACTACACTCACGTTAGACACTAGATAGGAGATGTCAAACCCCGAAAACATCTCTAACGCCGTTTACACTCATATTTATTTCATTGATTTAACTTACATAAGATCTTTTAGTTCTGACTCGAGTGTTTTGTCTTTTCAATTCGCTCGGGTCAGCCTGAGCATTTCAGGATTTGAAGGCCCTATTTCTGAAGGACGAAGACGAAGATTTTATTACTACTATTTGTTATATATTCTACTACACCATTGTATTCCGCTGCATTTATTATCATTCTCTGGTATGTGTAACTCTGATATGTATTGTATAAGTATAATCAAATGTTTTGTAAAACAGCTTCATGAACTGTTATTTGATTATTATATTTTATCGTTCCGCTGCAAGATTCTATTTTGTTTCTTTATTTCTCCACTTTTTCTTATTTACCCCATAACAATCCGCCCTTCTGTATGGTTTAAGTTGGCACGTGTGTCTGCTTAAGCATACAAAAAAGGTGGGATGTTACATCTGGTATCAGAGCTTTGGTTTAGCGATAAACCTTAGTTTTTTGGGGTCTGTCTCTTTATTAATAGGGTAGTAATACCCTATGGGAGTCGCTGAGTGTATATATATGAGAGAGCGTATTTGTTAGTGTTATAAAAAGGTTTTAATATTGTGTTAATCGGTTCCGTTTTGTATTTATAAATTCTGGTTGGTGCATGGGACGCTATGACATCAATAGGGATTTCTAAACACTTAATTGGACAGACCGACATAATATTTGTTTTAATATAGGTGAATGAAATAACTTTGCCTATTATATTTTCCATATATAAAAATATTTTATAAAGATATATATTTGGTTGCTATAGATTGGGTGTTAGGTAATGAAAATATAAATAATAGTTGAAACTAAGTTGAAAATAAAATAAATGAAAACTGAAAATTTAGAGCTTAAGTTCCGGGGTTTTTAAAGATTTCTTTCAATTGATTTTGGAATATAATAATAATATCGTTAGAAGTATTTTCTGATATAAATATTTCAATAGAATTTGAAAGAAATGTTTTAAAAGAAATTCCGCAAAGAAATAAGTTGTACTCCCCTTTTTGTCGCTGGAAAATAATTTCGATGATGGCGGCCGCATCATCGACATTCATTTTCGAGTTTCAAAGTGGGAAGGCCACTGTAGTAGTTTTACTACAAGATTATTTTATTTTAAATTGTTTTAAATATAATTGGATATATAAATTATAAGTATATATATTATCTATTATCTTAAAATGATTTTTGAATAAAACCCGGTATTTAATTCTTAAGTTTCCATTAATAAATAGTCCTAATTACTGAAGTGAATTGGAATGTAGGTAATTAATAAATTGAAACCTCTAAAGGAAATAAGAGATTTAATGCTAGGATATAAATGGTATTTAATGAAAGTTGAAATTGTAACCTATGAAATAAAGGAAATAATTATTGAACATTAAAATAATTAAAAGAAATGAGAAAACTTGTATAACTTTCAATTTCAGTCTTTAAAAGCATAAATATAACTTACCAAAAGATATAAAAGTTGAAAATGTTAATAAGAAAATGTATAGGAAATTGTACAAGTAAACTTATGTAATGAAATATTCAGTAAATTTCTTTTATTAATAAGAATTAAAGTATAATTGTTATGCCAAGTAACTAAAATTGAACATGAATATTATTAATAAGTGAATAAATAAAATCAAGTAAATGAATAAATATGCAAAGTAAATTAATTTAAAAATGAATAAATGAAATTAATAAGTATTGATGTTCTAGTTGTTATGGACTTAAATGTTATATATAAATAATAATAAACTTAAGTAATAGGTTGAAGTTACCTTAGAATAAAAGATGAATACTGGGAAAATGACTGCAAAACTTAAGTAATAAATTTACCTACCAAGGAATTTGGTTGAATGGATAAAAATAAATGATGAATAAAGAGGAAATCAAACAACAATATATGGAATGAAATTAATAATAATGAACTTGATCTATTGTTGAATTTGTTGTTTGTTTGGCTTATGGTTGTTTGGGCAAGGATACTTTAATATTGTTTGGATGTAGGAATAATCTATTTAGTTTCACCTAAGACTGCTGAGTGAAGGGTACACTTAGTAGTTTATTCTTCATTCTGTACAATTTAAAGTTATGAACCTGAACAACTATTTCTTTTGTTTGATATGAATGAATGATTGATTTTATGGTTGTATGCCTTGTTGCAAGTGTTTAAATTGTAATAGAATATTATACAAGTAGAAATTTGAAATAATGAAAGTATTCAATGAAATTGCTATTAAATGAGAATTTAATGTTATAAGCTTAAGTATAATTGAAATTTTACCAAGTAAATATAATTAAAGGTAAGTATGACAAATAGATGATTATAAACTTAAGTAATTAAAGTGTAAATAGATGAGGTCATACAATTATAAATGAATGTAATATAAATAAGAGAAATTGTAAACTGAAAGGGTTAAAGTAATTTCTAAATAAAAGTTGGAAGAAATACAATGAAAATAAAAAAATAAACCGTTATATGAATAAAAAGAATCAAACAACAAATGTATGAATGGAATGAATAAGAATAGACTAAAACTGTTGCTGAAATTGTTGTTTGTCGTGGTTGTGGTTGTTGGGTAAGGAAACTTTAATTTGGTTGGGATGGATGAAAAATCCATTGTGTTTAATCTAAGACTGTTGAGTAAATGATGCATTTGCTGGTTTATTCTTCATTCCGTACAATTTAAAAGTTCTGAAACCGAACAACTATTTGTTTGTTGATTGAATGGTTGTTTGTATTTGTGTGTGTATGTTGTTTGTGAAATTGATGGTTGTTGTATTGATTTGTTGTTAGTGATTGAAACCACTTAAATATTTCACTTTATATAAATTGTTAACCCTTTGGATTTAATAAGTGAAATGCAGGTTATGGAAGCAATTGCTACTGTTTTTGGTTCCATAAATTAAACGTAAATTGCCCAACAAATAGGTACGTTTCGGATTACGATTTATAACGCTATTTATATATATTTTTCGTGTTGGGATATAATATTTTGGATATTATAAGTGATATTTTGTTATATTTAATATTATATTTTCTCCCGAGCCTCTCTGTACAAAGGAGACTCCGCCGAAATTTTTCGAAATTTTTGGGACTTAGAAAATTATTTTTGAAATGTTTTTCCAAACTTTATTCATTTAAGTATAAAAAGATATAATGATTAAAATGGGTAAATTTTATATAAAGTAATAAATTTTGTAAATTAGTGTTTATAAGTTAATATTTTGAATAAGATGTATTGTTTGTCTAATTCTTCCTTCTCCCTTCTTTTTCCTTTTCGGGGACAAAAAGTTTTGAGTGGGGGAGAGTGTAACGACCCGTGAATTTCGTTAACTAAGTTTGTCATAATTTCCATAATTTATAGTAAAATGAATGTTAGGAATTAGATGTAGCAATTGAAATTAAAGTTAACAAATATATATATATATATATATATATATTTAAAATGAAATTCCAATTCAATAAAATAATGTAAATGTTACGATTTGATTTTTAAATAGAATATGAGAAACAAGAGTAAGTATTGAATAATATGTTATTTATTTATGGTATTGAATAAAAATTGGTAAGCCAATTGTAATTAATGGTAATAATGTGATATAAGCTAATAAATTAGGTTTTAATGCAACACCCATTAATGAATGTAATTGAAATAGGATTTAGGTAAATGTATACTAGGTTATAAATCAAATAGAAGGAAACAAACGTATATATCGAATTTATTAATGAATAAATATACATTGAATAGTAATTAAATGTACAGTTAATGGAAATTGTACAAAATCAATAATGATAATTAGATGTGCCTTATGGATAATTAATTCCATAACGGAAAGAGTAAATGTATTCATTTGAATATAAAATTGCAATTGGGTAGGGATTGTTAAGTAACAATGTTAATGCAAGGTAAGTGATGCTAAATTAAAGTCAATAATAATGAATAGTGATTAATTCAAAATTTGTAACATATATTTTAAATTACCTGCTTATTTGTTAATAAAATTAGAATTTGTAATAAGTGATAATAAAATAAATGAAGGTTACACTAATGGGAAATGAAATAACGTTCATTAAATGTTGAGTAATCATAGGGTCATATTTATTAAAAGCGTTACTTTAATAATGTGGATTAATTGAGAAATTAATACTAGAAGCATGTGAAGTAATAACTAAAAGGGAAATACGTTATAAATTGATTTTACCTAAACTTAAGTGTAAGTTAAAGGTTGAATTTGGAACTTATCCATTTAATTTGAAACTTATTAGGATAAAATGGGATTCAATTTATAATGAGGGTTTATTTTAAGAAATCGAAATAAATTCTTTAATGAGAGAATTAAGCTACTTTAAACTAACGGGAATTTGTTTAAAGAATTACAAATTAATAAGTAAATCAAGATGGTAAAATTTATGAATTATAGAATTTGAACCTTTAATAGTGAGTTAATTTATTTAGATTATAATAGTTGAATTTATTGCAAATGAATGAACTCAAATATGCAATTTTACTGTAATTTAAAATTTTAGTTGAAAACGGGAAATATTTATGTGATAATTTTAAATCCAATGGTACGCCCTTCTATTTGGAATTATGAATGAAATAATTATGGGTAAATTCAATTTAATAGAAATTTTGGGAACTAAAATTTATAATTTTGAATATAATGAAAATTTAAGATAGGGCATTTCAATTCAATTGATAATTTTTTTTCTCTAAATTGACGTTTAAATTTTTGTTTAAATAATTGAAAATGATTGAGAAGTATAAAGGTGATAGATTGTCGATTCTATAATTGAAATATAAAATTCGATTTAATTAATTTAATTTAATTTCATTTAATTAATAAAAAAATTGCCTTTTTGGTCACGGACTCTGATTTCGACGAAACCAGTTTCATCGGATCCGTAACGGTGAATTATAATAGTGTTTCAAGTTTCGTAGCGATCGGACTTGTCGTTTGATCGTACGGACTCGAAACGCCTTGAAATAAATGCAATTGTAATCAATTGAAACCAATTTGAAATTTTTGATCTTAGCATAACTTCTTCATACAATGGAATTTGGACTTGAAACCTTTTCCATTGCATTTAAAATATTTTAAAACACCTATTTTGATATATGGGTTTACCCAATTTCGTTCCGGAGACAGAACGGGCTTTTTGGACCACTTTGGCGTTAGCGCGTAAATCAATCTTATCCATCCATTCAAATGTCAACCCTGCCTATATATATCCTGTTATAAACCCTAGCCTCTCTAATCTTCATTTGTCTGTACGTACAATTCATCTTCTTCTTAGCTCCTCATTCCAATGGCAGACAAAACCTAATTCCCAAATTCCAAAATCTAATTTCAAAAAAAAAAAATTTTTTTTTCGAGATTTACGCGCTTCGGGTTTCAAGGGGAAAAACCCTGGAGCTACTTCGGGTCATGAAGAAAATGACTCGGGTCTCCGGGTCGTTTTGGCAAAAACTCAGAGCAAGCATCGGGTATTTGAGGCGGCGGACCGGGTTGAACTCGAAGTCGACTCAGGACCAGAATTTTCCAATCTTCAAATTTTCATAACTTTTGCATACGGACTCGGATTTGGACGCGGTTTCTTTTGTTAGGATCGTATTGAAATTCCAGATCTTCTGACGCTGGTTTGGACGACTTCTGAGACTGTAAAATTTTTGGGTTTAAATTCAATTTAAATTCAAAAGGTGAGTGTTTTAACCCACTCACAACTTCTAAGATTTCTTATGTTTGTTAAATTAAATTTTGATGTGATTTAAAATTTATCTATGATTGTTTGGGCATATATTTAAACATCATCTCAGTTAGATAACATTTAGTTAAATTTAATTGTTATTTAATTTTATTATTGCATAAAATTTGCGAGTTAAATTTATTTATTATTGCATATAAACTGCCAGTTGAACAGTTATTAATTTTTATTGAATATAAAATATTTGTTGATGCCTGTTATATTTTATATGCTTTATATTGATGTTTTGTTTAAATTGGATGATGATTGTAATAAATGGTTGTTTATTGATATTTGGATGAATGGATGCTATATTTTATATTGTATAAACTGCAAGTTATTATGCATTTTTATTTTATTCGGGATTGCGGTTTGAAATGATATATAACCGTAATTTTATTTTAAATTGCGGATTGAAATGATAAATATCTGTATCACTTGACCATAGGATAGAAAATTATATACAGGCACCGTGGTCTATATATAAAATATTTTAAGGGATTTTCTATGGTTTGGAAAGAAATATACGGTTTAATAAATATTAAATTTTGATATTATATAAATATTATTTTATATATGGTTAAATTCTAAAATTTAAGTTATGTATGACTTGATGATGTTTTAAGTTTGATTTACGAATATTTCAAGTTTGAGCTTTATTTAAGTGATATTGAATTTATTAAATAAATATTTCTAAACTAAATAATAGTAAATTGAATTAAGGTATATATAAGATTATCATATTTGGTTGGGAATTTTGGAATATTTAAAGACTTGAAATATATCAAAATTGAAATGTTTTATTGAAATTAAGGTATTATTGTTTTTCAAAGTATTTGTTTTCGAAATTGTTATAACTTTGAAAGTAATATGGTTTGAAAATGAATTTATTTGAAATAGAATTTATTTAAGAATTATCTTTAAATATATTGATTTGAAACCGATTGAAATTTTGAGATTAAGAATACGACTACATTATGTGATTTGGGTTTAAGATGGTTTTAAAGAATATTTCAAGTTTATAATTAAAAGTAAGAATAGTGATTGAAAATTTGGACTTTATTTAAATGATATATTATTGAATTTGGTTTTTAAGTATATACTATTTTGAAGTAAATGATATGTTTTGAAATAGCAATAATAATTTGGTTTTAAAGTATATACTATTTTGAAGTAAAGGATATGGTTTGAAATGGCAATAATATTTTGGTTTTTGATGTATATACTATTTTGAAATAAAGAATATGTTTTGAAAGGGCAATGATTATGTTTTTAAAAGTATATATTTTTTTTAAAATGACCACGATGTTATAATAACGATTGGTTGTTAAAGAGACCGAGATCGGATATGGACATACTCTCTATCGATACCGAAAACCACTTTGACAACTGTGTATGCGGTGGAGTTTCCAGAATGAAGTAGGATGGTGGCGACGATCCTAAGGTATATACGTGGACCCAACTCCCGTGAGTTGGCATAAGGTGGCTAAAACAGGAGCGATCTCGGACCAGTGAGGTAGCACCTCTTATCGGACGCACTTCTTCGATTCCATTCTATTACTTTTTGATTTTTGGTGGCCACCCTTCGATTTGGGAGTGTTGTTCGAGGTGGACGGTAGTGGCTGCTATCCGCTCCATCAGTCCGTGTGCGTAATTTGTATATCTACCCTGGCATTGCCTTGTGTGCCGTGTCACCTACCATATCGAACCCACTACGATTATGATTTTAAGATCCGACCGCGTTAAGGTTCTCCATCCCCTTAACGCTATTTTCTATATGATTATACTTTACTGATTAGACACTACTGTATATAGCGTATATTACTACATAGTAGATAGTTTAACGGATCCTTAAGAGATGTGAATCCCGAACATTTCTTAAGTTACTGCACTCACGTTAGACACTGGATAGGAGATGTCAAACCCCGTAAACATCTCTGACGCCTTTTACACTCATATTTATTTCATTGATTTAACTTACATAAGATCTTTTAGTTCTGACTCGAGTGTTTTGACTTTTCAATTCGCTCGGGTCAGCCTGAGCATTTCAGGATTTGAAGGCCCTATTTCTGAAGGACGAAGACGAAGATTTTATTACTACTATTTGTTATATATTCTACTACACCATTGTATTCCGCTGCATTTATTATCATTCTCTGGTATGTGTAACTCTGATATGTATTGTATAAGTATAATCAAATGTTTTGTAAAACAGCTTCATGAACTGTTATTTGATTATTATATTTTATCGTTCCGCTGCAAGATTCTATTTTGTTTCTTTATTTCTCCACTTTTTCTTATTTACCCCATAACAATCCGCCCTTCTGTATGGTTTAAGTTGGCACGTGTGTCTGCTTAAGCGTACAAAAAAGGTGGGATGTTACAAAAGGGTAGGTTCCGACCTAGTTGAAACCTAGCCGATATTTTCCTTCCAAAGTATTGAAGCCATCAATACCTTCAAAAGGTTATCCTTGTTTTTACCTAGGTTAAGCTGCTCCCTAATTGCTTTCGAAAGGGGTTAGGGGATTCGAAGGTGATGAAGTCGAAAGGGGGGTTTGACTCTATCCTTTGAAGTTCTATTTTTAAAAGGTCTTTGCTTTCGACTATGATGGTTCTAACACCATCAACTTTTCCCCAAATAAATTTTTGTTGGTTTCGAAAGAGATACTTTCATATATAACCATTTTGAACTAAATGATGTTTCTAAAGAGTAAATTAAATGCTTTCTAAAGGATATTTTATTTATTTTGATGCTATGTTTTAAAGAATGTTTTCTTGATACCATCGAAAGGTATCATTAGTTTCATCCGGTGGTTTCGAAAGTGATGATTTAAAGTTTCAAAACAAATAACCCATTCTCATTTTTAAAGGAAAAACTATGGCATAAATAAGGATTTTGGAAATATTAATCACATTGTTACTAACCCATAATTGTATTTTGGGGAAAGGGCAGAATAACCAGTTTGATTTACCCAGTAGTGAATATAACTTAACAGATATTAAAATCTTAATTAAAGATATTGGCAGGGGCCAATAGGTTTACAGTAAGCCCATGAAAACTGTATGATATTGGCAGGGGCCAATAGGTTCATAGTCAACCCATGAAAACTATGATTTGATACTGGTAGGGGCCAGTAGGTTTGTAGTTAGCCCATGAAAACTATATCCGGATTAAGATATTGACATTCAGTCAATAGGTTCCTAGTTAGCCCATGAAAACTAGAATAAGAGATAAGATATTGGAGTTACCAATAGGTTCTTAGTAATCCCATGAAAACTATGAAATTTAACAGATTGTCCACAAACATTTGACAGGTTAATAGTAATCCTAGAAACTATAATTGAGACAGATAGTCGAAATGAATGAGGATGGGTAATCCATATTTGATTTACTTGTTTTGCATATCATCATAACGATTATGAAATACTATGTTTTAACCATTGTGGATGCAGGAGCACTTTAACGACCCCGGATTTTATATATATTTAAATTGATAATTAATTGAATTTTTAAAGACAATTTGTAAAATTTATCGATTAAAGTGATGCGAGTTTCCCCGAATCTCAATAAATTTTGTATGAATCATTTAAATTTAAAAATATTATACATATATGTATATATGTAAATATATATGTATATGGGTAAATATGAGTAGATTTGAATTTATATATATATATATATCTACTTTTGATTTAAATTTAAAGTGTAAATAAATGATTTAAATTTAGGATTGATGGTTAATATATATGAGGAATTATAATGAGTTATTTTAAACAATATTTATAATGTAATTGTTATTTTAAACTTATGAATATATATATATATGTATTTTGGAAAGCTATGATTTGTAAGTTTAAAATAAAATAAACCTTGTTGATATTAAAGATAAGTGTAAAATAAGTAATAAGTAAACTAAGTATTTGATAGTTAAGTTTTTAAAATAAAAGAAAGATAAAATTTGTAAATTGTTCAAGTATAGAAGTATATGGATATAAATTAAGTAATAAACCAATACAAATGACTGAAACAACTTTATGTTATGAACATAAAGTATAAAAGTAAGCTAGGCAAGTAGAAGAACTATCTATGAACACATATACAAGTATAAAGGACATATGCATTAAATGTCTTCATCTCAGCAAAACTTAAGTCAATTCGAATGTTATAAAAATCATTTCAGTGTTTGCTAACCTCTGGCCAAAGAAGAATAGTATAATACATTTATGTACAACTGGATGGGTTTGTAGGCTGTAGGACATAAGGAAAGAGGAAAAATGTATCCATGTTGTACAGGGAATGGGGATGTACACATAAAAAGAAAATATAAACTATCATAAGTGCATACGAAATAGAGTATAAGTTTGTAGATTTGAAGGAGACAAGCATTTAATGTTAAACATCTCTAGTACAAGTAAAATCTTATCAGCCCATAGAGTAGAAAGATCTCTAACCAAAACTTAGTTTAATCTTGTACAAACAAATAAAATAATAACCTGTATATTTGTTTACATATTTATCAATCCATTCACCTCAGTTCATTTCGTTTATCAAAAATAAGCAAACCAGAGAATAAGCAAGCATATCCATTTTTACAAACTGAAGCATCATTCATTTAAACAACAACAAAGGGCAGGAAGATTAGGAGATCAAAGCAAAACAATTCTCAGTTTCAAAAAGTTTAAAACTTTTCAAACAAGAGTGCTCTGTTCATCTTCTCAAAATACTATGAGTAAACTTTTGATTTAAAAAGCTTAAATCTGTTTGATACATGAAGTATGTTGTGAAATATTTGTATAGATGTATGCCTGCATGTCTATATATATTTGTGTATATCTATAAACTTAATATGTAGATACAGGTACATGTACCTGTTCTTGTATTCACATGCTAGAAATAAAAGTAAAAATCAAAATCTCTTAAATCATTCACTTATGAACTTAGATGTATAAATGAAAAATGTTTGAATTAAACAAGATATTTGTTTTAAAAATGTTTAGCAGTATAATTATCAAGTATTCAAACTGGGAAGAAGAAAGAGCAGTGAAACTTTTGAAAAATAGAAAAATAAAGCGTTTTGATTTTTTTTAAATTTGAGTTCATAATCAAGTTCGAATTTGAAAATAATGATTTTAGAGAATCATTTCAAGATTTTTCGATTAGTAAATCATGAGAAATCATGAGATGATCGAGATTTGCATTTTCGTCAATCTCTGGTAATCAACGATGAATTATGGATTGTAATTAATGGTGAAGGTGGTTCGGGCATCGATGGTCATCAGAAAAATAACCGGAGAATTTATAATTCGCCATGGCGAACGTTTGGCGATGTAGTAGGGTTTAAGCTCCAGTTTTGGTCGACGTTGATGTCGAAGCGATTGCTCAATCTAGGGTCAACCAGAGTTGATCGCAGGTAGGGGATTAGAAACGTAGGCGAGCGGCGGAGGTTAGGGGGTGATGGTGAGGCTCCTGGTGGTCATTGGCGATGGCGCGAAGCGTTTGTCGTCGATCAGTTGGTTCCAATTAGGTGCTCGTATGCTCGATTTGGAATAACGATGAGAATGATCGACCTGGGTGATCGAGAGGCTCGGGGAGATCATCGGTGACGTGTGAGTGGCTACAGCGTTGATCGGAGCTGGTCGTGGTGTTGTTGCACGTGTACGTGCATATGTATATATTTGTACTTTGAAGGATTTGGGAAGAAGAACGAGTCTCAGAGTCAAGCACGTGAAAATGAGAGTTTTTCTCGAAGGAAGGTGGAACGCGAGTTTCTCGAAGACAGATTCGGGTATTCAAACGTTTGGCTCCGGTTAGAATGATATAACAGGTTTAAACAGAAACCTGTTTGTTCTGTTTTAAATTTTTAAAATGAATTTAAAATGTAATATAGTTTAAAGCTTAAATTTTAAATAAAAACTTAAGTAATTTAGTTAGAACTTTCTTGTATAGGTTTATAAGTGGATATTTAAATTTGGTAAATGTTTAAATATATAATCATTTTTGAAATCTTAAATTCAAAATGGAATTTGAATTTAAATTTAGAGTGTAATGTTTGAAATACACTTAAATGTTAATGAAATCATTAATAAAGAAATTAATTATCTTAGAGATAATTAAGGAAATAAAATGATTTAAATTAATAAGGTAATTAAATAATGATTTAATTAGTAAATAAAAAATTTAGATTAATTTATAATTGGAAATGATTAATAATAAATTAATCTAAGATAATTTCTCAAGAAGGCAATTAAAGAAATGTTATTAGTTAATGAAGATAATTAACTAGAAATTATTAAGTAATCAAATTTATGCGATTAATTCTGATAATTAATTGGATTAATTAATTAAGATAATCAATTGTAAATTGTTAATTACTTAATGAAAGCAATTAAGGGGTTAATTAATTATGTAATTGATTAAAGGTTAATTGATTAAAATGGTTTATAATTAATTAATGATTAATTAACCAAGATTTGTAGTTTATTCATTAGTAATTAATCTGGTATAAATTAATTTTAATCAGATATTAATTGATCTTACTTATGGATGTTTGGATTCTATTGAATGTTGAATTGTTTGATATACCTGATATATGATGCTTTGTGATACATCCTGATTTGTGTTGTGATCTGTAATTTATTTATCTGGGATGAATGTAATTGATTATCTGTGATACATTTGTATATTATCCGTGATCTGTGAATGAACGATAAGCGTTATAGTTAATACCGCTTATCAACTATATTCGATATTGATATATCTGTAATGATTGAATGATGTTGCACTATTGTGTGTGAAACCCCTGGACTACACCATACACACACAAATATGGATTTCACGTGGAAATCAGTTAAGTCACAGATGATTTAAATTTAATGATTTTGAAATTGAAATTTCAAATTTCAATTGATTTTTGAAATTGGAAATTGGGGTTTAATATGAAAAGCTTTTGAAATGGAATTTCAAAGATAAAGTTATTTTGAAAAACTTAATCGAGTTTTGAAAATTAAATAATTTGATTTAAATTTGAATTCAAGTTTGAAATTGAATCCTATGATTTGAAACTAGGGATTAAAGATGCTGTACAAGTAATATATGGGTTAAACCATTTTAAAGGTATTGATTTGGGAATTTGAATTTAATTCAAGGGTTTTAACTCGTGTAAACATAACTGGATTTTTCCGAAATGAAAACTACTTGTTTTCAAATAATAATAGCTTTCATTTTAAGAAAGGATTTCCAAATTGTGTTAAAAGAATTTCAAGTTTGAAATGGAATTGAAATGTTTTGAAAACTATGAAATGAGTCTTTAATTCAAAGATCAGACGAGTTAATTCAACTTGAAATGGAATTGTTTTTGAAAGACTATGAATGAATCTTTGGAAACGAGTTTTGAAAGCTATAAGTTAAATCTTGACTTAAAGATTTAACGAGTTAATTCAATTAAAATGGAAATTGTTTTGAAATCCATGAATGGATCTTTGTGAACGGGGCGAACTTTGTGAATTGAATCTTTTTGTTTAAAAGATTGGAAATGGTAATTTGTTTTAACCATTCGAATGAAAAGTTTTGGGCTTTAAGCTGTGATTTAATTGAGACCCCAGTATCCATATAATTTTTAATTGCGCTCGTTATTCGGTTTAGTCGGGAATGGACCTTTGTGTCATACAACCCAATCCGAATAAATGATATGTCATATATGGATAGCATTTGAAGACCGGTGGTGAAGACCGGGTATTTGCGAAAGCGATAGGATGACCTATCGATTGTCTCTGCACTGAGTAGCTATGGTATAGAGATTCCCTAAGTGATGGGAAGTCCGATTGGGATTGTGAATACCCGGATTACAAGGGCTTCTTTAGAAGTGCCTTCGGTTCTGTTCGAACCCGGAATAGACTTGTATGGATGTGATTCTGACATTACACTTTGAGATGTAAAGCTGGTTTCTATCAAATACATTTCTATTGGTGGCGGAGAATTTATTCTCTTAGCTTAACACCCTTCTCTGAGACGTACGAGCTCAGAAGTTATGTAGTTGATGGTTACTAGTGATACATTCCCAATTTGGTAATGTGGCATACGAAGTGCTGTTGATCATTTGTTTGATCAAAGCGTTGCTTTGTGAAAAAGCATTGCTTTGTGAAAAAGCATTGCTTTGTGAAAAAGCGTGGCTTTGTGAAAAAGCGTAGCTTTGTGGACGAGACTTCGTCGAGCCTCACAAACCGGTAATGGTCGAAACAGGAATGTTGCGGCAAAGGTTTGTAGGGGTAGCGCCCCTAGGGTATGTCATTTCCTTTTGGATAAAAGGTGATATCATGGTATGGAGCCCAGATATTTTACCTATGTTGATGCTGCACAGTTATTATACTTTGTGGTTGTTGCTTTATGATCGAGACGTCTCGGATAAAGGACGGTGACGACCGGGGGATGACATGACTCGTGTGTTAGTTACCTAGTTACAGCTTGGTTAAAGCATGAGGTAGCGTCGGCCTTGTGTTTGCAGAGATCCGGTTAGGTTCTCGGGGCGTCTTTCCAGAGGCGTTTCCATTTCGGTGTAAGGAAGTTCCTTTGCCTGACCATTTGTTGGAAATCCAAAGAAACAATACGAACCCTATACGGTTTTAGTTGTAGAACCTGCCATTTACTTATGGTGGTCACCACTATTTAGATGGTAGCTATAGTAGGCATACGATACTGGTCGTATGTTGGTTAAGATTAATATTATATTTTTCGAAATGTTTTCCACTATGCACTAGTAATAATATCAAAAGAGTTTTCTTTTACGTAGTAAGCATGTTTGACTATCATAAGAAGAAATCTCCTCCAATTCTGCGATTGCATTGTGTGTGTGGCGGGAGGTCCTATGGTAGTTTCATTTTCCAAAAGCATTGCGGATTTCAATGTTTAAAATTCCTTTGTTGTTGTTTAAAGATAAACTGTTTTTGTTGCTCACACCAGTCCCATGACTGATCCGGAGTTTATTGTTCCCTTCCTAAACTCTTGGTGCCCATAATTTTCCACATGGACAGTCTAGAGTTTGGTTTTTCAGATATTTAGGTTTAGTAGATTATCTGGAGCTAGTTCACTTCATCAGAGTAGATGACTGCACCTTCTCATCTTTATGCATCGTGATGGTGATTCGAGCTTGATATTGGAGTTGTTGGATTCATTCTCTTTTGAGGATCATTTAGAGTTATCATTTCTGTTTTCCGCTGTATCATTATTTGTCTTTGATAGTGTTGTATCATATTGATATCATTGTTGTATATCATTCTGGATATTGTATTCATTAGAGTTGTATATGATATCATTTATTTCTTTCTTCCGCTATGTTGTTATACTTAATGGTGTTATAAGCTCCAGTGAACCAGATTCGGCATTTGAATCTACGGCATTTTGAGTACAAGTAGAGTACGGATGCCAATTTTCGAAGGCCGATTTCAGAGTCATCACATTTGGTATCAGAGCTAAGGTTGAACTTTAGCTCAGGAGTATAACACATTAAGTAACTCATTAGAGATAGGGTGAAGTATACCCTAGAATGAGTAATCTCTAAGATATCCGTTCGTGTGCCTCAGTAAATTCTCTTGCTATCCACTGATAGTGAGTATGAGTGCAAGAAGAGGATGGGATAGGGGACAGGGGAATACGACTATAAATGGTCGATACTCTGTAACAACAAGGAAACAATCTTTTCTCTATCAATCTCTTTCGTTCAACATCTCTTCTCAATTCTTTGATAGTTTCTGGTAGATCCAGGAAGAAGATTCGATATATTGAAATGGGACGTAAACTCCAAATAGGTTAGAATTGTTTGTTTGGATGTGTTGGTTGATTTGGTTGCTATGGTTGATAGGTATAATTTGGTTTTTAAACTAAAAGTTTTGAAATTGTATCCATATATCTATCTATTCTTTGGGTCCCAATATATTCTACGAATGGTTAGTTATCCCTTCGAACTGACCAATGCCACTGTATATTTCATAGATCTGGATAACCCGAGTATCTTGTGAAGTGTTAAAACAGATTCGTTCTTGTATCTGTTATTGATATTCTGATTTGGTAAGCCAAATGCAGAATAGATATTCAGTTTGATTTGATGAAATATTCTTCATCTTCTCCTTGGCAATTTCGAGGACGAAATTCTTTTAAGGGGGGAAGTCTATAACAACCCTGGATTTTATATATATTTAAATTGATAATTAATTGAATTTTTAAAGACAATTTGTAAAATTTATCGATTAAAGTGATGCGAGTTTCCCCGAATCTCAATAAATTTTGTATGAATCATCTAAATTTAAAAATATTGTACATATATGTATATATGTAAATATATATGTATATGGGTAAATATGAGTAGATTTGAATTTATATATATATATATATATATATATATATATCTACTTTTGATTTAAATTTAAAGTGTAAATAAATGATTTAAATTTAGGATTGATGGTTAATATATATGAGGAATTATAACGAGTTATTTTAAACAATATTTATAATGTAATTGTTATTTTAAACTTATGAATATATATATATATATGTATTTTGGAAAGCTATGATTTGTAAGTTTAAAATAAAATAAACCTTGTTGATATTAAAGATAAGTGTAAAATGAGTAATTAGTAAACTAAGTATTTGATAGTTAAGTTTTTAAAATAAAAGAAAGATAAAATTTGTAAATTGTTCAAGTATAGAAGTATATGGATATAAATTAAGTAATAAACCAATACAAATGACTGAAACAACTTTATGTTATGAACATAAAGTATAAAAGTAAGCTAGGCAAGTAGAAGAACTATCTATGAACACATATACAAGTATAAAGAACATATGCATTAAATGTCTTCATCTCAGCAAAACTTAAGTCAATTCGAATGTTATAAAAATCATTTCAGTGTTTGCTAACCTCTGGCCAAAGAAGAATAGTATAATACATTTATGTACAACTGGATGGGTTTGTAGGCTGTAGGACATAAGGAAAGAGGAAAAATGTATCCATGTTGTACAGGGAATGGGGATGTACACATAAAAAGAAAATATAAACTATCATAAGTGCATACGAAATAGAGTATAAGTTTGTAGATTTGAAGGAGACAAGCATTTAATGTTAAACATCTCTAGTACAAGTAAAATCTTATCAGCCCATAGAGTAGAAAGATCTCTGACCAAAACTTAATTTAATCTTGTACAAACAAATAAAATAATAACCTGTATATTTGTTTACATATTTATCAATCCATTCACATCAGTTCATTTCGTTTATCAAAAATAAGCAAACCAGAGAATAAGCAAGCATATCCATTTTTACAAACTGAAGCATCATTCATTTAAACAACAACAAAGGGCAGAAAGATTAGGAGATCAAAGCAAAACAATTCTCAGTTTCAAAAAGTTTAAAACTTTTCAAATAAGAGTGCTCTGTTCATCTTCTCAAAATACTGTGAGTAAACTTTTGATTTAAAAAGCTTAAATCTGTTTGATACATGAAGTATGTTGTGAAATATTTGTATAGATGTATGCCTGCATGTCTATATATATTTGTGTATATCTGTAAACTTAATATGTAGATACAGGTACATGTACCTGTTCTTGTATTCACAGGCTAGAAATAAAAGTAAAAATCAAAATCTCTTAAATCATTCACTTATGAACTTAGATGTATAAATGAAAAATGTTTGAATTAAACAAGATATTTATTTTAAAAATGTTTAGCACTATAATTATCAAGTATTCAAACTGGGAAGAAGAAAGAGCAGTGAAACTTTTGAAAAATAGAAAAATCAAGCGTTTTGATTTTTTTAAATTTGAGTTCATAATCAAGTTCGAATTTGAAAATAATGATTTTAGAGAATCATTTCAAGATTTTTCGATTAGTAAATCATGAGAAATCATGAGATGATCGAGATTTGCATTTTCGTCAATCTCCGGTAATCAACGATGAATTATGGATCGTAATTAATGGTGAAGGTGGTTTGGGCATCGATGGTCATCAGAAAAATAATCGGAGAATTTATAATTCGTCGTGGCGTAAGTTTGGCGATGTAGTAGGGTTTAAGCTCCAGTTTTGGTCGACGTTGATGTCGAAGCGATTGCTCGATCGTGGGTCAACCGGAGTTGATCGTAGGTAGGGGATTAGAAGCATAGGCGAGCGGCGGAGGTTAGGGGGTGATGGCGAGGCTCTTGGTGGTCGTTGGCGATGGCGCGAAGCGTTTGTCGTCGATCAGTTGGTTCCAGTTAGGTGCTCGTATGCTCAATTTTGAATAACGATGAGAATGATCGACCTGGGTGATCGAGAGGCTCGGGGAGATCATCAATGACGTGTGAGTGGCTGCAGCGTTGATCGGAGCTGGTCGTGGTGTTCGTGCACGTGTACGTGCATATGTATATATTTGTGCTTTGAAGGATTTGGGAAGAAGAACGAGTCTCGGAGTCAAGCATGTGAAAACGAGAGTTTTTCTCGAAGGAAGGTGGAACGCGAGTTACTCGAAGACAGACTCGGGTATTCAAACGTTTGGCTCGGGTTAGAATGATATAACAGGTTTAAACAGAAACCTGTTTGTTCTGTTTTAAATTTTTAAAATGAATTTAAAATGTAATATATTTTAAAGCTTAAATTTTAAATAAAAACTTAAGTAATTTAGTTAGAACTTTCTTGTATAGGTTTATAAGTGGATATTTAAATTTGGCAAATGTTTAAATATATAATCATTTTTGAAATCTTAAATTCAAAATGGAATTTGAATTTAAATTTAGAGTGTAATGTTTAAAATACACTTAAATGTTAATGAAATCATTAATAAAGAAATTAATTATCTTAGAGATAATTAAGGAAATAAAATGATTTAAATTAATAAGGTAATTAAAGAATTTATTCTCCAGAAAATGATCCTCCTTGGAATTTCAGTTTTAGCAGAATTTTAGTTGATTCAACTTTTAGACAACTTTCTTTGCTTTATGTTAGATTAAATCTTTATAATATCGACAATGATAATGATTTTATTAGTTGGGATTGGGATAAAAGTAAGAAATATTCTTCTAATTCTTTCTATAGATTCATTAATTTTTTGGGTACAATAAATAATTCATTTAAATTTATGTGGAAATCTAATGCTCCTCCCAAATCCAAAATTCACATGTGGTTAATTCTTCATGGAAAACTTAATACAATTGAATTTTTAAAAAGACAAAATATTCAAAACGATAATAAATGTTATTTTTGTAATCTGTATCTTGAGGACATTAATCATTTATACTATAATTGCATGGATTCTAATTACATTCTAATCAATACTCTTAAAATTTTTAACTTTAATATAACAACTAAAATTTCGGATTATGAATTTTACTGGAATAATCATAGATTCAAGTTCAGAAAGAATATTAGATTTTTACTAGACACTTTATTCATTATTATTAGTTGGTTTATTTGGTTTGAAAGAAATCAAAGAATTTTCAATAATAATAATTGTCATTTTAACAAATTGATTTTTACAATTTCTTCTTTTTGTTTTAATTGGATCTCTAACCCCAAATATAAATTAGCCAAAAATATCCTTTTTAAAAGGTATCTTAACAAGGTTAATCATAATATTAATTTTTTTAAACATAACAATAATTTTTTTAACATCAATAATAGTATTATTAATTTTTATGCTAGTTTAGATGATGATTTCTCTTCTAATCATAACTTACTTAGGATTAAAGGTTCATAAATTTGATCCATCTCTATTTTTGTTCTAGTCTTTGTTTGGTTTTGGTTTTTAAGTTTTTTTATTTTTTATTTATACTGTTATTGTCCAGTTAGTCTTAATTAGGTTTTTATTTCCTCCATTATTGATACATATATTTGTATATTTCTAATATTTTCTTTAGTTATTTTTCAGTTACAGGTATGTGGGATAGGATATCAGATTCATTTTGCAGGTTTCCATATCTTCATATTGCTGGACATCAGATAGTAGATAGATCAGCAGTGCAGAGTATCTTCATCCAGGACTACTAGGATTCTGCTATCTTCATTATGGAGTACTTTTTTCAGGAGGACGTTTTCTTCAGTTAGGTTCCCCATTTCCTTGATCAGAGGCTTCTGAGCGGTTCCTCCTCTTTTCAGCAGTTTCACTTCAGAGTAGATGCTTATTCACCTCTCCTGATTCAGTTGGTTGGAGCTTCCTCTTTAGTCTGGGTCATCATTCTGTAGTTATTCAGGTACTTCTAACATCTTAATATCGGGCGGTGGCCATGCCGGAGCTCGATATTGGGGTGTGATGGGTGGTGGCATTGCTGGAACTCATCTTAGGAGTACCTGAGATTTGTTATTTTTGTATTTGGTTTTTGTTACCTGCCAGGCATGTTGGCAGCACTTTATATTCGAGTTATATATATATTCGCATGTGTGCTCTCCTCTATTCATAGAGGATCACACATTTTTCTCAAAAAAAAGGTAATTAAAGAATGATTTAATTAGTAAATAAAAAATTTAGATTAATTTATAACTGGAAATGATTAATAATGAATTAATCTAAGATAATTTCTCAAGAAGGCAATTAAAGAAATGTTATTAGTTAATGAAGATAATTAACTAGAAATTATTAAGTAATCAAATTTATGTGATTAATTCTGATAATTAATTATATTAATTAATTAAGATAAGTAATTGTAAATTATTAATTACTTAATGAAAGCAATTAAGGGGTTAATTAATTATGTAATTGATTAAAGGTTAATTAATTAAAATGGTTTATAATTAATTAATGATTAATTAACCAAGATTTGTAGTTTATTCATAAGTAATTAATCTGGTATAAATTAATTTTAATCAGATATTAATTGATCTTACTTATGGATGTTTGGATTCTATTGAATGTTGAATTGTTTGATATACCTGATATATGATGCTTTGTGATACATCCTGATTTTTGTTATGATCTGTAATTTATTTATCTGGGATGAATGTAATTGATTATCTGTGATACATTTGTATATTATCCGTGATCTGTGAATGAACGATAAGCGTTATAGTTAATACCGCTTATCAACTATATTCGATATTAATATATCTGTAATGATTGAATGATGTTGCACTATTGTGTGTGAAACCCCTGGACTACACCATACACACACAAATATGGATTTCACGTGGAAATCGGTTAAGTCACAGATGATTTAAATTTAATGTTTTTGAAATTGAAATTTCAAATTTTAATTGATTTTTGAAATTGGAAATTGGGGTTTAATATGAAAAGCTTTTGAAATGGAATTTCAAAGATAAAAGTTATTTTGAATAACTTAATCGAGTTTTGAAAATTAAATAATTTGATTTAAATTTGAATTCAAGTTTGAAATTGAATCCTATGATTTGAAACTAGGGATTAAAGATGCTGTACAAGTAATATATGGGTTAAACCATTTTAAAGGTATTGATTTGGGAATTTGAATTTAATTCAAGGGTTTTAACTCGTGTAAACATAACTGGATTTTTCCGAAATGAAAACTACTTGTTTTCAAATAATAATAGCTTTCATTTTAAGAAAGGATTTCCAAATTTTGTTAAAAGAATTTCAAGTTTGAAATGGAATTGAAATGTTTTGAAAACTATGAAATGAGTCTTTAATTCAAAGATCGGACGAGTTAATTCAACTTGAAATGGAATTGTTTTTGAAAGACTATGAATGAATCTTTGGAAACGAGTTTTGAAAGCTATAAGTTAAATCTTGACTTAAAGATTTAACGAGTTAATTCAATTAAAATGGAAATTGTTTTGAAATCCATGAATGGATCTTTGTGAACGGGGCGAACTTTGTGAATTGAATCTTTTTGTTTAAAAGATTGGAAATGGTAATTTGTTTTAACCATTCGAATGAAAAGTTTTGGGCTTTAAGCTGTGATTTAATTGAGACCCTAGTATCCATATAATTTTTAATTGCGCTCGTTATTCGGTTTAGCCGGGAATGGACCTTTGTGTCATACAACCCAATCCGAATAAATGATATGTCATATATGGATAACATTTGAAGACCAGTGGTGAAGACCGGGTATTTGCGAGAGCGATAGGATGACCTATCGATTGTCTCTGCACTGAGTAGCTACGATATAGAGATTCCCTAAGTGATGGGAAGTCCGATTGGGATTGTGAATACCCGGATTACAAGGGCTTCTTTGGAAGTGCCTTCGGTTCTGTTCGAACCCGGAACAGACTTGTATGGATGTTTGTCAGACATTACACTTTGAGATGTAAAGCTGGTTTCTATCAAATACATTTCTATTGGTGGCGGAGAATTTATTCTCTTAGCTTAACACCCTTCTCTGAGACGTACGAGCTCAGAGGTTATGTAGTTGATGGTTACTAGTGATACAATCCCAATTTGGTAATGTGGCATACGAAGTGCTATTGATCATTTGTTTGATCAAAGCGTTGCTTTGTGAAAAAGCGTGGCTTTGTGAAAAAGCGTAGCTTTGTGGACGAGACTTCGTCGAGCCTCACAACCCGGTAATGGTCGAAACATGAATGTTGCGGCAAAGGTTTGTAGGGGTAGCGCCCCTAGGGTATGTCATTTCCTTCTGGATAAAAGGTGATATCATGGTATGGAGCCCAGATATTTTACCTATGTTGATGCTGCACAGTTATTATACTTTGTGGTTGTTGCTTTATGATCGAGATGTCTCGGATAAAGGTCGATGACGACCGGGGGATGACATGACTCGTGTGTTAGTTACCTAGTTATAGCTTGGTTAAAGCGTGAGGTAGCGTCGGCCTTGTGTTTGCAGAGATCCGGTTAGGTTCTCGGGGCGTCTTTCCAGAGGCGTTTCCATTTCGGTGTAAGGAAGTTCCTTTGCCTGACCATTTGTTGGAAATCCAAAGAAACAATACGAACCCTATACGGTTTTAGTTGTAGAACCTGCCATTTACTTATGGTGGTCACCACTGTTTAGATGGTAGCTATAGTAGGCATACGATACTGGTCGTATGTTGGTTAAGATTAATATTATATTTTTCGAAATGTTTTCCACTATGCACTAGTAATAATATCAAAAGAGTTTTCTTTTGTGTAGTAAGCATGTTTGACTATCATAAGAAGAAATCTCCTCCAATTCTGCGATTGCATTGTGTGTGTGGCGGGAGGTCTTATGGTAGTTTCATTTTCCAAAAGCATTGCGGATTTCAATGTTTAAAATTCCTTTGTTGTTGTTTAAAGATAAACTGTTTTTGTTGCTCACACCAGTCCCATGACTGATCCGGAGTTTATTGTTCCCTTCCTAAACTTTGGGTGCCCATAATTTTCCACACGGGCAGTCTAGAGTTGGGTTTTTCAGATATTCAGGTTTAGTAGATTATCTGGAGCTAGTTCACTTCATCGGAGTAGATGACTGCACCTGCTCATCTTTATGCATCGTGATGGTGATTCGAGCTTGATATTGGAGTTGTTGGATTCATTCTCTTTTGAGGATCATTTGGAGTTATCATTTCTGTTTTCCGCTGTATCATTATTTGTGTCTGATAGTGTTGTATCATATTGATATCATTGTTGTATATCATTCTGGATATTGTATTCATTGGAGTTGTATATGATATCATTTATTTCTTTCTTCCGCTGTGTTGTTATACTTAATGGTGTTATAAGCTCCGGTGAACCAGATTCGGCGTTTGAATCTGCGGCATTTTGAGTACAAGTAGAGTACGGATGCCGATTTTCGAAGGACGATTTCAGAGTCATCACAAGCACAGTATACGGTTTGGTAAATGTTTCAGGATACTAGTGAGGGGAAAACCTGTTCCGCTAAGCGGCGTGGTCTCACTAGATATCTAAATGGTTTGAGATGGTAAATTATTATTCGTACCAAGCTTTATGTCTGACTCGAAGTTTTTGTTTTCCCCTTAAACTCTCGGGTACTCAATTGATTTTGAGTAGCTTGAGAGTTAAGGTTTCCAGGTGTTCTTTTAGATGAATAAAGCTTCCAAGGACGTGTAGGAGGGAAGCTTGTTATTAGAGTTCTTTTATTTCCGCTGTGTGTTTTGTTTTTAAAGGCAAATTGTTTCCTTGCCTATCTATATACTCTGATCTACCAAGGAGGCATCTTCATATGTTTCTCTTGGCGTATTTTGTAATAATTATATGTTTTCTGAAAGTGGTTTGCGTATTGGGATTATGTAATCAATTTGTAATATTTTGAAACGGAATGTGAAATTTGTTTGCTGTGTTTCTATATATCAATGTATCTAATGTCGCCATATTTGGTCGCCGAGGATTAATAACTATGGATGACTGTAGCGTTCGTAGCCTTTAGTTTTAGGCATCCAAGTAGAGGGATGTTAAATGAACACCAAAAGAGTCATATGCTTTTGCTGAAACAAAATCGGAATACTGATTGTTACTCCATTGAAGTTATATTTGTTATTGTTGACGAATGTCATTTCTCCCTAGCTAGCATTAGTATTTACATAAACAATTAGAATCCCATGATCCATATAAACAATTCATCAACACGGATATATAAAAATATAAGAAATAAAAAGATGAGAATAAAAGGTTTTATTTTGCTTGTTTTCCTATTCTTATCCATTGAATATCTGAAATGTATCAGTATTGAAACTTTGTTGCCACCAGAAGAGAAGGATGCACTTAAAGTAATAGAGGCAAAACTGAAAATACAATGGAATTATTCAATAAATCCGTGTAGCAGGCAAGAAGGATGGGTAGAGAGATATGACGATGCTTTGGTCGCTAAGTATCTGGCAAGGAATGTCACATGCAAATGCAATGTCGACATTCAGAGTAGTCTTATTTTAAGTCCCTTGAAAAAAAAGAAACCAATATATATTTTATCAGGTGATATTTATGTGTATCCAATTATCAAAATGTATACACTCTTCTATTTAAATAATGGAAAAATATATAAAAATTGTGTGTATACCATGGTTCGAAGTTCTCGACGATATGTCGGAATTCCATCCATTCCATCCCGAATACGACGGTGAACAGACCGGAATTTGACTAATAGTCGGTTTCAGACATGACAATTGAATAAAAGAAGAAGATAAAGTGTGATTGACAAATAATTCTGAAAATACCTATGAAATAAAAGGAGAGAAACAGCTAGGAGTAAATAAGAGAGATAGAAGGATTCAATATCAATTAGAGAAGAGAGAGCTGCGATGTTTTCATTTGTGGATTTAGGTTTACGTATTTGTGTTTTAGTTTAAGGAGGAAGAAATAGTTTAGTACCATTTGAGCTTGCTAGTTAAAGTCTTGGGCTTTACCTTTTTTCATGCATGTTTTTAATTTTGGGCTTTTACTTTTTTTACATGCCATTTAACCGTTATTTACTAAATTTGGATTTGGTCCTACTTTTTAACGTATTTGGAATTGTTTCAAAAAAATTAGTGAAATAAAAATAAATTAAAAAAACCAATAATTGCAATTATACAAGTTTATAATATTTAAATATTTGATGATGTAATTGTGTAAAAATAAGGAGTAAAAATGTCTGGAACCGGAATTAGAACGAAATTTCCGTAACGGAACCTAAATTTCAAATATTTGATCGAGAGGAAACCGAAAAACGGAATTTCTAACCTTGGTGTTTACGTTATTAAAACGGGAAAATAGGCCAGAGGGATTAGTTTAGTGTTTTTATAACTACGGGCACATGTCAAAAATTTTAGGCTAAAGGAAAAATTAATGCTATATATAGCATTTGCTAAAAATACAGTATTATTGTTGTAAATATTGTACTAGTTTAATTTATCATTTACACAGCGCAAGCTAATATAGTATTTTGTTGATGTTCTTCCTTAAGACTAAAATACATAGACGGTGTCCTTGGTTCATATATTTTCCCACCTGTATCCTTTGAACTAATTCACTTTTACTAAAAGTTTACACACTTTTTCTGAAGTTAGGAAGAAAAACCTGCAAACATAGAGTGTACGCATTTGTAATTATGTATACTTCATTTTGGATTAGGGATGATGGTTTGTAAAAATATTTAATTATTATTGGTAATCAAAGATGTGGCCCATTTGACAACTAAATATAACATCAAATCATTAGATTTTGTAGTTATGTACTAGAATATTATTTTTTGAAATCTTAGTACTTCATAAATGCTAAATACAAGATCATGGCCCTCGAACGATTTTGGACCCTAGGCAGTTACCTAGTTTGCTGAACAGTTGAGTCGGTCTATTGACATTTGTCATGTTGCTAGTATTCAACTTCAAGAATTAAATTTATCTTGGGAACTACCAGCGGAATTCGCAAATTTCACTTATTTAATATTTCTTGATCTTTCTCGATACAATGAAATTAATAAATTCGTGTAGTAGGCAAGAAGGATGGCTAGAGTGATATGACAATTCTTTGGGCGCTAAGTATCTGGCAAGGAATGTCACATGTGATTGCAATGTTGACATTCAGAGCAATCTTAGGATATTTTAAGTCCCTTCACAAAAAATAAGCCAATATATATTTTATCAGGTGAAATTTGTGTGTATCCATTTATCAAAATGTATATAGTCTTCTTTTTAAATAATGGAAAAAATATATAAAAAGAGTGTGTATACCATGGTTCGAAGTTCCAGACGATATGTCGAAATTCCATCAATTCCATTCCGAATTCGACGATGAACGAACCGAAATTTGATAAATATTTGGTTTCGGACATGACAATTGAATAAAAGAAGAAGATAAAGTGTGATTAACAAGTAATTCTAAAAATACCTACGGAATAGATAGAGAGAAGCAGCAAGGAGTAAATAAGAGAGAGATAGAAGGATTCGATATCAATTAGAGAAGAGAGAACTACGATGTTTTCATTTGTGGATTTAGGTTAATGTTTTGTGTTTTTGTTTAAGGAGGAAGAAATAGTTTCGTACCATTTGGGCCTGCTAGTTAAAGTCTTGGGCTTTACCTTTTTTCATGCGTGTTAAAATTTTGGGTTTTGCTTTTTTTATGCATGTCATTTAACAGTTATTTACTAAATTTGGATTTGGTTCCGCTTTTTAACGTATTTGGAATTATTTCAAAAAAATTAGTGAAATAAAACTAAATTAAAAAAACCAATAATTTCAATTATACAAATTTATAATAATTAACTATTTTATGATGTAATTGTGTAAAAACAAATTTTAAGGAGTAAAAATGTCTAGAACTGGGATTAGAACGGAATTTCCGTAACGGAACCAAAATTTCAAATATATGATCGAGACGAAACCGAAAAACGGAATTTCTAAACTTAGTATATACATAACTAAAACAGGAAAATAGGCCATAGGGATTAGTTTAGTGTTTCTATAACTACGGGCACATGTCAAAAAATTTAGGCTAAAGGACAAATTAATGCTATATATATAGGATTTGCTAAAAATACAATATTATTGTTATGAATATAGTGCTAGTTTAATTTATCATTTACACAGATAACGCTAGTTAATATAGTTTTTTGTTAATGTTCTTCTTTCAGACTAAAATACATAGACGATGTCCCTGGTTCAAATATTTTTCCACCTTTATCCTTTAAGAAAATTCGCTTTTACTAAAAATTTACACACTTTTTCTGAAGTTAGGAAGAAAAACTGTAAAAACAGAGTGTACGCCTTTGTAAATATGAATACTTCATTTTGCATTAGGGATGAAGGTTTGTAAAAATATTTAATTATTATTGGTAATCCAACATGTGACCTATTTGAAAACTAAATATAACATCAGATCATTAGATTTTGTAGTTATATACTATAATATTATTTTTAGAAATCTTAACACTTCACAATGCTAAATACAAGTTCAAGGCCCTCGAATGATTTTGGGCCCTAGGTAGTTACCTAGTTTGCTGAACAGTTGGGACGGCCTATCGACATTTGTCATGTTGCTAGTATTCAACTTCAAGAATTGAATTTATCATGGGAACTACCAGCGAAATTCGCAAATTTCACTTATTTAACATTTCTTAATCTTTCTCGATATTATCTCAGTGGAAAGATACCTCCGCAATGCGGTTCCCTTCCGCTCACAAATCTCTCACTTTTGGGAAATCGTATTTCTGGCCCAATACCTGACGAACTTGGTAATGTATCAATACTTCAATCACTATAATAGTTCCTTTTTACATATTTCTTTGATTATTTTCGAGTTATTTAGCTTTTTAGTAAGTTCTTTTGTTGAGTGATAAACGAATTAATTTGACTGCAAGTCCACATTCATACAATTGACCTATAGTGGAAATAAACACTTTATGATTGATAAGTGAAAAACTACACTAACTAAATACATCACATATTTCAATGAAGCCGCTATTTCTTTTAGTTGTTAATTATAGTTACTTGTAGTCACAGTAGTGAAGTGCAATCCATATATCCAATATTTCACTAGGACTTTAGCCTTGGCCGGCATAGACACTATCTTATACGTTCAAATATTTCTTTCTTCATTATCCTTGCTTCATCATCTTATTTATTTTTTAATAATAAAAATAATATTAGTAATAGTACGTTGTAATTTGGTGTTAATTATCAATAAATTTTTATTGTTGTTTGGTGTTGTGGGCATTTTCGCCCACAACATAGTGAATATGAAAAGACGTTAAGAAGCATAGAAATGCCCGGAGGGTGCATAATAAAGACCCTATTATGTAATCACAAGGGAAAGACAAAGCATTAGGGGAAAATTTGGCATTGTCCTAAAAGATAGTCAAATATCTTGAAAAATATTCCTAAGTTCAGGACATGCACATAAGTCAAAACTGCATCTTAATACAAATCGTGGATTAGAAGATATGATCATTTTAAAAAAAATTCCATCGCCTAACTGACTCGGGCCGCACCTTACAAAGCTACTGCCTAATTCAGGCAAATGGAACATTCAAAGGCATTGCAATACTCTATTCAATGATAAAAAGCTACCGATCCAAGTTTCATTCAATTCTGACATGAAATGAAAGAGTTATGGCATAAAAGCATGTGTAGCATAGTGGTAAAGACTTGTGTCTTTTAGCTAACCCACCCGAGTTTGAGTCCTGGGAAGGACATTATTTTTATGGAACATGAGGAATGGTCCAGTAAGGAATCCAACTTCTACATACCTAACCATTTCCAACGTAAGGAATTAAAAGAGAGAAGGCAATTGATAAGAAGAGCAAAGGAATAGAGAATGCGACAAATCTCCCCTCACCCTTGTTCGGTACTCAAGGTACCAAATAGGAGATCATGTCCGGTACCCCAGGGTCATCTGTTCGGCAAGGAGGAGGGTCGAACTAAATGGGGACATCATATGAAGACCGAATCAGAAGAAGATGGGAAGCCGGGCCGAGGGCTAAGAAGCCCACCAAACCAAAGACAAAGATGCCCACCGAACCGTGAGTGTAAGTACTAACCAAACTGAGGAGACATCGAACCAAGCACCCAGAGAGCCTACTGAGCCAAGCACTCAAGGAACCCATCAGACCAAGTGGAAGGACATGAACCTAGCCACCAAAGCGGCCACATGCGTATCACCGAACCAACATACCTAGACATAGCTCCCAACCCAACTGAGTAGGCTATATATGGAAAGAAATCTGCTTGTATCAGGAAATAATTAACTATATTTGGCATATTTAGAAATATTCATTATGGGCAAGTTATACATGGAAATGTCTCAACTTACCAGATTAATCACACCATCTCTTCATTCCTATAAATACCAAAGCATCTAAAAACAACGGGGATACATGGCAGACAAGTCAGAGGCTAGCAGGAATAGCTAGCAGGTACAACCTAGCAGGAAAAACTTGGAAGGAACAGTGTGTAAACCCAAAATTTTTTAGAGTAAAAATTACTTTAAAATAAAAACAAGAATTGGAAAATAAATACCAAGAATGAATGAAGTAAATAAGTGAGAGAATGATAGTTAGAGAAAATAAGAATGGGGAGAAAAATAGCTGAGTAAAAAGGAGCATTATATTCACATATTGTATGTGTAAATATATATATGTATGTATTATATAAATAACCAAAGATTAAAAATAGCTTGAAAATGAATATCAGAAGCGAGTGAAGTAATTATGCAAGGAATAATTATTTTTATACAGTGATGAGAGGAAAATGATTAAGTATAAAATGAATTCAAAAATTCACATGACTTGTGTATATGTGAATATTGTATAGAAAATATATACATATGATCAGAGAAGTATGGGATGATAAAATAAAAATCCTCTTGATAATTAAAATGCATAGAGATCAGTCAAGCAATATTTTTGAGTGTGGATGCCTTTTTGAAATAAATCAAGAAAGAAGCAAATGGTAAATTATGTTAGTTAAAAACAAAACTTATAGAAAGAAACATGAGAAGTAACCCGGGTATGATAAGATACATTGTGAAATTAAGTCACACAAAAATAATGTACAGATAGAATCATGCAAATAGCATGTACATGGAAAAGCAGAATAATAACTGTTTTCACCTGAAATAGAAATAAGAAAGAAAATGGCCAAATTAGCCATAAGCATGCATACAAGCTTCTTTTATTTTTGTAAGGATAAAATGGGTGTTTCCTCTATTAAAACCCTAGTTAAATGATTTAAATCAAGGGTAAAGGCAGAGGTTTTCTCTGAGGAGGAAAAACAGAAGTTTAATTCAAAAAAAAATAGAAAGGAGAAACTCACACAGTCTTCAAGCTAAAGCATTCTCGGGGAAGAGGAGAGGAAGGTGAGTGATAATCATTTAAAAGATTTAAGGCATTAAGACCCAAGTAAGGGCAGCCAAATTATTTTATATAAAATCATGCTATGTTTTTCTGTTTGGTTTTATTCTCTGAATAAATACATGTTGATCATGGATGGTATTTTGGTTGAATTTCTGGTTAATGTTTTGATCAGTTTTGAGTTGTTATAATTGTTTCAATTTTTGCCTTGAAATATAAATAATCAAACATATATTCATATTATAGAAATGGATTTTATAATCTAGTTTTATATGAAGAATGAACTAAATGTTTTACTGAGAAATAGGATATCAAAGTGAAATGAAGTGGGCAGTGTGAATAATGAGGTTCATGCTCATGCCTAGTTCATATTAAAAATGATATGAACAATGCAATACTATAAACATGTGCTGATTTGTTCAGATCATGAGCCAATATGTTTTTATGGGTTTTTCTTAAAAACCTTATCCTATGTTCATAGTAAAATAAATATAGTATTTCTTATGGTTTCATCAGATTTATGCAAGCAATGGGAAAATTTCTAGAAATAAATATACAGGCAGTTTTATAAAATAAGATTAAGCCAGAATGACTTTGGATGTGCAATTTTGCATGAATGCTTTGTATGATTGGATGTAAACCCTTGAGTGAGTTTAATAAATTTTGGGGTTATGTAATGAAAGGAAGAACGTGAGCACCTCTGGAATTAAAAAGAAAATTTCTCAACAATCAAATGAGCATGGTCTCTAAATTACAAAGTAATTTAGGAGAGGTGCCTTGATCTACTCATCATCAGGTGGATGATGGGTATGTGCATGACTTGTTCAAGTCCTGAAGGCCTCTGTGCAAAGGTTAACAGAAATGAGTCCTTTGCAATGCACACTTTGTGTTCAAAGGCAAGAGTTTAGACCATATAAAATATAAAATGCGATTGAAAGGTTATGCTATGGATTTAGGAAGCTAAAATCCATAGGAGTTTGTACATGTACAACTGAATGGATTGAATGGATGAATGCTTGGGTGTATGTTTGTTAGATAAATTTAAATATACATATGCTCAGGTTTAACATGAAATTGAATAGTGTCAAATATATATGTTCTCTGCATAGTTTTAAGAATTTATAAGTTATTTTAATAATGATTTCACTCATACCAGAATTTTATTCTGACCCTATTTATTGCCTTTGCAATATTTGGGGTGTCTCATTTTTATTGAGGCAGCTCAAAATATTGTTGCAGGTAGAGATGCATGAGTAGCTTGCTTGCTTGGAAAATTAGAAGACTTATTTGAGTTTATAAAATGCACTAGTTCATTGTAATAAATATAGCTAGGCAAACTTTCTTAAGTCTATGCAGACCTTTCAGAATTGTAGTGGCTTTGTTCATTTAAAAAGAATCTGTAAAACTTAAGTATTATATGTGTCTTGAGCTACTGATCTAAGTAACTGACTTTGATGGTTTCTGGTGGATTGTGATGGAGAAAATTATGCCATGTAATTTAATATGTGGACATGCTTTCTTTATCAAAGTTTGTTAAATTTTTAAATAGAAAAGTTGCAGTAGTTCATGGATAAGCATGTAGCTAAAAATTGTTAAGTGATAATTGAATCTGGCATTGGCTAACCAGAAGAGCTTGACCATGACTTATAACTGATATAAGACCATAAGAAGCTTGAAATCTTAACCTGTTAAATCTCCTTGAACATCTGATTTTCCAGTAAAGAATTTGCATTGTATTGTATAGTAAAAATGAAATACATGCTTTATACTTATAATCTGGAATGCAACTATATTGAACTGAGCTTATCTAACCACCTATTCGGTTTAAGTTAAGTGAGTTTTGTCTTTAACAAATCTGTTGAAAAAAATGCATTGCCATGTAGCCTACCTAGATATTAAACATGCTAATAATCCCACTGTTTGATTGATCACTATCATTTGTTTTATAATCTGAGAACCAGGCTTTTAAATCTCCCCGAGATGGCCGAGATGAAAAATCCGAGATATCAGCCAAAATCCGAGATTTGGCAGCCTATTTAATTATAAGTGTTTTAAATATCGCCCGAGATAGCCGAGATATTTTCCCGAGATATTGGCCAAAATCCGAGATTTAAAACACTGCTGAGAACCTATCAGTACACTTCTCAAAATGTTCATCTGAAAGTTTGCATTAGACTGATTTTGATATTGCTCCAATCATTCTGTTATCATATACATGCAAGTCCATATCTGGTATGCTAGATTAAGTTAGCATTTTGCTTGCTTGTAGTTTTTCTTCTGCCTGGTCCATAACATACTTACCACCAAATGTTCATAAGATTATTACCAATATTATAAATTAAGACATGAGTATATTTACCAGACATAAACATTGTTTGAATAAGTAATAAGCACCCCGGGATAAATTCTCAAACTTGAGTTGTTCTAGTGCTTTGCATAAATTCAAAGGAAAAACAATAAGCAACAAACTCCTAGATTCCTAGACATTAAAAGCTTGAGTAGTTAATCCCAGAAATTAAATTATTGGGCCATGAAACAAGTTGTGAAGTAAATCAATTAAATAACTAATTTGAGAAATAAAACAAGAAAAAAAAGTGGTTATATCAAAATTAAATAATAATCAAAGAGATGGCTATGTGACACAAAATCTCTTGAATATGAGAAACATTGTGTGATTGAATTTCTTTGCTAATTTAATTACTCTGATAGGCAAAGAAACATTTATATATCTTCATATATATAAATGACATGATTGGATTGAAATACTGATATTTTTATATTGGTAAAATATGGATCTTGGGGAAATGAATTAAAGAAGTGACCACAAAAAAAAACTCACTAAAAATCACTAAGACAAATGCTAAAAGAAGTGGGTCACTTCAGTTGGTATCAGAGCTATGTTGTTAAAACATAGCATAAATATATTATCCAATCTTCTTGTATGGATAAAATTCTAAATAATAATAATAATATATACATACAATAATGATAGAAATAAATATCCACAGTAGAAATAAATTGCAGAAAATAATTAAATTAGAAATATGACTAACTAGCTATGCAATTGAATAGTGAATCATGGTAGGAAGACCACCAAGCACTGGCGCAGGACCCTCAAATGCTGCACCATTGGTTAACATGCAAGATTTGGTGAGAGCATTTAGGGAAGGAGTAGTGCAAAGGGAAGAGAATCCTCGTGAGGAATTAGCTAAGCTATTGAAGACATTCTCAAATTTAGGAGGCAAAGATTTTGAAGGCACTGAAGGAGTTATGGGTGTGCAGACATGGTTGAGAACTCTAGAAAGAATATTTGCAGATATGCAAATCAATGATCAAAGGAAAAGGCAGATAGCTTCTAGGAGACTTAAAGGAGAAGCATTAGATTGGTGGGAGGTGATCATCACAGGAAGGCCAGAAAATGAGATAACATGGGATCAATTCAAGGAGATGCTTGAGGCAAGATTTGTCCCAGCAATAGCTAAGGCAACATTACTTGAGGAATTCATAAGGCTAAGGCAAGGACCAATGAGCGTGACTGAGTACACTTGGAAATTTGAGAGCTTGTCTAAGTATGGAACTATGCTCATAGGAAATGAATAATCAAAGAATTCAAGATTTATCCAAGGACTAAATGCAGGTCTGAGTAGAGCAATGTTACCATACAAGGATAAAACATTTGATCAAGTCATAGACCTTACTCTTTCTTTTGAACAACATGACAATGCAAGGGAAAAATTTAGGAACATGAGGGCTAATAATCAAAAGAAGGGGAAAAATAGAGCACATCCCTATGACAAAAAGAATATGGATAAGAAAGTGGAGGGAGCAGCCACTGGGGAAGCTAAGAAGAAAGTTACTTGTTATAATTGTGGCAAAGAAGGACACATGAGTAATAGGTGTCAAGCAGCCAAGAAGGCACCATTTAGCTGCTATAACTATTGGAAAGAAGGTCATATTAAAAGAAACAACCCAGAGTTTAAGAAAGGGGCAAAGGTAGGGGCATTGGAAACAAAGGCAAAGGCAAATGTAGCAGGAAGCTCTGGACAATTGGAAGGTATACTTCTAATTAAATGTTACCCAATCACAGTTATATATGACACTGGAGCCACAAATTATCTAATATCACAAGACATAGTGGATAAATTAGCTCTCACATGCAATAAAGTTGAAAAACCCTTGTTTATTCAAAGTCCCCTGGGTAGCTCTTGTTTGCTAGGATTAAAATGTTTGGGAGTAGAATTAAACATAGGAGGAAATGTGTTTAAATCTGATTTGTTTGTATTGAAATACCCTGGAATAGGGATTATTTTAGGGGTAGATTGGTTGAGTAAATTCAAAGCAATTTTGAATTTAGAAAATTTCACTATATCTTTGAAAACATAAAATGGTAAAAATATTTAGTCATGAGTGAAATAGCTAAAACAAATTGTCTTAATCAAATATGGAGTATGACTAAGAAGGAATTAATTTTAGAAAACATAGAAGTAATAAGAGAGTATCCAGATGTTTTTGGAGAGGTAGTAGGGGTACCAAACAATAGACCAGTTGAATTTCAAATAAGGTTAATTCCTGGATCAAGTCCTATCATCAAGAAACCTACTAGAATGGGTCCAAAAGAATTAATAGAATTGAAGCAACGGCTGGAAGAATTGGAGCAGAAAGGCTTCATAAGGCCTAGCAGTTCAAACTGGGGTTCTCCAGTGGTGTTTGTGAAAAAGCATGATGGTACACTAAGAATGTGTATTGATTATAGAGAACTAAATAAAGTCACCATCAAGAACAAATACCCACTCCCCAGAATTGATGATCTATTTGATCAATTAAATGGAGCAAAGATCTTTTCAAGGCTAGATTTAGCCTCTGGATTTCATCAGATGAAGGTAGAGGAAGAAAGCATTAAGTATACTGCCTTCAACACAAGGTATGGGTTATATGAATTTTTGGTGATGCCTTTTGGATTAACAAATGCACCATCATATTTTGTAGATTTAATGAATAGAACATTTAGAGATTTTCTAAACAAATTTGTGGTTGTCTTTATTGATGGCATATTAGTGTATTCAAAATAAGAAGAGGAACATGCAAGGCATTTGCATCTGACTTTGTCAAGACTAAGAGCACATAATTTAAAGGCAAAATTTAATAAGTGCACCTTTTGGCAAAATGAAGTAAATTTTTTGGGGCATGTTATTTCTCAACAAGGAATTAGTGTAGACCCAAGTAAGGTTATGGCATTTCAATCATGGAACAGACCCAAATCAGTGACTGAGGTGAGATCATTTTTGGGAATGGCAGGCTATTATAGGAGATTTATAAAAGACTTTGCAAGAATAGCCATTCCATTGACCAAGCTAACTAGAAAGGAGCAGCCATATGTGTGGATAGAGAAATGTGAACAGGCCTTTACATTATTGAAGAAAGCATTGATGGAAGCTCCAGTTTTACAAGTACCAGAGGGAAATGAAGGATTAGTAGTTTACACAAATGCTAGTGGATCTGGACTAGGGGCAGTGCTCATGCAACATGGTAGAGTCATAGCATATGCATCAAGGCAACTCAAGCCAAATGAAACTAGGTATGCTACACATGATTTAGAACTAGCTGTTGTAGTATATGCATTGAAGCTATGGAGACACTATTTATTAGGTGCTAAGTTTGAATTGTTTACAGACCATAAGTCACTTAAATACTTGTTTTCCCAAAAAGACTTAAACATGAGGCAACATAGGTGGGTAGAATTTCTAGCTGCCTATGATCTTAATATATTATACACCCCAGGAAAAGCTAATAAAGTGGCAGATGCATTAAGTAGACATCAAGCAAAATTGGCAAGCTTAATGATGGCTGAGTTCAGGGATTTGAAAATCCTTAGTGAGGTGGAAGTGAAAGAAGAAACTAGTGTATCAGATAAGACACACAGTGAGATGATTGAATATGGTAAATTAAGCCTCATTTCTTTAAAGTCAACACTGGTTGATAAAATAGGACAAATGCAGAATCAAGATACAAATTTGAAGGAGAAAATGAACATGATATCACAAGGCATGACAGTGGAAAACTATGAGGTAGATGATAAAGGATACTTAAGGAAAAAGGGGAAACTCTACATACCAAATGTAGAGGAACTGAAGCAAGAAGTTATGGATGAGCATCACAAAAAAAATATACTATACATCCAGGTGGTACAAAAATGTACCATGATCTTAGGAGGAATTACTGGTGGCCAGGGATGAAAAGAGCAGTGGCAAAATATGTGGCAAATTGCTTGACATTCCAACAGGTAAAGGCAGATTATCAAAGACCCTCAGGCCTATTGCAACCTTTGGAAGTGCCTACTTGGAAATGGGAAAGCATATCAATGGATTTTGTGGATGGTTTTCCAAGAACAAGAAAAGGCAATGATAGTATTTGGGTAGTGGTTGATAGGCTTACAAAAACAGCACACTTCATTCCTATAAATTCAAACAGAAATGCCCGTAAACTAGCTTAGTTATTTGTGAAAGAGATAGTGAGATTGCATGGCATCCCCAAGACTATCATTAGTGATAGAGATACTTTGTTTACTTCAAGGTTTTGGAGTAGCTTTCAAGAAGCTATAGGGACAGAACTAAGCCTAAGCACAGCCTACCACCCACAAACAGATGGGCAAACTGAGATTGTTAATAAGGTTTTAGAAGATTTGCTTAGAGCATGCATACTTGATTTTGGAGGCAACTGGGAGGATCATATTCATTTAGCTGAATTTGCTTATAATAATAGCTACCAGTCCACCATAGGAATGGCTCCATTTGAGGCTTTGTATGGAAAGCCTTGTTTATCTCCTACATGTTGGATGGAGGCTGGTGAAAGAGTGTTGCTTAGACCAGACAATGTAAAAGAAACTTCTGTAAGAATTGAATTAGTGAGGCAAAGAATGAGAGTAGCTCAAGAGAGACAGAAAGCATATGCAGATAAAAGGAGAAGGCCAGTAGAATTTGAGGTGGGAGACTATGTGTTTCTCAAAGTTTCACCAATGAGGAAAATATTGAGATTTGGCAAAATAGGGAAACTATCACCAAGGTATATAGGACCATATGAAATTGTTCAAAGAATAGGAACTTTAGCTTATAGGTTGAAGTTACCAGAGGAATTGAGCAACATACATGATGTATTTCATGTATCTCAATTGAGAAAATGGGTGCATGATAAGGAGACCATTCTTGAATCTCCTACACATGTTGAAATTCAAGAAAATCTGGTTTATAAAAAGGAACCAGTGGGCATTGTGGCTAAAGAAGAGAAGAAATTGAGAAATAAAATAATTAAACTAGTTAAAATCCAATGGAGTTTAGATGGGAATGACTGCACATGGGAGGCTGAAGATAGGATGAAGGATAAGTATCCTAATCTATTTTCTGCTTGAAGGTATGTCTAGAACTGTAATAGCTTTAAATATTACTTAAGTGTATTTGACTGATCTTAGATGAATGAATTTCTGATATGTTTGAAATATACTAATAAACCAATATATAATTGTGGGACACAATTCCTTTCAGGAGGAGAGTATGTGAAGACCCAAAATTTTTGAGAATAAAAATTACTTTAAAAGAAAAAAAAGAAATGGAAAATAAATACCAAGAATGAATGAAGTAAATAAGTGAGAGAATGATAGTTAGAGAAAATAAGAATGGGGAGAAAAATAGCTGAGTAAAAAGGAGCATTATATTCACATATTGTATGTGTAAATATATATATGTATTATATAAATAACCAAAGAATAAAAATAGCTTGAAAATGAATATCAGAAGTGAGTGAAGTAATTATGCAAGGAATAATTATTTTTATATAGTGATGAGAGGAAAATGATTAAGTATAAAATGAATTCAAAAATTCACATGACTTGTGTATATGTGAATATTGTATAGAAAATATATACATATGATCAGAGAAGTATGGGATGATAAAATAAAAATCCTCTTGATTATTAAAATGCATAGAGATCAGTCAAGCAATATTTTTGAGTGTGGATGCCTTTTTGAAATAAATCAAGAAAGAAGCAAATGGTAAATTATGTTAGTTAAAAACAAAACTTATAGAAAGAAACATGAGAAGTAACCCGGGTATGATAAGATACATTGTGAAATTAAATCACACAAAAATAATGTACAGATAGAATCATGCAAATAGCATGCACATGGAAAAGCAGAATAATAACTGTTTTCACCTGAAATAGAAATAAGAAAGAAAATGGCCAAATTAGCCATAAGCATGCATACAGGCTTCTTTTATTTTTGTAAGGATCAAATGGGTGTTTCCTCTATTAAAACCCTAGTTAAATGATTTAAATCAAGGGTAAGGCAGAGGTTTTCTCTGAGGAGGAAAAAGAGAAGTTTAATTCAAAAAAAAAATAGAAAGGAGAAACTCACACAGTCTTCAAGCTAAAGCATTCTCGGGGAAGAGGAGAGGAAGGTGAGTGATAATCATTTAAAAGACTTAAGTCATTAAGACCCAAGTAAGGGCAGCCAAATTATTTTATATAAAATCATGTTATGTTTTTCTGTTTGGTTTTATTCTCTGAATAAATACATGTTGATCATGGATGGTATTTTGGTTGAATTTCTGGTTAATGTTTTGATCTGTTTTGAGTTGTTATAATTTTTTCAATTTTTGCCTTGAAATATAAATAATCAAACATATATTTATATTATAGAAATGGATTTTATAATCCAGTTTTATATGAAGAACGAACTAAATGTTTTACTGAGAAATAGGATATCAAAGGGAAATGAAGTGGGCAGTGTGAATAATGAGATTCATGCTCATGCCTAGTTCATATTAAAAATGATATGAATAATGCAATACTATAAACATGTGCTGATTTGTTCAGATAATGAGCCAATATGTTTTTATGGGTTTTTCTTAAAAACCCTATCCTATGTTCATAGTAAAATAAATATAGTATTTCTTATGGTTTCATCAGATTTATGCAAGCAATGGGAAAATTTCTAGAAATAAATATACAGGCAGTTTTATAAAATAAGATTAAGCCAGAATGACTTTGGATGTGCAATTTTGCATGAATGCTTTGTATGATTGGATGTAAACCCTTGAGTGAGTTTAATAAATTTTGGGGTTTATGTAATGAAAGGAAGAACATGAGCACGTCCGGAATTAAAAAGAAAATTTCTCAGCAATTAAATGAGCATGGTCTCTAAATTACAAAGTAATTTAGGAGAGGTGCCTTGATCTACTCATCATTAGGTGGATGATGGGTATGTGCATGACTTGTTCAAGTCCTGAAGGCATCTGTGCAAAGGTTAACAGAAATGAGTCCTTTGCAATGCACACTTTGTGTTCGAAGGCAAGAGTTTAGACCATATAAAATATAAAATGGGATTGAAAGGTTATGCTATGGATTTAGGAAGCTAAAATCCATAGGAGTTTGTACATGTACAACTGAATGGATTGAATGGATGAATGCTTGGGTGTATGTTTGTTAGATAAATTTAAATATACATATGCTCAGGTTTAACATGAAATTGAATAGTGTCAAATACATATGTTCTCTGCACAGTTTTAAGAATTTATAAGTTATTTTAATAATGATTTCACTCATACCAGAATTTTACTCTAACCCTATTTATTGCCTTTGCAATATTTGGGGTGTCACATTTTTATTGAGGCAGCTCAAAATATTGTTGCAGGTAGAGATGCATGAGTAGCTTGCTTGCTTGGAAAATTAGAAGACTTATTTGAGTTTATAAAATGCAGTAGTTCATTGTAATAAAGATATCTAGGCAAACTTTCTTAAGTCTATGCAGACCTTTCAGAATTGTAGTGGCTTTGTTCATTTAAAAAGAATATGTAAAACTTAAGTATTATATGTGTCTTGAGCTACTAATCTAAGTAACTGACTTTGATGGTTTCTGGTGGGTTGTGATGGAGAAAATTATGCCATGTAATTTAATATGTGGACATGCTTTCTTTATCAAAGTTTGTTAAATTTTTAAATAGAAAAGTTGCGGTAGTTCATGGATAAGCATGTAGCTAAAAATTGTTAAGTGATAATTGAACCTGGCATTGGCTAACCAGAAGAGCTTGACCATGAATTATAACTGATATAAGACCATGAGATGCTTGAAATCTTAACCTGTTAATTCTCCTTGAACATCTAATTTTCCAGTAAAGAATTTGCATTGTGTTGTATAGTAAAAATGAAATACATGCTTTATACTTATAATCTGGAATGCAACTATATTGAACTGAGCTTAGCTAACCACCTATTTGGTTTAAGTTAAGTGAGTTTTGTCTTTAACAAATCTGTTGAAAAAAATGCATTGCCATGTAGCCTACCTAGATATTAAACATGCTAATAATCCAACTGTTTGATTGATCACTATCATTTGTTTTATAATCTGAGAACCTATCAGTACACTTCTCAAAATGTTCATTTGAAAGTTTGCATTAGACTGATTTTGATATTGCTCCAATCATTCTGTTTTCATATACATGCAAGTCCATATCTGGTATGCTAGATTAATTTAGCATTTTGCTTGCCTGTAGTTTTTCTTCTGCCTGGTCCATAATATACTTATCACCAAATGTTCATAAGATTATTACCAATATTATAAATTAAGACATGAGTATATTTACCTGACATAAACATTGTTTGAATAAGTAATAAGCACCCCGGGATAAATTCTCAAACTTGAGTTGTTCTAGTGCTTTGAATAAATTCAAAGGAAAAACAATAAGCAACAAACTCCTAGATTCCCAGACATTAAAAGCTTGAGTAGTTAATCCAGAAATTAAATTATTGGGCCATGAAACAAGTTGTGAAGTAAATCAATTAAATAACTGATTTGAGAAATAAAACAAGAAAAAAAAAGTGGTTATATCAGAATTAAATAATAATCAAAGAGATGACTATGTGACACAAAATCTCTTGAATATGAGAAACATTGTGTGATTGAATTTCTTTGCTAATTTAATTACTCTGATAGGCAAAGAAACATTTATATATCTTCATATATATAAATGACATGATTGGATTGAAATACTGATATTTTTATATTGGTAAAATATGGATCTTGGGGAAATGAATTAAAGAAGTGACCACAAAAAAAAACTCACTAAAAATCACTAAGATAAATGCTAAAAGAAGTGGGTCACTTCAAACAGCTACCGTGAACAACCTAGCAAGAATAGCTGGTAGACATAGCCTAGTAGGAATAACTAGCAGGAATAACCTAGTAGGAACAACTAGCGGGAACAGTCTAACAAGAACTATCTAACAGAAACAGCGGAATAGGGATAAGCTAACAGGAACAACCGAAAATGAATAATGAACAGACTTCCTTAGGCTATATATTACATTCTATTGAGCTATAGATCATTGCATTTTATATCACGGGCATTGTATCAAAGTTCTATAAGAAGAATAATGAAAATGGACAATGGATGTGGGCATATTTTGGCCGAACCACTATAAATCTTTGTGTTCTTTACTTTACTGCAACTTAATTTTTGCATAATCTATATATCATATGCTCTTTGAAAATCAATCATAATACAATATAATAGTTGTGTTATACACTCCGTATTTACAACTCTATGACTAATCGGTTGAAGGTGTTTGCCCATTTTTTGTGCAAACATTTTTGATGCTTTCATTAACAGCTAATTCCCAACATGCATTTGAGATCATAGAATAAGGTTGGTGCTACTAGCGGGAATGCAGGGTACACCAGTGCACCCAATCAAATGACTTCCAATCTGGATAATCATTTAGCAAGCACTCCGGCGCTAGTTGACGTATTTACCAAAGGCAACCTAGATAGAATTTTGACCAAGCCAAATGAATGATTCACTACCCAAACATCAAGCAATTGTGGACCAACTTATGACACGCTTTGGGATAGCTGCAAACTATTAGTCCAACATTGGAACATAAGGGAGATCCCAATCTACATAATCTGAAAGGTGAAGGGGTCACACTTCGATAAAGAATCTGATCAAGAAGGTCCAAGAGATAGAAGAGAGTAATAAAGGGATAAAATGAGCAAGAGTTCGGCCTAAAGCTACCCCAGAAAACGATTCGGTGCCGAACCAGACAGGAATGATGTCGAACCGAGGGCAGCTGCAACAAACACTTCTCATTCCTTCATTGAAATCCTTATCATTATAGAATAAAATGATCACTAGGACCGATCAAAGAGCCATAACCAAGCCTGTAGCTGAAGACTAAGTTATCATATGGGAGATGAAAGAAATCGTTCACCTAAATGGAAAGGTTGAGCTATCATTGACAGTCACCCCAAATTGGAGGATAAGATGGCTCGAATCATTAGATAATTCATTCAAACGTGAACAAGTGGAATAAAGATTTGGAGCTTAGCTTAGCAGTACGTTCTTCATAGGGATAGGACTACCAGGGACCCCAGAGATTTCAGGATGCCTACTATAAAGTATATCAAGGACTAACTAACCCTGTAGTATATTTATAATAGTATACCTAGAAACACTGATAAGTGGAGCTATAGAGGAAGCCTTTTACAAGTGCTTTCCTCTATTCTTGCCAAACTTAGCTACTATGGTCAAATCTTTCTTTTGGTTGACCCCTATGGTCAAATCTTTCTTATCTATGTCTACTTTAATCTTTTATTAGTTGTTCTCTCTTTGGATTACAACTAGTTTTCTTAGATTTGACCATAATCAAGTGAATATCAAATTTATAATAGAGTTTCTAGGTTGTTTCTGAGTCACTATTACAAAGAATTTTACTAATCTATGTTCTAAAACAACAAATAGTTGTTTCTTAGGTAACTTTAATGGAGGAGAGATTACATGTGAAGAAATAGTAGAGTCTCCACGGTTTGAGAAGCCAGATCCCGTTTTGGTTGCTTTATGGCTTGTATTTAGAGCGGAAGTAGTGGTGTTGGGCAAGAAGTCAAGTTGGAGCAGAGACCACATGTCAGCTCAATGCAGTATGCAAAGTTGTAGATCCTACCAAGTTATCTAAACATGTCAGTACCGACATGTGCCTTTTGCTCTAGATTCTTTGTTAAACATGTCGATTCTGACATGTGTCCTTTGCTCCAGATTCTTTGCTTTCTCTTGCATTCATCTTCTTACATCTTCTAGTTGTGTTCTAGGTAGTTTTCATTTATCGTCAGTTGATTTTGTTGATTATTCCTTCATTGCTTGGCTTACTCTTCTGTTTTAGCTGTTAACTCTTCAACTCTTGAAATAGGTTGTTCGAAAACCTTGCAAGTCACTTGAACACTCATGGAAGAGGTAGATAATGACTTGTGTGAAATTGTAGAAATTGGATGTAGGGCAAAACAAGTTAATACCGACATGAAATAATCTGTACTGAGTTGTCTCCTTAGCGTGGTTTTGGTTGGAATTTTCCGAGCTATTTCCTTGGTTCAACTGAGTACGCCTTCCAGATTTCAATTCGTTTCATCTCGTTTAAATCTTCCAATTTCGGTTGAAATCTGCTTTGCTAAAAAGCGGGTTAACATTTTCCCCTCAATGTTCACCTTTCTAATGTAATGAGTGCTTTGCTCAAGAGCAAGTTCTAATAATCAATCTTCGATAGTTGAGCTCTCCAGCTGCTTCAATCTTAGTGAATCATCCAGTTCCTTCGGATCTCTTGTTAATCATTGGTCGTTCCAAACCTGTTACATCCTAAGACTCTAAACTCTGCTTAAGTGTAGTTTAAACATCAACATCATTCCAATTTCATTCGTAGTTATTACATAAAATATCAAAATCGTCTCGTGTTCATTCGGGATTTATTTGTTTATTCTAATTGCGGGGAGTTCAAATCCTTTCATTAAATCTGCATTTGTTTTAGGGTTGGATCTCTCCAGATCATTTCATACTCAATTTAGCATGCGATCTCTTTGGATCATTTATCATTTAGGTTAAGAGGGTGATCTCTCCGGATTTTTTCAATGTTTAATTTAAGGGGGATGAACTCTTCGGATCATTTATCACCCAATCGAGGGTTTCGATCTCTCAGGATCCTTGCAGAGTCTGCATGCTCTTTGACAAAGGGACTCAACGGCCAAGTAAGCCCATCTGCTTTCTCTTCAATGAGGGACCTACTTTTCATACAAGCCCATCTACTTGCTCTCTAGCAAGGGAGCTTGCACCTAGCACTTCGGTCCCGTCTCTCCGGACGGGACTTAAAACAATCAATATCAGTCATCAGATTCAATATAGTTTTTTCAAAACTCAAAATTTTAAATCAAATCAAAGAAAACAAGTAGAAATCTAAGTGTTCATCACAGGAATCCGACTCAAAGCGTGCCTAAAGACCAATCTAGGTCTCTTACACATGTAAGCGGTCTGAGATTATTATCAATCTAAGTATTCATCTCAGGTATCTGATTCAGAGCGTGCCCAAGGACCGCTCGGGATCCCATACACGTGTAAGCGACCTGAGGTAATTATTATCTTTATTGCTAAATACAAAATATAAAGTGCAAGAAAAGAAATGGGACGTATTCGAAAGTGTATTACTCGTTGCTGCTGGGGGAACCTAGGGGTAACGTACTGATGGTTATTGAATAACCATGGAAAAACTCACTCGATAGTTTCCTATTGGTTAATATAACTAAGATCAAACAGAAAATATCGATGTGAATGATATACATAGTTCTCTCGACTTGAGAATACCGTCGAGCTTCAATATGAAAACTTCGCTTTGATTATAGTCAACATTGCACGGCGTCCATCGAATGAGTATAGTTGGGTCAAGTTGAAGTATTGGATGTGAAGCACTATTCAAGAGAGGATTCGTCTTCTCAGTTGACGATGTACAATATTGGAATTTTGACCATTACCAAATTCCATAAGTCCAAAGTGATATAGTTTTGACGAAGAAATTTGTGTAAAATAAAAGTCCCAACCCGGGTAATGCTTAACAATGTAAAATTGATTTTTTCTATAACTAAGTAAGTGATAAATTTGGCCATATATCACACCACCTACTAAGTGACATGTGAACATTAACATTCGAATAGTTCGATGTTAATCGTTTACTGAATTTACACCTGACGAGTCACACAATCGAAATGATAAATTCCCTTTAGATCGAACGATTTAGTTAGTTTATAATTGTTGTAAATTAATTAAATTAATTAATGTTTATGAAATGTTAATTATAGAATTTGCATATAATTTGAAGAATAAATAATGTTGTTTATATATTCATAATAGCTAATAAATATATCGATCGATATGAGATATCAGTAAGGAATTAAATTAGATTTAATTAAATATATTTATTTGGGTTCAAATGGGCTATTAGCGCATGAAGTTGGGAAGCTATTTTTAGCAGCAAACATGAGGTATAGGAGTGGCTAAAATAAGGTATAGTGGTTTAGTGATGGATGGTTGAAATTTGGTGAGAAATGGTATTAGATGTGATCCTCCTTTCTCTCCATTTCAGTCCCTATAAAAAGGCCCATAATGCAAATTAAACGGACCTTTTTTTGTTGCCTCCTTCCTCTATTTGCTAACCGATCCATACCTCTAAGAGCTCCATCAATACTTAAATCAAATCGATTCAAAGCAACAACTATTAGATAATAAAGGGTTTATGGTTCAAGGATTAGCAATCTGTTGAATCGAGAAAGTTTCAAAGGAAGGAAATCTAATCTTTACATGGTGTACTTAAGGGCATTAGTTTTAGGTATGTGTTTAATTTTCTATATGATATATAGTATATGTATAACTGCTTATTATTCTTATATACCTATATACTTATACACACACACACACACATATATATATATATATATATATCTGTGTGTGTGTGTTATTATTATATTGTTAGTTAGGTGAGATTCCTAATGGTATTGATGTTGTCACATATAGATTGGTTATGTGTATGTGTTTGTCAAATTAAAAGAATTTCATGAAGATTTGATGCCTATAGCCAAATTTGTTTTATTTCATTTATTATTATTTTATTAATTAATATATTCATATATTAATATGCTAATTAATTTAAATATAGGACTTGTACTGAACTATATAATTATATCATGTAAATAATTGAACTAATTACAAATGTATATTTACATCAATAATGATTTTTTGTGACTGTAAATAATATTTTAATAATTATTTAATATTTTTATTATTATTTAAATCAATGTATCAATTAAAAAATCATACAAAATGAATCATGCTTCAAAAATTAGATTTTCAATTTTCTAAATTTATTCTGTCATCAAAAAAACTCACGGCCAAAGACTCAAGTTTTTTAAAGTAATTTGTACTTTTTAAAATCATTTGTTTTCAGGCAAAACTAGTTAATTAATAAAAAAATATTTTAACTTAGAAAAATATGGAATTTTTTCTTAAGCCTTTAAATATTATCCTTGATTTCTGGAAATTTAAAATTTGAAAAATATTCCATATAAATATTTTCAATCATTTATTTATAGTTGTTCGACAAATTAGTTCATATTATATATATATATTAATATAATAAAATTCGCATCTGCTGTTTATTCAATCTAGAATGTTATAAAAAAACTTTTTTATAATTTTATAATGTATATATATATATATACTTTCTTCTAACTCATGTTTTTATATATATATATATATATATATTTCATAATATACAGAACTATATATTACACACACATATTTATATGTTCATTTAATATTTAATACAATAATATTTATATGTATATAAATCTATAATATTCGATTACACACAACACTTTGATATTATATAAATAAGTGTAAATACATACATATATCTGGAAAACATACAATACATATAGGATGAGCTAACGTGTCTGTTATAATGTAAATTCCAATATTTATATACGAGCATGTTGTACCTTGCACCTATTAGCATGTTACATATGCACACACATACACATATGTATATGATACGTATGTAAACTTTTATATTCAATTGAACAAAAATTAAATAAATTTCTATCAACAATTTATAAATTTAAATGAAATATTTGATTTTATTTAAATTAAATTTAGAAATTTTCTGAATAAATTAGACTTCATAGGTCCATGTAACACCCTTAATTTTAAATGACATTATTCAGGATATTTAATTAGATAAATTAAATAGAATAATGTAAATGTTAAGTGATACGGGGATTGAGATTTGAAACCCCTTTTACTTTGAAAATATACATGGCAACCCCTTCGAATGCCCTTATAAACTTCTTTCAAAAACATACGTATCGACTAAGTTGAAAGCTTAGTAAAACAAAAGCAGGTGCTTATCTTTTTTAAAACAAACCGAGGTAACGACCCCATCGGAAGCTATGCTTTCGACACCATACCTTTCGCCTTTCTCCAATCCACTACGTATCACCTAGATGATACCCTATGTATTGAATTTAGCTTAGTAGGGTTTCGACATAGTCGAAGGCGAAAGGAAAGGGGAAAATAAAACCTTCCTCTTTATGTACACCTAAATCATTTTGATCCACTTCTCAAAATAATTTATTTTATATATCAAATCACTTAAGAAAAATCCCAAAAATTCATCGAAACTTACTTTGATCATGTTATCCAACATATCAAAATTTCAAATCCAAATTCTTAATATATTTTCTAAAATAAATTATTTAACCCAATGTGCTATATTTTCATCCAAAAATTCATAATAATCTTTCCAAAGCTTGAAAAATTATCAAACTTAAAACCCAACTCTAAAATCATGCTTTGCATAACATATAATTTTGCCATGGCATTTAAACATCAATATCACATGGTTTTGATCTAAAACCGTATGAAGCATTATTTAAACAATCTTGTTAAAATTTAAATAAACCATAATTCAAGCATATCATCATCAAACATCATACATACGAATTTAAACTTAAATCTGAAACATATATTTAACAAATGGAGATGGAAATTATCATTCACCTTTTTCTTTGATAAGGAAAGTGGATTGAGATGAGTTTGATTACCCTTTCTTGAATTCGTTTTATTTTCTTTGAATTTCCTCTTCTTCTTTTATTGTTAATGGTCGGCCTTCTTTCTTTTGCTTACGTTTCTTATTTTTGTGAAAATGATTATGAGTCTCAATGGTCTAAGAAGTAAACATATATATATATATATATATATATAAGGGTAAAGTTAGGTGTAGCTAAATCCCATTATACCCTTACATAACTTAATTAATCTTTAAACCCTTCTTTAGCCCAATTAAATTAATAAGCACGACCACTTAAATTTATTCAAATCTCAATCCCCTTTTCACTTAACATTTATATAATTCTATTTAATTTATCTAATTAAATATCCTGAATAATGTTATTTGAAATTAGAGGTGTTACAGGCTCCCCTCCTTAAAGAATTTCATCCTCGAAATTCAATAAGGACTAAATACTAATCATAGCAATCATTCATAACCACTCCTAACAACTATACTAGTCTATCTGATTAGTTATTATCTATATAAATCTAATATAGACATACCATTTAAAACAGATTACAATAAGTATCTCGAATCCTGTCTTCTGTCTCCCAAGTACAGTCCTTCTCATTGTCGCTTCACTGAAACTTCAACAACTTGACTATCTTGGACCTCAATCTTTTCTCATTTCTCGCCACAACCTGAACTGGTCGTTTAACAATTTGTCAAATTAGGCTCAACTATTAACTCATCTAACCCAGTTGGAGGAATAGTAGTCTCTAGATCATGCACATACTTACAAAGATGAGACACATGAAATACATTATGGACACCTGCCATATGTTTGGAAATTCTACTCTGTATGCGAGCTTTCCAATCCTTTCTATAATCTGGAATGGACTAACATATTTCGGTGCCAACTTCCCTGACTTTCTGAATCGTATCATTCCCTTCATTGGTGACACCTTAATAAAAACCCTGTCTCCAACTGAGAACTCTAGGTCTTTACGCCTTTTATCTACGTAACTCTTCTGTCTAGACTGAGCTTCCTACATCCGATCTTGGATCAACTCAATCTTCTCTGACGCCTCTCTAAACATATCTGGACCTAAGACTAATTTGTCTCCGGTCTCTAACCAACATGCGGGTGATTTGCATGGCCTTCCATACAAAGCTGCAAAGGCGCCATTCCTATACTAGTTTGAAAACAATTATTATAGGAAAACTCAATCAAATACAAGTGATCTTCCCACGATCCACCAAAGTATAGTACACAAGCTCTCAACAAATCTTCCAGTACCATATTGACTCTCTCAGTCTGCTCATTAGTCTGTGGGTGATATTATGTACTCATCTTGAGCTTGGAGCCTAATACTCTCTATAAACTTCTCCAAAACTCGCTAGTGAATAATGCATCTCTATCACTGACTATGCCACTAGGAATTCCATAAAGTCTAACTATGATCTTCACGAACAACTTCGCCAAAATAGGTGCCGTTCTGGTTGACTTGACTGGAATGAAATGGGCGCTCTTGGATAATCTATCCACTATGACCCATATGCCTTCATTTCCCTTGTTCGACCTTGGCAACCGTCAATAAAATACATGGATATAGAATCCCACTTCCAAACTGGAATCTCTAAAGGCTAAAGTAACCCGCTCGGCTTCTGGTGTTCGACTTTCACTTGTTGACAGTTAGCACATTGTCTAACCCACAAGCCGACAACCCTTTTCATGCCTTTCCAATAGAAGCGTCTCATATCTTGATACATCTTGGTTCCCCCAGGATGAATCGTAAATTTGGATCGATGACACTCATCTAGAACTTCTCTTCTCAAGTTCTCGACATTCGTAACACATAATCGTCCCTTCTTCCTCAACCATCCTTTCTGGTCAATGCCAAAATCTTTAAGAACATCGATCTCGGATCCCACCTCGAGTCTTCTAAATTTCTCAGCTATCGCTGGATCCTCTTTCTGTTTAGAAGCTATCCTCTTGATCAACATTGGTCGAACCTCTAAACAGGCTAACATAGAAGTACTCTGACTAGAATCAGTAATTAATCTCGACTTTACACTACATGTAGCCAAAACTTTTAAATCGTTTCATTCTACCAACATAGCTAACACCACATTCTGATTTTTCTTGCTAAGGGCATCCGCTACCTTATTCCCTTTTCCAGGAGTATATTCTATATCAAAATAATAAGCAGCCAAAAACTCTAGCCACCTCTGATGTCGTATATTCCACTCTCTCTGAGAGAATAAATATCTTAAGGACTTATGATCAGTGTATAGCTCAAATCTCTTCCCTAAGAGATAATGTCTCCAAATCTTCATTATGAAGACCACCGCAGCCAACTCCAAATCATGAGTAGGATATCTTACTTCGTGCGGTCTAAGCTGTCGAGAAGCATAGGCAATGACTTAGCATTCTGCATAAATACAACTCCTAGTCCTGTCCCATATGCATCAGTGTACACCACCAACCCTTGGTTTCCATTTGGAACAACTAACATTGGCGCATTGGTCAACAAAATTTTAACTTAAGGAACCCTTCCTCACATTTTTTGGACCAAATGAACATCAAATCCTTTCTGGTCAACTTTGTTAAAGATGCTGCTACCTGCGAAAAATCTTTGATAAATCTCCGGTAATAGCCAACAAGTCCGATAAAACTTCTGATCTCGGTTACCGTCTCTGGTCTCCTCCAATTATTGACAGCTTCGATCTTACTGGATCTACTGCTAAACCTTCCTTCGAAACTATATGACCAAGAAACTTGACCTCCTTCTTCCAAAAATGACATTTAGAAAACTTTGCCTTTAGTTGATGCTGCCTTAGCATCTCAAGCTCTATTCTCAGATGATTCTCATGCTCTCTCTCATCTTTCGAGTACACCAGAATGTCATCTATGAATACTAACACGAACCTACCCAAGTGTTCTCAGAAAACCCGGTTCATCAAGTCTAGGAAGAAAGCACGTGCATTCGTCAACCCGAATGGCATCACTAACCATTCATACGAACCATACCTAGTTCGAAATGCTGTCAAAGGAATACTATCCTCTGCCACTCTCAACTGATGGAAACCGGTCACCAAATCTAATTGGGAAAAAAATCTGGCTCCACTCAACTGATCAAACAGATTGTCAATTCACGGCAAAGGATATCTATTCTTAATCGTCATTTTGTTCAACTTTCGGTAGTCGATGCACATCCGCAATGATCCATCTGACTTCTTCATCAAAATCGCGGCCGCTCCCCAAGGCGAACAGCTTGGTCTAACAAAATTTCTTCCTTCTAGATCCAATAGCTACACCTTCAATTCTTTCATCTCAGTCGGTGTCATTCTGCTAGGTGGTATACTGACAGGTTCAGCTCCTGGTACAAGATCTATCTGAAACTCAATAGCTTGTTTCGATGGTAGTCCTGTAATCGGCTCAAATATATCTGCAAACTCACTTGCAACTCGAACCTGATTTAGCTCCTCCGCTGCTTCCAAGGTACTTAACACAGTACTAACACTTCGGTCAGAATTCTCTATTGAGAAAATGATCCGGTTATGACTATCAGGGTGCCTTACTAATATTTCCCTATCCTAGCAAAATATCCTAGCCTCATATCTACCCAACCAATTCATACCCAAAATGATCCCGAAATATACGAAATCATAAACATATAAACTGCAAGTAAACATATGACCTAACAAATCAAGTTCTAACTGGTCACATCTCATTCCTGGAGTTGAATACCCTCCTATTGGATTCGCAACCCTTAAGGAAGAAACATGGTAAGTGGGTTCTAAGCATAACTTATTAACCAAATTCTGGGATATAAATGAATACGATGGACATGTATCAAATAGTATCCTAACTGGAATACTTTGAATCAAAAATGTACCTTCCATCAAAGTCTTTCACTTATCTACTGCAGTTGATTTGGAAGAAGACGGTGGTCCAATATCAAAAACCTTTCCTTATTCTGCCCTAACTGGCTCTGGACACTTGTTCTTGTAATGCCCAACTTGATCGCAGTTGTAGCACTTAACATGCTTCTTATCCGCAGCCTTCTTCTGCCCCTTGCCTTATCGGCACTCATTTGCAAAATGACCCTTCTTGTCACATTTATAGCAGACTAAATCAGCTTTTGACTTCTTGGATGAATCTCCCTTCTAGGCTCCTTTATTTTTGAAGAACTTTCTCTTCTTTCCTTGAGAACTCTGGGATTCAATAGGCTTCTCTCTAGCACAAATAGTAAGCATCTCTTCATGGCGAATGGCCATCTCCACCACTACATTACAGGGATCACGAATATGAGTCAGGGTCGCCCTACCAAGCTCGGGCCTCGGTCCTCGAATGAACCTTTCATTCCTTCTGATATCATTGTCTACAATAGCATACCCATATCGAGATAGCTCGTCAAATTTATTTGCATACTTGATAACTACATGTCTCCCTAAACTAAATCCATAAATTTTCTCATCAATGCTGACTTGGCAACTTCATAAATAAACCTCTGTTCGAATCTCCTTTGAAAATCAGCCCAAGTCAACTCTTCCTCAGGAACTCTGGTAGTCACACTATTCCACCAGTGAAGTGCTGACCCTTGCAACTGCCTAGAGGCCAAAATTCTCTTCTGCCCATCTTCTAAACCCAAATCAAAAACTGGATTCAACTGAAGTGCAAATGCAAATAACAACAAAATGTATACATGACAGCAAAATCATGAATGCAAGAACTCGAGTGAACAGAGCAATGAAATGTTAGACCTCAAATAGATTTGGACTCACTTGATGTGCATGTTGGTCAATCTTACTCCATTCTATTCACTATTGATCAAGAAGAGTCAAGTTACTACATAGTGGCTTCTCCTACACTAATTGATACCAGTATGAAGCCAACAGCTAGTGGCATGGAACAAAGGCACAAAACACATGAAGATTCAACCAAATGCACACACCAGACTTCAAGTGGAACAAGGGCTGCGAACAGACCAGACCAGTCAATAGTTTAGACTCATGAAGATCCAAACAACAGCCTCAACAAGAACTCAGACCAACTACAACAACAACAGTTCAGAGAATACAAGTTCACAAGGACCAGAGGCAATTTTGACTCGAAGCAATGTTCAGTTTCAACATGAATAACAAAGGCATGAACACACATATATCAGTTCAGACTTCAAATGACTCGAACATGATTCAGACATGAACATAAGGGGTGCAATCAGACTAGATACCAGTCAGAGCATGCAAGTGAAGCCTCAACCAAGACAACAGTGCAGAACTATGAAGACTCAACAAACATACATAAGCTTTAGACAGTTCAAATGGAAGGCAAAACATGGAACAGAGGCCAACAAATCAGTGCACAAGACATGCTACACTCAGTCATCAACAACATGTAACCAGAAAAGACCTGTGAACACAAGGAAGCACATATGGTCAGGAGCAATGAATCAAGCTACATGCATGACTACAATAACATGAAATAGAGAAATGGACATTTGCAAGTTCAACTTCAACATGTACAAAGTGTTGTACCAAATAGTGACAAGTATATACATATGCAACATGGAGACATCACATTAAAACTCAAGCAAACGGTGAATAGAGCAATGTAATAGTTCAACATGGATGAACTCGAAGCAACTGGATAAAGTGTACCATACACATATAAATACTTCAATGACACCAGACTTCACTCAACATGAAACCAGAATTGATGCCGAGCCATCACATACATACACACACACATATATATATGTATATATGTATATACATGGAGATGACACACATATGCAAACATAGTATGACAGTGAAGCAGTTTACAGTTTTGCAGAAACTATTAGTAGCAGTTCAAACAAAGTCAAAAAGTCAAGTCACGTTTCAAAAAGAAATGACAAAATAAACAACACTGTTGAATTATTCAGAAAAGTCGCAATTGATAAATAAACAAGTCAAATTTCTAGAAATCAGCAAATATCATCAAAAATTCAAATGCCAAAGTTGTAGCAGCAAAGAACTGGACTGATTCAAACACTTCAACCAAATTCGAGCATATCAGAGATGGAACAAGTCAGAATTATCACAAGCATTCAATCAATAATCGAACGGCCAAGCAAAGCAACTGAAGAATTAAAACCAAAAATATACAAACGAAAATTTAGGGATTTTATCCCTATTTAAACTCATTATCATCATCGGCAGAATATCGAAGTCGAGCATAACCAGTAATCGATAAAAGGCAATTCACATACTAGTTCAAAGCGTCGTTCGATCTCGATAAAATTGAAGCGACCGTGTACATTCTATAGCCAAGAAATTGATTGATATGGGAAATCGAAGTAAATTCATCGCTACAATCGATCAAGTGTTTCGGCGTCTTCAATTTTCACCAAAACCCTAATTTAAGAAGAGCAACAAAAGTTGGCCGCAAATAAAAGAAGCAAGACTAACTTCATTATAATTACATACTTGGGTCGGCTTCATTTATTTTGATTGGGCTTAACTTTTATATAGGGTTTTTTGTTTACTTATTGTTTTTAGTTTGTAATTCTCAATTTTAAATTGTGTAACTAGGTACAAACTACGGGGCGTAGTTTAAGAATTCACAACTCAGTGGCTGAGTTGTGGCAGGGTTTTGAGCTTAGAGTTAGGTTAATCGAGTTAGCGGGTATCGCGAGTTTACGTGTTTCATAAGCGATTGATTACTTAATTTCTAGTAGAAACCTTGGGAGCAGCACATATGCAGATTTTGCCGAAGCTGGGTAAATCTGTGTGTGATTTTTACTGCATTACTTTATGTTATTATTTTTATTTCCGCATTAATTTTAGTATCACCTTATTCACCCCCCCCCCCGCTAAGGTGAAAACGATCCTACAAGTGGTATCAAAGCAAGGTTAATAGCATAGATGTCAAACCCTAGTTGAAAATCTAGTGAGAGTCGGTCTAGAATTATTCCCCCTATTTTTTATGAAACAAATTTTTTAAGTTGGAAATTAAAAATGGATTTTTATTTAAAATTTGTTAATTCTAAATGTTGGGATATTATTGAAAATGGGTGTGATATAGTAGATAAGAAAAATACTTCGATTAATGCTCTTGTTATGCATATACTATATTCTCATATTAATCGAGATAATTTTAACCATATCTGTCATTGTGAAAGTGTATAGGAAATCTGGAATACTGTTGATGCAATATATGGTGCAAAAGTCAACAATGGTGAGAAATCCTCCACAATCGACTCAGTTAAAGAAACGTGCTTAACAGGATTTGCAAAAGACAACAGTGATGAAGATTCAATAGCCGATGAGATAAGTGATTTTTCATTCATTGATTTAGTTCTCTTGTGCCGAAAATTAATTGAAAATAATGAAGCTCTTGAGATGAAAAATAATAAATTGAAAAGGGAACAATTTAAACTGCATCAAAAAAATAATGATTTGGAAAATGAGCTTAAAAATATTAAGAAAATTAAAAATTCTAATTGCAAAAGGTATTTGGACTATGAAAAAGAATTTTCCTGTTTTCATGAAAACTTTCAGAAGTTAGAAAACGAAATTTTAAATCAGGAGAAGAACAAAACTGAGTTGACTTGTAAAAATAATATTTTGCAAAAAGATTTGGATAGTTTCAAGAGGTCGGAAAGTTCTAAATGTGCGATTTTTGAAAAGAAATTAAATGAGGTCAACGAAAATTTCAAAACCCTTGAAAAAGAAAACGTGATTTTGAGCAAATATGAAATTGTTCGATTAAATCATGACTTTGAAAAGGAGATGGAAAAAATCAAGGATTTTGAAAATTTTGAATCTAAAAAACTCCAACTCTTTGAAACTGAGATGCTAGAAATTGAGACTAAAATTAGAGAGCTTGAAAATGAAAAAATGGGCTTGAAAACGAATAATTTTTAAAAGAGAGATTAACATTAGTTATTGTTCAAAGCTAATAAATGAAAATAAACTTTTAAAATCCAAAGTTAATAAACTTAAGTTGATTACTCGGAAATTTTTCACTAGAGAAAAAGTCATTTAATATGCTCTTAGAAATCAACTCTTCGTGAATAATAGGAAAGGGTTTGGATTTGCGAAAGTGTCAAAATATGAACAAATGACTAATAACACTGTTAAGGGGAAAAGTGTGATACCCAAATGCGTAAAGTGTGGAAATATTGGACAGGGCAAGAATAATTGTTAAAATATATACAAACACAAAACTGTTAAACAAATATGGATTCCAAAAAGTACGAATATAAATGGTTTGAAATTTAAACAAATTTGGATTCCTAAAGGTACAATTGTAGATGCTAACGGTTTTTTATATCGACAAATTTGGGTACAAAGATTTCAATAGATAATAATAGTGGTCATACATCCTTAGTTAGACCACTTGCCTTCTCAAAAATTTAGACACATAAGTAGCTAAGGAATAAATTTGATAGAGATACGTTTCGAATTTTTCTAGGTGATTGATAAAATAAAATTTAAATGTTCCTTAGCCTATAAAGATTAGATGGAGATCATCGCATTTCAGATATCACGACTTTGAAGGAAACTGAGGTATGATCTCTTAACTCAATTTTGTTCACATATTGTTAATTATGTTTTCATCGATATTGTTGAAGTATTTATGCCATATCTTGAGCTTCTTAACTCTGATTTGTAATATTCAAGATGTTTTGGAAAATAGAATTAAAATGGTACAACTTTTATTTTTTGTGCTTTCCCAAAATCTAAACTTAAATGCATGAAAAACTGCAATAAATTCAATATATAACTCAGAAAGCATATCTGTTTTACACAAACAAGTTGTGGTATTTCAAGTATAATTTTTGATTGATTTGACAAATTGACTTGAAACCAATTTTGCAAGTAGCATTTTTGAACATCTAATACTTTCGTGTTATGAGCCAAATCAAACATCAAACTTTTATCAGCTAAATAAAGGTTTCAAATTGAGTGAGTCTTCGAAACAAAAATTGTCAACTACTTTGAAACAACAATCATTATTGACTCTCTTCATGTCTATCAAATCAATTTTAAAAACTGCTTTGATGAATATTTGAAATGTGTGTTTTTTCTCAATATAGATTACTTTACTTGTGCTTGATATAAATGGACATGCTGAAAATTTCAAAAAACAATTCAAGTGTTGATTATTACACGTTTTTCTTATATACCACTATATATCACCATGAATACCTCAAATACAAGTGATATATGATATCATCTCATGTTGAAATCATTTTTGCAATTATTTAATTATTTATATTGATTTTCAACTATAAGTCATTTTCACAAAACCCCTTATAGAAAATTGATTTTAAATTATTTTAATTTTTGAAACTTGGGTTTTCATCATGATAAAAATACTCTAGTTTATTTCGGTAAGAGATTTAATCTAGAAAAGTTAACCATTGACTAATTGAATCTTTTGGAACTTATCAAAATTATTATAGTGCTTGAAAAGTGATGGATAGTGATTAAATTATATTTAAGTATAATTTTATAATCTCATGAAAATTAACCAAATTTTATAATATTTTTAGGTTAGTACATATTCCATGATCATTTCTATCACTTTCACCTTTCTATCAATCCATAAATCATAATATAGTGTGCAGAATTCGGTATTTCAAAATAAGGAAATATTTTTTTGTAAAATAATTATATCCTAAAGTATTTACTCTCATTTAAAAGTCCTCGCGGTTGTACATGAGTGAATTACTTGAATTTCTATATATATATGGGCTTCCATTCTCATTTAAAAGTCCTAACGGTTATGCATAGATGGGATACATAAAAGAAAGGGATAAAAAATCAAGTATATTCTAATCTAATTTAAAAGTCCTCATGGTTATGCATGGTTAGAAAATACTTGACTTTTTTTTAAAAAAAAAGTGGGTAACTACTAACCTCATTTAAAAGTCCTAACGGTTATGCATGGTTAGTAAGTGCTTTACATTTTTTTATATAATATTTGAAAAGGGAAAATGCACAAATTATTCCTTTATTGAAAATATCAAACTCTTGTCACTATATAAAATTTTCCATAATCCAACCATCTCTCTGAAGTGGAGTTTGTTTCTAATTAATAAAATATTATGATTTTTGTTTGATTAATTGGAATTTGAAATTAATATTTCCCTCTTGATTTTAATTTATATTTTTAATCAAAATCGTAGCTATTTCAATTACTATTATTATTTTTGGTGATAACAAAAGAGGGAGAGAGGTTAAGATTTTGATTTTTGAGCGATATCCTTACTAATATTCGAGAGTGTTTTTATTCAAAGTTATTTTTAATTAATTTTTCAGTTTTAACTACACGCATCTGTGTAGGGAGAGTCTTGTTGTAGGGTGAGTATTCAAATAGAAGGAGCTAATAGAATTCATCTAGACCAAATGCATTTAATAGAGTCAAATCTTAATATATGTTTGTTATCATCAAAAGGGGGAGATTGTAGATTATGCTAGTGTATGATTTTTGTTTGATGATAATAAACATTTATATATATACTTGTTTAAATCTATTTGTTATTGTACTATTTTATTTTTCCACATAATTAAATAAATATTTGTTGAATAAAATAAATAACTTGGAATTCTAATTTAAACAAATATTTTATTCAAACAAATATTTTATTACAAATTCGAATAGTACAAATTTAAGCTCTCACTATACAAGTTTCAATTACAACACAATTTTCAATATACAATTTTTCATACATAATTCACCTCACTACATATTCACTCTTCACTCATATTATTATCTTCAACTCTGTTCCAGCCTATATCTAGCATTTGAAGTACCTGCAAAATAATCAATGATGCAATAAAACTGAAAAAGAAATATTTTGCGCGGTGCACAATGAAGTGTGTGTTTGAAAATACTGTTTGCCTTAGTTATTTGGGTTGTTCGTCATCATTTATTTATTTTTCATCTCACATGAACAACTTGTGACATGCACAGTGTATCACTGTACATGCCACAAGGTCGTGCACACCAATATACACTTGCTTGTTAAAATCGCAGGGACAGGTGAGCACAAGGTCAACCCAAGCAAAAACTGGATTCAACTCAAGTGCAAATGAAAATAACAACAAAATTTACACATGACAGCAAAATCATGAATGAAAGCACTCGAGTGAACAGAGCAATGAAATGTCAAACCTCAAATAGATTTGGACTCACTCGATGTTGGTCAATCTTATTCCGTTCTGTTCACTGCTGATCAAGAAGAGTCAAGTTACTACATAGTGGCTTCTCCTTCACTAATTATACCAGTATGAATCCAATAGCTAGTGGCAAGGCACAAAACACATTAAGATTCAACCAAATGCACACAACAAACTTCAAGTGGAACAAGGGCTGCGAATAGACCAGACCAGTCTACAGTTCAGACTCATGAAGATCCAAACAACAGCATCAATAAGAACTCAGACCAACTACAACAACAACAGTTCAGAGAATACAAGTTCACAAGGACCAGAGGCAATTTTGACTCGAAGCAATGTTCAGTTTCAACATGAATAACAAAGGTATGAACACACATATATCAGTTCAGACCTCAAATGACTCGAACATGATTCAGACATGAACACAAGGGGTGCAACCAGACTAGATACCAGTCAGAGCATGCAAGTGAAGCCTCAACCAAGACAACAGTGTAGACCTATGAAGACTCAACCAACATACACAAGCTTCAAACAGTTCAAATGGTAGGCAAAACATGGAACAAAGGCCAGCAAATCAGTGCACAAGACATGCTACACTCAATCATCAACAACATGTAACCAGACAAGACCAGTGAACACAAGGAAGCACATATGGTCAGGAGCAATGAATCGAGCTACATGCATGACTACAATAACATGAAATAGAGAAATGGACATATGCAAGTCCAACTTCAACATGTACAAAGTGGTGCACCAAACAGTGACAACTATATACATATGCAACATGGAGACATCACATTAAAACTCAAGCAAACAGTGAATAGAGCAATGTAATAGTTCAACATGGATGAACTCGAAGCAACTGGACAAAGTGCACCATACACATATAAATACTTCAATGAAACCAGACTTCACTCAACATGAAACCAGAATTGATGCCGAGCAATCACACACATATATACATATATATGTATATACATGGAGATGACACACATATGCAAACATAGTATGATAGTGAAGCAGTTTACAGTTTTACAGAAACTATCAGTATCAGTTCAAACAAAGTCAATTCATGTTTCAAAAAGAAATGACAAAATAAACAACACTGTTGAATTATTCAGAAAAGTCACAATTGATAAATGAACAAGTCAAATTTCTGGAAATCAGCAAATATCATCACAAATTCAAATGCCAATGTCATAGCAGCAAACAACGGGACTGATTCAAATGCTTCAACCAAATTTAAGCATATCAGTGATGGAACAAGTCAGAATTATCACAAGCATTCAATCAATAATCGAATGGCCAAGCAAAGCAACTCAAGAATTCAAACCAAAAATATCGAACAAAAATTTAGGGATTTTATCCCTATTTAAACCGATTATCATCATCGGCAGAATATCAAAGTCGAGCATAACCAACAATCGATAAAAGGCAATTCACGTACCAGTTCAAAGCATCGTTCGATCTTGACAAAATTGAAGCGACCGTGTGCATTCTAAAGCCAAGGAATCGATTGACAAGGGAAATCGAAGTGAATTCATCGCTACAATCGATCAAATGTTTCGGCGTCTTTAATTTTGACCAAAACCCTAATTGAAGAAGTGCAACAAAAGCCGGCCGCAAATAAATGGAGGAAGACTAACTTCATTTTAATTACATACTTGGGCTGACTTCATTTATTTTGATTGGGCTTCATTTTTATATCGGGTTTTTTGTTTAGTTATTGTTTTTAGTTTGTAATTCTCTATTTTAAATTGTGTCACTTTCTAGTTGTGTAACTAGGTACAAACTACGAAGCATAGTTTGAGAATTCGCAACTCAGTGGCTGAGTTGTGGCAGGATTTTGAGCTTAGAGTTAGGTTAATCGAGTTAGCGAGTATCGCGAGTTTACGTGTTTTGTAAGCGACTGATTACTTAAATTCTAGTTGAAACCTTGGGGGCAGCACGTAGGCAAGTTTTTCCGAAGCCGGGTAAATCTATTTGTGATTTTTACTGCATTACTTTCTGTTATTATTTTTATTTCTACATTAATTTTAGTATCACCCTATTCACCCCCCTCTAGGGTGAAAATGATCCTACATTTATATGTATATAAATCCATAATATTTTCTTATAATATATATATATATACATACATACAAACACTTTGACATATATATACAATAAGTATAAATACATACATATATCTAGACAACATACAATACGTATGGGATGAGCTAACGTGTCTGTTGCAATGTAAATCCCAATATCTATATACGAGCATGTTGTATCTTGCACAAAATAGCATGTTACACATGCACACACATATGTATATGTAAAATATGTAAAGTTATATATTCAATTGAACATAAATTAAATAAATTTCTTTTAGCAATTTATAAATTTAAATGAAATATTTGATTTTATTTAAATTAAATTTAGAAATGTTTTTAATAAATTATACTTCATCGGTCTAATATAGATCCAATAGGCAATTATTTTTGAAATTCACCCATATCTTTCACTACGTGCCGACCCTGTTCCAACACCTGCAAGATGTTGAACACCAAATGAGTCATATGCTTTTGCTGAAACAGAAGCAGAATACTAATTATTACTCCATTTACATTATATTTGTTGTTGTTGATGAATGTCATTTCTCCCTAGCTAGCATTAGTGTATATACAAACACTTAGAATACCATGATCCATATAAACAATTCATCAACACAGATATATATATATATATAATATAGTATAATGTAAGAAACAAATAGATGAGAATAAAAGGTTTTATTTTGCTTGTTTTCCTATTCTTATCCATTGAATATCTAAAATGTATCAGTACTGAAGCATTTTTGCCATAAGAACAGAAGGATGCACTTAAAGTAACAGTGGAAAAACTGAAAATACAATGGAATTTTTGAATATGTCCGTGTAGCAGGTAAGGGGGATGGGTATGGACATATGGCGTCACTTTGGTCGTTAAGTATCTGACTAGGAATGTCACATGTGAATGCAATGTCAACATTCAAAGCAGTCTCAGGATATTTTAAGGCCCTTAACAAAAATAAACCAATGTATTTTTTGAAATTCACCCATATCTTTCACTACGGGCCGACCCTGTTCCAACACCTGCAAGATATTGAACACCAAAAGAGTCATATGCCTTTGCTAAAACAAAATCAAAATACTGATTGTTACTCCATTGACGTTACATTTGTTATTGTTGACGAATGTCATTTCTCCCTAGCTAGCATTAGTATATGTATAAACACTTAGAATACCATGATCCACATAAACAATTCATCAACGAATATAAAATATAAGAAACAAAAAGATGAGAATAAAAGGTTTTATTTTGCTTATTTTCCCATTCTTATCCATTGAATATCTAAAATGTATCAGTACCGAAACATTGTTTCCACTAGAAGAGAAGGATACACTTAAAGTAATAGTGGCAAAACTGAAAATACAATGGAATTTTTCAATAAATCTATGTAGCAGCCAAGGTGGATGGTTATAGAGATATGACGATGCTTTGGTCGCTATGTATCTGGCAAGGAATGTCACATGAGAATGCAATGTCGACATTCAAAGCAGTCTCGGGATATTTTAAGGCCATTGACAAAAATAAACCAATGTATGTTTTATTAGGTAATATTTATGTATATCCATTTATAAAATTCTACGCTCTTCTTTTTAAATTATGGAAAATATATATAAAAATAGTGTGTATACCATGGTTTGGAGTTTCGGGCGGTATGTTGAAATTCCATCCATTCCTTCCCGGATCCGATGATGAACGGACCAGAATTTGACTAGTAGTCGGTTTTGGACATGACAATTGAATAAAAGAAGAAAATAAAGTTTGATTTACAAGTAATTTTGAAAATACCTACGGAAAAGAGGGAGAGAAGCATATAAAAGAAAGATGGATTTGATATCGATTAGATAAGAGAGAGCTGTGAATTTTCATGTGCGAATTTAGGTTTATGGTAATTGTGCTTTAGGGTAAGGAGGAAAAAATAGTTTAGTATCATTTGGGCATGTTAGTTGAAGTCTTAGGCTTACTGTTTTTTCATGCATGATTAATATTTTGGGCTTTTACTTTTTTTATGCATGTCATTTACCGTTATTTACTAAATTTGGATTTGGTCCTGCTTTTTAACATATTTGGAATTATTTCAAAAAAAATAGTAAAATAAAACCGAATTAAGAAACAAATAATTGCAATTATACTAATTTCTAATATTAACTATTTGATGATGTAATTGTGTAAAAACAAGTTTTAAAGAGTAAAAATGTCTAGAACCAGAATTAGAACATAATTTCCGAAACGGAACCGAAATTTCAAATATATCACATGATCGAGACAAAATCGAAAAACAGAATTTCTAACCTTGGTGTATACATTACTAAAACAGGAAAATAGGCTGGAGGGATTAGTTTAGTGTTTTTATAACTACGGGCGCATGTTAGAATTTTTAGGCTAAATAACAAATTAATGCTATATATATAGCATTTCCTATAAATATAGTATTATTATTGTAAATATGGTGCTAGTTTATTTTAGCATTTACACAGATAATGCTATGTTAATATAGTTTGTTACTAATGTTCTTCCTTTAGACTAAAATACAGAGACGGTGTCCCTGGTTGAAATAATTTCCCACCTTTGTCCTTTGAACTAATTCACTTTCACTAAAAATTTACACTATTTTTTTGAGGTTGGGAAGAAAAACCTGCAAAAATAGAGTGTATACATTTGTAAACATGTATACTTCATTTTGGATTAGGGGTGAAGATTTATATAAATATTTAATTATTATTGGTAATCAAACACATTACCCATTGACAAATAAATATAGCATCAAATCATTTGGTTTATGTAGTTATATACTAAATTATTATTTTAAAAAATATTAATATTTCATAAAGGTTAAATATAATATCTGTGCCCTTGAATGATTTTAGGATCTAGTAGTTGCCTAGTTTGTCGAACAGTTGAGGCAGCCTATTGACATTTTTCATGTTGCTAGTTTTCAACTTAAGGAATTGAATTTATCTGGGGTACTACCAGCGGAATTCGCTAATCTCACCCATGTAACATTTCTTGATCTTTCTCACAATTATCTCAATAGATCGATATCCCTATAATAGGGTTCTCTTCCGCTCACAAATCTCTCACTTTTGGGAAATCGTATTTCTAGCCCAATACTTGACGAACTTGGCAATATATCAATACTTCAGTCACTATAAGAGTTCTTATTTACATGTTTCTTTAATTATTTTCAAGTTAGTTAGCTTTTTAGTAAGTTCTTTTATTGAATGATAGATGAATTAATTTGACTGTAAGTCCACATTTATATAATTGACCTGTAGTGGAAATAAAAACACTTTATGATTGATAAGTGAAAAATCACAGTAACAAATTACATCATATATTTCAATGGAGGCCGATATTTATTTTAGTTGTTAATTATAGTTACATGGGGTCATAGTAGTGAAGTGCAATCCCTTTTATCTGATATTTCATTGAGAACTTTAGTCTTGGCCAATACAGACACTCTCTTATACGTTCAGATATTTCTATCTTTATTATCCTTGCATTAATAATATAAATAATATTAGTAACACTAAATCCTAATTTGGTGATAATTATCAACAAATTTTTATTATACTTTGGTGTTGTAGGAATTTTTGTCCATGGCATGGTGAATATGAAAAGACATTAAAAATCATAGAAATAACCGGAAGGTGCACAATAAAGGCCCTATTATGTAATCACAAGGGAAAGGCGAAGCATTAGGGGAAAAATTTGGCATAGTCATAAAATATAGTCAAATCTCTTGAAAAATGTTCCTAAGGTCAGGACTTGCACATAGGTCAAAACCACGTCTCAATCAAAGCTACGAATTGTAGGATATGATCATTTCAAAATTTGTCAATCACCTAACTAACTCGGGCCCCACCTTACAAAGCTACTACCTAATTCAGGAAAATGGAATATTCAAAGGCATTGGAATACTCTACTGTTGGTGTCAAAATTGTCCACCAACAATCAATTATGTAAATGCACTAATATCCAATCCAATCACAGAATTATGAAGAGAAAGAAATGAAGAACAAAACAAAAACAGTCAGAAAGAAGTAAATAGATTCATGGATTTATAGTGGTTTGGCTAACTTCGGCCTATGTCCACTCAAAAGATTTTCCTTTTATTAGTTTATATTATTGGTTACAATAACAAATTTGGGAAATTCAAGAATAAAATTGGCAGAGTATAGCCTAGGTAGAAGATGAAGTGAAGCAGGAAGAAGATCCTTTTTCTAATGCCATGTCTACTGTATTTATAGGGAAAGACGTGCACGGATCGGGCTGAAATTTCGGCAGAAGAACCTCCAGGCCATGACGAGGCCACACAAGAATTTTCAAGCCCATTGGGGCCCATAATAAGGATCGATATCCATCCCTATGACTGTGTCTAAATGGGGTGCGATCCCCTTGGGGTATTCCCCATGATGTTAGTTACATGCCCTTTAAGTTTCGTGTCATTTCGACTTACGGTTTGTGATATCATGTTTTCCGTGAATTGGTGTGGAATATATTCTGATTTTAGCCGATCCCTTTGGACGGATAGGGGCCGATCCCTCCAAACTCTTCCAAATGACATGCGATGCTTAGGAGAGCTTCTCCATGTTATATTATGTATATCCTTCAAGTTTCATGCCAATTGGATTAGTAGAACTCGAGTTAGTGATCGATCTTTGTTACAATATAGTGCGAAGGTTGATTATAACCGATCCCAATGGAGGGATGAGGGTTGATCCTTTCAACTTGCTCCAAATGATATGTGATCCCTATGGGGTGTTCCATATATTGTATTTAGCTTGTGCTCCAAGTTTTGTGTCAATTGGATGTGTAGATGTTGAGATATTGATTATTTTCCATTAAGTTGTGCTTGCTTGGTTGAAATATGCCGACCCCTTTTATACCGATCCCTTTTTATATGATTCCTTTTATACTGTAACGACCCACTATTTTGGACAATTCAAATCGATAATAAATCCACACATGTCCGACTTGAATAATTCAAAATAATAGATTGTTAATTTAAATTTGGCAAAACTCAGCATATACAGTAAATAAATAAACCTCAAAATCACAAACACAAAGTAATAAACAATAATGCAGCAGAAACAAATGAATAGTAGTTCATGAAGCTACTATATATATAACAGAGTTAAATAAGTTACAACATATCTCTAATACAATAGTCAAATACAAGAATCAGATTACATCATTAGAATCAACTGAATATCTGAAAGCTGGAAAGATAGCTGGATCTCCAAGCGAAGCTCCAACTCCAAAGGCGAGTCTCGAATACTGGTACACTCAGTCTGACCCGAGCGTAAAGAAAACACAAAACACTCGAGTCAGGATTAACATTCTTATATCAATAAACCTAACTCAAGTGAAATAACGACTGAAATACGAGTAACTCAAAGGATGTTTGGGATAACCATCCTCTAAGGATCTGTTAAACTATCTACTATGTAATAGTGTACGCTAAGTAGATAATGCTTATCAGTAATATAAAGTATCAAAATAGCGTTAAGTCATGGCCCATTCCACCCTTAACACATTTTTACAATGTCATAGTCTATACAACACCGTAAGCCCCACCGTAAACTAGTGGTTATTAGAGGGTACCCCATAGGTATAACACAAAACAAATCGTAGTGGTCGCGAATAGGATAATCAGTATAACAAGGTACATGAGGCGATACCAACTATGTGACGACCGCCCATGACCCCTGCACTGAACAAGGAGATAGTGCGCTGAAGAGTGTGCCAGGCAGCCATGGACGATCACCAAGGTAAGTTAAAACAGCAGAATCTATCGTATTACTCACAGCGCATGGATAAAATACAATAGAGAATATATATAGTGAAGCATCTCAAAATAGAATCTCATCAATTAAGCTTCATAATAGTTGAATACAAACATCTGAATAGTCAATACATCAAGCCTCACTACATATCACTCAGAGAATCATACAAAACAGCGGAACATCCAGTACATATAGTAAGAAAATAATATGCAAGCCTCCAGCTCGTCTTCGTCATCAGCATCGTCGGAAACGAAGAACAACACCTGTCACCTGCAACCTAGACTGCCCATCCCAAAGCGGATGAACAGCCCAAGGCAATAAGAGTTAAACATAAAGCCTTGAGTCAGACAACAGTCTTAGTGAGCGGTAAGTTAACTAACAACATACCAAAAGAGCATAAAGGAAAAAGGAATAGGAATCCAACCCTCCCACTCCACCTCTTTCTACAGTGATATCCCCCAGACACACACTAAGCAGAAGTAAACATAGCAAAGCAAACATTTAAAGTAAAGTAATTATCACTCGAGTCAAGGGCGATGTTTTCCAAGTACAAACCCCCAAGGCCTAAACCAAGATCAGATAAGCACCCAGAAAATACCGCTTTTGAGACCGAATGACGATACAACCAAACATCCATGACTCTGGCTATCACTGTTATCATTGCTTCGATACCACCGTTAATCGAATGACCGACACATTCTTTCAGCCATCCGTCAAGGGCTAATGGAAACCCCGGTTCTAGACAGAACTCTGCACGTCGTCGCAGCCCGTGCCTAGGACTATTGAATCTGCCCAGAGTACTCGACTACCAATCAGTAGTCTTTTGGGACTATCGAATCTGCCCAGCATACTCTTGCTTTGAGTCTGCTAGAACCTTCAACAACGATGAAATCGCAGCCTTCTAGTCATCCTCCTCGACGACTATTCTCATACTAGCTCAAGCGCCTCTCGAGCAAACCATTATCCTCAAACCCGAACCATTTCACCGAGTTATCAACATGCTTGGAATGATCCCGTATGGATTAAACCAAGGCTATCTCATATCATGCCTCGCTTCATCTCATCATAGCAAAGCCTCATCTCAACATCATCATCATCAAATCTATCCATATGAGCTTCATCATCCGCCACATATGCCACGAACAGCTTTTCCAATAACAGAGCCTTTCCCTTAGCTTTTGAATCATCTTCAACCATCTTGTCCAAATCAAATCATCAATCAACTAATTTATAACAATCAATCAAGTCAATCATTAATCTAAGTAATCAAGCATTCAAACATGATCCAATAAACAATTATAACAATAATGACAATCTTGTAAATAAAGAGTCCAAATCTAACAAGCATGAATTATGAGCAATATCTCTACAACTTGATAAATGAAATTACATAGGTTAACATGTAGTAAAATGGATGTCAAATCATCATGAACAATGGATCTATACTTAAGTTTAAGAAAATGCATGGAAATCACTATTTTAACACCAAATCAAGCCAACAATCCGATATACTCCTTTGGATCCGTGTGAGAGATAACCACCACTCATCGAATCACCTAAACACTTCAAAAGCAACACACTTCAGATCTGGACAACGAAGGATCTAACTCGATTCTCCAAAATCCCGCTTCAAACGGTGAAATCTCTCTTCGATGGATGTAGATCTTCAATCTAAGCTCTTGGATCTTCGATTTGGATGGAAGGAAGCACAAGATTAAAGTGGAGAAAAGAAGTGAAGAAGTGTAGAACTCGAGCTCTCAAAACGGCAGCACTTCGTCGCTTCAAAATCCGGATCCCAAAAAGTGAGCAAAGACGTGTATTTATAGGCTGGAAATTCCTTAGGTCGTCCACGACCTAACTCTTGCCGACCTACCCATCCACACGACCTACGACCTAACGCATATGCGCTTCCACGACCTAACGACCTACCGCCTATGCGCATCCGCGGTCTAAAAATGTCACGACCTAAGACTCAACACTAATGCGCAACCTACGACTTAACAACAGTCGCGACCTAACACTTGTGCGACTTAACACATATGTGCGACCTAACTACACCCAGCATACTATCATAGGTCGTCTACGACCTAACTAAACATGCCATAGCGACTCAACAACTTATCATAACTCGTCCACGACCTAACTTCCTTAGGTCGTTAACTCACTCAACCCCTAGGTCGCTAAATCCCTTAAGTCGCTCCATTCCTTAGGTCGCTAACCTTCTTAGGTCGCTCCATTCCTTAGGTCGCTAACCTTCTTAGGTCGCTCCATTCCTTAGGTCGCTAACCTTCTTAGGTCGCTCCATTCCTTAGGTCGCTCCATTCCTTAGGTCGCTAACTGCTACCACTAACTTCCTTAGGTTGCTCGACCGACCTAAACTATAACACGACCTAAGAAAACTCTACGACTTAACTGTCTCCGACCTAAGACTTAACGGTACAACATCCTAAGCCATAACACACATGCACGACTTACGACCTAACCTTAGCTCGCTCCTAAGTCGCTCACCACCTATCCTCCTTCACGACCTAAGCTCCAACACGACCAAACCCCTTAGGTCTCTTCTATCTCTTAAGTCGCTAACTCTTAAGTCGCCGCTTCCCTTAAGTCGCCAATTCCTTAAGTCGTCTACTCCGACCTAACTACTATACGACCTAAGCCTTACCTCGTCCACGATTTAGACTCTGGACGACTTAACTCTGAATGACTTAGACTCTGGACGACTTATCAATATTGCGACCTAATGACAACTGTTTTACGATGTTTCGATCCGTAAAAATATGGGTCGTTACATTCTCTCCCCTTAGGAATTTCGCCCCCGAAATTCCAAACAAACAAGAGCAATCAAAAACTATTCTGCATGCCTACCATCCATAGCAATCAACAAACCATGCATCCCATTACTAGCCTAGCATGCAGAATTCTAAGACTAGAACAAGTTACACTGTCATGAGATGACCCGACACCTTATGGCCATACCTCGAAGAGTTCAGGATGAGCTGCCTTCATCCTCTCTTCCACCTCCCATGTACAGTCGTTAACATCATCACTCCATTGTATCTTGAGCAACCTAACTACCTTCCTCCTAAGCTGTTTCGTGTCAGTTTCCACAACACGAAGCGGCTTACGAGGTCTCTTATCGACTGGATCAATCTCAAAATCTTCACAGCTATCAGCAGAAACCACTGTATTCGAGTTGTGCACATACTTCCATAGATATGATACATGAAAAACATTGTGCACACCCGCCATCTTTTCTGGTAACTCCAATTTGTAGGTGAGCTTTCCAATTCGCTCGATGATCGGGAATGGTCCAACAAATCTTGGAGTCAATTTTCCTTTCTTCCCGAATCGAATAACATTCTTTAGTGGAGAAATCTTCACAAAAACCATATCACCTACGTCGAATTCCAAATCCTTACGACGCTTATCGGCATAACTTTTCTGACGGTCTTGGGCTGCCTTCATTCGTTGCCGAATGATCTCTATGCAATCTGAAGTCTGTCGAATCATTTCTGGCCCAAGTATCAGCTTTTCTCCTGTTTCTAACCAACATGTCGGAGAGTTACACGGTCTTCCATACAATGCTTCATACGGTGCCATACCAATGCTTGACTGGTAACTGTTATTATACGAAAATTCCACCAAATGAAGATGATCTTCCCATGATCCTCCGAAATCCAAAACACAAGCTCTAAGGAGATCTTCCAAAACTCGGTTGACTCTCTCGGTCTGACCATCTGTTTGGGGGTGATAAGCTGTACTCAAACAAAACTCGGTTCCCAAAACTTCCTGGAAGCTCTTCCAAAATCTACTAGTGAACAATGGGTCTCGATCGCTCACTATACTCTTCGGAATACCATGGAATCGAACTATCCACTTAACATACAGCTCAGCCAACTTTGATGCAGTCCTAGGCGATCGAACAGGAATGAATCTTGCACTCTTAGTCAAACGATCTACGATGACCCAAATCCCTTCATTTCCCGTTCTAGTTCTAGGTAGCCCATCAATAAAATCCATCGATATTTGCTCCCACTTCCATGTAGGAACTTCTAATGGCTGAAGCAATCCACTGGGCTTCTTCTGCTCAGCTTTTACCAACTGGCAGTTCATGCACTTGGAAATAAAATTTCCAACATCCTTCTTCATACCTTCCCAGTAATAGGTTCTCTTCATATCCTGATACATCTTATTTCCACCTGGATGAATTGTCAGCTTCGAGTGATGACTTTCCTTCAGAACTTCATCTCTCAATTCATCTATATCGGGAACAACTAGTCGTCCTTGCTTCCGAAGCCAACCCTCTCGATCGACCTCGAATCCTTTATCCTTTTCTGGGTTCAATCCAGATTCCAAATCACGGATAATCTTGACAAGCTTATCGTCTCGCTTTTGGCTCTCGCCAATTCTTTCCATAAGAGTCGGTCTTATCGATAAGTTCGCCAACATCTCAGGTTCCAATTCACATCTGGGCCTGAAGTCAAATCCAGCTAAATATTTGAGACTCTTCCATTCTGAAAACATGGCTCCCAATCCTGCATGTCTTCGGCTTAACGCATCTACCACTGCATTACCCTTTCCCGGAGTATAGGCTATACCAAAATCATATGATGCCAAAAACTCTAGCCATCGTTGCTGCCTTAGATTCAAATCCTTTTGGGAGAAAAGATACTTCAACGACTTATGATCTATAAACAACTCGAATCGAACTCCCAATAGATAATGTCTCCACATCTTTAGAGCAAATACGATCGCTGCCAACTCCAAATCATGAGTCGGATAATTCCTTTCATGCGGCTTCAGTTGTCGACTTGCATACGCAACAACTCTATTCTTCTGCATCAGCACTGCTCCAAGTCAAGTACCACATGCATCGGTGTAAACCACCATCTCATCATTCCCACTTGGAATAGTCAAAATAGGAGCACTTGTCAATCGCTCTTTCAGGATTCCGAAAGCTTTCTCACACATAGCATCCCATCTGAATACTTGGTTCTTCTTCGTCAATCCTGTTAATGGTGCAGCCACCTTGGAAAAGTCTTTGATAAATCGACGATAGTATCTTGCTAATCCAAGAAAACTTCTCACATCAGATGCATTCTTAGGTCTACCCCAATCCTGGATTGCTGCCACTTTAGCGGAATCAACCGCTATTCCATTTCCAGAGACAATATGGCCTAAGAACCTCACTTCACTCTTCCAGAAGTGACACTTCGAAAACTTAGCCTTCAGCTGATGTTTCCGCAAAATTTCCAAAAAAATACGCAAGTGTGTCTTGTGTTCTTCTTCAGTTCTGGAATAAATCAGAATATCATCCACGAACACTAGTACAACTTGCTCAACTGATCTCTGAACACTCTATTCATAAGATCCACAAAATATGCTGGCGCATTAGTCAATCCAAATGGCATTACCAGCCACTCAAAGTAACCGGATGGTGTCCTAAAAGCAGTCTTCGGCACACTATCCTTAGCCACTCTTAACTAGTGAAATCCCATTGCCAAATCCATCTGAGAAAACACCTTAGCTTCGTGAAGCTGATCAAACAAGTCATCTATTCTCGGCAATGGATACTTGTTCTTCTTAGCCACTTTATTCAGCTCACGATAATCCACACACAACCTCAATGATCCATCTGCTTTGGTTGCAAACACAACTGGTGCACCCCATTCGGACACACTACACCGAATGAATCCTTTCTGTAAAAGATCATCAACCTGCACCTTTAACTCCTGCTGTTCCCTAGGTGCCATCCGCCTAAGAGGCATCACAACAGGTCTGGCTCCTTCAACTAGATCTATACGAAACTCGATCTCTCTATGCGGTGGTAACCCTTTGACCTCATTAAAGACATCCTCAAATCCATTAGCGATTGGCACCGATGACAGTCCATCCCGTGGAACAACCAGCGAATACATGAAGCTCATGAAGACGCCTTCCTCATGCTTACATCGTATCACAACCTTTCGCCCCTCCACATTCTCGACTGTCACCTCCAACCTTTCACAATCAACCTTTGCCGCATACTTCCTAAGCCAGTCCATACCCAAAATAATTCCGAACCCCGCAAAGTTCAGAACAAAACAATCACAAACAAAAGAGCAATCATGACTCGATACAATCAAACCACGGCATAGCATACACAGACAAGACGAACCCCCAATTGGATTAGTCACAACCAATGGTCTATCAACGATATCCGGTTCTAAACCTAACCGACTTACAAGTTCATTACAAACAAAGGAATGCGACGCCCCAATATCAAATAACACTCTAACTGGAACACCACATATGGAAAGAGTACCGTGAACCACCACACTCTTTCCTTTCTCTTCAGCGGTAGGAGCTTTTGAAGATGATGGAACAGCCCCCAAAGCATAAGCTTGCACAATCTGCTTGTCCTTTCGCGGTTCTGGAAAATTCCTCTTGACATGCCCCGGCTTATCACAGTTGTGGCACTTCACCGGCACCTTCAGATTCTTACAATCTCTGGAGAAATGGCCCTTCTGCTGACAGTTGTAGCAGGTTACTTCGCCCTTCGGCTTCTTCTGGCCATCCTTACCCTTTTGTTGCTGCTGCTTCCTCTTCTTGTTTCCACCCTGCTGTGGTTTAGACTCCTCCTTGGTCACAGCAACAACAGATCCCTCTTTAGGAAACAGATTCTCATGCCTGAGAGCTTTATCCACAAGCTTCTCAAATGGATCGTCCCAATGATCCACCAACTGTCTCCTAAGATAACTGTCCAAGCCTGTCACAAACTTCTCATTCTTCTGGTATGAAGATTCAATATACGACCGGGCATACTTGGACAAAGCTTCAAACTGAGAAACATACTCAAGAACTGGTCTTCCACCTTGCTTGAGCTCCACAAACTTCTTGAACAGAACAGACTTCTGAGCTGTAGAAATGAACTTAGCTTCAAATCTGGCTTGGAATTGCTCCCAAGTAATTTCTTCCTCCGGAGTATCAATGGTGATAGAGTTCCACCAATCAGAAGCTCTTCCTTGAAGATGTTTTGATGCTAGCTTCCTTTTAGTTGCATCCTCAATTCCCAAATCACCAAAGATTCTTCTACAAGCATCTATCCACCTCTGGACCTCAATAGTTGACTCTGTTCCTAAGAAAACCTTTCCTCCAAGAGCCGTATAATCTTTACACAGCTTAGCGAAATCCACCGGTCTTGGAGTTTGGACTTGAACCCCAACATCTACTGATGGCCCCGGAGCTGGCATCCTTCTCATGATCGAAGTCATCATGGCCTCGAACATAGAAACATAATCAGCAGCCCCCTTAGCAACACGGCCTTCCCTAGCAGTTGGTCTCCCTCTTCGACTCATTCTTAATATCTATAAAAGAAATAATCAGCACACCTTGAGAACAACTACATAAAGGACTCAAATCTTTCTAAGCTACTATATTATATATAGTAATCATCCATCAAAATACAATTACGTCTCTCATACGTAGTTACGTCAGCGAGCGTTGGCTAAAATCGATTAACCAAAGCTCTGATACCAAATGTGACGACCACCTATGACCCCTGCACTGAACAAGGAGATAGTGCGCTGAAGAGTGTGCCAGGCAGCCATGAACGATCACCAAGGTAAGTTAAAACAGCAGAATCTATCGTATTACTCACAGCGCATGGATAAAATACAATAGAGAATATATATAGTGAAGCATCTCAAAATAGAATCTCATCAATTAAGCTTCATAATAGTTGAATACAAACATCTGAATAGTCAATACATCAAGCCTCACTACATATCACTCAGAGAATCATACAAAACAGCGGAACATCCAGTACATATAGTAAGAAAATAATATGCAAGCCTCCAGCTCGTCTTCGTCATCAGCATCGTCGGAAACGAAGAACAGCACCTGTCACCTGCAACCTAGACTGCCCATCCCAAAGCGGATGAACAGCCCAAGGCAATAAGAGTTAAACATAAAGCCTTGAGTCAGACAACAGTCTTAGTGAGCGGTAAGTTAACTAACAACATACCAAAAGAGCATAAAGGAAAAAGGAATAGGAATCCAACCCTCCCACTCCACCTCTTTCTACAGTGATAGCCCCCAGACACACACTAAGCAGAAGTAAACATAGCAAAGCAAACATTTAAAGTAAAGTAATTATCACTCGAGTCAAGGGCGATGTTTTCCAAGTACAAACCCCCAAGGCCTAAACCAAGATCAGATAAGCACCCAGAAAATACCGCTTTTGAGACCGAATGACGATACAACCAAACATCCATGACTCTGGCTATCACTGTTATCATTGCTTCGATACCACCGTTAATCGAATGACCGACACATTCTTTCAGCCATCCGTCAAGGGCTAATGGAAACCCCGGTTCTAGACAGAACTCTGCACGTCGTCGCAGCCCGTGCCTAGGACTATTGAATCTGCCCAGAGTACTCGACTACCAATCAGTAGTCTTTTGGGACTATCGAATCTGCCCAGCATACTCTTGCTTTGAGTCTGCTAGAACCTTCAACAACGATGAAATCGCAGCCTTCTAGTCATCCTCCTCGACGACTATTCTCATACTAGCTCAAGCGCCTCTCGAGCAAACCATTATCCTCAAACCCGAACCATTTCACCGAGTTATCAACATGCTTGGAATGATCCCGTCTGGATTAAACCAAGGCTATCTCATATCATGCCTCGCTTCATCTCATCATAGCAAAGCCTCATCTCAACATCATCATCATCATATCTATCCATATGAGCTTCATCATCCGCCACATATGCCACGAGCAGCTTTTCCAATTCAAGAGCCTTTCCCTTAGCTTTTGAATCATCTTCAACCATCTTGTCCAAATCAAATCATCAATCAACTAATTTATAACAATCAATCAAGTCAATCATTAATCCAAGTAATCAAGCATTCAAACATGATCCAATAAACAATTATAACAATAATGGCAATCTTGTAAATAAAGAGTCCAAATCTAACAAGCATGAATTATGAGCAATATCTCTACAACTTGATAAATGAACTTACATAGGTTAACATGTAGTAAAATGGATGTCAAATCATCATGAACAATGGATCTGTACTTAAGTTTAAGAAAATGCATGGAAATCACTATTTTAACACCAAATCAAGCCAACAATCTGATATACTCCTTTGGATCCGTGTGAGAGATAACCACCACTCACCGAATCACCTAAACACTTCAAAAGCAACACACTTCAGATCTGGACAACGAAGGATCTAACTCGATTCTCCAAAATCCCGCTTCAAACGGTGAAATCTCTCTTCGATGGATGTAGATCTTCAATCTAAGCTCTTGGATCTTCGATTTGGATGGAAGGAAGCACAAGATTAAAGTGGAGAAAAGAAGTGAAGAAGTGTAGAACTCGAGCTCTCAAAATGGCAGCACTTCGTCGCTTCAAAATTCGGATCCCAAAAAGTGAGGCAAAGACGTGTATTTATAGGCTGGAAATTCCTTAGGTCGTCCGCCCCCTTAGGTCGTCCACGACCTAACTCTTGCCGACCTACCCATCCACACGACCTACGACCTAACGCATATGCGCTTCCACGACCTACCGCCTATGCGCATCCGCGGTCTAAAAATGTCACAACCTAAGACTCAACACTAATGCGCGACCTACGACTTAACAACAGTCGCGACCTAACACTTGCGCGACTTAACACATATGCGCGACCTAACTACACCCAGCATACTATCATAGGTCGTCTACGACCTAACTAAACATGCCATAGCGACTCAACGACTTATCATAACTCGTCCACGACCTAACTTCCTTAGGTCGTTAACTCACTCAACCCCTACGTCGCTAAATCCCTTAAGTCGCTCCATTCCTTAGGTCGCTAACCTTCTTAGGTCGCTCCATTCCTTAGGTCGCTAACCTTCTTAGGTCGCTCCATTCCTTAGGTCGCTACTGCTACCACTAACTTCCTTAGGTCGCTCGACCGACCTAAACTATAACACGACCTAAAAAAACCCTACGACTTAACTGTCTCCGACCTAAGACTTAACGGTACAACATCCTAAGCCATAACACACGTGTGCGACTTACGACCTAACCTTAGCTCGCTCCTAAGTCGCTCATGACCTATCCTCCTTCACGACCTAAGCTCCAACACGACCAAACCCCTTAGGTCTCTTCTAACTCTTAAGTCGCTAACTCTTAAGTCGCCGCTTCCCTTAAGTCGCCAATTCCTTAAGTCGTCTACTCCGACCTAACTACTATACGACCTAAGCCTTACCTCGTCCACGACTTAGACTCTGGACGACTTAACTCTGAACGACTTAGACTCTGGACGACTTATCAACATTGCGACCTAATGACAACTGTTTTACGATGTTTCGATCCGTAAAAATACGGGTCGTTACAAACTAGGATACTAGTAGTTGCGTGATCCGGACTGATGTTGAGCATAGCAGCTAATACCTCAACACCGCGAAACAACTCTCCCAAATCAAAGGGTGCACCCAAATCGAATCACAAAAGTAATAGATATGGTAACGAAGAAGTGTGTCCGCTAGAGGTGGCGAACCTCAATGGCCCGGCGCGGCTCCTGTTTTAGTCATGTCAGGGGTCATCCAATATCGTTCTCTTTCTTCAGTCAACGCATTCACCAAACCATCTACTTCATTCTGGATCAACACTCCGCGTATTAGTTATTAAAGTAGTTTTCGGTATCGACAGAGAGTATGTCCATATCCGATCCCGGTCTCTTTAATAACTACGTATTAATTACACCGATGTCATTTAGTAAACTTTCAAAATAGCTATATTTCAAAACCGACATATTATTGCCATTTCAAAACCATATCAATACGATATCACTTTCACTTCAAATAAATCCATTTCAAAAATCATAGTACTTTTCCAAAGTTATAACGCTACGTAATCATAGTCTTTTAAAAATCAAAACACTTTAGAAATCATAGCTTTGAAATCATAGCATTTTGGAAATCATAACACTTTGAAATTTTAGCATTTTGGAATCATAACACTTTTCTTTTAAACAGTTTAGATATTAAAATTAGTATATATAATAAAATAGTTTATAAATAAAATAATTTATATTAAAAATGATTTATTTTAAAATAGTTTATATTAAAATAATTTATAAAGTAAAATATCAATAGTTTAAATATAATTTAAAATTAATTTATAAAATAAAATAGTTTCCTCAAATTTCACAAATCGATTCAAATTAACTCGAATTCCAAAATTTTAATTTAATCAAATATCAAATCATCAATTTCAATTCGATTCAGTTTCTAAATAACCATTTCAATCTATCAATTTCAAATACATATTTAAACCATAAAATAAGCCATTTCAATTTCAATATATTTCAAAGCTTTAAATATTCAACATTTCAATAACATCTAACACAACTTAAATTCACAAATTTTAAATAAACAAAATATACCATTTAAATTTATATAAATTTGAAATATTCATTAAAGTCACTTTTAATCAAATTCAAGTTAAAACATATCTTTAGAATTTCAAATTTAATAAATTTCAAATCAAACTTATTTAAGTATAATTCTTAAATAAATATAATTTCAAATCAATTTCAAATCATTATAAACTCTATATTTGAAAATATAGATATTAAATAAATACTTAAACATATTATTTATCAACTTTATTAAATCAACTTTAATGAATCTTTAAAAATCAATATTTATAAAAGCCATATATTTCTTTTCAAAACCATAGAAATCATTTTCAAAATATTTATGTATAGACCAACGGCGTCTGTATATAATTTTCTACCCTATAGTCAAGTGGTACGGATATTTATCATTTCAATTCGCAATTTAAATATATACGGGTATATATCTTTTCAACCCGCAATCCCAAATTCAAATAATTTGAAAATCGCTTGGGTTTATCATTTCAACCCATAACGATTTTCTCATATTCTACAAATCGTTCGGGTATGTATCATTTCAACCCATAGTGATTCTATACATAACAGGTAACTTGCAGAGTGATAACAGATATGATAATAATATAACAACAGTAACAGGCATATATCATCAATATAAATAACAGATAATGGTGTCAGATGTCACAGGTGAACTGTTACAGGTAATAGCATATATAACAGTGTAAATAACTAACATCAGCATATTTCGATTGGCAGATAATGGTGTCAGATGTCACAGGTGAACTGATACAGGTAATAGCATATATATAACAGTGTAAATAACTAACATCAGCATATTTCGATTATCGTTTCAATTGAAATCAAATTTAATAAATAAAAGAACATTAATCGTTAGTGATTTCTCACCTTTCGAGGCTAGAGAGATTTGACAAAGGAGTGAGCTACGAATTCCAAAGCAAATCAAGATTGGCACGAATTCGATTAACAAAGCTGATGAATAGAAGTAGACGAATTCAAATCAGAACTGGATCGATGAAGATAATTGGTATAAGTGAACTTATATATAACTATATATATCTATATATATAAATATAATCATATACAACCTATAATTTAACATAAACAGATAACTTTCAACACACACACACACACACAAATAAATAAACAGCATTTTAAAACACCTATTAAAACATATACATATATATTTCAAAATCATTGTCTTAATTAATACACATATAAAACAAACATATCTACAACAAAACTTATAACCAGATTCAAAAATCAAATATGCAAGAAACTTTTATATATAAACTTACTTAAACTCATACAGATACACAATTAACATATATTTATATTAAACTGATATATATAAATTTGTGCATAACTGCACACTTGAAAACTATATATATATATAATCTGACAGCTATATATATATAAACAACAAACAAACTTATACAATTCAGAACATATACATACTTTCAAATCAATATGCATCTAATAATTAATGTAATTCATTTTATTAAAATGTTCATATGTATAAAAAACCAAAACAGGTTTATATGTATGCTTACATAGTATCAATGTAACAGCTGAAAAGATGAAAATCAATATATATTATTATTATCAAAACTGTTAGAACACAACATAGTTTAGGTGAGCATTTTAACATGCTATGTATATGTAATTTATATAAACTAATATATATCCATATGAAACTTACAAAGCAACACATATATAAATTCTTCTCTGACATACTTTCCAAAACCAAAATAAATTACTAGTAATATATAAACAACACATGGCTTGTAACTAACTATATATAATTATATACATGCGTTAAAATATACTGGCAAAGTATATATATATATATATTAACACTGATCATATATATGAAGACTATTATAAAAAAAAACTCCAACAGATCGTACAAACCTATATATATCTAAACTTTAAATATAACCAACATATTATACCACTTATAATCTAACAATATATATATATATATAATATACTGTGCAATATGCATAGACACAAGTCATAGAATCATTACAGAAAAGAACCTTTAATATACAATTGTATAAACTGTATAGCTCAACTTCTAAAATCTCAAAAACATGTATACGAATATATACCACTTACATAATATAAATATATAACAAATCAATATTCTTACAACTTATATACATACATACTTAACTGATGTACACCTGTAGACCATAACTTGTATATTAAACTAATATATAGTAGATATAAATCTTACCTATATTTACTATAGAGAGGAGGCTGCTCAGCCGAACAAAAGAGGGAGAATGAAGGCCAGAGGGGAAGAGATGGGCAACAACTGAGTTGAGCTCACGTGGGTGAGAGAGAGCCAGAAGAGAATAGGCGAAACTGTGGGAAGGGGTGAGGTGTTGGGTTGTGTGAAGGAGATGGCTAGAGAGCTTATGATGCATGAGCTGGCCAGGGTAATGGGACGTTGGTGGCAGCAAAAGGTGGTTCGAGGCGTGGGTAAGTGGGAACAAGGAGGTGGTTGTCTCGGTGAGGCTCACGGTTTTGGTTGGCACTGGTGGAAGTGGCGGATCTGAGTGGGTTTGGTTTGCTTCCTTGCGCGTTCGGAGGATCTGTAGGGGAAAGGAGAACAAAATATTGTGAGGGAAGAGAAAGCATGAAGGAGGCAGAAGAAATGAAGAACAGAGAATGTTTTTTTTTTCGTAGAGAAGAAAAATGAAAGTGAAAATGAAAGTAGATTGGTGAAACGTTTAGAAATTTGAACAGTTGGAAATAGCAAAGGTCATTAATCGAACAGCTGGCTGAAATTATTAATAGCTAATAGCCTTTGATTTTCACGTGGGCATTGGAAAGACACACCGAAACCAAAAGACACAAAACGGATACCAGTACGACTTAAATCGTTCACAGATTCAGCCGTGCATCGGACATCGGAATTTGACAATTGAATGTACTACGAAGATCAGCACGACGAGACGATCAAAACGTTATACAAATATCAGTGATATGATTGAATTATAAAAATTCAAATTTTCTACCAGCGGAAAATGCAGCAAAAATGCAAAAAAATTAGATCGACGGAGCTAAAGAAGTCCGAATTTGGAAAAACGAAAAATGACGTCTTAGTCAGAAGATGGATTAGAATTTTTCTATGTAAAAATATTCGGGTTTGGAAAATATTTTATTATCATCAATTTTACCTGATATAAATTGGAATAAAATTACACTAGAAAATAAACTTCCAAATTATCTGATGAAAATTTACCAGTTGCTATTATTAATTAGACGCATTCCAAATATCAAATTTTTATTTCAAAATTTTATCGTTTAAAATTTCACAAAATTTCAACTAATTACGTTATTAAAACAGTTAAAATTTACGGGTCGTTACACTCTCCCCCACTCAAAACTTTTCGTCCTCGAAAAGGAAGGAGGTAGTAGAATAGAAACAACTAGAAAGAAAATAGATCGGAATACAAGAAAAACAATTAATTTAACCATATAAATTTCAATTTAAATTAATTAATATTTGAAAATTTTGGTTAAATCACTTTGAGTTCACTTAAGTTAAATCAATCTATCTATTTCTAAATTCATTATCTTATTATCTAGTCATCCTCAATTAACAATTTCTAAATTAACAATTTCTAAATCATCAATTTGTATAATCATTTATTGTACTCATATTTTATTCAATAAATTTAATTCTTTTATTCCAAATTATTGTTAAGTTTATTCCACTTAATATATCTAATTACATATATTTAAACCATATAAATTAATTTAAACCATATAAATTTCAATTTAAATTAATTTATATTCAATAATTGATTTTAAATTCAATGTATTTCCATAGGTTAATCAAATTTCAATTTGTTAATTCTTTCAGAACGAAATTTATTATATTCATCTAATTTAATTAACTTATTATTCTATCATCTTTATTAGCATTTTTTTATAATTAAAATCTAAGTGTATAACATTTATTATAAACACTCAATTTTATTTATAAAATTATTTTATATTGTATATTATCCAATTACATTTTAACTTCTGAATAATTTAGGTAAGTTATATTGAAATGCAATTTAGTACTATACAAATAAAATTTTCAAATACAATTATTTCAAGTTTAAATATTTATCCACAATTTTTGACTTTAGTTTATAATTGAAATCATCTTTAAATCATAAACTTAAGAATTTAAATCTCCGATTTACTTCAAACAATTTTGAGATAAATATATATAGTATATATCAAATCAAAATTAAATCTTTATATATATATAATAAATCAGGTCACACCACATAAATTCAAATCAAATTAAATTTCCAAACAAAGTGTAGCAAAGCTACTGAATGGTCTCTTCACTTCGAAACTCGAAAATGAATGCCGATGATGCGGCCGCCATCACCGAAATTTTTTTCCAGCGACAAAGAGAAGAGCACTGATTTAAACATTTAAAATTCTTTGGAAATGATTTCTATTCGAAATTATTTTTATTATATACATTTTAAAACTTTTAAAACCAAAGTTTGAAATCACCGAAAATTTAAATTCTCAATTTCTTAATTTTAAATTCATTTAGATTTCAAATCAAATTATAACCCAAGTTTATAAATTCATTATAGAACAATAAATGATAATCAAATATCATCATTTCAAACAACCAATTAACTAACCTCTTTTTTTTTATTCCAGAAAATTTTACTTATATATTTATAATATAATCATATAAAATTATTTCATTTACCAAATTTGAAAATAATATTGTGTCAGTTTGATCAGTTCAAGTGTTTTGGAAATCCTATCGATAGCGTTGATCAGACGAATCGATCGAAAATCCAAATCAACATCAACAACTCAAACAACACTATAAAATATTTTATATTAATTACAAATACACTTCCTCACTCGAATATCCTCGAATGGATTTCAAAACAAAGATAGAGATTCAGATTAGAGAAACTCTAACTAAAAGAATTCAACTAAAAGGTAGACCCGATAGGGAGATAAGATAATTGAGTTTTCAAACAGACCTTATATAAATCGCGGGTAACCTTAACCGGGTCAACCGTGATTCCAAGAATAAATTCAATGTAGAATTCTGCGACAAATCAACATTCGATCACCAGAGATAGAATTCAGGTATAGCAAAAAATAACAGCATCGTAACACGAGGTTACAGAAATCTTCGATGAATCAATGCTGGTTGTACAGGAGTTTCACTCTTTTATAAATTATTCAGATATTGGCGAGACCGCCGATTTATTATAGAGATCATTCAAAGTGGAGTTATGTGATACTCCGGAATTAAAAAGACACGAATAGGGGAGACACGAATGGACTTTGGAACCGAAGGGAACGTTCCAAAATTCAAAGAAACCAAGTCAAAGAAGAAATTCAAGCTCGAACGAAAGTGATTCCATAACTAAATTTACTATATATGCTAAGTTTTGCCTAGAGCCAATGAAACGACCCAACTTTCCACTACCAGAAAGTTGCATCGTCTTTAAGAAAGAAAGGGGTGAGAAATAGAAAATATAGAGAAGAGAGAAGAAACAACATCAGAATCTTAACAGCGGAACGAATGAAATATAATATATCACATAAGAGATTACATAATATACAACATCAATCAGAGTTACATAGATAATACATCACATACTAGACTGTTATAAACACCTGTCTAGTTAATACAACTCGATACAACTCAAATACAACACAGAGATACCAACACAGCGGAACACTATTCATATCAATAACGCTGAAGCCTCCTACTCCATTGCTCCTCCACAATTCATCAAAGCTAACCTGAATCCCTTGGCTACTCGTAAAAATTTGAGTACCCGAGAGTTTAAGAAAACAGAAATAAACTCTGGGTCAGACATGGGTCTGGTATGAGTAACAGGTTAAAGTTGCTTAACTTTGAAAAACCTTTGAAAACAAAAGGTATCACGTAAGACGTCCCACACATAAACATGGAAAAGTTTTTCCCTTACGCTAACCAAAACTTTGATAGGAAATCCAGTGATATTATAATAGGTCTAGGGTTTTCAAGTAAATAAGAAATAGCTGAAATTGTTACATCTATTAAATTCCAGCATACTAGCCAAACATGTGGGTAATACAATCAAATCCGATGGCACTTATTGGAGATTGGATTCGATATAATGGTAGGGCTACCGGGGTACCGCCCGTCACAGTACCTGGCCTAGATCAGCGTACCGAGGACCCACCCTAAGTCCCCTGCAACACAAGGTCAGAACATCCCTTACTGGATAATTCCCGCACAAGACACCCTAGTAGTTGTTTGCAACCAACTACCCACACAACCGAAATAAAAAGGGACATCTAGACAGGGGTAATCTTGTCCTACTTGGGTGCTACCCACTAACCTTGCTGCACCTCCCCTGTTTTAGCCATTCCCGGTTGATGAGGCTTGAGGCTACGATTACCTTTAGAGAACACATCTCTTAGAATGCTCATCGTCCACTTGACGATGTTCTGAAAGCATTCAATCCATACAAGTTCGTTCCGGGTTCGAATGAAACCGAAGGCATTATCTCGTTACACTCATTTTGGAATCACCCTCAGAGTTAACGATAATAACCCTTGCACTCTGAATCTTCATCTTCACTTGAGATTCACGACCTATCGTTAATTTGGATCGATGTGGTTTTCGGATATCCAAATCTGGAAACCAGATCCCGGTCTCATCGAAATCCAAACCGTATCTTTTAGGTCCAAGTTGTTTTAGAGTTTAAAACAATTCAATTCAATTATCTATATACACACAGATAGTTAAATCACAATATAACAGATAATCACATTATCACCATAAACAGATAATCCATATTATCAACTCAAACAGATAATCAATATTATCATACTTAAAACAAGCATCCATATCACATAGATATTACTCATCTCATATCTAAGATCACAATCTATCAATGAAATATCATTCATTCATAAGCAATGATTTATCATTCACAACTGTAATTAATTTAAAAAGAATTAAATTAATTACTACCATCTCTAATTAAATTAAAGTAAATTAAATTAATTACTATATCTATAAATCCTGCTTATACAACCAATAATTAAATAGAAATCAATTTAATTAATCATTCTCTAAATATTCATCTTGATTAAACACCTTTGATTAATCATTCTTTAATTACAATAAGTAATTAGTCTTTTAATTAATTCCACAAATTAATTATTCTAAATCATTCATAGTAATTAACATTCAATTACTTCATTTGTTAATTAAATAAAATTAATTACATTTATCCTTAATTAATTACATTAATTAATCACCTCATTATTAATTATTCCTTAATTAGTCCATTATAAATTCATCATTAATTATATTAATTAATGATCTCTAATTATATTAATTTAAACACTTTATTTAAACTAATACATTAAGTGATTAATCTTTAATTTAAACACAATTATTAATCACTCTTGATTAATAACAAACCAGTAATTAACTATCCTTAATTACTTATTAAATAAATTAATTATTCCATAATTAATTATCTCCATTAATTAATCCCTTGATTAATTACAAAAGTAATTACCCAAATTACTTCACTTACAAATCATCTTGTATTAGTTACATCAAGTAATTATCTTCTAATTACATCCCTCAGAAATTATGCTCCATTAATTACACTAAGTAATTTCACTTTCAATTTATCCAATGACTATCTAAAATTAATTAAACTAAATTAATTAACTTAAACTAATCATATCATCTAAATTAATTACAATAAGTAATAAATCTCTTAATTACTTTTATCAATTAATCACATTTAACAATTTTCAATAGATTATCTAAATTAATTAATCTAATTAATTATCAAAATTTATCACATTAATTAATTATTTAAATAATCCTTAGTTAATTATCTTCATTAACTAATAACATTTCTTTAATTTCCTCCTTAATTAATCTCTAATTCTAAATCATTAATTATGAATTAAATAAATAAGTCATTCTTTAATTATCTTATTAATTAAATCACTTTAATATCTTAATTATCTCTAAGATAATCCATTTCTTTATAAATGATTTCATTAGCATTAAAGTGCAAAACATTACACTTTTGAATTTAAATTTAAATTACATTTTGAATTTAAGATTCAAAATGATCATTCCTTTAAACATTAATCCAATTTAAAGTTCAATCTAAAATCCTTAAAAAGAACTATGTCAAAATCAAATCAAACAATTATTTGAAACAAATTACTAATAAAAACTATTTGATTTAAACTTGTTTTAAACATTCAGATTTTAAAATAAAAACTGATTTTAAATTACAGTTTTGAATTCAAGAAAACTTGAATCCATATTTAACTTTGATTTAATTTCTTTGATTTAGACTTGCCTTAAACCTTGATTTTAAATTCTTGATTTAAAATCCAAATTCATTTTCAAAAACTTCAAGATTTAAAAGCTTATTTGAAAACTAAACTTAACTTTTAATTTAAACCCAGTTTTAAACCTTGCTTGATAAATTAAATTTAGTTTAAAAACTTTTAGAACAGAGAACAGTTTCAAATCTGAAACTGTTACCATCTTTGACCCGAGACCCTAGAAATCACTTCGAGTCTCCCCCGTTCGCTACTTCGTGTAAAACACTCGAACTACTCGAGTAATCTCGAGTTCAATCTGAAGCACTCAAGAAAACACTTCAGATCCACCAACGTGCTCGTGCACGTGTACAACCCAGATCGCCATCTCCGGTCATCACTTCATCGACGAGCAAGTCGACAATCACCTCAATACCAGACTCCGATCATCTGACTCTCGAAATAACCACATATACGAAATTCGAGCAAAATCCAAAACCTGGAACACAAACAGTTTCCCTCTCGAAACCTGTCAACACTTCGCCCCTGCTCCTCCGACCACCAGAGAACCACCACCGTCCACGGCTTTGCCTACCATCCCTCTGCAAATTCTCAAAAGCCCATAACGCTCGATCGCCTCTGGTGATCGAACGAGACCAAAACACAAACATTTCAATAACTAGGTTTACAAACTTCAAACACCTGCCGCAGTCGCCACCATGGTCATGGCCACCTCCGACTATATTTCCCACCTCCACCATAGCCTCTTCTATCACCACGAGAAAACCCGACCACCATAAGCCAAGGAATCATCAGATATTACCAAAAATTCATATTCCAAACAACACCCAAATTCTCACTCAATACTTCACTTAAAGTTTTGATTTTCATTTTAAAAATCATGATTTTGTATGATGATTCAGATCCTAACTCTGAAAAATCGAATCATGGTATTTGAATATTCACTAATTTAATGGTTGATCATCTGTTTATATTTTCCAGCGACATTTACATATTTTCTCAAACTTAAGTATAATTTAGAACTAAAGTTTATGATTAAACAGACAAGTTTCATTTGAAACTTAAATTTAAACAGAGCCAAGATCAAAAGGTTTGAATTTTTAAATCAAAACTTGAATACTGGAAGATATAAGCAGAGAGTACTTTTGGAAAAAAACAACATGCAAACTATACAGGATATATATACACAGCAGATATCATACAATACACATTTATTTCAAATTTCATAGCATGCAATCAAATTTTTCCTACTTAAATTTTTAAAAGTGGAGTTACTCACCTGTTTGAAAATGAAGAACAGAGCATTTTGTTTTTTGTATTGAAACAGCTTGAAATTAAAAACTGGAAATACTTTGCTTTGATCTTCCTCCTAATCTCCTTTGAGACGACCGCCCACGACTCCTGTACTGAACCTAGAGATAATGCGCTGTAAAGTGTGCCAGGCAGCCATGGACGATTGTCAGGGTAAATTAAAACAGCAGAATCTATCGTATTACTCACAACGCATGGACAAAAATACAATAGAATATATACATAGTGAAGCTTCACAGAATAGAACCTCATCAAAAAAACTTCATAATAGTTGAATACAAACATCTGAACAGTCAATACATCAAGCCTCACTACATAACACTCAGAGAATATCCAACAGCGGAACACGCAGTACATATAGTAAGAAAACAATATGCAATCCTCCAGCTCGTCTTCGACATCAGCACCGTGGAAAGCAAGAACAACACCTGTCACCTGCTACCTAGTCTGCCCGTCCCAAAATGGACGAACAGCCCAAGGCAATAAGAGTTAAAACATAAAGCCTTGAGTCAGACAACAGTCTTAGTGAGCGGTAAATTAACTAACAACATACCAAAAGAGCATAAAGGAAAAAAAAGAATAGGAATCCAACCCTCCCACTCCACCTCTTTCTACAGTGATAGTCCCCAGACACACACTAAGCAGAAGCAAACATAGCAAAGCATACAATTTAAAATAAAGCAATTATCACTCGAGTCAAAGGCGATGTTTTCCAAGTACAAACCCTAAGGCCTAAACCAAGATCAGATAAGCACCCAGAAAATACCGCTCTTGAGACCGAATGATGATACAACCAAACATCCATGACTCTGGCTATCACTGTTATCATTGCTTCGATATCATCGTTAATTGAATGACTGGCTCTTTATTTCATCCGTCCGTCAAGGGCTAATGGAAACCCCGGTTCTAGACATAACTCTGCACGTCGTCGTGACCCGTGCCTAGGACTATCGAATCTGCCCAGAGTACTTGACTACAAATTAGTAGCCTTCAGGGACTATCGAATCTGCCCAACGTACTCTTGCTTTGAGCATGCTAGAACCTTCAACAACGATGAGATCTCAGCCTTCTAGTCATCCTCCTCGATGACTATTTCCATACTAGCTCAAGCGCCTCTCGAGCAAACCATTATCCTCAAACTCGAACCATTTCACCGAGTTATCAATCTGCTTGGAATGATCCCGTCTGGATTAGACCAAGGCCATCTCATATCATACTTCGCCTCATCATCATCATAGCAAAGCTTCATCTCAACATCATCATCAAATCTATCCATATGAGCTTCATCATCTGCTACATATGCCACAAGCAGCTTTTCCAATTCAAGAGCCTTTCCCTTAGCTTTGGAATCATCTTCGACCATCTTGTCTAAATCAAATCATCAATCATCTAATTCATAGCAATCAATCAAATCAAACATTAATCCAAGTAAACAAGCATTCAAGTATGATCTAAATAGACAATTATAACAATAATGGCAATTTCGTAATTAAAGAGTCAGAAGTCTAACAAGCATGAAAACATGAGCAATATCTCTATAATCTTGATGAATGAACTTGCATAGGTTAACATGTAGTAAAATGGATGCCAAATCATTATGAACAATGGATCTATATGGATCTATACTTAGGATTAGGAAAATGCATGGAAATCACTACTTTAACACAAAATCAAGCCAACGATCCGATATACTCCTTTGGATCCGTGTGAGAGATAATCACCACTCACCAAATCACCTAAACACCTCAAAAGAAACCCACTTCAGAGCTGGACAATGAAGGATCTAACTCGATCTATCACCAATCCGCTTCAAACGATGAAATCCCTCTTCAATGGATGTAGATCTTCAATCTAAGCTCTTGGATCTTCAATTTGATCTTCGATTTGGATGGAAGGAATCACAAGATTAGAGTAGAGAAAAGAAGTGAAGAAGTGTAGAAGTCGAGCTCCCAAAATGGCAGCACTTCATCGCTTCGAAATCCGGATCCCAAAAATGGAGAAAAACCCTCCTATTTATAGGCTGAAATCACTTTAGGTCGCTCACTCGGAGTTAGGTCGTCCACGACCTAAAAAAACCATACGACCTAAAACTCTTCGACCTAAAACCTTACGACCTAACAGATCCAACGACCTACGCACATCCGCGACCTACGACCTAACGAGGATGCAGCCTAGCGACCTAACACAGACCGCTTCTACGACCTAACACTCCTGCGACCTAACACAGACCGCTTCTACGACCTAACACTCCTGCGACCTAACACAGACATGCTTTCTCGCGACCTAACAATGCCACGACCTAACAAACCTACGACTTAACACACATGTTGGGCGAATTCTCACCACCGGACCAGCATAGCCGGACCAAACCATCTCCATACCATCTAGATGCCGGACCAACTCAACGCCATACCATGCTTCTCCAAGCTCCCACCGGACCACTTGCCTCCGGTCCAACTCCACTGCCTACCGGACCAGACTTGACCGAACCGACTGCAAAGCCTCAATCGACCTCCACCGAACCAGAATGCTACCAAACCAGCAACCCTCCATCCACTACCGGTCCAAACACTGCCGAACCAACCACTCCACCAAAGTCCCACCGAACCAAAGTACTACCGGACCAAGACCTCATCTCCAACCAACTACTACCGAACCAAGGCATTGCCGAACCAAATTTGCCTGGCCAGATTGCATCAGCCCAGGCCCACCAGCAGCTATATACATCCAAGACCCCTGCTCCCTACCTCACTCTATAAATAGAGGGGCAGGGGTACAACAATGGGGACAAGTTTGAGAGCTCAAGTACGGAGAGAACTTTCAAACAACTTTCTTTTACTTGTATCAAAGCTTTGTACTTGTAATCAAAACAAGAGAAGAGAAATAACATATAAAGTGGACGTAGGCACATTCTGGCTGAACCACTATAAGTCTGCGTGTCTTTTTACAGTTTAGCCCCTGCTCTTCATATATTTGCATAAATCACCCAAATCACTAAGAACAACATAAGATCTACTAAATCATACAACTTTGAGGTGTTTGTCCATTTTTTGTGCAAACATTTTTGGTGCTTTCACTTGAGAACTTGAAGACTCGAAGCTTCAGCTTCATCCACTTAACATTTTTCCTAACATCATCATCCATCGTTCAGAAAACATGCCTCCCAAGCAGAAAAAAGATGTAAACAAAGGAAAAAACATCGCTTCCAGCAGTCTTCCAGATCCAGCGGTCATGGATCAAGTAAATCGTCCTCCTCTAGCGGCAGTACCGAATGAAGGACAGGCTAATCCGACCACTCCTACCGTAGAACAGCCCGCAGCAATTACTAGGGCAGATCTAGACAGGGTTGTGGTTGAAGTAACTAATCGCTTCACGTCCCAGCAGGAAGCCTTGGTGGACCATCTCATGTCACGCTTATGGGATGCTAAAGAGTCCAACCGCAACACTGAATCATGGGGCGAGTCCCAGTCTAGAGGGTCTCGGAGACAACAAAGATCTTCCTTCTTCGAAGGAGCTAACGGTAGAAGCATCCATGGTAGGAGTCGAGATCGAGCACAGCCCGAAGTTAGGCCTGAAGAAATGCTTGGAACCGAACCCCACGGGGGAGGTACAGGGCGGAGGTCAACTGTAGCTGAGCCTGTCATACTGCCTAACCACGGAAACGCCAGTGACCGAGGCTGAGCTAGAGTCCAGCCCGAAGTTGGACCCGAGGAAGTGCTTAGATCAGAACCCAGCAGGGGAAGATCAAGGCAAGGGCCAACTATGGCTGACCCTAGCATGCTCCCAGAAGACCAAAGGCAGCCACCGGAAAATATGAGGAATGATAGACGATACCATCCCTACAGATCATCTGGACGGGATCAATCCCACAGAACAGAGCCAAATTCATTTCTATCTGCTCCAAATTCTGATGAAAGGATGGCACGCTTATTCAAAGAGTGCGTCCAACGGGAGCAAAGAGATCGAGGGATAGGCGCTAGGGTAACCAGCCCCTTCGCCCGCAACATCAAAATTGCTATCACCCCCCGAGAATGGAAGATGCCAACAATGGAACCTTACAAAGGAACCTCCGAGCCCGTTGTACACTTACAGAGGTACACACAACATATGCTCATGAGTGGAGCGACAGAGGGAGTACTATGCAAATGCTTTCCGCTCTTCCTAGCAGATCTCGCTACCTCCTGGTTCTGTCATCTACCCCAGGGATCCATCAGCTCGTGGGAAATGTTGAAAGAAAAGTTTATCAGTCAGTTCCGCATCCATGTGGAACAACCTAAGGACGCTTATTCCTTATCCAGCGTCAAACAGAAACCTGGAGAGAAACTGCAGCAATACCTAACCCGGTTCAATGCCACAGTAGTCGCAGTCCAAGATGCCGATGAGAAGCTTATCCAAATGGCCCTCTGTAGTGGTGTGCATCCAGACACTAAATTTGCTAGAAGGTTGACAAAAGAAAAACCAGCTACTTTACCCGATTTCTTCCATGAGGCTGGGAAATACATGAGGCTTGAGGATGCTGCCGTTGAGGGGCAGTCAGGACAGCAAAATAAGGCAACTCATAGCAACGCCCCTGCTGTGGCAAGGGACGTTCGAAGAAATGATTCCAGAGACAATGCTGGGGGCAAGAAGGGAGAAAAGTGCCTATATCGGCCTGGACCGAGATTCGACACTTACACTCCTTTGAACGAGACTGTCGAAAATATCTTCCTTGCCACCCAAGGCAAAGTTAGATACAAACGCCCACCATACAAGAAGGAATCTGATAACGCGCAGAAGTCTGGAAAATTCTGCCGCTTCCACGAATCTCATGGGCATGATACCAATGAATGCAATCATCTTCGGGATCTGATTGAGGAACACATCAGGAGGAAGAAGCTGGAACGCTATGTAAAAAGTCAGGACAGGACTCCAGCTCCTACCAATGAAAACCTAAGGCTACCCTCACCGGAGACCGGCAGAGGAAACCGCAATGCTAGCGGCTCTAGTCAAGAGAAGATAGTGGTCCATACCATCTCAAGAGGACCGCACATCGCAGACAAGAGCTGGAAAGAGATGGAAAGATATGGAAAGTCGCTTAGAGACAGTAAAGACTGTGTCAATTCGGTTATAGAAGAACGCCACCCGAAACGGAAAGAAAGTGATGACATCACATTCGGTAAGCGTGACCTGGAAGGAAGGCAGTACCCTCACATGGATCCCATGGTTATCTCTGCCCGGCTCGGTCCCGCCGAAGTTTACCGAATCTTAGTAGACACTGGAAGCTCAGTGAACATCCTGTTCAAACATGCATTCGACAAAATGAAATTATCAATGAAGGATGTATCTCCCTGCGATAAACCACTACACGGTTTCACTGGAGATGCAAAGATGCGCCTCGGGCAACTAGACCTCTTTGTTGAGATTGGAAGCCATCCCCGCTCTGTTATACGAAAACATACGTTTGTGCTAATAGAAAACCATTCGGCCTATAACGCCTTCTTAGGAAGGCCAGCCTTGTCTGACTTCCAAATTGTCCTAGCCCCATGGTGCCTAAAAATGAAATTTCCAACGGACAATGGAGTAGGGGAAGTAGAAGGAGACCAGGACGTTGCTCGAGACTACTATGTGACTGAACTTCGCAACAACCACAGGAAGGATAAAGGGAAGGGTGTAGAGATTGCCCTCTGCACAAAAAGTCTAGAAGCATAGCAACTAAAGAAAGCCCCTCCTCTTCGATATACCAGCGACCCTTTCAATGAATTAGACCCTAGGGACAAAGAGGAGGAGGCCACCGCCGAGCCTGCAGAAGCTATGGAGTTTGTGTCTGTAGACAAGCACGACTCAAGTAGACTATTGAAAATTGGGTCCCAACTAAAAGCAGAGTTGAAGGAGCAACTCATCGACTTTCTCCGCCATAACTTGGATGTATTCGCATGGTCACACGCTGACATGACCGGAATCTCCCCCGACATAGCATGCCACGTATTAAACATTGATCATACCAAAGCGCCCGTAAAACAAAGAAAGAGAAGTATGGGGGTAGAGCGATCAGCAGCCCTCGATGAAGAAGTAAAGAATCTACTCGCCAACGACTTCATAGGAGAAGCCATCTACCCGGAATGGATCGCTAACCCGGTGCTGGTAAAGAAGGCTAATGGGAAGTGGCGAACATGCATTGACTTTTCCAACCTAAACGACGCCTGCCCAAAGGATTGCTTCCCACTTCCCCGAATCGACCAACTGGTAGACAGCACAGCCGGGCACGAGCTCTTATCTTTTATGGACGCATACTCAGGATATAACCAAATTCCCATGCATGCTCCCGACCAAGACCACACTAGTTTCATCACCGACCGGGGTTTATACTGCTATAAGGTAATGCCTTTCGGACTTAAAAATGCAGGAGCCACCTACCAGCGCCTCGTCAACAAGATGTTTGCAGGGTTAATAGGGCAAACTATGGAAGTATACGTGGATGACATGCTGGTAAAGTCAAGGAAAGCCGACAATCACGTAAGCCACCTAGGCGAGATGTTTCAAGTACTTCGCCGGTATGGAATGAAGTTGAATCCTCTAAAATGCTCCTTCGGAGTATCATCAGGAAATTTCTTAGGATTCATCGTCCATGCCAAGGGAATTGAAGCAAACCCTGAACAAGTCCGAGCGCTAAGGGATATCAAGATACCTTCCACTCGAAAGGAAATGCAAAGCCTGAATGGAAAAGTGGCCGCCCTAAGCCGATTCATCTCTAGGGCAACGGACAAGTGCGTCCCCTTTTTCGAAGCTTTAAAGAAAGACAAAGGAAAGTTCGAATGGACTGACGAATGCTTAACCTCTTTCCTTAACTTAATCGAACACCTCCAGAAACCACCAGTACTCTCGACTCCAGGCGAAGGCGAAGAATTATACCTATACCTTGCTGTGTCATCTCACGCCCTAACGCTGCCTTGGTACGGGAAGACAACCGCACGCAGCGGCCAGTTTACTTCGTTAGCAAGAGGTTTACAGGGGTAGAAGTCAGATATCCTAAACTTGAGAAGCTAGCGTACTGTTTACTAATCACATCACGGAAACTGCGTCACTACTTCCAGTCCCATTCCATCAAAGTTCTGACCGATCAACCACTGAGGCAGGTACTCCCTCGTCCCGACACTTCTGGGCGACTACTTAAATGGTGCATTGAACTAAGTCAGTATGATATCACCTATCACCCTCACACCGCCATCAAGGGACAAGCTATGGCTGATATCATTGCAGAATTCACTACCAACGAAGATAAGGAGCAATTGGAAATAGCAGAAGATATCAAGTGGAATCTCTTTGTTGATGGTGCATCGAACGAACAAGGCTCGGGGGCAGGTGTGGTAATAATCACTCCCAGGGGAAACAAACTGCACTATGCTATAAGGTTGGAGTTCGCTGCCACCAACAACGATGCAGAATATGAAGCAGTAATAGCCGGACTAGAACTTGCCCTAGAAATCGAAGACAATTCTTTGTGTCTTCACAGCGATTATCAACTTATTGTTAATCAAATACTAGGAAAATTCCAAGCTTGAGAAGGACGACTCATAGCATATTTAAAGAAGACCAAGTTACTTCTCAGCCGATTGGACCACTACTTAGTCAAACACATCCCTCGGGAAGAGAACCAAGAGGCTGAAGAATTGGCGAAACAAGCAAGTGTAAGAGACATCGCCATCTTCGGGGCAGTAACCATCTCAAAGCAACTGGCCCCAAGTTTTGAGCAAGTGAATCTGATAGCTGCAACCGAGGAAGCAACTTGGATGACTCCCATCCGAGACTACCTACAAAGCGGCACGCTTCCCAACGGGCGTAACGAAGTCAAGAAAATCTTGAGGAAAGCATCCCGCTACACAATACAAGAAGACATCCTCTATTGACGCGGATTCTCTAACCCGTTATTAAGGTGTGTCGCTGGAAGGAAAGCCAAGGAAATCTTATTCAACATCCATCAGGGAAGCTGCGGAGATCACACCGGAGGGCAAACATTAGCAAAAAAGATACTCCGATATGGATATTTCTGGCCCACCTTAAGCAAGGACGCCTTGGATTTCGTCAAAAAGTGTGACAGATGTCAGAAGTTCGCTAAGATTCCGCGGCTACCAACGACTGAGATTACTCAAATGACCAGCCCTTGGCCCTTCGCAATATGGGGAATTGACTTAATCGGCGAGCTACCAATGGGCCGAGGCGGAGCCAAATATGCTATAGTGGCAGTCGACTATTTCACCAAATGGGTGGAAGCGGAACCTCTGAATAAAGTATCTTCAGCAAAAGTTATTAACTTCTTGATCAAAAATGTTCTGTGCAGGTACGGAGTCCCACTCAAAATCATATCAAACAATGGACTTCAGTTTGACAGCGAGGAATTCGCCAACTGGTGCCAAGAGCACGGAATTCACAAAAGCTTCTCATCCGTAGCGTATCCCCAGGCAAACGGACAAGTCGAAGCCGTCAACAAAATTCTGAAAACTCTAATGAAAAAGAAGCTCGAAAAGTCAAAGGGCGCTTGGGTGGATGAACTTCCTACGGCACTATGGGCCTATCGCACATCTTTCAGAACATCAACGGGGTACACTCCTTTCTCTTTGGCATACGGATCGGAGGCTATGCTCCCAGTTGAAACCATTGTGCCTTCCCACCGTAGGATCCACTATAACCCAGAAGAGAACGAAGAACTCCTTCACATGTCTTTGGATCTAGTTGAGGAGAGAAGAAATGATGCAGTCCTTAAAGCAGCAGCCCACAAAAAAAAAGTGGCAGCACAATACAACTCCAAAGTCAAGCATCGTACCTTACAAGAAGGAGATCTTGTCCTCAAGCGAATCTTCCCTCGTCCCGGAGCACTAGATCTAATCTGGGATGGACCATATGTAATTCATAAAGATCTCTGCAATGGAGCTTATATTTTGTCAACAGTGGACGGAGAGGTGTTCCAGAGGGCATGGAACATCCAACACCTCCGTCGATACTTTTCTTAACTTGTACTGCCCATATGAAGTGAAATAACAAAGAGAATCAGTGGACGTAGGCCTTTTCGTGCCGAACCACTTTAAAAAACCTTGTCTCTTTTTTAACTCGTTCCTTTATATCTTGGCTGCTTGTTAACTTTATCCTTTTCTGTTGAACAAAATCCTATGCGTATAGCATTTCCACCCGAAGCAATCCACAGCGCAATTTCACCTGGATAAGACCTAACAGGTACTATGCGAATCTATGCCCTCGCCAATGAGACACTTTTGCCCCGGCATCCCTCTGCTGCGGGTTAACTCATTGCTCGCGACGGCCCTTAAAGCCAACTGTAATGAGCCGATTATAAGCCACCGAGAAGGCCGACTATAGCCGAGGCCGCTCATTACGGCGTTCGGCTCGCCGGCAACTGTGAACCGATTATAAGCCCCAACATAAGGTGTGGCCAGCCAGGGGCAGTTCACGATTGATGATCGGCACCCACGCTAGCCGGCCACAGTAAATCGAATAATACCTACGATTACGGGCCATAATGGCCCGGGTAGTTACTGTGCGCGATCTCGGCTCCGATGTGTCTTAAGTGCGGCTGTGGTAAAAAAGAATTAACTCCCCGCGGAGGCGTAAGATGGGTGACAAATGTCTCCAAGACCCACAGCTAGGGAAAGTGACTACAAAGCCCGTTGCCACGAACTTAAGCACATCGAAGGCCTTCCGTGATTGGAAGTTTTACTATTTCACATATTTCAATTTTACTTAAAGAAACTTTTCTCCTATCCTCTGTAACAATCCTTGAAGTGCAGGACACAAAACAGGACACACTCACTAATAGAAGCTGAGTACCTAAGCATTAAGAGGCGGGATGGCACCACACATACAGTGGTATCTGCTGTAGGCAAAGTACCCTTCGGGAGGGTCATATGGCATAACTTCTCTCCCTGGCAACAACATGCGCGCCCTATCAATTCCGAAAGAACGGTAGATGACATCAAGCTGCTCTTCCTTAAGAGAGCTGGGGAAGCAATCGGGCGGGGAGTTCAGAAGCTCCTGAGGGCCGTACCCGTCCACTAGTGATCTCGGGGTAGATCCGTGACGTTCCGGTCCTGGCTGAGCAAGGGGCACTGCGGAAGATTCTCCTTCGCCCTGGGACTTCTTTTTATCTGATCGAGTTTTTGCTTTTCGAGACATTTATCTGCAAACACAAAGAAGTGCGTCGTTAGAATAAAGGAAGTAAAGAAGCAAGTGTGTGCAGTCTGGAATTTCGCACATAATTCAAGTCATAGAAGTGCATTCGGTAGTTCAAGGTCGAAAGGTCATTCGGTATTCGAACTCCCCTATCTCGTTCGGCATATCCAACAAGGGACCCATTCGGCACTCGAATTCATTCGGCATTTCTCAGTAAAGGCTCATTCGGCATTCTCAACTAGGGTCCATTCGGTATTAAAACTTCAAGCCCATTCGGTAAAAAAAAATTCATTCGGTAGCAAAGAATTCTCACCTGGTTCGGCTAGCACTTTGATCAGGCGAAAACAAGGGTTTGATTCGGCAAATGATTTGGCTCGGTTTGTGAAGAATGACGAAGGCCTAACACCTCTACTTATAGGCAAAAAAAAGGACACCGGACCAACTGGACCGGCACTCAGAGACCGAATGAAGATGACCAAGAAAACAAAGTAAGCCGTATGCCAGCATACGCCCCACTTTGGGGGGCAAATGTTGGGCGAATTCTCACCACCGGACCAGCATAGCCAGACCAAACCATCTCCATACCATCTAGATGCCGGACCAACTCAACGCCATACCATGCTTCTCCAAGCTCCCACGGGACCACTTGCCTCCGGTCCAACTCCACTGCCTACCGGACCAGACTTGACCGAACCGACTGCAAAGCCTCCCTGCCGAATCGACCTCCACCGAACCAGAATGCTACCAAACCAGCAACCCTCCATCCACTACCGGTCCAAACACTGCCGAACCAACCACTCCACCAAAGTCCCACCGAACCAAAGTACTACCGGACCAAGACCTCATCTCCAACCAACTACTACCGAACCAAGGCATTGCCGAACCAAATTTGCCAGGCCAGATTGCATCAGCCCAGGCCAACCAGCAGCTATATACATCCAAGACCCCTGCTCCCTACCTCACTCTATAAATAGAGGGGCAGGGGTACAACAATGGGGACAAGTTTGAGAGCTCAAGCACGGAGAGAACTTTCAAACAACTTTCTTTTACTTGTATCAAAGCTTTGTACTTGTAATCAAAACAAGAGAAGAGAAATAACATATAAAGTGGACGTAGGCACATTCTGGCTGAACCACTATAAGTCTGCGTGTCTTTTTATAGTTAGCCCCTGCTCTTCATATATTTGCATAAATCACCCAAATCACTAAGAACAACATAAGATCTACTAAATCATACAACTTTGAGGTGTTTGTCCATTTTTTGTGCAAACAACACACACGCGACCTAACACTTAGCTAGGATATGACCTAACTCCTTAGGTCGTCTAACGACCTAACCATGCTAACTCGCTCACCACTAGGTCGCTCACCACTAGGTCGCGCACCACTGTAGGTTACTAACCCTTAGGTCGCTAACTCCTATAGGTCGCTAACTCCTATAGGTCGCTAACTCCTATTGGTCGCTACTCACTAGCTCTCTTAGGTCGCTGCAAACCCTTAAGTCGCTCAAAACCTTAGGTCGCCAACATCCTATAGGTTGCCAAATTCTATAGGTCGCTAACTTTCTTAGGTCGCTCCAATCTCCTAGGTCGCTCACTCGACCTAATCTATTCCACGACCTAAGCCACCACACGACCTATCTTCTATACGACCTAACTATTATACGACCTAACTATCACACGACCTATCTATCATACGACCTAACTTCTTAGGTCATTCCAATGCTTAGGTCGCTCCACTTCACTAGGTCGTCTACTCCTTAACTCGCCATCTTCCTTAGGTCGCTCCAAACTCTCATACGACCTAAGATTTAGACTCTGGACGACTTATCAACAATGCGACCAAATGTCAACTGTTTTACGATGTTTCGATCCGTAAAAATACGGGTCGTTACATTCTCTCCCCCTTAGGAATTTCGCCCCCGAAATTCCAAACAAACAGAGCAATCAAAGACTATTCTGCATGCCTACCATCCATAGCAATCAACAAACCATGCATCCAATTCTAGCTTAGCATGCAGAATTCTAAAACTAGAACAAGTTACAATGTCGTTAGATGACACGACACCTTAGGGCCATACCTTGAAGAGTTCAGGATGAGCTGCTTTCATCCTCTCTTCCACCTCCCATGTACAGTCGTTATCATCATCACTCCATTGTATCTTGAGCAACTTAACTACCTTCCTCCTAAGCTGTTTCGTGTCAGTTTCCACAACACGAAGCGGCTTACGAGGTCTCTTATCGACTGGATCAACTTCGAAATCTTCACAGCTATCAGCAGAAACCACTGTATTCGAATCGTGCACATACTTCCGTAGATACGATACGTGAAAAACATTGTGCACACCCGACATCTTCTCTGGTAACTCCAATCTATAGGCGAGCTTTCCAATTCGCTCGATGATCGGGAATGGTCCAACAAATCTCGGAGTCAATTTTCCTTTCTTCCCGAATCGAATAACATTCTTCAGTGGAGAAACCTTCACAAAAACCCTATCACCTATGTCGATTTCCAAATCCTTACGACGCTTATCGACATAACTTTTCTGTCGGTCTTGGGCTGCCTTCATTCGTTGCCGAATGATCTCTATGCAATCTGAAGTCTGTCGAATCATTTTTGGCCTAAGTATCAGCTTTTCTCCTGTCTCTAACCAACATGTCGGAGAGTTACACGGTCTTCCATACAATGCTTCATACGGTGCCATACCAATGCTGGACTGGTAACTGTTATTATACGAAAATTCCACCAAATGAAGGTGATCTTCCCGTGATCCTCCGAAATCCAAAACACAAGCTCTGAGGAGGTCTTCCAAAACTCGGTTGACTCTCTCAGTCTGACCATCTGTTTGAGGGTGATAAGCTGTACTCAAACACAACTCGGTTCCCAAAACTTCCTGGAAGCTCTTCCAAAATCCACTAGTGAACAATGGGTCTCGATCGCTCACTATACTCTTCGGAATACCATGGAATCGAACTATCCACTTAACATATAACTCAGCCAACTTTGATGCAGTCCTAGTCGATCGAACAGGAATAAATCTTGCACTCTTAGTCAAACGATCTACAATGACCCAAATCCCTTCACTTCCCGTTCTTGTTCTAGGTAGCCCATCAATAAAATCCATCGATACTTGCTCCCACTTCCATGTAGGAACCTCTAATGGCTGAAGCAATCCACTTGGCTTCTTCTGTTCGGCTTTTACCAACTGGCAGTTCATACACTTGGAAATAAAATTTCCAACATCCTTCTTCATACCTTCACAGAAATAGGTTCTCTTCATATCCTGATACATCTTATTTCCACCTGGATGAATTGTCAGCTTCGAGTGATGACTTTCCTTCAGCACCTCATTCCTCAATTCATCCACATCGGGAACAACTAGTCGTCCTTGCTTCCGAAGCCAACCCTCTCGATCGACCTCGAATCCTTTATCCTTTTCTGGTTACAATCCAGATTCCAAATCACGGATAATCTTGACAAGCTTATCGTCTCGCTTTTGGCTCTCGCCAATCCTTTCCACAAGAGTGGGTCTTATCGATAAGTTTGCCAACATCTCAGGTTCCAATTCACATCTGGGCCTGAAGTCAAATCCAGCTAAATACTCGAGATTCTTCCATTCTGAAAACATGGCTCCCAATCCTACATGTCTTCGACTTAACGCATCTGCCACTGCGTTACCCTTTCCCGGAGTATAGGCTATACCAAAATCATATGATTCTAAAAACTCTAGCCACCGTTGCTGCCAAAGATTCAAATCCTTTTGGGAGAAAAGATACTTCAATGACTTATGATCTGTAAACAACTCGAATCGAACTCCCAATAGATAATGTCTCCACATCTTCAGAGCAAAAACAATCGCCGCTAACTCCAAATCATGAGTCGGATAATTCCTTTCATGCGGCTTCAGTTGTCGACTTGCATACGTAACAACTTTACTCTTCTGCATCAGCACTGCTCCAAGTCCTGTACCACATGCGTCGGTGTAAACCACCATCTCATCATTCCCACTTAGAATAGTCAAAAAAGGAGCGCTTGTCAGTCGCTCTTTCAGGATTCCGAAAGCTTGCTCACACTTAGCATCCCATCTGAACACTTGGTCCTTTTTCGTCAATCCTGTCAATTGTGCAGCTACCTTAGAGAAGTCTTTGATAAACCGTCGATAATATCCTGCTAATCCAAGAAAACTTCTCACATCAGATGCATTCTTAGGTCTACCCCAATCCTGGATTGCTGCCACCTTAGCGGGATCAACCGCTATTCCATTTCCAGAGATAACATGGCCTAAGAACCTCACTTCACTCTTCCAGAAGTGACACTTCGAAAACTTAGCCTTCAGCTGATGTTTCCGCAAGATTTCTAAAACAATACGCAAGTGCGTTTTGTGCTCTTCTTCAGTTCTGGAATAAATCAAAATATCATTCACGAACACTAGCACGAACTTGTTCAACTGATCTCTGAACACTCTATTCATAAGATCCACAAAATATGCTGGCGCATTGGTCAATCCAAACGGCATTACCAGCCACTCAAAGAAACCGGATGGTGTCCTAAAAGCAGACTTCGGCACACTATCCTTAGCCACTCTCAACTGGTGAAATCCCGTTGCCAAATCCATCTGAGAAAACACCTTCGCTTCGTGAAGCTGATCAAACAAGTCATCTATTCTCGGCAATGGATACTTGTTCTTCTTAGCCACTTTATTCAGCTCACGATAATCCACACACAACCTCAATGATCCATCTGCTTTGGTTGCAAACACAACTGGTGCACCCCATTCGGACACACTACACCGAATGAATCCTTTCTGCAAAAGATCATCAACATGCACCCTCAACTCTTGCTGCTCCCTAGGCGCCATCCGCCTAAGAGGCATCACAACAGGTCTGGCTCCTTCAACTAGATCTATACGAAACTCGATCTCTCTATGCGGCGGTAACCCTTTGACCTCGTCAAAGACATCCTCAAATCCATTAGCGATTGGCACAGATGACAGTCCATCCCATGGAACAACCAGCGAATACATGAAGCTCATGAAGACGCCTTCTTCATGCTTACATCGTATCAAAATCTTTCGCCCCTCCACATTCTCGACTGTCACCTCCAACCTATCACAATCAACCTTTGCCGCATACTTCCTAAGCCAGTCCATACCCAAAATAATTCCGAACCCCGCAAAGTTCAGAACAAAATAATCACAAACAAAAGAGCAATCATGACTCGATACAATCAGACCACGGCATAGCATACACAAACAAGACGAACCCCCAACTGGATTAGTCACAACCAATGGCCTATCAACAATATCCGGTTCTAAACCCAACCGGCCTACAAGTTCGTTACAAACAAAAGAATGCGACGCCCCAGTATCAAATAACACTCTAACTGGAACACCACAAATGGAGAGAGTACCCTGAACCACCACACTCTTTCCCTTCTCTTCAGCGGTAGGAGCTTTCGAAGACGATGGAACAGCTCCCAAAGCATAAGCTTGCACAATCTGCTTGTCCTTCCTCGGTTCTGAACAATTCCTCTTGATATGCCCCGGCTTGTCACAGTTGTGGCACTTCACCGGCACCTTCAGATTCTTGCAATCCCTGGAGAAATGGCCCTTCTGTTGACAATTGAAGCAGGTCACTTCACCCTTCGGCTTCTTCTGGCCATCCTTACCCTTTTGTTGTTGCTGCTTCCTTTTCTTGTTTCCACCCTGCTGTGGTCTAGACTCTTCCCTGGTCACAGCAACAACAGATCCTTCCTTAGGAAACAGATTCTCATGCCTGAGAGCCTTCTCTACAAGCTTCTCAAATGAATCGTCCAAATGATCCACCAACTGCCTCCCAAGATAACTGTCCAAGCCTGTCACAAACTTCTCATTCTTCTGATACGAAGATTCAATATACGGCCGGGCATACTTGGACAAAGCTTCAAACTCAGAAACATACTCAAGAACTGATCTTCCACCTTGCTTGAGCTCCACAAACTTCCTGAACAGAACAGACTTCTGAGCTGTAGAAACGAACTTAGCTTAAAATCTGACTTGGAATTGCTCCCAAGTAATCTCTTCCTCCGGAGTATCAATGGTGATAGAGTTCCACCAATCAGAAGCTCTCCCTTGAAACTGTCTTGATGCTAACTTCCTCTTAGTCGCATCCTCAATTCCCAAATCACTAAAGATCCTTCTACAAGCATCTATCCATCTTTGGACCTCAATGATTGATTCTGTTCCCAAGAAAACCTTCCCTCCAAGATCAGTATAGTCTTTACACAACTTAGCAAAATCCACCGGCTTTGGAGTTTGGACTTGAACTCCAACATCCACCGATGGCCCCGGAGCTGGCATCCTTCTCATGATCGAAGTCATCATAGCTTCGAACATAGCAGCATAATCAGCAGCCCCTTCAGTAGCACGACCTTCCCTAGCAGCTGGTCTCCCTCTTCGACTCATTCTCAATATCTATAAAAAGGAATGATTAGCACACCTAGAGAAACAACTTCATAAAGGACTCAAACTCCACTAAGCTACTATATTATATATAGTAATCATCCATCAAAATACAATTACGTCTCTCATACGTAGTTACGTCAGCGAGCGTTGGGTAAAATCGATTAACCAAAGCTCTGATACCAAATGAGACGACCGCCCACGACTCCTACACTGAACCTAGAGATAATGCGCTATAAAGTGTGCCAGGCAGCCATGGACGATTGTCAGGGTAAATTAAAACAGCAGAATCTATCGTATTACTCACAGCGCATGGACAAAAATACAATAGAATATATACATAGTAAAGCTTCACAGAATAGAACCTCATCAATAAAACTTCATAATAGTTGAATACAAACATCTGAACAGTCAATACATCAAGCCTCACTACATAACACTCAGAGAATATACAAACAGCGGAACACCCAGTACATATAGTAAGAAAATAATATGCAATCCTCCAGCTCGTCTTCGACATCAGCACCGTGGAAAGCAAGAACATCACCTGTCACCTGCTACCTAGTCTGCCCGTCCCAAAATGGACGAACAGCCCAAGGCAATAAGAGTTAAAACATAAAGCCTTGAGTCAGACAACAGTCTTAGTGAGCGGTAAATTAACTAACAACATACCAAAAGAGCATAAAGAAAAAAAAAGAATAGGAATCCAACACTCCCACTCCACCTCTTTCTACAGTGATAGCCCCCAGACACACACTAAGCAGAAGCAAACATAGCAAAGCATACAATTTAAAATAAAGCAATTATCACTCGAGTCAAGGGCGATGTTTTCCAAGTACAAACCCCCAAGGCCTAAACCAAGATCAGATAAGCACCCAGAAAATACCTCTCTTGAGACCGAATGATGATACAACCAAACATCCATGACTCTGGCTATCACTGTTATCATTGCTTCGATATCATCGTTAATTGAATGACCGGCTCTTTATTTCATCCGTCCGTCAAGGGCTAATGGAAACCCCGGTTCTAGACATAACTCTGCACGTCGTCGTGACCCGTGCCTAGGACCATCGAATCTGCCCAGAGTACTTGACTACCAATCAGTAGCCTTCAGGGACTATCGAATCTGCCCAACGTACTCTTGCTTTAAGCATGCTAGAACCTTCAACAACGATGAGATCTCAGCCTTCTAGTCATCCTCCTCGATGACTATTTCCATACTAGCTCAAGCGCCTCTCGAGCAAACCATTATCCTCAAACTCGAACCATTTCACCGAGTTATCAGTCTGCTTGGAATGATCCCGTCTGGATTAGACCAAGGCTATCTCATATCATACTTCGCCTCATCATCATCATAGCAAAGCTTCATCTCAACATCATCATCAAATCTATCCATATGAGCTTCATGATCTGCTACATATGCCACAAGCAGCTTTTCCAATTCAAGAGCCTTTCCCTTAGCTTTCGAATCATCTTCGACCATCTTGTCTAAATCAAATCATCAATCATCTAATTCATAACAATCAATCAAATCAAACATTAATCCAAGTAAACAAGCATTCAAATATGATCTAAATAGACAATTATAACAATAATGGCAATTTCGTAAATAAAGAGTCAAAAGTCTAACAAGCATGAAAACATAAGCAATATCTCTATAATATTGATGAATGAACTTGCATAGGTTAACATGTAGTAAAATGGATGCCAAATCATTATGAACAATGGATCTATATGGATCTATACTTAGGATTAGGAAAATGCATGGAAATCACTACTTTAACACAAAATCAAGCCAACGATCCGATATACTCCTTTGGATCCGTGTGAGAGATAATCACCACTCACCAAATCACCTAAACACCTCAAAAGAAACCCACTTCAGATCTGGACAGCGAAGGATCTAACTCGATCTATCACCAATCCGCTTCAAACGATGAAATCCCTCTTCAATGGATGTAGATCTTCAATCTAAGCTCTTGGATCTTCAATTTGATCTTCGATTCGGATGGAAGGAATCACAAGATTAGAGTGGAGAAAAGAAGTGAAGAAGTGTAGAAGTCGAGCTCTCAAAATGGCAGCACTTCGTCGCTTCGAAATCCGGATCCCAAAAATGGAGAAAACCCCTCCTATTTATAGGCTGAAATCACTTTAGGTCGCTCACTCGGAGTTAGGTCATCCACGACCTAAAAAAACCATACGACCTAAAACCCTTCGACCTAAAACCCTACGACCTAACAGATCCAACGACCTACACGCATCCGCGACCTACGACCTAACGAGGATGCAGCCTAGCGACCTAACACAGACCGCTTCTACGACCTAACACTCCTACGACCTAACACAGACCGCTTCTACGACCTAACACTCCTGCGACCTAACACAGACACGCTTTCTCGCGACCTAACAATGCCACGACCTAACGACCTAACAAACCTATGACTTAACACACACGCGCGACCTAACACTTAGCCAGGATACGACCTAACTCCTTAGGTCGTCTAACGACCTAACCATGCTAACTCGCTCACCACTAGGTCGCTCACCACTGTAGGTTACTAACCCTTAGGTCGCTAACTCCTATAGGTCGCTAACTCCTATAGGTCGCTACTCACTAGCTCTCTTAGGTCGCTGCAAACCCTTAAGTCGCTCAAAACCTTAGGTCGCCAACATCCTATAGGTTGCCAAATTCTATAGGTCGCTAACTTTCTTAGGTTGCTCCAATCTCCTAGGTCGCTCACTCGACCTAATATATTCCACGACCTAAGCCACCACACGACCTATCTTCTATACGACCTAACTATTATACGACCTAACTATCACACGACCTATCTATCATACGACCTAACTTCTTAGGTCGTTCCAATCCTTAGGTCGCTCCACTTCACTAGGTCGTCTACTCCTTAACTCGACATCTTCCTTAGGTCGCTCCAAACTCTCATACGACCTAAGACTTAGACTCTGGACGACTTATCAACAATGCGACCAAATGTCAACTGTTTTACGATGTTTCGATCCGTAAAAATACGGGTCGTTACTTCCTTGCTTTTGTTGTTTGAAGATGTTATTTAAGTTTGTAAAAATAAAAGCTTACTATTTTTCCTGGTTTGCAGTGTTGAACGAAATGAAAATAAGGGAATGATATATAGAAAGAAAAGTTAGTATGGGGGAAAGTGTTTTCTGGGTTAAGCAATTTGCAGGTACAAGTATATATTTTCTTTTCATCTTATTGATCAGAGATTTTTTTATAAATGGAGGCTGAGTTGTTTTAAAAACAATTCGAAATGACTTTACTTGTTTTGTTGAGAGGAAAGCATTAAATGAATAAGTACTTTATGTCCCCTACTACTTATTTTTATGTGTATGATATTTTGTTACTTTGCTTTGTTCTTGCATTCTAACTTTTACAGGTTACATACAATACTTATTTGCCTAGCATACTTACATATTTTATTTTACTTGCCTACTATGCTTTTACTTTATTCTTGCCTGCAACATATATTTAGTCTATAAGATCTTAGACTTATCCTATTTTTGTATATGTGTTCATAGATATTTTCTTTTCTTGTCTAGCATACTCATGCACTACTTTGTTTAGAGATATTATATGTGCAAATATACTTTGTCTTATAAATATAAAGTTGCTATAGTTATTTTTTTATAAAACTTTAACCTAAGTATTTAATCCTATTTATTTAAAAACTTAAACTATCAAATATTACATTTATATATTATTATTTCCTTTTATACTTATTTTAAATATTTATAAGGTATATTTTATTATATATATTTTCTGAAAGATTTATTTAAATTTTAAAACCATAATTTCTTCTAAAATATATATAACAATTTCTATTTATATTAAGAATCTACTATATATTACATTATATTATTAATAAAGCTCATTATTAAATTAAAATAATTTATAAAAGAAATTATCACTTTATTACTTATTTTCATCAAGCTATACTTTTTAAAAGAACAAACAAACCTTTTATTAAATTTAAATTTAAGCTAAAATCATTTAAACAATAAATATTTTTCTTTAAGTATTTTAAAGCCATATGGTTATTTATTTAGTATTAACATTAAATCAAAATTCCAAATTACCAAAAATACTAGAATTAGAAAATATGCCTTTATTTATTAACTTTAAAACAAAGCTTATCTATCTACAATGTATACAAATATATATACATTTTAAATAGAAACAATTTATTAGCTTTTAAAAGATAAATCACCCATTTAAATATTTATTAAAGAAGATTATTAAATCAATTCAAATCTTATTAACAATTAATATCATATCAATTTAACTTTTACACAGATTATTAAATTGATATTGCTTAAAATTTCCAGGATATCACATTCCTCCCCCCTTAAAAGAATTTCGTCCCCGAAATTTAAAACAAAGGTAATTTAATAATCTAGTTAAGGATTAAATTTTTTAAAACACAAGCATATATCATTAATATATGCTAACAACCATATCAACCAATCATCCAAACAAACAAATCTAACTATCCAGACAAAATACTGGATAAAATTTTCTCGAGTTTCCCAAGTATAAACACCGGGATACTCGCTCTACAGAACCAAACAATCAATACTACTATGCTACAGAGCTACCACTCATCTAGATCTACACAACTAGACAGTATATCAAACTATAGACAAGTCTGACTCAACAACCAAAACTCCCTGAACTGCTGGTTCTACAACCAGAGATAGATCTCACACGTACTCTCTCCGAGATACGTGAAAACAACGAATCCCAGTTATCCAAACTGACAATTCACTCCTGAAGATCAAACACTTATCCAAAATCAAATCTCCAATTCTTATCCACAAAATTCTTCGAACGATCCTGGGATGCCTACATCCTTCCTAATCAGCCATCCTTCGCTGATACCTCTCGAAACAAACTGAACCAAAACAATCCAACAAAATGATCTTTCCAAGATCAACCAAAACTCAGAACTCCAACTCAATTTCAAAATCAGAAAACGGATCTCACTTCTCCCATCTGGAAAAAAATGAAATAGATGCACTCCAATCTGGCCTCAGATCCTGAAAATTTCCTGTAGAAACTCTCAAATCCAAAACACTGCAACTTCCAATAGCTTCCATACTAAAAGAGCTGCCACCATGCTTCCACTGCGCAACTCTGATCTTAAACAGATGAGAATGCTGATGACTAACACATTGCAAAAATAAGGTCCAACATATCCAAAAATAAAACTCAGAAGTTCCTTCAAAAACTAGAGCTACTTCACCAAACTCAAAAAACATCCTAACCTAAGCTGAACCATCGGTACCACTTCTGGAATCCAGTCGATACCAAACTCAATCTCCAGATGCTACCAAAACTCTGACTTCCTGAAAACGTCTAGAAAAATCTCTGAAACCCCAAGAGAACACTCAAGCCATCGCAAGTCACTTTTGCGATCAATCCAGCTTAATTCCAAAGGAAAACTGCTCTCTCTTTACCAATCAGAACAGCTTACACTTATATAGCCAACCCATCGAAGAAATGGGTCCACACTGCTGCTTCTGAACCCCACTGCTAAGCTAGAATCTTCCTTGCCAACACACAGAACACTCCGAGCTGCGCTGCTGACACCAATGCTAAGGAATTCCTAATCCAAAGCTCTTCGAAAAACTCGTCCCTCAAGCCAAACAGAAACACCCTGCTGAACCTAGCCACATCACCAAAGCAGACACACTTCTTAACTTGTTCCAAAGAAACATCTTCGGAAACATCCATAGTCACTACGTCTCATCACACAGCTACTACTTCCTGAGGTATCAAGATATCATGACTTGCTTCTGTCCAACCGACAGATCCAAACTCTAGCTCATCCAAACTTACACTTCAAAGATGAACTCCGAACCCTAACAGGTTACCTTCAGAGATCGATGAAATCCTTACACCACATCATTCGAGACGGTATTAGGTCTACAGTCTCGACAGATACACTTCCAACCATTGGTAGTCGTGTTACACACTCTACTACCCTATCTACCTTTATAACTTATTAGAAAACCAAAACAGGTAACCCAACAAATAGGTAGAAATATATATATATATATATATATATCAAAATTACAAATACGATCTCTCAAGAAAGAAATCACTCAAGAGCCTAGGTATTCGCTCAACCTAGCGCTCTGATACCAACTGAAACGACCCAACTTTCCACTACCAGAAAGTTTCATCGTCTTTAAGAAAGAAAGGGGTGAGAAATAGAAAAGATAGAGAAGAGAGAAGAAACAACATCAGAATCTCAACAGCGGAACGAATGAAATATAATATATCACATAAGAGATTACATAATATACAACATCAATCAGAGTTACATAGATAATACATCACATACTAGAGTGTTATAAACACCTGTCTAGTTAATACAACTCGATACAACTCAAATACAACACAGAGATACCAACACAGCGGAACACTATTCATATCTATAACGCTGAAGCCTCTTGCTCCATTGCTCCTCCACAATTCATCAAAGCTAACCTGAATCCCTTGGCTACTCGTAAAAATTTGAGTACCCGAGAGTTTAAGAAAACAGAAATAAACTCTGGGTCAGACATGGGTCTGGTATGAGTAACAGGTTAAAGTTGCTTAACTTTGAAAAACCTTTGAAAACAAAAGGTATCACGTAAGACGTCCTACACATAAACATGGAAAAGTTTTTCCCTTACGCTAACCAAAACTTTGATAGGAAATCCAGTGATATTATAATTGGTCTAGGGTTTTCAAGTAAATAAGAAATAGCTGAAATTGTTACATCTATTAAATTCCAGCATACTAGCCAAACATGTGGGTAATACAATCAAATCCGATGGCACTTATTGGAGATTGGATTCGATACAATGGCAGGGCTACCGGGGTACCGCCCGTCACAGTACCTGGCCTAGATCAGCGTACCGAGGACCCACCCTAAGTCCCCTGCAACACAAGGTCAGAACATCCCTTACTGGATAATTCTCGCACAAGACACCCCAGCAGTTGTTTGCAACCAACTGCCCACACAACCGAAATAAAAAGGGACATCTAGACAGGGGTAATCTTGTCCTACTTGGGTGCTACCCACTAACCTTGCTGCACCTCCCCTGTTTTAGCCATTCTCGGTTGATGAGGCTTGAGGCTACGATTACCTTTAGAGAACACATCTCTTAGAATGCACATCGTCCACCTGACGATGTTTTGAAAGCATTCAATCCATACAAGTTCGTTCCGGGTTCGAATGAAACCGAAGGCATTATCTCATTACACTCATTTTGGAATCACCCTCAGAGTTAATGACAATAACCCTTGCACTCTGAATCTTCATCTTCACTTGAGATTCACGACCTATCGTTAATTTGGATCGATGTGGTTTTCGGATATCCAAATCTGGAAACCCGATCCCGGTCTCATCGAAATCCAAACCGTATCTTTTAGGTCCAAGTTGTTTTAGAGTTTAAAACAATTCAATTCAATTATCTATATACACACAGATAGATAAATCACAATATAACAGATAATCACATTATCACCATAAACAGATAATCCATATTATCAACTCAAACAGATAATCAATATTATCATACTTAAAACAAGCATCCATATCACATAGATATTACTCATCTCATATCTAAGATCACAATCTATCAATGAAATATCATTCATTCATAAGCAATGATTTATCATTCACAACTGTAATTAATTTAAAAAGAATTAAATTAATTACTATCATCTCTAATTAATTTAAAGTAAATTAAATTAATTACTATATCTATAAATCCTGCTTATACAACCATTAATTAAATAGAAATCAATTTAATTAATCATTCTCTAAATATTCATCTTGATTAAACACCTTTGATTAATCATTCTTTAATTACAATAAGTAATTAGTCTTTTAATTAATTCCACAAATTAATTATTCTAAATCATTCATAGTAATTAACATTCAATTACTTCATTTGTTAATTAAATAAAATTAATTACATTTATCCTTAATTAATTACATTAATTAATCACCTCATTATTAATTATTCCTTAATTAGTCCATTATAAATTTATCATTAATTATATTAATTAATGATCTCTAATTATATTAATTTAAACACTTTATTTAAACTAATACATTAAGTGATTAATCTTTAATTTAAACACAATTATTAATCACTCTTGATTAATGACAAACCAGTAATTAACTATCCTTAATTACTTATTAAATAAATTAATTATTCCATAATTAATTATCTCCATTAATTAATCCCTTAATTAATTACAAAAGTAATTACCCAAATTACTTCACTTACAAATCATCTTGTATTAGTTACATCAAGTAATTATCTTCTAATTACATCCCTTAGAAATTATGCTCCATTAATTACACTAAGTAATTTCACTTTCAATTTATCCAATGACTATCTTAAATTAATTAAACTAAATTAATTAACTTAAACTAATCATATCATCTAAATTAATTACAATAAGTAATAAATCTCTTAATTACTTTTATCAAGTAATCACATTTAACAATTTACAATAGATTATCTAAATTAATTAATCTAATTAATTATCAAAATTTATTACATTAATTAATTATTTAAATAATCCTTAGTTAATTATCTTCATGAACTAATAACATTTCTTTAATTTCCTCCTTAATTAATCTCTAATTCTAAATCATTAATTATGAATTAAATAAATAAGTCATTCTTTAATTATCTTATTAATTAAATCACTTTAATATCTTAATTATCTCTAAGATAATCCATTTCTTTATAAATGATTTCATTAGCATTAAAGTGTAAAACGTTACACTTTTGAATTTAAATTTAAATTACATTTTGAATTTAAGATTCAAAATGATCATTCCTTTAAACATTAATCCAATTTAAAGTTCAATCTAAAATCCTTAAAAAGAACTATTTCAAAATCAAATCAAACAATTATTTGAAACAAATTACTAATAAAAACTATTTGATTTAAACTTGTTTTAAACATTCAGATTTTAAAATAAAAACTGATTTTAAATTACAGTTTTGAATTCAAGAAAACTTGAATCCATATTTAACTTTGATTTAATTTCTTTGATTTAGACTTGCCTTAAACCTTGATTTTAAATTCTTGATTTAAAATCCAAATTCATTTTCAAAAACTTTAAGATTTAAAAGTTTATTTGAAAACTAAACTTAACTTTTAATTTAAACCCAGTTTTAAACCTTGCTTGATAAATTAAATTTAGTTTAAAAACTTTTAAAACAGAGAACAGTTTCAAATCTGAAACTGTTACCATCTTTGACCCAAGCCCCCTCGAAATCACTTCGAGTCTCCCCTGTTCGCTACTTCGTGTAAAACACTCGAACTACTCGGGTAATCTCGAGTTCAATCTGAAGCACTCAAGCAAACACTTCAGATCCACCAACGTGCTCATGCACGTGTACAACCCAGATCGCCATCTCCGGTCAGCACTTCATCGACGAGCAAGTCGACAATCGCCTCAATACCAGACTCCGATCATCTGACTCTCGAAATAACCACATATACGAAATTCGAGCAAAATCCAAAACCTGGAACACAAAAAGATTCCCCCTCGAAACCTGTCAACACTTCGCCCCTGCTCCTCCGACCACCAGAGAACCACCACCACCGTCCACGGCTTCGCCTACCATCCCTCTACAAATTCTCAAAGGCCCATAACACTCGATCGCCTCTGGTGATCGAACGAGACCAAAACACAAACATTTCAATAACTAGGTTTACAAACTTCAAACACCTACCGTAGTCGCCACTGTGGTCATGGCCACCTCCGACTATTTTTCCCACCTCCACCATAGCCTCTTCTATCACCACGAGAAAACCCGACCACCATAAGCCAAGGAATCATCAGATATTACCAAAAAATCATATTCCAAACAACACCCAAATTCTCACTCAATACTTCACTTAAAGTTTTGATTTTGATTTTAAAAATCATGATTTTGTATGATGATTCAGATCCTAACTCTGAAAAATCAAATCATGGTATTTGAATATTCACTAATTTAATGGTTGATCATCTGTTTATATTTTCCAGCGACATTTACATATTTTCTCAAACTTAAGTATAATTTAGAACTAAAGTTTATGATTAAACAGACAAGTTTCATTTGAAACTTAAATTTAAACAGAGCCAAGATCAAAAGGTTTGAATTTTTAAATGAAAACTTGAATACTGGAAGATATAAGCAGAGAGTACTTTTGGAAAAAAACTACATGCAAACTATACAGGATATATATACACAGCAGATATCATACAATACACATTTATTTCAAATTTCATAGCATGCAATCAAATTTTTCCTACTTAAATTTTTAAAAGTGGAGTTACTCACCTGTTTGAAAATGAAGAACAGAGCATTTTTGTTTTTTTGTATTGAAACAGCTTGAAATTAAAAACTGGAAATGCTTTGCTTTGATCTTCCTCCTAATCTCCTTGCTTTTGTTGTTTGAAGATGTTATTTAAGTTTGTAAAAAGAAAAGCTTACTATTTTTCCTGGTTTGCAGTGTTGAACGAAATGAAAATAAGGGAATGATATATAGAAAGAAAAGTTAGTATGGGGGAAAGTGTTTTCTGGGTTAAGCAATTTGCAGGTACAAGTATATATTTTCTTTTCATCTTATTGATCAGAGATTTTTTTATAAATGGAGGCTGAGTTGTTTTAAAAACAATTCGAAATGACTTTACTTGTTTTGTTGAGAGGAAAGCATTAAATGAATAAGTACTTTATGTCCCCTACTACTTATTTTTATGTGTATGATATTTTGTTACTTTGCTTTGTTCTTGCATTCTAACTTTTACAGGTTACATACAATACTTATTTGCCTAGCATACTTACATATTTTATTTTACTTGCCTACTATGCTTTTACTTTATTCTTGCCTGCAACATATATTTAGTCTATAAGATCTTAGACTTATCCTATTTTTGTATATGTGTTCATAGATATTTTCTTTTCTTGTCTAGCATACTCATGCACTACTTTGTTTAGAGATATTATATGTGCAAATATACTTTGTCTTATAAATATAAAGTTGCTATAGTTATTTTTTTATAAAACTTTAACCTAAGTATTTAATCCTATTTATTTAAAAACTTAAACTATCAAATATTACATTTATATATTATTATTTCCTTTTATACTTATTTTAAATATTTATAAGGTATATTTTATTATATATATTTTCTAAAAGATTTATTTAAATTTTAAAACCATAATTTCTTCTAAAATATATATAACAATTTCTATTTATATTAAGAATCTACTATATATTACATTATATTATTAATAAAGCTCATTATTAAATTAAAATAATTTATAAATGAAATTATCACTTTATTACTTATTTTCATCAAGCTATACTTTTAAAAAGAAAAACAAACCTTTTATTAAATTTAAATTTAAGCTAAAATCATTTAAACAATAAATATTCTTCTTTAAGTATTTTAAAGCCATATGGTTATTTATTTAATATTAACATTAAATCAAATTTCCAAATTACCAGAAATACTAGAATTAGAAAATATGCCTTTATTTATTAACTTTAAAACAAAGCTTATCTATCTACAATGTATACAAATATATATACATTATAAATAGAAACAATTTATTAGCTTTTAAATGATAAATCACCCATTTAAATATTTATTAAAGAAGATTATTAAATCAATTCAAATCTTATTAACAATTAATATCATATAAATTTAATTTTTACATAGATTATTAAATTGATATTGCTTAAAATTTCCGGGATATCACAGCCAAAGCTCTGATACCAACTGTAACGACCCACTATTTTAGGCCATTCAAATCGACAATAAATCCACACATGTCCGACTTTAATAATTCAAAATAATAGATTGTTAATATAAATTTGGCAAAACTCAGCATATACACTAAATAAATAAACCTCAGAATCACAGACACAGAGTAATAAACAATAATGCAGCGGAAACAAATGAATAGTAGTTCATGAAGCTACTATATATATAACAAAGTTAAATAAGTTACAACAGATCTCTAATACAATAGTCAAATACAAGAATCAGAATACATCATTAGAATCAACTGAATATCTGAAAGCTGGAAAGATAGCTGGATCTCCAAGCGAAGCTCCAACTCCAAAGGTGAGTCTCGAGTATTGGTACACTCAGTCTGACCCGAGCGTAAAGAAAACACAAAACACTCGAGTCAGGATTAACAATTTTATATCAATAAATCTAACTCAAGTGAAATAACGACTGAAATACGAGTAACTCAAAGGATGTTTGGGATAACCATCCTCTAAGGATCCGTTAAACTATCTACTATGTAATAGTGTACGCTAAGTAGATAATGCTTATCAGTAATATAAAGTATCAAAATAGCATTAAGTCATGGCCCATTCCACCCTTAACACATTTTTACCATGTCATAGTCTATACAGCACCGTAAGCCCCACCGTAAACTAGTGGTTATCAGAGGGTACCCCATAGGTATAACACAAAACAAATCGTAGTGGTCGCAAATAGGATAATCAGTATGACAAGGTACATGAGGCGATGCCAACTAGGATACTAGTTGTTGCGTGATCCGGACTGATGCTGAGCATAGCAACTACTACCTTAACACCGCGAAACAACACTCCCAAATCAAAGGGTGCACCCAAATCGAATCACAAAAGTAATAGATATGGTAACGAAGAAGTGTGTCCGCTAGAGGTGGCGAACCTCAATGGCCCGGCGCGGCTCCTGTTTTAGTCATGTCAGGGGTCATCCAATATCGTTCTCTTTCTTCAGTCAACGTGTTCACCAAACCATCCACTTCATTCTAGATCAACACTCCGCGTATATTAGTTATTAAAGTGGTTTTCGGTATCGACAGAGAGTATGTTTATATCCGATCCCGGTCTCTTTAATAACTACGTATTAATTACACCGATGTCATTTAGTAAACTTTCAAAATAGTTATATTTCAAAACCGACATATCATTGCCATTTCAAAACCATATCAATACGATATCACTTTCACTTTAAATAAATCCATTTCCAAAATCATAGTACTTTTCCAAAGTTATAACGCTTCGAAATCATAGTCTTTTAAAAATCAAAACACTTTGGAAATCACAGCTTTGAAATCATAACATTTTGGAAATCATAACACTTTGAAACTATAGCATTTTGGAATCATAACACTTTTCTTTTAAATAGTTTAGATATTAAAATTAGTATATATAACAAAATAGTTTATAAATAAAATAATTTATATTAAAAATGATTTATATTAAAATAGTTTATATTAAAATAATTTATAAAGTAAAATATCAATAGTTTAAATATAATTTAAAATTACTTTATAAAATAAAATAGTTTCCTCAAATTTCACAAATCGATTCAAATTAACTTGAATTCCAAAATTTTAATTTAATCAAATCTCAAAGATTCAATTTCAATTCGATTCAGTTTCTAAATAACCATTTCAATCTATCGATTTCAAATACATATTTAAACCATAAAATAAGCCATTTCAATTTCAATATATTTCAAAGCTTAAAATATTCAACATTTCAATAACATCTAACACAATTTAAATTCACAAATTTTAAATAAACAAAATATCCCATTTAAATTTATATAAATTTGAAATATTCATTAAAATCACTTTTAATCAAATTCAAATTAAAACATATCTTTAGAATTTCAAATTTAATAAATTTCAAATCAAACTTATTTAAGTATAATTCTTAAATAAATATAATTTCAAATCAATTTCAAATCATTATAAACTCTATATTTGAAAATATAGATATTAAATAAATACTTAAACATATTATTTATCAACTTTATTAAATCAACTTTAATGAATCTTTAAAAATCAATATTTATAAAAGCCATATATTTCTTTTCAAAACCATAGAAATCATTTTCAAAATATTTATGTATAGACCAACGGTGTCTGTATATAATTTTCTACCCTATGGTCAAGTGGTACGGATATTTATCATTTCAATCCGCAATTTAAATATATACGGGTATATATCTTTTCAACCCGCAATCCCAAATTCAAATAAATTGAAAATCGCTTGGGTTTATCATTTCAACCCATAACGATTTTCTCCTATTCTACAAATCGTTCGGGTATGTACCATTTCAACCCATAGTGATTCTATACATAACAGGGAACTTGCAGAGTGATAACAGATATGATAATAATATAACAACAGTAACAGGCATATATCATCAATATAAATAACAGATAATGGTGTCAGATGTCACAGGTGAACTGATACAGGTAATAGCATATATATAACAGTGTAAATAACTAACATCAGCATATTTCAATTGGCAGATAATGGTGTCAGATGTCACAGGTGAACTGATACAGGTAATAGCATATATATAACAGTGTAAATAACTAACATCAGCATATTTCGATTGTCGTTTCAATTGAAATCAAATTTAATAAATAAAAGAACATTAATCATTAGTGATTGCTCACCTTTCGAGGCTAGAGAGATTTGACAAAGGAGTGAGCTATGAATTCCAAAGCAAATCAAGATTGGCACGAATTCGATTAACAAAGCTGATGAATAGAAGTAGACGAATTCAAATCAGAACTGGATCGATGAAGATAATTGATATAAGTGAACTTATATATAACTATATATATATCTATATATATATAATCATATACAACCTATAATTTAACATAAACAAATAACTTTCAATACACACACACACACAAATAAATAAACAGCATTTTAAAACACCTATTAAAACATATACATATATATTTCAAAATCATTGTCTTAATTAAAACACATATAAAACAAACATATCTACAACAAAACTTATAACCAGATTCAAAAATCAAATATTCAAGAAACTTTTATATATAAACTTACTTAAACTCATACAGATACACAATTAACATATATTTATATTAAACTGATATATATAAATTTGTGCATAACTACACACTTGAAAACTATATATATATATAATCTGACAGCTATATATATATAAACAACAAACAAACTTACACAACTCAGAACATATACATACTTTCAAATCAATATGCATCTAATAATGAATGTAATTCATTTTATTAAAATGTTCATATGTATATAAAACCAAAACAGGTTTATATATATGCTTACATAGTATCAATGTAACAGCTGAAAAGATGAAAATCAATATATATTATTATTATCAAAACTGTTAGAACACAGCATAGTTTAGGTGAGCATTTTAACATGCTATGTATATGTAATTTATATAAACTAATATATATCCATATGAAACTTACAAAGCAACACATATATAAATTCTTCTCTGACATACTTTCCAAAACCAAAATAAATTACTAGTAATATATAAATAGCACATGGCTTGTAACTAACTATATATAATTATATACATGCGTTAAAATATACTGGCAAAGTGTGTATATATATATATATATATTAACACTGATCATATATATGAAGACTATTATAAAAAAAAACTCCAACAGATCGTACAAACCTATATATATCTAAACTTTAAATATAACCAACATATTATACCACTTATAATCTAACAATATATATATATAATATATACTGTGCAATATGCGTAGACACAAGTCATAGAATCATTACAGAAAAGAACCTTTAATATACAATTGTATAAACTGTATAGCTCAACTTCTAAAATCTCAAAAACATGTATACGAATATATACCACTTACATAATATAAATATATAACAAATCAATATTCTTACAACTTATATACATACATACTTAACTGATGTACACCTGTAGACCATAACTTGTATATTAAACTAATATATAGTAGATATAAATCTTACCTATATTTACTATAGAGAGGAGGCTGCTCAACCGAACAAAAGAGGGAGAATGAAGGCCAGAGGGGAAGACATGGGCAACAACTGAGTTGAGCTCACGTGGGTGAGAGAGTGCCAGAAGAGAATAAGCGAAACTGTGGGAAGGGGTGAGGTGTTGGGTTGTGTGAAGGAGATGGCTAGAGAGCTTATGATGCGTGAGCTGGCCAGGGTAATGGGACGTTGGTGGCAGCAAAAGGTGGTTCGAGGCGTAGGTAAGTGGGAACAAGGAGGTGGTTGTCTCGGTGAGGCTCACGGTTTTAGTTGGCACTGGTGGAAGTGGTGGATCTGAGTGGGTTTGGTTTGCTGCCTTGCGCGTTCGGAGGATCTGTAGGGAAAAGAGAACAAAATATGGAGAGGGAAGAGAAAGCGTGAAGGAGGCAGAAGAAATGAAGAACAGAGAATGTTTTTTTTTCGCAGAGAAGAAAAATGAAAGTGAAAATGAAAGTAGATTGGTGAAACGTTTAGAAATTTGAACAGTTGGAAATAGCAAAGGTCATTAATCGAACAGCTGGCTGAAATTATTAATAGCTAATAGCCTTTGATTTTCACGTGGGCATTGGAAAGACACACCGAAACCAAAAGACACAAAACGGATACCGGTACGACTTAAATCGTTCACAGATTCCGACGTGCACGGGACATCGGAATTTGACAATTGAATGTACTACGAAGATCGGCACGACGAGACGATCAAAACGGTATACAAATATCAGAGATATGATTGAATTATAAAAATTCGAATTTTCTACCAGCGGAAAATGCAGCAAAAATGCAGAAAAATAAGATCGACGGAGCTAAAGAAGTCCGAATTTGGAAAAACAAAAAATGACATCTTAGTCAGAAGATGAATTTGAATTTTTATATATAAAAATATTCGGGTTTGGAAAATATTTTATTATCATCAATTTTAACTGATATAAATTGGAATAAAATTACACTAGAAAATAAACTTCCAAATTATCTGATGAAAATTTACCAGTTGCTATGATTAATTAGACGCATTCCAAATATCAAATTTTTGTTTCAAAATTTTATCGTTTAAAATTTCACAAAATTTCAACTAATTACGTTATTAAAACAGTTAAAATTTATGGGTCGTTACATATACTGATCCTTTTTTTACCGATCCCTTTTTACACGATCCCTTTTATATGATCCATTTTGTTGGTGAATTAATTCGCCCATAACTTGAGCATGCAAACTCCAATCAATTTGAGATTTGAAATGTGGCCTCGTGGGGCCTTCCTTGTCACTTTATACCCATCTCACTCGGTTTGGGACAAAAATTGAGGATATGTACCCATCCCCCAGGGGAAGGAATATGCACCGATTCCCTTCCTAGAGGAGGTATTAATCCGTACTTAGAATATTCTAAACAGTCAATCTCTTGATCTTGGTTGATTGTTGCTTCATATCATTGCCTGCACTTGATTTCTAGACCTTACAATCATCGCTCTGGGCTCCTGGTCTTGATAATCATGAAGTCTATTGGGTTAAATCCACTTGTCTACTATCTTGGAAATAGGTAGGTTAACACTTTGCCCCCAAGACATGCTTGTGATAAGGTGTGTTTTGAATTGCCATAAATTCAAAATCTGAAATCCATAATCCACTGAAAGCCATATTTTCCAATCCAGAATCCAATCCAAATCAACGTTCTCTCTAGATCATTCTATCTGAATTCGCATCCATCCAAAGCCAAATCCATTGCTATTTGAAACTGATATCCAAATCCATGACCTCTCTGGGTTGTTATCCTAATCCAAATCCTCGATCTCACCGGATCCTTGCCGAGCACAATCCATACTCGACGACCTGAGTAGGCTGATCCATCGTGTTTGAGCGAAGCGACCTACCCTTAGCAAGCTTAGTCCATACCTGACGACCTTGATCTCTCCGGATCTTTGCCGAGCACAATCCATACTCGATGACCTGAGTAGGTCGATGCATCGCGTTCGAGTGAAGCAATCTATCCCTTGCCAGGCATAGTCCATACCTGATGACCTGTTGGGTTTTATTCTTCGGCCTCGATACCCAGTTCAGGACTTAATCCATGATGCATGAGTCTGTTTCGTCATGTTCACCCAACGAAAAGAGCCATACCTTATGATTTTTATCCCATCTCTCTGGATAATACCAAAATCGCAACCTGTTTTATCTATTACACTGACCTAAATTTTAGTATTCCTAAGTCCATTTGCCAAAATATAAAAGAAGAGTACGTACAACCAATAAACCAAAGTTCAAATAAAACTAGAAAAACAAGAGTTCGAAGCAAACAAGAAGAAAAAACAAATTCACAAACCTGAGAACTACGGTTTATCATCATCTCAAAACATGCCTAAGGACCGTCCTCGATCTTGTGCACTTGTAAGTGAATTAGTCGTCCTACTGCGGAGTTTGTTACTTATTCCATGCCATCGCGATCAAATGATGACAAGTTGATGATGATGCCTTGATCTGGTGCCATTTTCATTCGAGGTGGACGGTGGCTGCTCCTGTTCCACCGCTGCAACCCGAGTCCTTACGTATTATTGTAACTGATCATTCCTCATGTGTTCCTCAATGATATCCTTCAAATGCCTGTAGTCATTTGTATTGTGTCTATCTAGCTCATGGAATAGGCAACGCTTTTCCTGATGTATGTTCGCGTTCAGAGGGTTCCCTCCTTACCAGCCTTCGATACGGAAGGCATCCTCGAGTATCCAAATATATCTGTTCTAGGGTCTCATTAAATTCTAAGTAAGAAGAGCATTTAGTTCTCCCCTCCGCCGCTTCGATCCATCAAAGCTATTGTCCATATTCCATTTACCCTTGTCCTTTCTTAAGCATTTACCGGGCAGTTCTTCATTCCGGATCGTATTAACTTCCATTGCCTCTCTATTAGCTTTCGCATCTTCTTGTTGTAGAAACCTTTCTGCTTCATGGTAGAATTCCCCGAGATCCATTAGTGGATCCCGTATTAGTAATAACTTAAAATTTGAATTATCTACAACCCTTGACACTGCCGCCATCAAAACCATTGATGGATCTGGTCTATCCACCGAAACAACTACCGCATTGAACCTAGTTAAGAAATTCTGGAGTGATTCTCCTACCCGATGCTTTACTGATGTCAATGTCACCACATTCTTGGGTCTCGTAATGTGAACCCAAAACTGCTTCATAAATCTTTCGACCAATTCTGTCTATGTGCTAATAGTACCACTTTCCAACTGTCTGAATCATAGCACAGCTACATCCGTTAAGTACAGGGGAAAGCATCATACCAAGACTTCTTTTGATGCCCTCAGTACTTCCATGTGCTGTATATGTCTCATCATATGCATAGTCGGATCTGTCTTTCCATCATAAACTTCCAGTGTTGGTAGTTTGAATTCTGGTGGATTCCTAGCATTCCTAATATTAGGAGCGAATGGACTTCTATTTACATCCTCCAGATCCCTGTTCAGCAATCCACCATGCAGAGCTCCCCTGATCATCTCTACAAACAAGTAATTGTCTTCTAATGGTAGTCTCCTATCATCATGTCCAAGCTGCCCCTCGAGTCTACGAGGGAATTCTAGAAAGTATTCCTCCGGACGAGCATCCAAATTCAGATTCACACTAAACTACATGGGATTGATTATAGGTCCTCTAATATCGTAATAAACAGATCCAGGGGCATGCCGCCTTGCCTTTGGGGATCGGTGCCGATCCCTCTAGGATGGCCGGGGACTGTCCTCGGCTTCTTTGTCCCATTCTTTTGTCCATTGGCTCCATTTACATGTTCGCAGTTCTGATTTCCAAAGATTCTTTTTGCTTCAAATCCTTGATCTAAGTTATCATTAGCTCTTGCTGCTCTATTCCCTTGATTTTGTGCTCCAGCTTGTCCAATCTATCAGAGTAAATTTTGAATCATCTCCTCCTATCTTTTCAGCATCCTCTCCTACATAGCATCCATCATCTTTTCCATTTCATCCCTGGTGATGTAGATAGATGCTTAATTAGCTCCAACTCCTGAGGAAGCCTCCTGACTCCTTCCATGGTGGCTCCTTTCTGGTAGCACTCTCCTTGTTGATTGCCTGGCCCTTGCTTCCTAGATCCAAGTATCCAAGCTTCCAAATCTAAGATCCTAGCTTCCAAATCCACGGATGCAAGCCCTCTCAGTGAAAGTACAAAAATGTTGGCGTCAAAATTGACCACCAACACCCAATTATGTAAAAGTACCAATATCCAATCCAATCACTCAAATTTGAATAGAAGTAAATAAAGAACAAAATTAAAACAATCATAAAGCAAGTAAATGGAGATACAAATTTATAGTGGTTCGGCTAACTCCGGCCTACGTGCACTCCAAAGATTTTCCTTTTATTAGTTTATATTGCTGATTATAGTTACAAATCCATGAAATTCAAAAATAAAGCTGGCAGAGTATAGCCTAGGTAGAAGATGAAGTGAAACAAGTAGAAGATCCTTTTTCTGATGCCATGCCTACTGTATTTATAGGGGAAGACGTGCAGATCGGACTAAAATTTGGGCAGAAGAACCTACAGCCCATGACGAGGCTACCCAAGAATTTTCAGGCCCATTAGGGCCCAAAATAGGGATCGGTATCAATCCCTATTTTGGTGTCCAAATGGAGTACGATCCCTATGCGGGGTTCCCTATGATGTTAGCTACTTGCCCTCCAAATTTCATGCTATTTTGACTTACAGTTTGTGAGATATCACGTTTTCCGTGAAGTAGTGTTGCATATATTTTGATTTCAACCGAACCCTTTGGAGGGATAAGGGCCGATCCCTCCAAACTCCTCCAAGTGATATGCAATCTCTAGGAGAGCTTTTCCATGTTATATTATGTATAGTCTTCAATTTTCATGCCAATTGGATTAGTAGAACTGGAGTTATTGATCGATCCTTGTTGCAATACGGTGCAAAGGCTGATTATAGCTGATCCCTCCAACTTGTTCCAAATGATGTGCGATCCCTATGGGCTATTCCACATGTTGTAGTTAGTTTGTTCTCCAAGTTTCATATCTATTTGATGTGTGGATGTTGAGATATTGATAGCTTTCCATTAAGTTGTACTTGCTTGGTTGAAATATCCGACCCCTTTTATACCGATCCCTTTTTATACGACCCCTTTTTATACTGATCCCTTTTTGTACGATCCCTTTTGTACCGATCCCTTTTTTAGGTAAAGTAATTTGCTCATAACATGAGTATATAAACTCCAAACGACTTGAGATTTGAAAAGTAGCCTCGTGTGGTCTCCTTGCCACTTTATACCGGTCTCACCCAGTTTGTGACAAAAATTGAGGATATGTACCGATCTCCCAGGGGAAGGGATAAGCACCGATGCCCTACTGGAGGAGGTACTAATCCGTATATAGAATATCGTGGAGAGTCTATATCTTGGTATCGGTTAATCGTCGCTTCATATCTTTACATGTACTTGATTTATGGGCCTCGTAATCATTGCTCTGAGCTCCTAGCCTTGATAATCATGGAGTTTGTTGGGTTAAATTCTCCTGTCTACTGCCTTGGCAAAAGGTGGGTTAACATCTACTCAATGATACGAAGCTACTAGTCCAATTTTCATTCAATTCTAACTTGAAATGAAGGACATAAAAGTATGTGTAGCACAATGGTAAATACTTGTGCCTTTTAGCCAATTAACCCGGGTTATTGTCCTTGGAAGCACATTATTTTTATGGAACATGAGAAATGGTCCTATAGAGAATCCAACTTTTGAGTCTTAACCATTTCCAATGATAGGAAGGAAAAGAGAGAAGGCAACAGATAAGCAAAGCAAAGGGGTAGAGAAAGAGGCAAACAACCCTTCACCCCTGTCCAGTACTCATGGTATTGAACAGAAGATCCCCGGTACCCTAGGTTATCTGTTCGACAAGGAGGGGGGTCGAACTAAGTAGGGACATCACATAAAGACCGGATCAGAAGAAGATGGGAAGTTGGGCCCGGGGCTAAGAAGCCTACAGAACCATGGGTGTAGGTGCTCACCGAACCAAGGAGACGTCGAACCAAGCACCCAAGGAACCCATAGCTCTCAGCAGAACTGAACAAGCTATATATGGAATGAAATATGCTTATCTAAGGAAATAATTAATTACATTTAGCATATTCAAGAATACTCTCTGTGGGCTAGTTATACATGGAATTTCCCAAACCTACCAGATTAACCACACCATCTCTTCACTCCTATAAATACCAAAGCATCTAATAATAGTGGGAAGTATTCTGGAGAGCTAAGTTTACAAAATCAATGGCATACAAGTCTTAGGCTAGTAGGAACAGTTAGCGGGCACAGCCCAACAGGAACAGCTAGCGAAATCAACTTAGTGGGAATAGCTAGCAGCAATAACCTGGTAGGAATAGCTAAAAGACATATCCTACCAGGAACAACTAGTGGGAATAACTTAGTAGGAGCAACTAGTGGGAATAGTCTAAGAGGAACTACCTAACAGAGACATCCGAACAGGGATAGGCTAACAGGAACGGCTGAAAATAAATAAACGAAAACATTTCCTTAGGCTATATCTTACTTTCTATTGAGCTACTGATCATTGTATTTTATATCTTGAGCATTGTATCAAAGATCTACAAGAAGAATAATGAAAATGGGATGTGGATGTGGGCATATTCTGGCCAAAAAACTATAAATCTTTGAGTTCTTTACTTTACTGCAACTAAATTTTTGCATAACCTATATGTGATCTGGTCTCTGAAAATCAATCATAATACAAATATAATAGCTGTGTTATACACCTCGTATTCATAGCTCTACAACTAATCGATTGAAGGTGTTTACCCATTTTTGTGCAAATTTTTTTGATGCTTTCATTGAGAGCTGATTCCCAACATGCATTTAAGATCAAAGAATAAGGTTGGTGCTACTAGCGGGAATGCAGGATACACCAGCGCACCCAATCAAACGATTTGCAATCTGGATGATTATTTAACAAGCACTTCGGTGCTAGTAGACATTATTTCCAAAGGAAATCTGGATAGAGTTAATAACCAAGCCAAATGAATGTTTCACTACCCAACATCAAGCAATTGTGGATCAACTTATGACACGCTTGAGGGCAGCTGCAAACTATTGGTCACAACACCAGAACATAAGGGAGATTCCTATCTACGCAATTCGAAAGGCGAAGGGGTCACACTTCGATAATGAATCCGATCAAGAAGGTCCAAGAGATAGAAGGGAGAACGCTGAAGGGATAAAATAAACAAGAGTTCTGCCTGAAGCTGCCTAAGGAAATGATTCGGTGTCAAACAAGATAGGAATGATGTTGAACCGAGGGCAGCTGCGACAAACACTTCTCATTCCATCATTGAAATCCCGGCCATTTAGGATAAAATGACCATTAGGACCGATCTAAGAGCCATGACCATGCCCATAACCGAAGATCAAATCATCAAATGGAAGATGAAAGAAATCATTCCCTCAAATGGAAAGCTTGAGCTATCATCGGCAGTCACCCTAAACTGGAGGATAAGATGGCTCGAATCATTAGACAATTCGTTCAAACATGAACAAGTGAAGTAAGAAGTTGGAGCTCAGCTTAACTACCTTCTTCCTAGGGATAAGACTACCAAGGACCCTAGATATTTCTGGGTGCCTAATATGGAGCCATATCCAGGACTAGCTGACCTTGTAGTACATTTACAATAATATTACCGGCACATACTGATAAGTGGAGCTACAGAGGAAGCCTTGTGCAAGTGCTTTCCTCTATTCTTGTCGGAATTAGCTACTATGTGGTTTTGTGGTTGATCCTGTGGTCAATTCATTCTTGTGCGATGTCAAAGAAAAGTTTGTTAGTCAATTTTGGGCGCATGTTAAATAGCCAAAAGATGGATACCCGTCATCTGATGTGAAACAAAGGGTAGATGAGTCGCTAGGACATTATCTATTCTGGTTTAATGCTGCAACTGTTGGAATTCAGAACATGGATGAAAGGTTTACCTTGATGAGATGTATAATGGAGTGCACCCTGGATTGAAGTTTACTAAGATATCGACAATAATGAAACCAACCACATTACTGGAGTTTGTCTACGAACCGGTAGTGCATGTGAGGTTGGAATATGATGAAACGGGAGGGTAGTCTGGTATAGCTACTAGAGAAGACTCTAGTAGGGACTGAAAATGATGATGGAAAATATGGTAGCTCCTTTCCTAGCTAATTATTTGGAAATAATGGAGCACTTCTTAAACTCACGGAGCAAACATCACCAATACAAGTCCAGAGAGACCAATTTTGGAACTTTGTTTCTGAACCATCGCAGGTATGCAAGTAAGGCGGGAAGGAGCCATGAAAGTCTGCACTTCTACAATCCAAATCGATTAGGGCTCGAACAAAATCAATCCGTTACAGAACTAATCAATACTTGACCAAATGTATAGCCCATGTCAGACCAATGAAAGATATCTCACCAGGGGTCGACGTTGATGTTGGAGCCACAAACATGGATATAGAAACATGATCGCCTGATGTCATACCGATTGGTACGCAGGTGGTTGATCCATTGCCCAGGGGCATGACGTGGCCCACCACTTGACCAAAGAAAGCCTTCCAATAGCTAAAGGGTGGGTCGTTGGGCTAATGTGTTGAGTGTTTGGCGGGAAGAGCAGGAGACCGGAACTTGACAAGATGAACCATAGTCAGATCACTTTGAACACTTGATATGCAGTTAACCCTCAGATTTTAAGACATTGGTCATGGAGCTATACGTTGGAAAAATCAACCCTTGAACACATTTGAGGTGCTACATTTAGCGTATGGAAGAAGTTGGAGCTTCGATGAGAGAGGATTTCCTTGCTTTCCTCTGTTTATGTAAAACTTAGAGACTATTTGAATTAGTGATTTGGAGCAGTAATCTGCTAACACTTGGGTATCAAACAAAATGATGGATAAATGCCAACTAGGCCGGAGATGAAGAGCTTCAGGATAGGAAACACTTCAGAAGACAAGGCAAGATTCTATGTTCGTACCTTACAAAGACTCTAGAAAGAATCTATCCTGCTAGTAACTACTATGGAAACAGCTGATTGCAGCGAATCAAGGATCAGAGAGTCAACCGCTGCAAAGTTTAGAATCGTATAATATCACACATTCCATGAGATATGCGGTCATGAGAAAAATGAATATAAATAAATCTCGTATGTATACTCGAGACTGAAATGGAAGGTAACTACACCGAGAACGCTACTAACTCAAGACCGCAGTCCCTTGATATAAATGAGTCCCTGCCAAGATAAAGTGTAAAGAATGCTCGTGTGGATCCCCTCATGGACATTATAGCATGTCCTCCTACTAGACACCCGAAGATAGATGTGCATGGAAATTGTGAAGAATGGAGTAATTAGATGGCAGAGCGTAAACATCATAGTCTCGGAGGCAGAGTTCAACTCCATCATTAATAATGGGAGACTAGATTCAACTCCACAAGAGATAGTGGAGTGTAATTCTGATCCACTCCATAGATTGGACAAGACACTATAGAGATGATGGATCGTAGTTTTTTCAAAAGGCCCTAGAGAAAATCAACTTCATATCAATATGAAGCATGATACTACAGAGACTGAACACCACTGTAAACATGGGGACAACAATACAAAGGTATGACCTACTTTAATGAATAAATTTCGAATGATATTTAATAGAAATACTTAGGGCATAATAACACTATGACACAACTATGTGGCACTAGCGGAAGTGAGGAAATTACTAATGACTGAGCAAGAATGAATGTTCTTCACCCTTATTGGTCGAATAGACCTCTTACCTTATAGGATAGACCGAACGATAGAGTACAACACACTAATATCAGGATTGGAAATAGAGAAAGAACTATAAATCAGGAATCTATACATCCATAGTGACCTAAAATTGGCTGTTAAAATGAAATTTTGGAAGTTCTAAGTTAAAGGAGAACGGTAGACGTACTACTTAAAAAAAGGAAAAAGGTGAAAGCTTCGCTTAATGTGGCAATGGGAGAAAAATCAAGAGGTTGATGGTTTGGAAAATTGGCTTGCTCAGGAAATGGATCGCTTTTTGATTAGTCATAGTCAAATCTTCACAACCAGAATGAAGCAAGGAAGGTGATGCGCAAGGCGATTGGTTACACCATATAGGATGACATCCTATATAGAATTGTTATAATTAACCCACTGCTAAGGTGTGTGGCTGCAAGAGAAGTTAAGGAAATATTGGATAATGCAATCAATGCAGTAGAAAAGACCACATTATGGGGCAGTTAGCCCAAAAAGTGGATCAAACCTAGCTCAGATGAAAGCACTAGTTCAAATTGAATAAAAGCAAAAGTGGTAAAAGAAGACACAATCTATAGTTGTTCGGCAAAATCTCCTACCTAAGTCCACTTTAATCTTTTATTAGTTGTTCTCTCTCTGGATTACAGCTAGTTTTCTTAGATCTCACCACAGTCAAGTGGATCTCAGATTTTTAATAGAGTTTCTTGGTTGTTTGTGAGTAACTAATACTAAGAATTTGCCAATCTAAGTCCTGGAACAACAAATAGTTGTATCCTTGGCGACGTTAATGGGGGAGAGGTTAGATGTGAAGAAATAACAGAGTCTCCATGGTCAGAGAATCCATATCCCGCTTTGGTTGCTCATTGACTTGTATTTATAGATGAAACATTCATGTTGGGCTAGAAGTCAAGTTGGAGCAGAGTCCAGATGTTGGCCAGAAGAAGTGTGCAAAGTTGCAGAACCTACCGAGTTATTTAAACATGTCGGTACCGACATGTGTCCTTTGCTCCAAATTCTTCGCTTTCTCTTGCATTCTTCTTCTTACATCTTCTAGTTGTGTCCTACGTAGTTTTCATTGATCATTGGTTGATTTTGATGATCACTCCTTCATTGCTTGGCTTATCTGCTGTTTTAGATGTTAACTCTTCAACTCTTAAGATATGTTGTCCAAAACTACTGGAAATCACTTGAGCACTCATGGAAGAGGTAGACAATGACTTGTGTGAAATTGTAGAGGTTGGATGTGGAGCAAAACAAGTTGGCACCGACATGAACAAGTCGGTACCAAGTTGTCTCCTTAGCATGTTTTTGGTTGGAATTTTCACGAGCTATTTCCTTTGTTAATTTGAGTACGCTTTCCAGATTTCACGTTGCATCGTCTTCATTTGTATCTTCTAAGTCCAGTTGAAATCAGCTTTGCTAAAAAGTGAGTTAACATTTGCCCCCAAAGTATGCCTTTCAAATGTAAGGGGTGATTTGCTCAAGAACAAGTTCCAGTAATCAGTCTTCGATACTTGAGCTTCCAACTGCCTCAATCTTGGTGAATCGTCCAGTTCCTTCGAATCCTCTTGTCAATCACGGGCTGCTCCAAACTTATTACATTAAGACTCTAGACTTTGCTTAAGTGTAGTTTATACCTCACCATCATTCTGATTTCATTCGTAGTTATTACATCACATATCAAAATCGCACTGTGTTCATCCGTGATTTATATGTTTTGTTCTAATTACAAGGTGTTCAAATCCTTTCATTAAATCTACATCCATTCTAAGGTTGGACCTCCCTAGATCATTTTATATTCAATTTAACATGCGATCTATCTGGATCGTTTATCATTTAGGTTAAGAGGGCGATCTCCCTGGATCGTTTAATGTTTAATTTAAGATGGATAACCTCTTTGGATTGTTTAATGTTTAATTTAAGGGGGATGATCTCTCCAGACCGTTTATTGTCCAATCTATGGTTTCGATCTCTCCATATCCTTACCGATACTGCTTGCTCTTCGGTAAAGGAACTCAACGACCAATTAAGCCCATCTGCCCACTCTCCGTTGAGGGGACTTACTTTTCGTACAAGCCCACCACTCGCTCTTTAACAATGGAGCTTCCACCTTGCAATCCAGTTCCGTCTCTCCAGATGGGACTTAAAGCAATCAGTATCAGTCATCACATTCAATGTGCTTTTTTCAAAATTCCAATATTCAAATCAAATCAAAGAAAAAACCAGAAACCCTAAGTGTTCATCACAGACACCTAACTCATAGTGTGCCTAGAGACAATTCTTGTATCGTACATGTATCTAGAGACAAATTTTGATCTCGTACACGTGTAAGTGGTCCGAGGTTATTATCTCCTAAGTGCTCATCACAGGCATCTGACTCAGTGCATGCCTATTGACCACTCGGGATCCCATACATGTGTAAGCGGCCAAAAGTTATTATTGTCTTTATTGCTAAATAAGAAAAGTAAAGTGCAAGAAAAGAAATGAAAAAGCAGAGTGCATGAATAGGGATCGACTCCCGTTCATTCCGATCATAAGATTTCAAGTCCCGGACCAAATCCCTGATTGTTCCATTATGCATTTGCTACAGATGGTGGTTGCTACAGCTACACTAATGCAATTTGGTTTCTCACATAGTGTTGTAACTGGTTGCTCCAAAATAGTTCTTCTATCAGATCCTGAAGACGTCAATGCTCATTTGGTTCATGTCCATCCAACTCAAGGAAGATGCAAAATTCTCCAGATCTTTTCTTCCGATCGGTAGGTTCCCTTCTTGTAGGCTTTCTATAGGGAATTTTCTCCGTATTTTCTAGATATATCCTCTTTAAGGTCTCAGTCAGATCAGTGTAGGAAAAGAATTTCGACTCCCTCCTTTGTCATTTTGTTTCTTTAAAGTCATTATCAACTCTTCTTTTCCCTTTGTCTTTCCCAATTCATGCTCCAAACAATCCCTTGTCATCCAAAACATTAATTTCAGCATCCTTAACTTCAACGTCTTCTTGATGCAAATATCTCTCAACTTCATAGTAGAATTCCAACAGGTGGATCCCTTTCCAGTGCACCTTTGAAGTCGGTCTTACTCGCGACTCCAGATACTATCGCCATGAGGATTAATGATGGATCCTTTAACACTCCACCTCTATACCTATATTTACCAAGAGTATTACTAAGAATACCATTGAGTAATATGGAGAATGAGGTGGTGTGGATGAAATACATGTGAATATAGTAGGATCTTATTCACCATAGAGGAAGGGTGAATAAGGTGATACTAATAATAATAAAAATTAATACGGAAATAAAAGAAATAACATAAAATAATGCAGAAGAGATCATACAAAAATTTACCCAGCTTCGGCAAAACCCTGCCTACACGCTGCCCCCAAAGTATCTACTAGAAATTAAGTAGTCAGACGCTTAAACACATAAACTTGCAACACCCGCTACTTGACTAACCTAACTTTACACTCAAAACCCTGCCACAACTCAGCCATTGAGTTGCGAATTCTCAAACTACGCCCCGTAGTTTGTACCCAGTCATACAACTAGAAAATTACCCAGTTTTAAAAGGAAATTCAAAATAAAAAACAAAACCCTATTTTTAAAATTAAAGCCCAACACAATTTAAAATGAGATCGGCCCAATTTGTAAATAAAAGAAGACTTCCTCTTTTCTTTAGTTTTTGTGGCCGCTCCCTTTTGTTTCTTCGTTCCTCTTTAAAAGCTAGTGTTTTTCCAAAATTGAAGTCTCTGTTTAGAAATTTGATCGATTGAGAATATGCTTCCACTTGATTGGCTATGTCGATCGATCCCTTGGCTTTGATAATGTTGCGGCTTCTCCAATTGTCGAGCTCGAATGCGCTATGTTATTTTTTGATTTGATTATGCTCGACTTCGACTGATTTGAGTTTTGAATATATTCTCTGATTTGTTCTAAATATGCTCACTGATTTTAGTCTCGAACTCGAATGCTTCTATGCCGATGATATGATTGAGTTATATAAGGATGAAGAACCTAAATTTACGTTCGTATTTTCGAGTTTGAATTTTTCATGAATTGCGCTTGTTCATCCGACCTTTGCTTGAGTGCTTGTGATGAATTGTTGACTTGTTCGTGTTGAATTTGCTTGAATATTTTTTTTGTCGGTTCCGTTCATTACTCCTTTGACTTCGGCCCTTTGAATTTTGAGATGATCTGGATTTTCAAGCTATGACTTGTTTTGCAACTCTATTCAAACTGCTTCAGCGTAATTTATATTGAATGGTTCATCATGTTTTACTTGCGAGTTCCATTCTTTGCTGGCTGCGACTTTGACATTTAAATTAGTGGTATACTTGACTTTCATCGAACTGCACTGATTTGTTTGAACTGCTAAATATGTGATCATTTCTTTTGTAAACTCCTGCTTCATTGAGTTCATGTTTGAATGATTTGGTTTGCATTTAAATTGTCTAACTGCCTGAACTTGTGTTTGTCTAGTGTGTGTTATGTTGCTTATTTGTGGCCTTGTTTTATACTTGTAGTCATATTGTCATGTGTGTTCATGTGGTCTTGTAGTCTAGGCCTGCTTCTTTGAGTGTGTTGATCGTGCCATGTTGTTTTGGTCTACATTGTGTGGTTGGTCTTCATTTGCTTCGAGCTCAATTGAGGTCTTGTTGCATGTTGTCATTTAGGCAGTTGTTATTTTGAACTCTTGACCATTGCATTGAACTTGAGAGCTTCTGTTGTCATTTCTGTGTGGAGCTTTTGCCTTTATAAATTTGGAGTCTTGTTCCACTGCTTTGATCCGAGTCTTCATGTAATTGGATTTATGTACATTTGGATTTGAAGTCTTGTGCCATGCCAATGTTTCATGTTAACTTATATGTGTTCATGTCCTCAATTCTAGTTGTTCATGCCTTCTTGCTTTGTTGCACTTTGATTTTGTTGCTCCTGGTCTCTATTGCAATTGAGTCTAGTTCATGTTTTCATGTTGGTTTTGTTACTGTGCTTGTGTCGGTCTGGTCAATTTAGTTTTATGGCAATCATTTTGGTCTCTCCACGTATATACATATATGCATACATGTATGTATATATGTGTGTGATGGCTATGCTTTCTTGTGTGTTGCTCAAGACCATTTCAGTGAACTTGTTTTATTGCTGGTTGCTCCATTTCGTTTTAGTCTGGTACAATTGTGTTCATTACTATTTGGTTCCACTTGCATACTTGTATGTGTGTGGTTTCATGTCTTCATTGATCTGGGTTGCCTATACATTTTATGGTCTGGGTTCATTGAGTGTTGTACCACTGGCTTGGTTGAACCCCTTTAAACTGTTTGAACATGTTTTCTTGGTGATCATTGTTTTCTCTGAATGTATTCATATCCATGTTGTTGTCTTATTCCACTTGGAGTCTGATTGGGTTGCATGTGTACATTTGTTTGCACCTGATTTGAATCCACCATTTGGTTGGGTTTGACCTTGTGCTCACATGTCCCTGCAATTTTAAGCAAGTGTATATCGGTGTTCACGGCCTTGTGGCATGTACATACACTGTGCATGTCATAAGTTGTTCGTATATGATGAATTAAAAATAAATGATGACGAACAACCCAAATAACTGAGGCAAACAATATTTTCAAACACACACTTCATTTTACACTGCAAAAATATTTCTTTTTCGACTTTACTGCGTCAGTGTTTATTTTGCGGATAATTTAGATGTTGGATACAAACTTGTATAGAGTTGAAGATCAAATTTGAGTGTTGAGTGAATTATGTAGTGAGGTGAATCATGTATGAAAAATTGTATTTTGAAAATCGTGTTATAACTGAAATTGTATTGTAATCGACAATGTGTAAATGTATAGTGAGAGCTTAAATTTGTACTATTCGAATTTGTAATAAAATATTTGTTTGAATAAAATATTTGTTTGAATATGAATTCCGTGTTATTTATTTTATTCAACAAATATTTATTTAATTATGTTAAAAATAAAATAGTACAATAACAAATACATTTAAACGAATATATATATGTTTATTATCATCAGACAAAAATCATAGGCTATTGTTTTCTACAATCTCCCCCTTTTGATGATTACAAACATATATTAAGATTTTGACTCTATTAAATGTATTTGGTTTTGATGAATTCTATTTGCTCCCTCTATTTGAATGCTCCCCCTATAACAAAGCTCCCCCTTCACCTATGCATGAAAATAAAAAAGAGTATATGCAATGAACCTAGATGCAAATAAAAATATATGACTTATTTTCCAAAATCTTAATTTCTCTCTCCCCCTTTTGTTATCAGCAAAAGGGTAATAGTATTAGAAAATAGAGTTAAACTGATAGATATTAATTCAACATTAATACCTAATCGAGTATAAATATTAAATTTGAATAAAAAAAATCAAACAAAAATCATAAATACTCAGTTAGGCGCATATTCCGTTTTAGAGTGATAGGGGTGATGTTGGTATATAAAACCATATAGTTGTATCTATTTGTGGTATATTTATGATAGGAATTTGAATACTTACTAACCATGCATAACCGTTAGGACTTTTAAATGAGATTAGTAGTATTCCCATTTTTTTAAGAAAAAATAAATTTCGAGTATCTTCTAACCACGCATAACCGTGAGGACTTTTAAATGGGATTAGAATCAACTCGTCTATTTAATAATCAATTTTGATATGTGTTCCATACATGCATAACCGTGAGGACTTTTAAATTAGAATGAAAGCACATAATCAAAGATTCCAAATAATTCACCCATGCATAACCATGAGGACTTTTAAATGAGAGTGAATACTTTTGGATATTATTATTCCTAATTAATTTAAAAAATGAACAATTTCCTATTTAAATACCACATTTTGACATACTATATTGGATTTGATGAGTGATGGTCGTTAGAAATATGATAGAAATAGAGATGGTCATGGAGTTTTTACCAACCAAAGTTATTACAAATTTTGTTTAAATTTTTAAAGAAATTTACTACATATACCGTCTCAAGTCATAATGTATGATTAATATCAACACTCATCACATTTTTTCAGTCACTATTTATCTTTTCGATAATCAGTAGGGAGTCAGATTAGTTAATATTCATTTAAGATCAAATCCAATAATAAATATAAAATCAAATTTAAAAACCAAATTTCTGAAATGCCTAAACTGAGATGAAGTCAACATAAACTATTTTCTGAAAGGGGTTTTGAAAAAATGTCTGCCAATTGAAAATTAGTTGAAATGAATTTTTGCAGATATTTTCTTTGTGAATGTGATGCATCTGACGAATGTCTCAACATAAAACACGTTCCACTAGTACTTTTCTATCAACTAGGCTACCAGTGTAATCTGCATCTGAATTCCCCTTTGACTCAAAGTTATCAGATATATACCAAAGAAAAAACCATGAGATGTGCAACAAGTACCTTATAATCCTTTCACAGCTTTTAAAATGTGATTCCTTTGGATTTTACTGAAACCGTTCATATAAACAAACTAGTGAACATAGTGTCAGGTCTAGAAGCAGTAAGATAAACAAATATATCCACGTGTATCTAGAGTAATCATCAACCATTACAAAACAACATCTCTTACCACCTAAACTTGCAATATCGTTAGTCCAAACAAATCTATATGAACTAGTTCAAGGACTCCAGAGGTACTTACAGTGCTCTTGGCATAAAAAGATAATTGGTCAATAATTTTGCATAAATCAGAATCAAAATCAACATTCATTTCCTTATCACATAACTGGCTGATTTAAATCAGATTATGGTGCAGATTTTCAACATATAATATATCGTTCAAGATAACTATACCATTACCTATTTTACCTTTACCGATAATATTTCATTATTGTTGGTTCCCATTATGACTCTACCACCATTGTACTAGGCTAAGGAACTTTAATTTGTCGCTCGTCATGTGCCTGGAACAGCCAGAATCCAGGTACCACTTTTGTTGTCCCTTAGCATGCCACCACACCTACATAAGGAAAGATTTTTTTGACCTATTTGTTTTTATAGGTCCATGGTTCTTAGTGGCAAATGATTTTGAAAAATAAGTTTTTGTAGACCCAAGACAATCTATATTTGTTCCTTTCAGCACCAAGATTTGTTTGACTTTAAGGAATTTTACATTCGTGCCTTTGGGAACCCAAATTGGAAAGGTTTTCATGTGCTTGGGTCTATACCAGTAATTGTTGTGATTGTGTCCAATTTTTCCACAAATCGTGCATTTGGAATTGACTTTATTAATTTCGCTTCTAACACGTTCAGATTGAGTATACCCAAGTCCTTATCTAACAGTATTGACAGTTTGTTTCCCTAATAACATATTTAGTTATTTTTCTCCTTTAGAGAATTTCTGTAAAGTTGTAGACAATTGTTGGACTTGTGTTTTGAGATATTCATTTTCATTCAATAACAGAGTGCACTTTTTAATAGAATTTTCTCTCTTAGTATTTTCACTTTCTTTCAAAATCAGAATTTCATGTTCAAGCGATTTAATTTTAATTTCTTCTTCAATTGATGGACACTTATCACACTTAGGGAACTTATTTTGATAGTTTTAACCAATTGATCAAGCTGCTTATTTAGTTCTATCAAACTGTCTCTTTGTGATTCAATTTTAACGTACTTCTCCCTAAGTCTTTCAAAACAGCCATTTACCTCATGAAAATATATAAGTAATTCCAAATGAGTAAGTTTTGATACCTCGCTTGGCTCGTCATCATCGCTGTCACTTATTTCTCCATGAAAACACAGTTTTGTTTTTTCACTCTCACTGCCAGTGCTTTCATCTTTATCTTCATCACTTTCATCCCAAGTGGCTGCAAAACTTCTCCTCTTCGGTTTCTTTCCTTTGCTGAGTCGATTTTGAGGGCAATGGGCTTGATATGACCAGTTCTATTGCTGTTGTGGAAAATGATCTCCTGCTTTATTGAGTTGTCTAGAATTTTGACGAATCCGCTCTTCAGTTTTTGATTTAGGGCAGGATTTCCATATTTGCGGTTCCACCTTTGGAATCTCTTTATTATCAGTGCCAATTCAGCTGCTCCATCATCGTCGTCGTCGTCATCACATTCTGTTGTTCCTTTGAGAGCTATTGATTTCTTTCGCGTATCACCTCCTTTGCGTTCTTCATTGAATTTGATTTCTAGCTCATAAGTGGTAAGATTTCCGATGGGTTCTTCAACTTTAATTTGTTTCAAATCTTTTGATTCTTGAATGGCAGTAACTTTTTCTTCAAAATTTCATGGTAGCATTCTGAGGATTTTTCGTACTATTTCCAATTCTGTGTATGGTTTTCTGAGAGCTTTTGATTTGTATACGAGATTAGAAAGTCATCCATACATTTCTTTGACACTTTCATCCTTTGCCATTGTGAAGTTCTCGTATTCGCTACTGAGCATGGCAAGGCGAGTTTCTTTGACTTGGGAGGTTCCTTCATGAGTCACTTTAAGTGTGTGCCAAATTTCCTATGCAATTAGACAGTGTGAGACACTGTTAAATTCAATTTGATCTAAAGAACAAATAATAGAAATCATAGCTTTAGCGTCAGCATTCTATAGTTTATTTTCAAGATATGTCCATTGATCCATCGGTTTTTCAATTTCTTGATTATCTACCACTATAGTTGGTGTCCTATATCCTGTTTCAACAATATTCCATGCATCAATGGTTTTCAGAAATATTTTCATTATATTTTTCCAATATGCGTATTCACCATTGAACATAGATGGTCTAACTATGGACTGACCCTCAGCAAAAGCATTATTAAAAGAAGCCATTTAAAAAATCAAATTTTTAATTGAAAGAAATTTTTTTAATTTTTAATAAAAAATGGTTTTTTTTCCTAGCTCTGATACCACTTGTAGGATCGTTTTCATCCTAGAGGGGGAGGGGGTGAATAGGGTGATACTAATAATAATAAAAATTAATACAGAAATAAAAGCAATAACAGAAAATGGTGTAGAAGAGATCACACAAAAATTTACCCAGCTATGGCAAAACTCTGCCTACGTGCTGCCCCCAAGGTTTCTACTAGAAATTAAGTAGTCAAACGCTTACACATGTAAACTTGCAACACCCGCTACTTGGCTAACCTAACTCTACGCTCAAAATCCTAACACCACTCAGCCACTGAGTTGCGAATTCTCAACCTACGCCCCGTAGTTTGTACCTAGTCACACGACTAGAAAATTATACAGTTTTAAAAGGAAATTCAAAATAAAATATAACCTAGAAAAACAAAACCCTATTTTAAAATTAAAGCCCTGCACAATTTAAAATGAGACTATCGCAATTTGTAAAAAAAGAAGACCTCCTCTTTTCTTTAGTTTTCGTGGTCGCTCCCTTTTGTTTCTTCGTTCCTCTTCAAAAGCTAGGGTTTTTCCCAAATTGAAGTCTCCGTTTAGAAATTTGATCGATTGAGAATATGCTTCCACTTGATTGGCTATGTCGATCGATCCCTTGGCTTTGATAATGTTGCGGCTGCTCCAATTGTCAAGCTCGAATGTGGTACGTGATTTTTCGATTTGATTATGCTCGACTTCGACTAATTCGAGTTTTGAATATAGTCTCTGATTTTTTCTAAGTATGCTCACTGATTTTACTCTCAAACTCGAATGCTTCTATTTTGATGATGTGATTGGGTTATATAGGGATGAAAACCCTAAATTTACGTTTGTATTTTCGAGTTTAAGTTTTTCGTGAATTGCACTTGTTCACCCGATCTTTGCTTGAGTGCTCGTGATGAATTGATGACTTGTTTGTGTTGAATTTGCTTGAATATTTTTTTAGTCAGTTCCGTTCATTACTCCTTTGAAGTCGGCCCTTTGAATTTTGAGATGATCCTGATTTTCTGGCTATGACTTGTTTTTCAACTCTATTCAAATTGCTTCACCATAATTTATATTGACTGGTTCATCATGTTTTACTTGCGAGTTCCATTCTTTGCTGGCTCCGACTTTGACATTTAAATTTGTGGTATACTTGACTTTCATTGAACTGCACTGATTTGTCTGAACTGCTAAATGTGTGATCATTTCGTTTGTAAACTCCTACTTCATTGAGTTCATGTTTGAATGATTTGGTTTGCATTTAAATTGTCTAACTGCCTGAACTTGTGTTTGTTTGGTGTGTGTTATGTTGCTTATTTGTGGCCTTGTTTTATACTTGTAGTCATGTTGTCATATGTGTTCATGCGATCTTGTAGTCTAGGCCTGCTGCTTTGAGTGTGTTGATCGTGCCATGTTGTTTTGGTCTACATTGTGCGGTTGGTCTTCATTTGCTTCGAGCTCAATTGAGGTCTTGTTGCATGTTGTCATTTAGGCAGTTGTTATTTTGAACTCCTGACCATTGCATTGAACTTGAGAGCTTTTGTTGTCATTTCGGTGTGGAGCTTTTGTCTTTATAAATTTGGAGTCTTGTTCCACTGCTTTGATCTGAGTCTTCATGTAATTGGATTTATGTACATTTGGATATGAAATCTTGTGCCATGCCAATGTTTCATGTTCACTTGTATGTGTTCCTATCCTCAATTCTGGTTGTTCATGCCTGCTTGCTTTGTTGCACTTTGATTTTGCTGCTCCTGGTCTCTATTGCAATTGAGTCTGGTTCATGTTTTCATGTTGGTTTTGTTACTGTGCTTGTGTGGGTCTGGTCACTTCAGTTTTATGGCATTCATTTTGGTCTCTCCGTGTATAAACATATATACATGCATGTATGTATATATATGTGTGTGATGGCTATGTTTTCTTGTGTGTTGCTCAAGACCATTTCATTGAACATGTTTTATTGCTGGTTTCTCCATTTCATTTTAGTCTGGTACAATTGTGTTCATTACTGTTTGGTTCCACTTTCATACTTGTATGTGTGTGGTTTCATGTATTCATTGATCTTGGTTGCCTATACAATTTATGGTCTGGGTTCATTGAGTGTTGTACCACTGGCTTGGTTGAACCCCTTTGAACTATCTAAACATGTTTGTTTGGTGATCATTGTTTTCTTTGAATGTATACATATCTGTGGTGTTGTCTTATTCCACTTGGAGTTTGATTGGGTTTCATGTGTACATTTGTTTGCACCTGAGTTGAATCCATCATTTGGTTGGGTTTGACCTTGTGCTCACTTGTCCCTGCAATTTTAAGCAAGTGTATATCGGTGTACACGGCCTTGTGACATGTACAGTGATACGTTGTGCATGTCACAAGTTGTTCGTGTATGATGAATTAAAAATAAATGATGACGAACAACCCAAATAACTGAGGCAAACAATATTTTCAAACACACACTTCATTTTACACTGAAAAAATATTTCTTTTAAATTTTACTGCGTCAGTGTTTATATTGCGGATAATTTAGATGCTGGATACAAATTGGAATAGAGTTGAAGATCAAATTTGAGTGTTGAGTGAATTATGTAGTGAGGTGAATCATGTATGAAAAATTTTATTTTGAAAATCGTGTTATAATTAAAATTGTATTGTAATCGACAATGTGTAAATGTATTGTGAGAGCTTAAATTTGTACTATTCGAATTTGCAATAAAATATTTGCTTGAATAAAATATTTGTTTGAATATGAATTCTGCGTTATTTATTTTAATCAACAAATATTTATTTAATTATGTGAAAAATAAAATAGTACGATAACAAATACATTTAAACGAATACATATATTTATTTATTATCATCAAACAAAAATCATAGACTATTGTATTCTACAAATATTCCCTTGAACCAACACTGAATATGTTTTTTAATATAAAAATCACTCACCTTGATGTAAAAAATCTCGGTATAAAGCAATAAACATGTGTGGTGCCCAAGGATAAAACAATACATAATATAATAATAAGTTACAAAGAACACAAAATCATCAATGCATCGATAACAATAGAATACATTACATAAATCTGGGACAAAAGTCAAATTCCCATTAAATCTCAATTATTTTTAGGATAAATCCAATACATCTAATCCAACATGTTATACATATACGAGTCCAAAATACAATATACAATACACCTAGTCATACAATCTCCAACTAAGCCCAATAAGCAAATCTGGTCACATAGTCACTGTACCTGAAATGTCTCAGACTGACCCGAGTATTATATGAATAATAAATGGGTCAAACTATGTCTTGATCCAATGGTGAGAATATAAATAATATCTCAAGGAATAATGTGCATAGCATGATAAGAAATTGATCCAAAGGAATAATAAAACATCCATGACACATTAAACAACATCTATAATCCATCAAACATCAAAACATCCATCAAATATCATAACACCATCATGCACATCACACAACATACATCAAAAATCCATTACAAACATCACACATCACACATCACACATCATACACATATACACATCACATATCACACACAACATCTATCGCAAATAGCACACGAACATAAAATATTCATATTTATTTAGCAGTACTAAATTTATTCCGTTTATTCTTCATTTTTATTTTCATTACTGCTACTACTATTATATGTGCTGTTGGTATTGCTACTACCAGAAGCCGACTTTACACTTGAGCCTCATGGCTTCTCACGTGCAAAAGGAGAGCCTACTCGTAATACTTTTGTAAGCATCCTTACTAGTCTTTAGCTGCACAATAAATGCAAGTCGCTATCTCACCTCCTTACCATCTCTTTCCTCGCTCCCATCAAGCTCCTCGCCTCATTTCAAATACGTCCCGTTGGTCTATGCAGCAGACTGTGACCACACGATGAAGGGGCTATGTCACTACAACTTCATCGGGGAGCAAATCCATGGTTGGTCAAACTTGGATGGAGCTAGCAAAAACTTCTGGCTATCGCATCCTCGTTGGGACTTCGTACTCCTCGTTCCACTCAAAAGCGAAGATAATCATATTGCCGCTTTAAAATAAAATAAGTAGTAATATAATTTACCTCACAGGTCAAATCAGAAATCCAAGTAATATTGATCAATATGGGTGTATAATATAGAATAATCCATCAACATCCAAATATCAAATACTCGGTCCTTAATGAATTACTCGACATTATACTTGTGTTAAGTAAATAAATACACCCCATACGGACATCCCATGGCGCCCGGTGATATATAATTATATAAATGACACCCTCAATTAATCAACATTAAATAAATTTCTGCTTCATGTATTAAATCACTCCCGCTTAAATCGCTTTTCTACTTATTATTTTTCAATTTTATCATTTTATAATTTAACACAACGATTAATTATAACTTCATCTCAGTCGTAACAAACCATCAACAATCATCCATACACACATCTGTATATTATTCGAAGAATGATTAATGAGATGATGGGTTTTGTTTTAAATACATTTCACTTCATTTTCTTCCTTTTATATAAAAATACTTAAATTTAATTTTACATCAAAAATCTCTTTTATTTATTTTCCTCTTTTTTAAAATAAATGACTCGCATCTAATTTAAAATCCAAGTTTTAAAACAATTTATTTAGTTTCAAAGAAATCTTTATTCAAACTCGATAATAAATTCTTAACACCTCAAAAATACTTTCTCTTTAAATATTCACTTTAATGTTATTTAAAATACTTCAAGGGAGTTTATATCTTCAAAATACCTTTAAAACCTCTAATCCATAAAATATTCTCAATTCAAAATATTTTCAAACCCAAGCATACCACTTCAAAATAATTATTTAAAATCCTCATTTATTTTCAAACACTTCATTTAAAGCTATTAATCAATCAAAAAAATATTTATTACTTCCAAAATTTCACTTCATATTAAATCCCCATAAATAGAAAATTTCATTCAATAAAATAAAATAAATTACAATCATCTTGCAATTACTTCAAATCATTATTTTATAAACTTTTCTTCTTTAAATTCAAATTATTCTTCACTTTAAAAATATATATATCAAACTTCATTTCATAAATAACCACTAAATATTTTATAATCATTGGTAAATAAAAATATAAATCTTCAAAATTCTCTTATTTTATCAAACCCCAAAATTCATCATTTCCTAAAATAATTTCCATTTACAAACCTCAAAATTATTTCATTCATTAATATTTTTTCAAATTTATCACTCTTTCAAATTCTCCATTAATCCAATAATCTCAATATTAAATAAAACATCGCTCCAAAATTCACTATTTGTTTTAAATAATTTATTTTATTCAAAGTCACATCTTTTAATTTATTTTCCACTTTTCCAAACAAATTTCAAATACCATTCAATAATTTGCAATTGAACAAATTACTACTCAAACAATAACAACCCTCCAACTATAATAGTCGAAATAACAAGTAATCGTGGTTCAGGGCACCATTCCATCCAATTCAAGTAACAACAAAAATCAAACATCAATCATCAACAAACATCCAATTCCATCTAATAACCAATGATCCATCTAATCAAACAAAACAAACAATATATCAGAGAATACATATCAAACAAAAAGAAGTAGACATAGTTGTGAGTGAGATTAACTCACCTTAATTGCATGCACCACTTCGTAGCATTGTTGTTAATAATCACAACCTCTGTCGTTCATCGTCAGATGTGCTATCATCAGCCATAGTCAAGCTCCAGCATCGCTCACCCTTCAACCATTCCACTCGCTCGAACGCCCCTTCACCAAATCGCTAGCAACCACCACACTCAGCCACTCCAGGTCTCTCACTATACTAATTTCAATCACACAAACCACCACTCAGAACCTGACTTCACTTAGCACCACCTCATCACCGCAGCCATGCTCAAGCTCGTTATCGCCTCCAGAAAAATGCTCTCACCTCTAGGTCAATTGCACTTTCAAGCACATCTAGGTTGCGATACCGCACACCATCAGGTCGGGACCCTTTTACACTTTTGCGCGTGATAACCCAGGTCGTGTTGACCTTGCTTTTAGTCGTGGAAGACACCGTGAGCTCCCCCCTCAACTCCATCGAACGTCGCCAAGCCTAATCGCCTTCGTGCGATCCCTTTTTTTTCAAATTAATGGAACATAGTTTCTGATTTGGGATATAGGGTTAGAAGAAAAATAAGTTAATACGGGTTTGTGGGTTGGAGTCGAGAAGTAGGGAGAATATTCTAGAGAAAGGAAGAAAGAAAGGATTAAAACAGGCCGTTTGGGCCTATTTATTTTGCGTTGGATTCTAATTTAATACTTTGTCCAATTATTTTCTCTTAACTCTTCTTTTAACAACTTATTTAATTTATTTACAAACTTACTTCAATTTAATTTTTATTGATTTATACTTCATTGTCCAAAATATATAACGATAAACGCTCAATTTTCTTCACTTCGATATTTGTTTACTTCTATTTTAAAATATTAATTATCAAATCTCAAATTTAACATTTTTATTTTATTAAAATTCGCTTCTTTATATGGCATAGAAAGCCGGGCTGCAACAGATCCGGCTTGTCAACTGCCTCTATTGCTGTATTGAATCTTTTTAAATAGCTTCTCAAGGTCTCTCCGGGCCTTTGTCTTACGCTTGACATCATAATTACATTCTTCGACCGCGAGACGTGAACTCTGAACTGTCTTAAGAATCTACTTATCAATTTGGTCCATGAGGCAATGGAAACATTCTCCAGTTGTCTAAATCATATCGCTGCCAAGTCCGTTAAGTATAATGGGAAGTATCACTCCATTACCTCCTTAGAAGTACCCAACACTTCCATATGTCAGATGTATCTCATTAGGTGAACCGACAGATCTGTCTTTCGGTCATTCATTTCCAACGTCGAAAGCTTGAAATCGGAAGGATTTCTTGCATTCTGAATATTAGACGTGAATGGATTCCTTTTCACCTCCTCCAAACCCTATATAGGGGTCCTCCTTTAATTATTCTTCTTACTAACTCAACAATTCGGTTTTCACCATCTAACGAAGGCCTTCATCCAAAAGTGATATTCTACCCCTACTCCTATAAGGAATTCCTGCATATACTTTAGCGTGTACTCCACTAGTTGTACATTAGCGTTCTATCCTGCTCCTTTAGTTTCATTATGTCCTCTGTTCCGATAAGGTAGCTCTAGCATATATTCCTCCGGTTATTGTGCATTTGCATTCTGATTTGCATTTCTGGTTCCAGCATTATCCATTCCCAGCATCTCAGTAGTCACACCAACATTTCCTCTAATATAATTCTCTCAACACCGAGGTTATTGGTACCTAGCTGTTCTGTTGGTGGGGGCATTGTTCATGTTTGCTCCGCTCCAACTCTAGGTGCTCCTACATTAGCTCCTTGTCCTTAGTTCTGAATTCCTGTTGCTCTAGCTATTTCTTGTTGTCCCATCCTTTGGAAAAATCTTTCCAACATCTCTTATTGTCTACTTACCATCCCATCTTGCATCTCCTTCATCATTCTCTCCATCACTTCCTTAGTCACATAGATGGATTTGTGAGAATTTGAGAATACCTCCTGGTTAACCCCACGCTCTAGTTGACTTGCTTCGGTTTTAGATCTAGTATTAGGCCTATTATCTTCTTCAATCTTAGATTCAAGCTTTAAATTTTCAAATATTGCTTTGTTCTCAATGAAAGCACCAAAATGTTAACCCAAAAAATGGATCAACATCTACCAATCAGATGAAACACTAGTTCATATTAAATAAAAGCAAAAGCGGTAAAAGAAGATATAATTTTTATAATGGTTCGATGTAATCTCCGGCCTACGTCCACTTTAATCATTTATTAGTTGTTCTCTCTCTAGATTACAACTAGCTTTTTTAGATCTAACAACAATCAAGTGAATCTCAGATTTTACAATAGAGTTTCTAGATTGTTTGTGGTTACCACTACTAAGAATTTGCTGATCTATGTCCTAGAATAGCAAATAGTTTTTTCCTAATTGAATTTAACAGAGGAGAGGTTAGAGGTGAAGAAAAGTAGAGTCTTTATGGTCAGAGAATCTAGATCCCAATTTGGTTGCTCTTTTGCTTGTATTTATAGGGGAGATAGTCGTATTGGGCCAGAAGTCAAGTTGAAGTAGACTCTAGATGTCGGCCCAAAGTAGTGTGCAAGGTTGCATATCCTACCAAATTATCTAAACAATGTCGGTACCGACCGATCGTTATTGACATGTGTCCTTTGCTCCAAATTCTTCGCTTTCTATTACATTCTTCTTCTTACATCTTCTAGTTGTGTCCTATGTAGTTTTCATTGATTATCGGTAGATTTTGATGATTGTTCCTTCATTACTTGGCTTACTCTACTGTTTTAACTGTTAACTCTTCAAATCTTGAAATAGGTCATCCAAAATCCATGGAAATCACTTGAGCACTCATGGAAGAGGTAGACAATGACTTGTGTGAAATTATAGAGGTTGGATATGGAGCAAAACTAGTTGGCATCGACATGAACAAGTCTATACCGAGCTGTATCTTTAGCATGTTTTTTGTTGGAATTTTCCCGAGCTAGTTCCTTAGTTCATTTAAGTACGCCTCTAAGATTTTAAGTTGTTTCATCTTCGTTTGGATCTTCTAAGTCCGGTTGAAATCTACTTGCTAAAAAGTGGGTTAATAGAGGCAAACACTAGAAAAGGAGATCTTGTGCATTAATCTAAAATGGAGAACTTCTAATAGGTATGGGTGGAATTGAGTATGCAATAATGGTTGCAAATAACTTTATCGAGTATGGAGCTCAACCTCTGATAATCTCGGACAATGGGTAGTAGTTTGATAGCCCAAAATTCACCAACTTCTATCACAACATGAAATCAGGATAAGCTTTCCTATAGTTCCTCACCTTTAGGCTAATGGATAGGTTGAAGAGGCCAAAAAGGTTCCCCGAACTGACATAAAGGAGCATCTGTAAGATGAGAAGGGAGCTCAGATGGATAATCTACTATTGGACTTTATGTGTATCACATTTCCTACTACAGAACTAGGATGGGATATACTTCTTTTACTTTGGCCTATAATTTACTGGTTATTCTTCTCTTTGAACTATAGTCTCATCTCATAGGAAAATCCATTATGACCCATATGAGAATAGGAAATTTCTAAACATGTCCCTTGATCTGATTGAGGAGAAGCGAATGAGGCTGCACTGGCCAATAGAGGTAAAACGATATAACCCGAGGACAGAGCATCGCCTACTTAAGGAAGGAAACCTAGTCTTGGAGTGAATTTTACTTGGCTGGGAGCACTTGACTTATCTGGTTAGGACTATATTTTATTAGCAGGGTTCTAGAGAATAAAGCCTACATTCTCATCATCGTGGATAAAGTAGTATCTGGGAAAATATGGAATGCTCAAAGCCTCTATTTCATTTTAAGTGCACTGACTATTGCAACTTCATGGACTATGGATAGTGTATTGTCAATCGTTATGGCCTTACCGAGCCTCATAGATGGGGCATGCGAAACCATGTAGAAGACCAGTGCTACCAATCCACTACAAAACAAATAGTATACATCAAACATTGTCCCAATTTCTAGGACATATGGGCAAGGCCGCTGCATACTGGGGGCACCCAACTTTGGTGCATCACGAAAAGCTTGAACAAACCTTTGGCCAGCAATGGTGAGCCATATCAGCCCATGGTCAGTAAATGACCACCAAATTGGTGTTCACCATTGACGATTGGACTCAACCTTCTTGGCCAGCAGTGGTAGACTAAAGTAATCCTTATTCGGGTTTCCACAGCTAATGATCAGCCCCAACCTTCTTGGTCAGCAGCGGTGGACCAGAGTTATCCCTTTTTGGTGTCCATAGTTGATGATTAACCTTTTTGGCCGGTAGTGGTGGACTAGAGTGATCCCTATTTAGGTGTCCACAGCCGACGATTGGCCCTAACGTTCTTGGTCAGCGGTGGCTGAATAGAGTGATCCCTATTCAGGGGTCCATGGCAAATGATTGATCCCAACCTTCTTAGCCAATAGTGGTGAACCAGAGTGATCCCTATTCGGTTGTCCACAGCTGACGATCAACTCCAACCTTCTTGGCCGGTAGTGGTGGACCAAAGTGATCCTAATTTGGGTGTCCACAGCTGACGATCGGGCAAAACCTTCTTGGCTAGCAGTAGTGGACTAGAGTGATCCCTATTCGGGTATCCACAGTTGACAATCGACGCCAACCTTTTTGGATGGTAGTGGTGAACTAGAGTGATCCCTATTTGGATGTCCACAATTGACGATCGGCCCTAACCTTCTTAGCCGATAGTGGTGACCTGGAGTGATCCCTATTCGAGTGTCCACAACTGACAATCAACTCAATCTCCTTATTCGACAATGGTGCATTGGAGTGATCTATTCGGATGTCCATAATTGACGATCAACTCAAACTTCTCACCGATAGTGGTAGACCTACGAGATAACTATTTGAGTGTCCACAACTGACGATCGACTATAAGCTTTTAGGATGGCTCTGGAGAACCCAACTTACCATCAGTTAGGACATATCAGCTACCTAGTTGGTTCACGCCCAACAATCGACTCTGGATTTCTGTCAGCAATGAATAACTTAGCTTGCTCATATTAAAACGTGACTATTGGTTGTACAGCTCAGTGCAAGCAGTCAATATTGGAATTTCCTATGAAGAATATTAATAGATCGACACTAAGGGAAACTTGGTAAAGTATACATGGAATATGTATGTGATAATAAGCAAACTAGAATGTTGGAAGTGCATGAAAACAAATGAGGACATATGTGACCGGATTACAAAGACACTCCACTTGTGTATGTTCACCTTACCATGGTTTTAAATCTCGTATATATCGCCCGAGATCTCCTCCGAGATCTCCTTTTCACACTTAAACGAGACGAGACATGAAATCTCCTCCATATCTCCCTCGACACTCATCTCGTCCGAGATATTCAAATCTCACCTGAAATATGGATTAAAATCTCAATTCGAGATCTCACCCGAAATTATACATTTTTCTTATTTTGCATAATATTTTTTATTTTCATATTGATCCAAAAGAAACTACTCAATCCAATTATAATTTACTAACTTCTTGAACATATTCTTTACTTTTTATCTTAATGAGTCATAGCGAAAGGTTTCACTTCTTTATTTTGTTCAAATAAAAGGATATTATTAAAACATTACCAAATCAATTAAGCTAATCAAGCTACCACTCTTCTAAAAATATTTCTTTTTCCATGTAAATCAAGTATGTTACCATTTTTATTTTTACTAAGAAAGTTATAACCATTAAATAAATTTTTGACACATCAATTTTAGACACATAAGTACATCCGAGATATTCCCGAGATGTATTATAAGACCCGAGATGTCAATCCGAGATATACACCCGATATGTACTCATCTCGTCCGAGATCTCCCCCGATACGAGATAACTTGTGTAAAAATTCTGAGACGAAACATGACCGAAATCCGACATTTAAAACCTTGCACCTTACCGAACTTATCGATAAACGATCCTGTGAAAATATGCTGAGGGAAAAGGAAGAGTTGAGGGAAGAGCTAGCAAAATAACACATAACTACTTCACCAGTATGCTCACCATGTCGAACTTGTCAGTGATGGGCCTTGTACAAGTGCATGGGGAAACACTAACAGATTGCTAACAAGCTAATAGCTAAGCAATGTACTACACAAACATACTGCAATAATTAATCCTAATCAAGTATGTTAATTTCATTTATAATTTCTATACGATAGATATGAACTTGTGTAAGTGTTCATACAAGAAGTATAAAGTATGGGCCAAGAGAAGCATTAATCATATAAACTACTTGCCCTACCAAACTTGTTGATGATTGATCCCATACAAGCAAGCATGTAATTATTAGAAAGGTTGCTAATGGAACAAGCAACCGAGTAATCATGTGGAAAAAACATATCGTGATCACTAGTAAGAAAAAGGAGAATTTGGGCATGAATAAATATCAGAAGCAACAACGCATAAACATCAAAACAAGATTAGCTTCACAACACAGGCACATGGTCAACCCATGTTTGAAACTTCAAAAGAAACCACTAGCCTAGCCAAACATTTTAGTGATTGACCTACATGGCGGTGATGAAGGAATCACTAGTGGAACAACTTGGCAATCACATAAGAAAAATACATCGCAACCACCAGTCTTAATTGGCCAAACTACAATCAATGCAACAAAATACACCTCGTCAAATCCGTGGGCCATGGACACTGTATATTCCTATCCGTAGGGCACTTTGACATTCTTGATACGTTCAAACAATGACACGCAACCCTAAGGATGCAGAGGCATGGAGGTTGAACTAAAGGGAGAAAAAGACTATTGGACAGAGAGGAAAACTAGTGGGAGACATGCTAGATGATTATACTAATAAAAAGGAATGAACTATGAGCGTCACGCTGATAAAAGAAGTCTTGGAACAGTCAACAAGATTTTCCCCTAGTAAACAAGGCTCTGCAACATGTTAGCAGTGCAAAACTTATAAAAAGGATGGGACAAGGATATAGATGTTTGAGGTTCGAGATAACCATTGCATGAGAAAAAACTTTGGATGAAAAAACACACTTTGTATTCTATGAAAGTATGCTTTATGGAGTAAGCGTTGTGGCACTTTTTCCCATAGCATGGTGAATATAAAAAGATGTTAAGAAGCATAGAAACGACCGGAAGGTGCATAATAAATGCATCTAGGTCAATACCGCGTCCCAATGCGAACCACGGATTGGAAGATATGATCATCTTAAAATTTATCCATCATCTAACCGACTCGAGCCTCACATTGGAAATCTGCTGCTTAATTCAGGTAAATGGAACATTCGGAGGCATTGGAATACTTTACTCAATGATACGAAACTATTGATCCAAGTTTCATTCAATTCTGACTTGAAATTAAGGGGTTATGGCATAAAAGCATGTGTAGAGCAGTACATCTATTCGGCAAGGAGAGGGACAAACTATGTGGGAACATCATATGAAGACCGAACCAGAAGAAGATGGGAAGTCGAGCCAAGAGCTAAGAAGCCCACCAAACCAAAGGCAGAGAAGCCCACCAAACTGTGAGTGGATGTTCTCACCGAACCAAGGAGACGCCGAGCCATACACCCAGAGAGCCTATCGAGCCAAGCATTTAAGGAACCCATAGACTAAGGGGAAGGACAAGAACCTAGCCACCACAGCGGCTACATGTGTATCACGGGACCAACATACCCCAGACATAGCTCCTAGCTGGACCAAGCAAGCCATATATGGAATGAAATATGCTTATATCAGGAAATAATTAGCTACATTTGGCATATTCAGGAATATTACCTCCGGGCGAGTTATACACGGGAATTTCCTAATGGCAGAAAAGTTAGAGGCTGGTAGGAACTACTAGCGGGGACAGCTAGCAAGAAACTAGCAGGAACAACTAGTAGGAATTGTCTAAAAGGAACTACCTAACAGAGACAGCCGAACATGAATAAGCTATTTGGAAACCGAATAGGAATAACTGAACAGACTTCCTTAGGCTATTTCTTATTTTCTATTGAGTTACAGATCATTGTATTCTATATCTCAAGCATGGTATCAAACGTCTATAAGACGAATAGTAAAAATGGACAGTGGATGTAAGCACATTCTGACCAAACCACTATAAATCTTTGTGTTTTTCTGCTTTACCGCAACTTAATTTCTATATAACCTATACGTGGTCTGCTCTCTAAAAATCAATCATAATTCAAATATAATAGCTGTATTATACACCCCTTATTCACAACTCTACGACTAATCGATTGGAGGTGTTTGCCTATTTTTTTTCATGCATATGACTTGTTGGAGTAATGTAGGATATTAATGATACTAAATAATGGTAAAAGAAAGTACAATTTGTTATATGAAAAAAAAGAAAAAACCATTTTCCTACACTTTAGCTTTGCTTTAAGAGCAACATTAAGTGAAAGTGAGGTTTTGTTATGCAATATATTGAAAACTTTAAAGTGTTTTTTAATATAATTACTTGTGTATTAATTAGAAGCCACGAAGGTGCATTAAAATTTTCTAAACAAAAGAATTTTACTCCACACATGTAGTATTATTACACATCTTCCACCTGACCAAAATGATTGAACCACTTTATGTATCCAACTCTTCTATTTTGTTTCTTCATATTACATTTTAATAGCACACATTTTCTATCTCTCTAATTTTCTATAATATATATATATTTTTACACAAGTATGTGTTGAAGAAGGCCCATTATTTGTCCTTTTTACAATATGTATAATCCATGTTGCCTGACGCTTGAAAGATCTTGTAGAATCGTTCGTCCAAATGCTTTTTTCCTACCAAGTAGGTGTGGGTTCAATTCCCAATTTTGTCAACATATATTTTCCTACTATTTTTAATAATTTACTTGCCAAGCATACACATTCATCTTGGGTGGGGCCTGCTAGCCATATGATAATTTTTAGTATTATGTTCTAGGTTGACCTAATAAGAATACAAAAGAAATTATTTAATCTGGTTTAACTGTACTATGTGTGGTAATGATTCTACTTGTTTATCACAGTGTAATTGATTCAAACCAACTGAATGGTCAAATTCCTACTTCTCTTAGAAAACTTATAGAGTTAACTATAATGTCTATTGGTTCCAATAGTTTTGTCGATGAGTTACCCGAGTCACTTGGGAATCTTAAGGATATGTCCATGTTTATTATGGATTAAATTCCGATTTCTAGAAAGATTCCTGTATTGGTTGGTAAATGGACCAAGCTCCAACTATTATACATGCAAGGATCATCACTGGGAGGCCCATTTCCTACTAGTTTTGCTAACTTGACCTCAATAACTCAACTGAGAGTCAGCGATATAAGAGGGATCACGAATTTTCCACCACTTCAAAATATGAAATCGGTGCACCATTGTAACGACCTGTAATTTTTTGATAATTAAATTATTGAATTTAATAAGATTTTGTAATTTAATATTGGAAGAAATAAAAATTTGTGATTTATTAATAAGAAAAATAACTAGAATGTAATGCTAATAATGTTAATTTAAGGCAATTGATAACTATTTTAATGCAATCTCAATTAATTGGAATGATTGGAAAGTTATAATTGGTCATAAAGTGTAAATGGTAAATAAACCAAATGTTGTATTAAACGGTGAAATTGTATGTAATTAATTGGAATTGATTAAAATAGAATAATTAATCCGTATGTGAATTTATTAGTTTTGTTTGTTAACAATAAACATAGAAATTTGTTTGAAATCATAAGTTGTAACAATTGTTTAATTATCGTTTCACTATTTAATCCGTTGAAATTTAATTGGAAATCAATTGCAATTAATCTATTTAAATATTGCAGTTAATGTAAATTAAGATGGTAACTGTAGAATATTGTTGTAATAAATGGTAAATCAATGTTAACTATTTCCATAAAGTAATGATTGATTGAATAAAAAGATTGAAATCAAAATGAATCAATTTATTGGGTTTTAAATTATGCTTAATGAATTTATTGCAATTGGAATTGGAATGCTATAATTAGCGCAATATTAACAGTTGAATTTGACATGGAAATTTGTGTTTTAAATTACTTAGTAATAAAAAATGATAAAAATTGCTAGGTATTAAATTTGAAATTAAAAGTGATTTAATCAATTTAATAATAATTTATTTAATTAACGTGAAAATAACCATTTTGGACACTATCTCGGATTTCGATGAAACCGATTTCATCGGATCCGAAACAGTGAATTATTGTAGGATTTCAAGTTTCGTAGCGATCGAACTTGAGGTTTGATCGTGCGAGCTCGAAACGCGTAGAAATCAATTTAATGAATCAATTTAAATAAGCTGATTTTAAAAGCTAACTTCTGTATACAATGGAATTAAAACTTGAAACTTGTTCCATTGAGTTTAAAATATCGAAAACCTATATTTTGATATATTGGATGATCCATTTTCAATTCGGTAACGAAACAGGCTTTTCGGGTCGTTGTTATCATTTCGATCCAACCCTGCCTATATATAGGCTGTTATAAACACTAGTTGTTTCTCATTTTATTATTTCTGTACGTACATCTTCTTCCTCCTTATCAAATGACAGAACATCAAACTTAATTCCCAAATTCCAAACACCTAATTTCAAAAAAAAAAATTGGTTGCTTCAGGTTTACTTCTAGTCAGGAAGAGGTCCGCTTCGAGTTCCAAAGGCGAAAACCTTGCAGCGACTTCGGGTCAGAGGGAGTTCCATGCCAAACAAGGCGAATCTGGTCGCGCTTCGAGTTCTAGAGGCGAAAACCATGCAGCGACTTCGGGTCAGGAGCCAAATGACTCGGGTCTCGGGTCATTTTGGAAAAAACTCAGAGCGAACACTGGGTAATTGAAGCGGTGGACCGAAGCAAGACTCGAAGTCAAAATTTTCCAATCTTCTAACGTTAATAACTTTTGCATACGAGCTCAGATTCACGCACGGTTTTCTTCGTTGCGATCGTATCGAAATTCCGGATATTTTGGGACTAGTTTAACTACATTCTGAGACTGTTAAATTTTGGGTTAATTTTGGATTTTAAATCAACGACAATCGAAGGTGAGTGTTTTAACCCACTCACAACTACTAAATTATCTTACGTTAGTTAAATTGAATTTATTAGAAATTGATTGGTTGATGTTTGGTATATTTAAATTGTCATTCCAGTTAAATCTGACTTTTACTGAATATTATCGCCATTAATTTAATATTAAATTCTAAATTGCCAGTTAATACTTGTTATTGATAATCAGTCACTGTTATTGTTTATTGATTGGTTTGAATGGTGATTGTAATGGATGTTTATTGTTGATATTGGATGACTGGATGTTATATTTTTATATTATTATAACACTGCAAGTTCCCTATGGGTTGAAATGATACATACCCGAATGATCTGATAGATTAGGGAGAAATCGTTATGGTTTGAATTGATAGACTCGAGTGATTTCATGGATTTGAAATTAAATTCGGGATTGTGGGTTGAAATGATATATACCCGTAAATTTAAATTTATTGCGGATTGAAATGATATATGTCTGTATCACTTGACCATATGGTAGAAAATTTTATACGGACACCGGATTGGTTAAATTAAATAATTTTAAATTCTTAAATTTTGAATTCAGTTAAATGATATTTTGAAATAAAATTTGATTTATATAAACTGAATTATTTTCGAAAATTCAAACTTTAAATGTTAAAATTGGAGGTGGTTTAATGAATTGGTTAAAGAATAAAAATGAGAATTTCAAAGTTGAAGCTTGAAATATAAATTAAATTTATCGAAATTAAGTTATAGAAAATGTTTGAATATTTAAACTTTGAAATCTGTGAAATTGAAGTGCTTTAAAATTGTAGTTCAAACATGAGTTTGAAATCGATATAAATTGAAATGATTTTTATAGGAATTTGAATTTAAAGAAAATTTAGTTTTGTTGAAATCTGGATATGGTCCAGATTTGTTGAAATGGAAGAAATAGTTTAAATTTGATATTAATTATTTTAATATAAACTGTTTAGAAATATATTATTTTAAATTCAGATTTATTTAGTTTTTCAAACCATTTTATATTAAACCTATTTAACTATTTTAAATCATTTAAACTATCTAATATATTTTAAGCTACTTAATCTATTTTTAAATTATTTTAAAATATTTAAACCATTTAAAACTATTTTAAACTATTAAAACCATTTAAAACTATTTTAAAGTATTTTAAACCATTTTAACTATAAAAAAACTATTTTAATCTATTTTAAAACTATTTTAATCTATTTTAAACTATTAAAACCATTTTAACTATAAAAAAACTATTTTAATCTATTTTAAAACTATTTTAAGCCATTAAACTATTTTAAAGTATTTAAACTATTTTTAACTAATTAAACTATTTTAAACTATTTATGACTATCTAAACTATTTTCTGAATACCAGACTGTGTAAAGTGAAGGGTTTATATTTAAATCCTTGATTTAAAAGCGAATATGGTTAAATGATGTTATAATCTAAGTTGGGATTTGAAATGATATTTTCTAGTTAAATAACATATTTTGAGTAAATATGATGATTTTAAAATGAGGGTTTAACCTATTTTGGAAGTATGATCCCGGAAGTAAATATGATTTCGAAAATGATACGATCAAAAGCGAATATGATTTCGAAAGTGATATGTTTGAATCGAATAAGATATTTTGATATCAATTATGAATTGATTTTTTTGAAATGTAAAAGAACCAACCGGTGTGAAATAAGCATTTAGTTGTTAATGAGACTGGGATCAGATATTGTCACACTCTCTGCCAATACCAAAACCACTTTAACAACTGTGTACGTGGCAGAGATTCCAGAATGAAGTAGGATGGTTTGGAGAACGATTCTGTATGAGGTACTTACATAGCCCTGACTCCCGTGAGTCAGCTTGATGTGACTAAAATAGGAGCCACACCGGGCCAAGTGAGGTCGCACCTCCGATCGGACATGCTTATTTGATACCATGTTATTACTCTGTGATTGATTTGGTGGCCACCCCTCGATTTTTGATTATGGGAGTGTGTTTCGAGGTGGGTGGTAGTAGCTCCTATGCGTTACCACCAGTCCGGATCCGCAAAACGATATTATCCTACCCTGGGCTTTGCCGCCCGTGCCTTGTCACATGCCTTATCGCGCACACTACGAGTTTGTTTTTTGTCGTACCTATGGAGTGCCCTCTAGGTAAACCACCGGTTTGGTGGAGCTTACGGTACTGTATAGACTACGGGAATATATAAATGTGTTAAGGAAGATAAGGGTAACGCCTTAACGCTATCTTAATACTTTACTTTACTATAGACATATTATAATAACGTATTGTACTACATAGTAGATAGTTTAACGGATCCTTAAGGGATCTAATACCGAACATCTCTTAAGTTATTGCACTCATGTTAGACACTGGATAGGAGATGTCAAACCCCGTAAACATCTCTGACGCCGTTACACCCATATTTATTTACTATTGATTTAACTTACATAAGATCTTTTAGTTCTGACTCGAGTGTTTTGTCTTTTCAATTCACTCGGGTCAGTCTGAGCTTTTCAGTATATCGAAGACTGCTTTTGGAGGACGAAGACGAAGATTTAGTACTATTATTATTTATTATATTTATTCCACTGCATCATGTTGTTCCGCTGCATTTATTTATTTATTCCTGTTGTATGTAACTCTGCTCTGTATTGTAAATTGTAATCAAATGTTATTTGTAAAACAACTTCATGAACTGTTTATTTGATTATTATATTTTGTCATTCCACTGTGAAATTCTATGTTTGTTTTTTCTTTCTTTCTCTGCTTTTTCTTATTTACCTCATAACAATTCTCCCTTTTAAATCGTTTGAGTTTGACATGTGTGGATTATTGTCAAGTTAAACCATCCAAAAAGGTTGGTCGTTACAACCATTTAGTTTTGAGGAATTTGTCAATATCAGATAGGATCCTAGATTACATAGGTGTAATAATTGATTTGTAATTACAAGATTTGTGCTTCAACAATCTCAGTGGAAATATTCTTGCAAACCTTGGCGTACCGCTAAAATCTAGCTATTTATATCTCGACAACAACAAGCTAAATAGAACCTTACCTGATTGGATGTTGTTAAGGAGTGACAATGTAGATATATCTTATAATAATTTCCAGGGAGTCCCTTCTATATCTAATACCCTAATATCATCAACAAATAGCAATTTGATATCAGCATGCTTTAGAAGAGATAATCCATGCACAGAGAAACCAATAAACTACAATTGGTTTATAAGTTGTGGTGCAGGGAAAGTGAACGTTCATGGAAATGAATATGAAGATGATTCTGCTGGAGAAGGAGCACTAAGGTTCTACTCTGTAAATAACAAGTGGGCGACAAGTAGCATAGGCTTATTTACCGATAATAGCAATGCGGTTTATATTGCTAAGAATAATACATTGCTAAATTTGTCTGATCCAGAGTTGTACACACAAGCTCGACTTAGTAAAATTTCCCTCAGATATTAATGGCCTTGTTTACAGAAGGGTTATTATGATGTTAGTCTCCACTTTGCAGAAATAATGTTCATTGACAATCGGTCATATTTCAGTATTGGGAAGCGACTTTTTTATGTGTATATTCAGGGAAAAAATCTTTTTGCAAGATTTTATATCGCCAAAGAAGCCAATGGAACTACTAAGAAATTAATAAAATCATTCAATATTAGCTTGGAAGGAATATTAGAGGTTCATTTTAATGGGCTGGGAAAGTGTCGTAGTCAAAATTGACCAACAACACCCAATTATATGAAGCACTAAAGTCCAATCCAGTCATAGAAATATGAAGAGAGATAAATGAAGAATAAAAATTAAAACAATCGGAAAGAAAGTAAATAGAAATATAGGTTTATAGTGGTGTGGCTAACTCTGGCCTTCGTCCACTCCAAAGATTTTCCTTTTATTAGCTTATACTGCTGATTACAGTTATAAATCTGTGAAATTCAAGAATAAAAATGGTAGAGTATGGCCTAGGTAGAAGATGAAAAGAAGCATAATCAAGCCTCCATTTCTAAAGCCATGCCTGCTGTATTTATAGGGGAAGATGTGCACGGATCAGGCTGAAAGTTTGACAGAAGGTTCGAGAGACCAAGATGAGGCCACCTAGAAATTTATAGGCCCATTGGGGCCCAAAAAAGGGGTCGGTACCGATACCTATTTTAGTGTCCAAATGGGGTGCGATCCCTTTGGGTGGTTATCCATGGTGTTAGCTACTTGCTCCCCAAATTTCGTGCAATTCCGACTTACAGTTTGTGAGATATCGCATTTTCCATGAAGTAGTATCGATTGAATCCTGATTTCTGCGGATCACTCTAGATAGGTACCGATCCCTCCAGCTTGCTCCAAATACCATGCGATCCCTAGGGGAGCTCCTCTATGTTGTATTATGCTTAGCCTCCAAGTTTCATGCCAATTGGACTAGTAGAACCCAAGATATGGGTTGTTTCGTGCATGAATGCTCTTGCATGTTAGTATATGTCGATCCCTCCTCATGGAAGCCTGCTGATCCATTCTCTTCAATAAAGCATGCCGATCACTTGGGTTCCACCAAATGACACCGATCCCTCTTATACTACCGAGCTGCACCGAACCCTTCGATTCATTAAACAATGCCGATCCTCATCAAGCTATACCGATCCCTACCTAGCTATGTCGATCCCTGTACATATACATTGGAGCATACCTATCCATCCCATGAACTAAACTATGCCGAACCCTCCATGCCGATCCATCTCATATACCAACCCCTCCATCTTGCCAAGCCATTGGAGCATACCGATCCCTCTAGAACCAACCATGCCGATCCCTCCTCTATGAGCCAATCTATGACGATTCCTTCCATCCGTTGAAACATATTCCATACTTCGAACATCTGCCTTGCGTATCTACCAATTCCATTCAATCCAGACTCCATGTAGCCATCTGTAACTGATTTCTGGGCCCTACAACCATCGCTTTGCACTCAGTGGCCTTGATAACCCTGAATTCTGTTGGATTATATTCACGGGTGTACTACCTTGATGAATGGCGGGTTAACACTTTGCCCTCCAAAACATGCCTTGCGATAGGAAGGCGTGTTTTGAATTGCCTTAAGTCCAATGTTCGAAACCTGTTGATGACCCATGAACAAATCGGTGATCTTGTCTGATTGTTGGTAACGACCGTTTGAGATCGTTAATCAAATTCGTAGCCATCCCAGGCTGATGATGATCGCATGAGATCGAGTGTATGTTCGAGGCAAAATGCGATCGTTCGAGATCATGTGCCGTTCAAGGTGAAATGTGATCGTTCCAGATCGAGTGCCGTTCGAGGCGAAATGCGATCGTTCGAGATCGTGTATCGTTCAAGGAAATATGTGATCGTTCGAGATCGAGTGCCGTTCGAGGCGAAATGCGATCGTTCGTGATCATGTGTTGTTCGAGGCGAAATATGATCGTTCGAGATCGAGTGCCGTTCGAGGCGAAATGCGATCGTTCAAGATCGTGTGCCGTTCGAGGTGGAATGTGATTGTTTGAGATCGTGTTCCATTTGAGGCGAAGTGTGATCATTCGAGATCGAGTGTCGTTCGAGGCGAAGTGGGATCGTTCTAGATCGTGTGTCGTTCGAGGCGAAGTGCGATTGTCCGGTTGGGACTCAAAATTATCAATGTCAGATTTCACATTTGAGTGAGTTTTATAACCAAGTACAAAAAGAGAAACAAAAACAAAAACTACACACTACAATGCACGAATCTTCGGGTGTGACGGTTCATTGTCATCTCAAAGCATGCCTAGGGAATGTTCTCGATCTCGTACATGTGTAAGTGACTTAGCCGTTTTATTGTGGAGTTTATCACTTATTATTTGTCATTTTGGTCAATTGATGACAGTTGACGCCTCGATCCTAGGCAGTTCCCATTCGATGCGGATGGTGGTTGCTCCTGTTCCACTGCCCGAGCTCTCACATATTGCAACAACCTGCCGTTATGGACATGTCCCTCAATCTCATCCCTTAAGTGCCTACAGTCATTTTTACTATGCCCATTCAGCTCATGGAACAAACAGTATTTTTCTGATTCCTTTTCATCGTTTGTAGGCTCTCTCCTCATTGGCCTTCGATAGGAGACCTGCCCCCTAGTATCTAGATATATCCGTTCCAATGTTTCAGTCAATTCCGTGTAAGAGGTGAATCTCGGTTCCCTTCGTGTATGCTTCAATCCATCAAAGCCATCCTTTGCTTTCTGTTTTCCTTTATCCTTGTTTGAACCTTCCTCGGGCGGACCTCCACCTTGCACAACATTCACCTTTGGTTTGTTTGCTCGTGCGTCTTCCTATCGCAGGAACCTTTCTGCTTCATGATAAAACTCTTCGAGATCCATAGGTGGATCACACGCCAGTGAATCCTTGAACATCGTGCCAACTGCAATTCCAGATACAGCTGCCATCAAAACCATGGATGGATCTGGACGATCCACCGATGCCACCATAGCATTGCACCATGTTAAGAAACTCCTCAAGAACTCTCCGGTCCTTTGCTTCAGTGTTGCCAAACTCATCACATTTTTTGGTCTCGAGATATGAACCCTAAACTGCCTCAAAAAACTTTCGATAAATTCCGTCAATGTGCCAATAGAGCCGCTTTCCAACTGTCTAAACCATAGTGTAGCTATATCCGTTAAGTACAAAGGGAAGCACTATGCTATAACTTCCTCTAATGCCCCTAGTACTTCGATGTGTCTCATGTACCTCATCAAATGAACAGTGGGATTCATTTTTTCATCATATGTCTCAAGCGTTGGAAGTTTAAACCCCGGCAAATTCCTAGCTTGCTTGATATTTGGAGCGAATGGATTTCTATTTACATCTTCCAAATCCCTGTTCACTAATCCTCCACGCATAGCTTGCCTAATCATCTCCGAAAACCTGTCATTGTTTTCCAATGGTAGCCTCCTATCATCATGCCCAAGTTGCCCCCCCGAGTCTATGAGGGAATTTCAGAACGTACTCCTCTGGTCGAGCATCCAAATTCCGATTCGCACCAAGCTCCACGGGATTGATCGTAGGTCCTCCAGCATCACGATCACCCAGACCCGGGGGCATGCCGCCCAGCCTTTGGGGATCGGTGCCGATCCCTCTTGGATGGCAGGGGACTGCCCCCGACTACTATATTCCACTTCTCTGCCTATTAGCCTCATTTCCATTCTCCCGGTTCTGATTTCCAACAATTCCCAATGCTTCAACTCCTTGATTCTGTGCTCCAACTTGTCTAACCTGTTGGAGTAAATTCTGCATCATCTCCTCCTGCCTTTTCAGCATCCTCTCCTGCGTAGCATCCACCATTGTTCCCATTTCAACCCTGCTGATGTAGATAGATGCTTGATTAGCTCCAGCCCCTGAGGAAGCCTCCTGACTCCCTCCATGGTGACTCCTTTCCGGTAGCACTCGCCTTGTTGATTGTCTAGCCATTGCTTTCTAGATCTAAGTGTCCAAGTTCTAAATCCGAGCTCCTAGCTTCCAAATATGCTTATGCAAGTCCCTTATCAGTGAAAGCACCAAAATGTTGGAGTCAAAATTGACCACCAACACCCAATTATGTGAAAGCACAAAGTCCAATCCAGTCATAGAAATATGAAGAGAAATAAATGAAGAACAAAAATTAAACAATCGGAAAGCAAGTAAATAGAAACACAGGTTTATAGTCGTTCGGCTAACTCTGGCCTACGTCCACTCCAAAGATTTTCCTTTTATTAGCTTATACTGTTGATTACAGTTACAAATATGTGAAATTCAGGAATAAAAATGGCAGAGTATGGCCTAGGTAGAAGATAAAGAGAAGCAGAATTAAGCCCCCTTGTCTGAAGCCATGCCAGTTGTATTTATAGGGGAAGATGTGCACGGATCAGGCTGAAACTTTAATAGAAAGTTCAAGAGACCAAGATGAGGCCACCCAGAAATTTCCAGACCCATTGGGCCCAAAATAGGGGTCGGTAGCGATCCCTATTTTAGTGTCCACATGGTGTGTTATCCCTCTGGGTGGTTCCCCATGGTGTTAGCTACTTGCTCCCCTAATTTCGTGCAATTCTGACTTATGGTTTGTAAGATATCGCATTTTCCGTGTAGTATCGATTGAATCCTGATTTCTGCCGATCCCTCTAGAGGGATAGGTACGGATCCCTCTAGCTTGCTCCAAATACCATGCGATCCCTAGGGGAGCTCCTTCATGTTGTATTATGCTTAGCCTCTAAGTTTCACGCCAATTGGACTAGTAGAACTCAAGATACGGGTTGTTTCCTGCATGAACACTCTTGCATGTTGGTATATGCCGATCCCTCCTCAAGGAAGCCAGCCGATCCATTTTCTTCAATAAAGCACGCCGATCCCTTGGGTTTCACCAAATGACACTGATCCCTCTTATACTACCGAGCTGCGCCGACCCCTTCAATTCATCAAACAATGCCGATCCTCATCAAGCTATACCGATCCCTACCTAGCTATGCTGATCCCTGTACATATACATTGGAGCATACCTATCCATCCCATGAACTAAACTATGCCGAACCCTCCATGCCGATCCATCTCATATACCGACCCATCCATCTTTCCAAGCCATTGGAGCATACCGATCCCTCTAGAACCAACCGTGTCGATCCCTCCTTTATGAGTCAATCTATGACGATCCCTTCCATCCGTTGAACCATATTTCATACTTCGAACATTCTGCCTTGCATATCTACCAATTCCATTTAATCCCAACACTACAACAAAAATACCATATTACAACGCCATTTTTACAACGGGCATTGTTTGCCGTTGTAATAGAAGGCTATTACAACGGTCCATTCATACCCGTTGTAAAAGATGCCATATACAAAGACATTTTTACAACGGGCTATGTTTGTCCGTTGTAATAGAAGACTATTACAACGGTCCATTCAGACCCGTTATAATAGATGACAACTTTACAACGGTCACAACTTGCCCGTTGTAAAAGGTGTTAAATTACAACGGTCTCCTAGTCACAAATTACAACGGACAAAAAGCTTTATTAAAAAAACAAGGCCGACCTTTTATTTCATTCCTTTACTTTGCTCGTTCTTGCTCGAAATTAGGGCTTTGGGATTTTCGTGCTTCCTTTATCGATCAATGCTCGAAATTGCGTGATTTGAGGTGAGTCGAGTGGTGCGGCCGCGCTTGGGGTCGCGATTGAAGCAAGTTTCAGGCGTTGATGTCGCGGTTGGATCGGCGGTTGTAGGAGATGAGGCGATTTGGGTTGGTGAATGGGCTGAGGTCGTGAAATGGTTGCGACTTGCTGTTGATGGCAGCGGTTGTTTAAGTGGCCGAAGCGAAGTATATGATGAGTTTTTTTATCAGTGGTGATGATAGGCAGGGATGGTCAGTGATTTGGTTCAGCGAGGGGTGAGGCGCGATTGAGGTTGGCAGGCGAGGGGAGGAGAGGCTGGTTGTTGTGGGACAGTTGGCGTTCGAAGGTGGCGAATTTGGATGCCGTTCTCGATTGCAGGCAGTTCGATTGCAGGCAGCTCGTTCTCGATTGAAGTCTGGGCATCATGCAAGGTAAGTTGATAGACTACCAAGTAAGCTAGATAGAGTATTAGGGATTACAATACTCCAACTGGTTGCTTTTCTCATTGTCATTTTCGCAACTATCCATTAGCTTATCTCCATCTTAATCTAGCTATGGATGACATTGATAACAAAAAACATATGTAACCCAAAACACATATAACCATTTGAAATCAATATCAGATGCATGATAAAAACCATGTATAACCAGGAGAGAGAAAACCGCAATCATTAAGTACAAAAGAATAAGCTAAGATAAAAATATCAACTAAACATTTGTATAGTTCATCTAAATAGTTAAAAAGCCATCATTGTATAAAATCAAATCATTTACCTGGGGAAAAAAAGAGTTACTACATCTAGAATATGGTGTCAACAATTCGGTCAAAATGAATGAAAATTTTCAATCTAGTTCAGAATATCTCACAAGGCATTTCAAATAAGAGTATCAAAATATTGTGAAAAATATCATGTATTTTCTGCAAGACCTATGGCTTATTACATACTAAAAGTTGCATGTACAGATATAGAAAACCGAATAAACCGAATATAACTAAAAATAAGAAATTATATATTGTTAAAGAGGCCTTTTTAATCAACTTAGCATCATTGCATGAAATATCTTCAAGAAAAAATGAACAAAATTAATATAGAACCTTACTTTTGCTACTCAAAGTGACTAGTAACTAGATCAAAAGAGGATGCTTGTTGATCAACTCTTTTTGCATCTAAAATTTGGATATTCATTTAGCATCACTAAATCTTTTAGCATCATAGTTATCTCCGATAGCTGGAGCTAGCTTTAAATTTTTTGAGCGATTTGTTTCATGTAATTCAGTAGGTTTCATTGTTGTTCCAGGTTTCCTTAAATCATAGTTGACAGTTTCAACGCGTTTTATTCTTCAAAAAGAGGATTGAGCCTCACCAGTATTTGCTTCTTTTTTACTGAGAGATATCCATCTAGTTAGCACCATTGATCAAGTTATTTCTCGACATCAAAATTATCCACATGAGCAGCAATAAACTGATTATTCATTGGCAGTACTAATAATCTAAATTGCAATGGTAGACAATTTTCGAATCAAATTTTTGACAAAAATCTTAAACTATTATTTTCAAACGATTTGAACATAATAAAGCATCTTTAAAAATAACTAAAAAAAACAGAAGTAGCAGCTGTTATACTTATTTCTTGAGATTTTTTTAGGGAACTGTTGTAAAACACCTTCTTTAAACATAAAAATACCAATATAAAATAGCATTTAATTAATATATATGAAGATATATTAATCTCTTTTGCTAGCACTTGCGGAATTACTTAAGTAAAAGTTTATGTACTCTTATTGTCCAGATTATTTAAACAGTGAAACTCTATTTTTTTCTTTGCCAAAAATGGTTAAGTTTTAAGTTTATAATCTTAGCTTATAATGAAAGAACAGGTGTACTTTGATTTCCAGAATCTAATTTATCAATTGCGTTCGATCAAACCAATAACACTGCTGGGTTATTATGATTTAACAAAGTTTTACGCTACGTTTTTATACCCTTTGTTATGCTCTATTATCCCCACTTCAACAGATTTTAGCTCTTATATGGCACGTGAAATTCCACTAACTTTTAACCCATATACTAAAAGACAAGCCAATCATTTTTCCTAGATTATATATCCATGTTATATCCACCATTTTAGTTCATGTTGCACACTTCTATATCAATTCAGCTGCTTCCCTTTGCACTTCATTCCCACCTTATGTAAATGATCACTTGCTTGATATTATAACGCCTGTACTAAATGACAAACTATTTATTTCTCCTACATTATTCTTTCACATTATATCTAGCACTATAATTCTCATTATGGCCCTTTATTTCGATACAGCTGCTGTTGGTATATCCTGCTAATAAAGTGGCAAGGTTGAAGTTGTTGGAGTTTGCCACATCAGCAAGGAGAGGCTCATTTTCTATTCGACCACACAGATTTGAGATCTGCAATACTATTGGTCCAAGTGGATATTTCAGTTTCTTAACATTTTGTATATATATATGTTTTAGTTAGAAAACTGAAGAGTAGATTCATTTTCTTCTCCTTCTTTTCTTGTTTTGTAAATAATAACAATGTCGAGCTGCTTCTACTGATTTTGAATGCTTTCATCAATCTAGTTGAATTCCAATTCTATCATGGTATCAGAGCTCAAGTTTAATCCTAGCTCATTCTTCCGCGCAATTTCTCTATTCCTTATTTTTTTTCCTTTCTCTCGATTGATTTGTATTGATTTCGTAACCCTATTTTTTTTAATCATGCCTGAAGTTGCACAAAATAGTTCCACTCTTCCTTTTAATCAAAATCCAGGTAGTATTTACAACATACATCCCTCAGATGCCAACTCAATTCAACTTGTCTCTTTCAAATTTAATGGTGAAGGTTTTACTAGCTGGAAAAGATCTATGTTACTGACATTATCTGCAAAAAATAAAGTAGGTTTTGTCAATGGAGTGATAAAGAAGCCAGTTGATGAAAGTTGTGCAGAATTTATGGCTTGGGAGAGATGCAATGATCTTGTATGTTCATGGATATTTTTCAATCTAGATGAAAACATAGCTGGCAGTGTCATGTTTAGGAGAACTGCTAGACAAATATGGCTAGATCTAGAAGAAAGATATGGATACACGTCATTGGCTCAGATCTATGCTCTCGAACTGAAGCTAGCAGAAATTACACAAGGAACACAATCTGTATTTGATTTCTTTACTGCAATTAAGTCTATTTGGGATGCTATTGATGAAGCACATCCATTACCTTATTGCACTTGTAATAACTGCACATGTAATCTTACAAAGAAGATCTATGATAGGCACCAAGAGAAAATGGTGATACAATTCATGATGAAATTGTCTGAACAGTATGCAATGATCAGAGGCAACATGTTAATGATGCAGTCTTTACCAAAAGTCACTGATGCTTACAGGTTGTTTGCACAAGAAGAAAAGCATAAAGAGATTTCACAGATGCATTCACAAACGGAGTTTATGGCCTTTACTGCTGAAAAGAGACGTTTTAATGACAATTTTCAAAGCAAAAATGCTAAGAGCCAGAATGTTAGCAACACTCAAAGACCGACCAATTATCAAAAACAAGCTACTTACAAGCAGGCAGGGAGTTCAACTAAAACTGACAAACCTGGTTCTAAATATTTTTGTACTCATTGTGAAGTTCCAGGGCACAGCATTGATAGATGCTTTAAAATTCATGGGTATCCACCTAACTTCAGAGGATTCAAAGAGAAAAAGGTTGCTGTTCTAGCCTCTAATGATGCAAATGATGTGAAAGCTGACAAGATGCTTTCTGCTGAACAGTATAATCAACTGATGACTATCTTGAATTCACAGCAAATGGACAACAAAGGTGAATCATCCAGCAAACATGCACTGATGGCAGGTAAGCTCTGTCTTTTGTCATGTTCAAATACTAAATGGTTATTTGATAGTGGTGCTACTGACCACATTTGCTCTGACTTAACATATTTCTCTGAATACAAACCTGTTAGCGATATTGCTAACTATATAACCATTCCTGATGGCACAAAAGTTCGTGTTAAACACACTGGTACAGTTAAGCTGAACAATAGTATTTTGCTACATGATGTTCTACATGTACCTGGTTTTAAGTTTAATCTGATCTCAGTTCACAAATTATGTAAGGATCTGAATTGTGAACTTCATTTCACTCATGATCAATGTTTTGTGTATTATCAGAAGGAGACTTTGATTCCAGTTGGTAGATTGAAAGCAGGTCTTTACAATGTAGAAGCACAGAAGAATAATGTTCAGAATTCTGGATTACAGCATTATAATAAAGTTTGTCTTGCAGCTGTTGAAGATGCAAAGTTATGGCATCTTAGATTAGGACATTTACCTTTTGATCAATTGAAGTTAGTTCATTTTAATCCTGAAATAAAGTCTTCTTTGAAAGATACCATTTGTCAAATATGTCCTAAAGCTAAGCAAACTAGGTTAGCTTTTCCTAATAGTACTATAAAAACTACAAGTCCTTTTGAATTGATACATATTGATGTATGGGGTCCTCATTGTGTAAAAACTCCATCTGGTTGCAATCAATTCTTAACTATTGTGGATGATTTTAGTCGTTTTACTTGGATACATTTGTTAAGGAACAAAAGTGAATCTGCTTGTATCATGAAATGTTTTTTGAAAATGGTGCAAATTCAATTTAATACTTCTGTAAAATGTATTAGATCAGATAATGCTAGTGAGCTCTGTGAAGGAGAAATGAAAATCTTGCTTCAAAATAATGGGATATTGGCTCAACAAAGTTGTAGTGACACTCCACAACAAAATGGAGTAGTTGAAAGGAAGCACAAGCACCTGTTAGAAACTGCTAGAGCATTATACATTCAATCAAGGATTCCAGATAGATATTGGGGTGATTGTGTACTCTGTGTAGCATATTTGATAAACAGAATGCCATTAAAAGCTATTCAAGGTGATACTCCTTATTTTAGACTATATGGAAAAGAACCTAAGCTAGATCATTTAAGAATTTTTGGATGTCTTTGTTATGTGACTACATCAAGAATTCAGAGGTCCAAAATGGATGAAAGAGCTAAACCATGTGTATTGCTAGGTTATTCTGACAATAAGAAAGGTTACAAGATTTTAGACATTGATACAAATAAGGTTAGCATCACCAGAAATGTGAAGTTTTATGAAAGGCACTTTCCTTACCATCTTTTCCACAGATCAAAATCTCCACATTCCAACTATTCTAATGCCATATTTCTACCAGCATGTTCTGCACCAATCTTTCATGAAACACCTGATTTTTCTTCTCCAAATACAATATTTCCATCAAATGATACTCCAACAGTTTCAGATTTGCCAGAATCTACTCCTACCACTGCAACACACCCTGCACTAATTATTGACATAACTGATCCAGTTTCTGTTACACAATCTCTTCTTAGAAGATCAACAAGAGTTCATAAACCACCATCTTATTTAGATGATTATTCATGTAATACAGTAACAACCAGCTCTGTATCCGATCACTGGTGTAATTTGGTTGCATACACCTTGTTTCCTGCAGAACATAAAGCTTTTTTGGCTTAGACCTGTGACATAAAGGAACCTGCAAATTACAAAGAAGCAGTAACACAACCAATTTGGGTAGAAGCAATGCAAACTGAGTTGAAAGCTCTTGAAGCAAATAATACATGGGACCTTGTAGAACTTCCAAAAGAAAAAAAGGCAATTGGTTGCAAATGGGTCTTCAAAGTAAAACTGAAATCTAATGGAGAATTGGAGAGATGTAAAGCAAGATTGGTTGTGCAAGGGTTCAATCAAAAGTATGGTATTGACTATGCTGAAACTTTTAGTCCTGTAGTCAAAATGAGTACTATAAGAACCTTGATTGCTGTAGCAGCTAGCAAAGGTTGGCCTTTATTTCAATTAGACATCAATAATGCTTTCCTTCATGGTGATCTTAAAGAAGAAGTATATATGAAAGTTCCTATTGGTGTTTCAAATCCTGAAAATAAAGTTTGCAAGTTAAAAAAATCCCTTTATGGTCTCAAACAAGCTTCAAGACAATGGCATGAAAAATTAGCAAATTCATTGAATAAGTTAGGATTTATTAAATCCCACCATGATCATAGTCTATTCATAAACAGATGTATTAACAAAATTTGCATTGTTGCAGTATATGTAGATGATATCATAGTAACAGGCACTGATATAGACGCTATTGAAGCCTTGAAAGTTCATCTTCATAATGAATTTAGCATTAAAGATCTTGGTAGATTGAATTATTTTCTGGGCATTGAAGTGGGTTATTTGCCTAATGGAATAATTTTGAGTCAAAGAAAATTCACAAAAGAATTACTTGCAGAATGTGGGTTTGATCTGACAAAGAAAGCCTTAACTCCTCTTCCTTTGAATACAAAATTACAATCAGATTGTGGTGAGCTACTTACTAATGCTGAAACTTACAGATCATTGGTTGGTAAGCTAAATTTCCTTACAAATACAAGACCTGATCTAGCTTATGCTGTGCAAACTTTAAGTCAATTCATGCAATCTCCTAGAACTTCACATCAGTCAGCTCTGCTTCATACACTTAGATATCTTGCTAATACTGAAGGACAAGGAATTTTATTAAAAGCTTTAGATCAACTTTGTTTACAAGCATATTCAGATTCAGATTGGGCTTCTTGTGCAGATTCTAGAAAATCAATAACTGGTTTTGTACTTTTACTTGGTGGTTCCCCAATCACTTGGAAGTCAAAGAAGCAAAGTACAGTATCAAAATCGTCTTCTGAAGCTGAATATAGAGCGATGGCAGCAGCAGCATCTGAAGTAACTTGGATTGTGAGGCTACTGGAAGATTTAGGAATCACAACACTCAAACCCGTTGCTCTGCATTGTGATAATCAATCTGCACTACATATTGCTCACAATCCTGTTTTTCATGAGAGGACTAAACATATTGAAATAGACTGCCATTTCACTCGAGAAAAAGTGCTTGAAGGCTTACTTCAACTTACGTATCTTCCAACTCAGCATCAATTAGCTGATGTATTTACAAAAATTCTACCTTCAGCGCAATTTAGAGAACTTTTGTCCAAGTTGGGTATGTCTTCTTAGCCATTCCAACTTGAGGAGGGGTGTTGGTATATCCTGCTAATAAAGTGGCAAGGTTGAAGTTGTTGGAGTTTGCCACATCAGCAAGGAGAGGCTCATTTTCTATTCGACCACACAGATTTGAGATCTGCAATACTATTGGTCCAAGTGGATATTTCAGTTTCTTAACATTTTGTATATATATATGTTTTAGTTAGAAAACTGAAGAGTAGATTCATTTTCTTCTCCTTCTTTTCTTGTTTTGTGAATAATAACAATGTCGAGCTGCTTCTACTGATTTTGAATGCTTTCATCAATCTAGTTGAATTCCAATTCTATCAGCTGCTACTTCTGTTTTTACTTAACAACTGATCACTATTGTTATTTGGAAATGAATTACGATTTCTCTTGACATTGAAGCAAATGTAAACAATCTATTATGCAAAGAATATGCATGTCGTATAACTATAAGTTTATACCAAGGGAGAAAATAGGACCTGAATGTTCGCATTGCATGTGAATTTTTGCTGGGAATCCCCAACTTTAAGTATTTGCTCTATCAACGATTGGAAAACAAAGTTTAGGTAACATATCTATAGAAAATCATCAAATTATTATCAAAATTAATATTCAGGGTTCAAACTATCAGTGGAACATGAAAAATGTGGCTCAATAGTATTAGTTGCTACTTGCTAGATGTGTTTTTGATTAGTCAACATGGGCTGGTTTTTGGTGATGGAACAAATGTTGGGAACTAATAAAGATCAACCGCCTTTATAAATGAGATCCTAGAAGCTAGATTAGCTCCTGCAAGCAAAGTAAGGGAATAAACGAAGAGAAGAATAAACATCATTGACTGCAAAAATATGTAGGGGAACTTCTTGTTCGTATCATCTATAAATAAAGTTACACTAACTGGATTAACAATTGCACATATTTAGTTGATTCTCCATTATTCTTTTTGATTTGCTACAAAAAATATATAAGTGATGCTTGTAACAGTAGCGTTTGTGACTCCTTGCTATATTGTGCTTGCAAATATTAAAATTATAGTATAACAATTGTGTTTACCAGGATTCACCGATGTTACCTTATGCATATCGATACTTGACTATGAGGTCACTGGGTGCTCCAGCAGTTCTGTTATCATTAGCAATGCAAGGCGTATTTCGAGGATTTAAAGACACAAAAACTCCTCTTTATGCCACTGGTAATTTCTACCATTACTTGTTTATTCATTTGACGCATAAGAATTTGATTTAAATACCAAATGAATGCAGTGGCGGGAGATTTAAGCAACATAGTTTTGGATGCTATTCTGATAGTTACACTTCATAAGGGTGTTACAGGAGCAGCCATTGCTCATGTTGTTTCTCAGTAAGTTTTTTTTTGTTTTTTGTTTTTTTTTCCACTTACTGATCTCCTCTAACTAAACAATAAAAAAATAAAACACGACTGTTCATTGTAGATATCTTATAGTATTGATATTGCTGTTCAAACTTGTGAAGCAAGTTGATCTCATTCCATCAAGTTTCAAATCTCTCAATCTTACTCGATTTTTCCGTTGTGGTACGTATATCTCTTACTATATTCAACAAAAACTGAAGAAGTGATAGACAATATTGAAAATTTTATGGTTGGCGATGTAGGAGTGTTATTGTTGGCAAGAGTGATATCAGTGACATTCTGCACGACTTTGGCATCATCACTAGCTACACACCAAGGTGCTACATCCATGGCAGCATTTTAGATTTGTTTAAAGGTTTGGCTATCATCGTCTTTGCTTGCTGATGGACTCGCTGTTGCTGCTCAGGTAATTAATATGCTAATAATTGTTGCAGTTTTGTTTTGAATTTTCAGAAGAGTGTTTAAACTGTTATTGTAACCTAGAGTTAAAGTTTTTCACCGAAATTGTTTTTGGTTTGCACTATACTGTTTTTTTGAATATGTCTGGTTGTAGGTTGTTTTTCCTTTGCATATTGGAATTATGATAGTAGTTAGTGTTATTTTAGAGCATGATCATTGGAGAAGTGAATCTTCTTTGTTTTTTAGCTTATCTCAAATTGTAGAGATGCAGACGGGAATAGAGCTATTTGCAGTTTTCATTCTATGCAAAAAAGTGTATTATAGACAATTTCTTATAGTTCATGTGATTTGCTTTCTGGTTTTTGTGTTGAAGGTACTATCAGTTACACTTTGTTTTCTTTTGTTTGTTTATAATATAACTTGTCTTATTTGCTGGAAATGTTAGCCTGTTCTGTTTTCATATTTGGGTTACAGTCTTTTAATTTTTATTGTTTGTGCAACTTTTTGCTATTCTGTAGGTGTTATTTTGTTAGCCGAGGCTCTTCAAACTCAGTAGATATTTGTGGTATATTGGCGTGAGTATTCTTGCAAGTTTTTGGCGCATTGATTTTAATTTTGTATATTTATGGGTTGTATTGTAAGTCTGTTCTTTTAATGTTGTGGCATTCTGGGTATTTGGTTGTTATGAAACTAGTTGTTATGTGTATATTAGAACTATATCGATGTAAACTTATCTAACTTTTTGGAATGTGTTAAAATTTTATGACTCTAGCTTTTAGTCTTTTCGTATGTGATTTTGGTTGTTTTATGATAATGTTTATTACTCGTTAAATTATTCATTATTGGTATGGATGTACTGCATGTATGCTGCTGTAATTTTTTTTAAATTTGCATTTATTTTGCAACGGTCAGAAACCGTTGCAATATCATGTATTACAACGGGCGTTGCCCGTTGTAAAAAGGTGTATTACAACGGGCATTGCTCGTTGTAAAATATGGTCGACCTATTACAACTAGGCCTATTACAACGGGCACATGTCCGTTGCGAAAATCATATTACAACGGGCATTGCTAGTTGTAAAAAGACTGTTTTGTTGTAGTGCAACTACATGTAGCCATTTGTACCTAATTTCTGGGCCCTACAACCATCGCTCTGCACCCACCGGCCTTGATAACCTTGAAGTCTGTTGGGTAAAATCAGCCGGTATACTGCCTTGATGAAAGGCGGGTTAATAGAAAGGCACCGTTGCAATTCCAAAAAGAGGTGTCTATGGGCCACTTATTTCTTCCCTATCCATCCTAAGTTACAATCCAGATTTAGGTTCCCATGAACTACAGTTGGAGCCATATCAAGAATTATTGATGGTGCTTGTGTAGCTGTCGTACTAATGACGATCTACATCATAGTTTGGATTTGCTGGAGAAGAAAACATGCTATGCACGGTGAACTTGAATGTCTAGAGTTCCAGAATAGTACATTTACCCTGAGACAGATTAAAGCTGCCACTAACAATTTTGATATTGCAAACAGAATAGGCGAAGGCGGATTTGGTCCTGTTTACAAGGTAAAATTATAATCTTGTACCTTTACTTCACGTTTTTAATTTTAATTTCAGGGAGTGCTGCAAGATGGTTCAAAGATAGCAGTAAAGCAGCTTTCTCCCGGTGAAGGCAAGGAAAACGTGAATTTATTAATGAAGTCGGGTTAATATATGTTTCACATCATCTGAATTTAGTATTTAGTGAGACTTTATGGATGTGGTATTGAAGGAAATCAATTACTACTTGTTTACCAAGACATCAAGGCAACAAATATTTTTCTTGACAAAAATCTCAATGCCAAAATATCGGATTTTGGTATGGCCAGGCTTTATGAAGAAGAAAACACCAACATGAGCACTAGGGTCGTAGGTACTCTAGGGTATATGGCTGATGAATATGCTTATATGGGACATTTGACAGATAAAGAAGATGTTTATAGTTATGGAGTTGTTTTATTAGAGATCGTTAGTGGAATAAGGAATTCAAGTTATGTCATGGATGAAGAGTACGCTAATCACTTGATAGGGCAAAAGGTTTAGAGGCACAGTGGAAGCTTTTGGAGCTAGTGGATCCAAAGCTTAGTCCAAACTACTACTCGGAGGAGGACGCGTTGCTTGTTTTAAATTTGTGCGTCAAATGCACAGATCCAAATCCATTTTTGCAGCCACCAATGTCTACTGTTGTCAGCATCCTCGATGGAAGCAGTCCTATGTAGGCCCCATCCTTGGATAGCCAAGAGTTGAGTTCAGTTGATCCTCATAATGCTCACAATCATAACATCTCAACTTGTATGTATGTTTGTCAAATAAGTTTGCTTCTAGTGTTAATGATGAAGGAACGTTCGATTCTTCATGGAGCAGTATAACCATCCTTTCTGAGACAAATGGTGCGTCCCCAAACCGTGCGCTTCTTGATGGGTCAAACTCATAATATTCTTTTTAAAACCACGGCTATATCATTATCCTATCCTCTTTCTATGATTTATAACGCATTTATTATTTTGTTTAACGGTTAGCACTCAAGAGAAAGCAAGATAGTTACTACTTTTCTAGCCGTTGTACTCTTTTTTTTTCTTACTTGGATTCTAAACTCATATTGGGAATACATATTGTATTGGATTGGACTATGTTCTGTCCTGCTTACTACCATATGGTGCAAGAAAAATGACATAAGTTGAGACTTTTGTACAAATTCCATTCATCAAATGTATGTTCTTTTTCCACATATATAATATATTGGAATTGATAAGTATAGGGTAAAGAATCACGAATGCTAAACCAATAAACCACATCCCCCCCAACAAAACTATGTATATATCTTCTAAAATCCAAGCACTTGTATAGTTAGGAACATTTTGGTTCATGGTTCCTTTAAATCAACCCTCTAAATTTGTAGCATATCTTTGTAAGTAAAGTTTGTGGTTTCATACTAATTTTGTTTTATAATGAATTTGTACATTATTTTGTTTTTGTAAATTTTAGGGGCTTAATTTATAATATAAAAAGTAAAAGAGGATTTTTTTTTATAATCAATAAATAACAATGGTGTTCATAAAATGCCCAACTCATCCATTGAACTCCAAAAACGATAAAATTCTTATGTTTATTCTACAACAGTCGATCAAGTTACTTAGTTGAGTAAACTTAATCCTCTAGCACCTTTTCTTCTTTGCCCTCAATGTGTTTCAACTTTAGATCCAAAATTGAATATATTCATGTCATAATTCAATCTATTTCCAGCCTATATGGCAGCAATTTAAACCATCATAACAAACATTCAAATTAAAATTTTATTTATGTTAAGTTTCTCTGATTCTATGAAAGTAAAAAAGTGTAAAAAAAGAAAGAAAAAAGAGAGCAAGATCAATAACGGTTTGCTCTAAAAATTAGCAAACGATGCCAAAAAAAATCGTAGAATTGTAGAAGCTTTGTGTATTGTATAGCTATTTTATGTATGCAGTTTATAATTTCACATAGAACAGGTCAAACACAAATAATATGAAAAACAAAGTGCTAAAATCTACATGCACTGTGATTCTGTGAATCATTATTACTTTTCCTGTAAATCTTGAGTATAATATGTAATTACAGCTATCATATGACGCTAGTTATAAATAACTAGTTGCAATAGACTAATTTTTTGTAGTGAATGAATCAAAATAATAGGTACCTATTTTTTCTAAGAGAAAAAAACGAAAGATTCAGTATTTTATTCTTATTCTTTTTTGATAATATTAACTTTTTAGCATCTGATTAGGTAAGAAATATTTAATGAAAATACGAATATTATTTGAGAAAACCAGTCATAATCTTTAATATTTGATCTAAAATTGAATTAGTGTGATTTATCATCAATTCAAACTTAATTAAACTAAATTTAAGGCATAAAAGCAATTGATAAATTCATTAATAAGTGCAATTAATATGGTAACTAATGTCAACACGAGTGGCTTCTCCTTTTATTTAATTTAGTTTGATCTTTTACAAAGTATTTTGAATAAACAATATACAAGAAGCAAAAGCCATATACTTTGTATGTAGGAAAAATGAATAATGCTTGAGAAAATACATATTCAAGTTGGTTTAATGACCTTGATTTCCAAAATGCTATAAAAAACTATTTTGTTCCTTCTTAAATTACATTTTACATGGTAGACATTAAAACATATAAATCTCAAAATAATACTTGATTTTCTTTCATTCTTTTGGACCTTTACACATGTGTTCATAATGGCTTTTAAACTCAAATCTATTATATAATTGTAAAATAAAATAGGTAACTTGTAACAACCCAGAATTTCACCACATTAATTTCCGAACATTTAGTTAATTTTGAATATTCGAATAATAGGTTTATAATTAAAATAAAAACTCTTTTAAATATTAAATATTGAAGATAAAATAGTTTTCAAAATTAGTTTACAAAAATATTTAATTCGAAGAAAAATCGAAAATGTGGCCGGAATTCGTTTTCCGAATTTTCGACTTTTCATCGGCTAAAATTATCGAAAACGCTGTGAACTGTTTAGCATAAGTATGCAGATTTCTAAACAAGTTAGTATATGTATATATGTGTGTATTGGTGTATGCATATATGTATTCATACCTAAGTATATGAAGTTTAAAATATAAATTTAGTAAAAAGTAAACATCACATCACATGAAAAATGTTTAAACATTAGTACATATGTAATTAAATGGTTGTTTTCTCATGAAGAGAGGGAGGGGGGGTAAGAAGGTAGCTCAAGGACACGAGGTGGAGGAGTCTAGGTGAGGTGGCAAGAGGGTAATTGAGGGTAAAGGACCAGGGCATTTAGGTAATTCACTTTGTTCTCTTGCTTATAAATACCCCTTTCACTTCTTCAATTTCAACTTTTTTACTTCGGCCGAACTTTCTCATACCTTAATCAAATGGGGTATTTCTTTTTTCAAACCATAGCAAATTGTAATGGCTACAACTTTTATTTTTAACACTTCTTCTATTTTTAAGTTTAACCATGTCTAAATCTCATTTCTTTACAGAGCATTTATGGACTGAGAATTTCAAGTCCAAAAATGGTCCTTCTTCTTTTGACCATATTTTCTTCAAAAATTATACAAAATTGAGTACTTCTTTTTTTAAACTTATAGAGAAATGAATTTTCTAAAACTTTCCACTTTGCTACTTTTTCAATATCTGAGAGTAAATAGTCGAAAAACTAGTTGGAAAATGACCTATTTTTGGGTTCGTTTTTTAGAGTTCGATGATTATCCAAAGTCACTCCACCTTACCAAAACAAGTTTCACTTCCTTCTTATTTCAAGGCCGAGCCTACTTAGTGTGTTAAGGGTCCAAGACTTCATCTTTTACTTTGGAATGGAAGTTCTAGGCATAACCTAAGTTAGCGAAGGTTTGGATAGCTTTCGGTGAGTAAAACTACACCTTCTTAAACCAAGTTAATACTATGTTAATGCTCATGATAATAGCCTATAAATGCTTGTTGTATATTTCAAGTGATGGTTTGGTTGTTTTGTTTGTTTCATGCTTTGAAAAGTTATCGCATTTGAAAGTTAATAAGCATGTGGTTAACAATATGAAAAGTTGGTAGTTAAAGTTAATATAACTGTTAGTAAATACTTATTACTTGTTGTATCATCATTATTTACCTTGTATTATGCTTAAACCATTGCTACATAATGTTTGGTTTTATTGCTAATGTCGTTAGTTTATTTTCCGAACTGCCCGTATAGCGATAGTCACTATATTGGTGCTTTCGGAAAATCACTTTTATCGAAACTGTTTGGTTTCATCTTCGTGCTTGGAATTATTTTACAAGTTAAGCAAGATTTTTATTAATGATGTTTTCGAAAGTAATCAACCATTTTAATATTGATTATTTAATTTAATTAATTACTTAATTAATAAGGATTAAGGTTAACTAATTACTTAGTTAATGTTGCTTTTAAATTTAACTAATAACTTGGTTAATGATTGTTTAAATTAATTATTCATTTTATTTAATGATGTTTAAATTTAATCAATCATTTTATTTAATGATGTTTAAGGATAATTAATCATTCAATAATTATGAATTAAATCTAATTAATCAATTTACTAATGATGCTTTTAAATTAATAAATCTTTTTAATAAATGATTTTTAAAATTTATCAACTCGTTTTAACTCTAATTAATCTTTCTTTTCTTAATGTGTATAATTAGTAAACCATTTTTAAATAATGATAATTAATTAATTATTTGATTTAATTAATTATAATTAAATTTATTATTTAATTGAATTAATGATGTTTTAAAGTTGATTTACCCTTTTTAATTAAAGGTTATTGGAGTTAATTATTCAACTTAATTTATGAACTTTCAAAGTGAATTTATCAAAGTAACAAGGATGTTTTAATTTTGTGATTCATTTTAAATAATGATAATTAATTATTTATTAATTTAATTAATTATATTTTACTAATTAATTGAATTAATAAAGTTTAAAAGTGGTTTACCCTTTTTATTATTTAAAGACATTTAAAGTTAGAAAATCAAATTGTGTGATGAAGTTTAAAGTTAATTAATCAATGTAATAAGGATGTTTTAAGTTATTAAATCCTTTTTAAATTGATGTTTTGAAGTTAATAAACTCTTTTAACAAAGTGTTTTAAAGCTAATAATTGTAATGTGAAGTCGAGCACGAATTCAGGTTTTTAAAAGAAAATGTTTGATTCGTTTATGGAAATGAATTAATTTCTAAAGCGATTCCCTTATATGGGAACGATTTAATTGTATACTTAGCACTAAACGTCGAAGAAGTATACTTGTCGCTATTTTGAAAGTTAAGAATAATTATGAGACATGACTTTGAGGTAACACTACCTTGACTTATTCGATATTATTGTTAACCAAAAAATAGTACAAGTTGGAATTCGAAGAGTGGTGATAAATATACAAGACTTAATTTCCATATACGATCGTTTTATATCCTCGATAGTCGGTATCTCAGCTAATGGTTACTTCAGCTTCTTTATTATCGTCATTCTAAGACAATGTGTTGCTTTGTTGAGCTTTGATATCCTTCGTCGGAAATGACTAAAACAAAAGTGCGAGTAGAGGCCAAGCTATGCGGGGTTGCTCCCATTAGGGTATTTTCATATCCACTCTAGATTAGATTCAGTGTTGCACGTTGAGATGTAAAGTATTCGGATTCTCGATAACAGTTGGCAGGGTCCGGCTTGGAGGTTTCCGAGAGCCATCGGAGTTCTCAAGTATATTTCTAGAGGTATACTTTCGGTAAGGGGGGCACACCCTCCTAGTTATTGTTGTAGATTTTCCTTTCCTTATTTGATTCAAACCTTCGAATCTATTTTCTTTAATTACAACAGGAAGAGTCAACCACTCTTCGCGGTGTTCAATTATTGGTATTGTCCATTCTATCGAGTTTGGATAGTTATCTAGTTTAGTCCATTCTATCGAGTTTGGACTGTTGTCATGTTTTATCCATTTTGTCTAGTTTGGATTTTTATTCAGACTATTTCCACTCTTTCAAGTTTGAATGTTATACTAATTGTACCCATCATCTATGTTTGGATTTGTTCCCTATTGTTCATTTCAATTTTTGTTATGTTTGGTTGTTGTTATATGGGAGAAAACCTGTTCAGCGTTAGCGGCGTGGCCCTACATATTATTGTTAAATACACTTGCTTTTGTTTTAGAGTTTTACTCATACCGGACATTTTGTCTGACTCGAGTTGTTTATTTTCCCTAAACTCTCGTGTACTCATTATATTTGGGTAGTCCAAGAATAACAGGTTTTCTTTAGAGCTCTTTGAAGATGGTGATCGAGCTGGCGGCTCCTTAGTTATCTAGTTATTTATTTCTGATGTATGATTATGTTGGTGTATTTTGTATCTTAAATGTGAAAAGTTAGAATGTATAGCTATCAATCGGTTAGATGTAGTATTTTTTATAACTCTGATAACTCCTTATAAGGAGTAACCTTTTGTACTATATCATTTTGTATTATATCTAACCATCTGTTGTGAGGTATTTCTATTATGTTCTTTCTGCTATTTATTTTCCCCAAGACAACTTATCTTTAGGATGCTTGTGCAACGGCACACAAATACCGAGGATATATTAAGTGTCGTTCCCAGGGGTCAGAAAGGTCGGTCGTTATAGATGGTATCAGAGCTTAGGTTTAGGGGACCACTGTGCCCTGGTTAGGTAAACTCTCTAAGGGTAGGATCAGTAATATCCTAGTATAAGTCTGAGAGTACAAATATATATTGAGTGCGTATTTGGTAGTGTTATAAAAATGATTTATATTGTGTTTTTTGATCCATTGAGTGGTATATGAATTCTAGTCGATGCTTCTGATCAGCGTTAGCGATAGGCATTCCTAAACACTTGAATAGATCTACCAATATATTATTTTTTTTAAATGGTAAATGAAATAATTTTACCTAAGAATATTTTTTTTATATATAAGAATGATTTTGAAAACTGATATAGTTGTATAGTTGAGTTAATTATTTAGAAATGATAATATTTTATGGTTATCATTTAGGATTTGATTAGTTATGCTCATCTAGTTTGAGCAATAACTATTATTGAATAGTTTATAAGGAATTTTCCATAGTAAGATATAGGTCGAGTAAATGGGAATTAGGGAACCTTGAGAATGTACCCCTTGTGAATTAAGTTTCACAATTTGACTATAAGGTGTTCGGCGAAAGGATTAAGTTAAAAGTCATTTTTTAATAATGTTAAGCTAAAATAAACTTTTAATAAAAAGTTGTTTAGTATAATATAAATAGTAGGATAATACATTTAGAGGATAAATATATGAGAAAATTAGTTATAATAAATAAGAATTATTTAAATATGAGTTTACCCACACCTAAATTTACTATATCATATATTTGATGCTATAAACTATTGTTGATTTCTTTGATGATAGTTAGATTTGTTTGATCGATTAACTAAAATTAATCTGGATATTCCATTTAAACTTTTTAAGTGTCATTATAGCAACTTCCACTGTACCGTCATTTATTAAATATCATCCCCTAAACCCTTGTGTGTGTTTGAACTTGAGCTTGTGTTTTCCCAAAAGTAGATGTTAAAATTCATTAATCATTTTGATTAATGATATCTTAAATTAATTAATCATTTTAACTAACAATGTTTAAAATTAATTATTCTTTTTTATTAATGAGATTTGGATATAATTAAACATTTTAAGTAATGATATTTGAATTTAATTAATTATTTTAATTAATGATATTTGAAAAATTAATAATCATTTTAATTAGTGACATTTAAAAGTAATTACATTTTAATTAATGATTATTTGAATTTAATAAATCATTTGATAAGTAATATTTGAAGTTGGTCGATTGATTTAATAAGTGAGTTTAAAATAAATAAATAAATTTGATAAAAGTGTTTTGGAAGTAATTGACTATTTTATTAAAGATAACTGATTTTTCTATTAAAGAAAATTGTAAATTTGATTAATTATCTTTTGGGATAGTCAATATTATTTTAGATTATAAAAGATAATATAAATGTGATTTATTATCTTTTAGGATAACTAATGTTATTTTAAATTTAATAAAAGAATTTAAATTTGATTTATTTTCTTTGGAAAATTTATATGGTTTTAAGGTTTAGGTTTTAATAAAAGAATATTATAAATCATCCCCTAGGACAATTAACATTGTTTTGAATTTATAAAAGGTATTTAAATTGTTTTATTATTCTTTGAGATAATAAATATTGTTTTAAATTAATAAATGATGGTTTTTAAATGAGAACTTTTACATAAAATTGTTTACAAATAAAGCTAAGTGTAATTTTTTTGGGATTTTAGTAAATGATGTTTAAAATGACATTTGTTTTGACCCTTGTTTTAATACATTTAGTATTATAAATTTGTCTTTCCAAATAACATTTAAATAGTTTTTGGAAAATTTAAAACCTGTAATTGTTTAAAATGATTTCAAAAGATTTTGAGAAAAGTAATAGTGGTATTATTTGGAAATATTTCTAAAGTATAAATATTTTGGAAAAGAAATTTTAAGTAGAATGCTTTTTCTTTAAATAATTCAGGGGAAAACATTTCAGTTAGTTTTGTGGTAATATGAATAATCTTTTAAGTGACGATCAGATGTTGCTTAGGCAAATGCTGTGGAGTACTTAGTAAATTATTCTCTTTATCATTGTGCGATCGAAATGAGTTCAAATCCGAACGAACCTAAAGTGAGTTTTAATAAACCAATTTTTTGAGGTTATTTAATAAAAGAATATATGTAGTATGCTTTCAAAGATGAGTTTTGAAATTTATAGCTGGGTATTTAATCTTTATGTTCCCTTAGTAGGGAATTTATTAAAAATAAAATAAATAAATAATATTTTAGTAAAAGATTGTTTTGGATAAATGATTTTTTACCCTTAGATAAGATAAGGGATAAGTTAACACTGATTTAAATCGGTTAGATTGAATAGGAAGGTTTTGATAACATTGTTTTATCAAAACAATAAATATTATTTAAGTATCTAAACAGTGTAAACCAATTGGTGTTATTGGGTCGGTCCATAAACATGATTCATTATAACACCTTAATGTGAAAAGGTAGGATGTTTTTAATAGACATTGTTTTATTAAAACCATAGCTTTTGTTTAAAACATGTAATTAGTATAAACTATTTGTTATTTTGAGTCAACCCATAAATATTGCCCATCTTAACACTCTAAGTAAAGAGGTCGAGAGGTTGACTCAGTTTTAGAAGACCCAAATTTTGATTTGATCTTCACCTAAATAGTGAAATGCAAAATAAATTTTGTGTTTTGTATATACTCTTAGGATTTAGAAGGATATTATACAAGTAAATAAAGTGGGATAATTTATTTAGTGTTTTATAAAGAAATGAATTTAAAAAATATTTTTAATCTTAGATGAAAATTTATGAAATAATTCATAAACAATTTTGGTATTGAATAAAATATTAAATGCAAATTTAAGTGATTTAGAAAGATTGGTGTAGTCAAGAAACCAATAATTTTAGAGTATAACTTTCAATTTTGTTCGACTAAGTATGGATAACCCTCTAAGCAATAACTAAAGGCTAATGAGCAAAGAGTGGTACGCTTCGATAATTATCTATATTTTAGGCAATCAAGAAATCTTTGGACCTAAGTTAGGAGTTTGTTGTTAACCTTTTGACATTTTAAATAATGTTGAGTATTAGATTTTTACCTTCTAGATTTGAATGATTAATAGTGTTAGTGTATTCCTTTATGAAATTTGGTTGATTTGATTTAATTGAATTTAATTGATTTGATTTAATTAAATTTGATTGATTTTATTTAATTGAATTCGATTGATTGATTGTGTGGTCTTATATATCATAGTTTATAAAGTTAAAACTATAAACCAAGTTTTTGAATTGTAGTTTATAAGGACTTAAATCCCGGTACTTTTGAAAAAAAGAGTGATTTTGAAAATTTTTGGAATGAAATAACAATTGTTCACTTTAGTTGTTGTATTTGGAAGAACCAGAATACAATGGAATGCTCCATGTTGTTTTGATTCTAGAGTTTTACATGTTTTGCTAGGAGAACACCTCCTAGTCATTTTTAGTTTTGGTTTTAATTTCTTTTTGAAGAAATTGGAAAATAAAATTTTTAATATAAGAGCCTGGGTATTTAGTTCTAAATTTACCTTTTGATATGATTGGATGCGCAGTATTTTATTTCAGGGTATTCTCTGAATTTGGTTGCATATAGATTTATATCATACTGGTTTTTGCTGGATAAGTTACATCTCATTAATGTGTTAGTATTTCTAGGATAGTTTTTTTCTAGGATAGGATTGTGGTAAATTTCGGGAATGAAATTATTTTAAGGAGGGAAAAGTGTAACAACCCGGAATTTCATCACATTAATTTCCAAACATTTAGTTAATTTAAATATTCAAATAATAGGTTTATAATTAAAATAAAAACTCTTTTAAATAATAAATATTGAAGGTAAAATAGTTTTCAAAATTAGTTTACAAAAATATTTAGTTCGAAGAAAAATCAAAAATGTGGCCGGAATTCGTTTTCTGAATTTTCGAGTTTTCGTCGGCTAAAATTTAACGAAAATGTTGTGGACTCTTTAGCATAAGTATACATATTTCTAAATAAGTTAGTATATGTATATATGTTTGTATTAGTGTATGCATATATGTATTCATACCTAAGTATATAAAGTTCAAAATATAAATTTAGAAAAAAAAGTAAACATCACATCACATGAAACATGTTTAAACATCAGTACATATGTAATTAAATGGATGTTTTCTCATAAAGAGAGGGAAGGGGACAAGAAGGTAGCTCAAGTACATGAGGTGGAGGAGGCTAGGTGAGGTGGAAAGAGGGTAGTGGAGGGTAAAGGACAAGGGCATTTAGGTAATTCACTTTGTTCTCTTGCTTATAAATACCCATTTCACTTCTTCAATTTCACCTCTTTTACTTATGCCGTATCTTTCTCATAACATAATCAAATGGAGCATTTCTTTTTTTCAAACCGTAACAAAACTCAGTGGCTACAACTTTTATTTGTACCACTTCTACTAATTTTAAGCTTAACCATGAACAAATCCCATTTCTTTATAGAGCATTTTCGGACCCAAAATTTCAAGTCCGAAAATGGTTTTTCTTTTGACCATATCCTCTTGAAAAATATTCAAAATTGAGTAATTTTTTTTAAATTGTAGAGAAAAGAATTTTCTAAACCTTTCCTCTTTACTACTTTTTCAATATCTGAGAGTAAATAATCGAAAAACTAGTTGGAAAATGACCTGTTTTTGGGTTCATTTTTGAGAGTTCGATGATTATCCAAATCACTCCACCTTACCAAAACATGTTTCACTTCCTTCTTCTTTCAAGGCCGAGCTACCTAGTGTGTTAAGGGTCCAAGACTCCATCTTTTACTTTGGAATGGAAGTTCTAGGCATAACCTAAGTTAGCGAAGGTTTGGATAGCTTTCGGTGAGTAAAACTACACCTTCTTAAACCAAGTTAATACTATGTTAATGCACATGTTAATAGCCTATAAATGCTTGTTGTATATGTCAAGTGATGGTTTGGTTGTTTTGTTTGTTTCATGCTTTGAAAAGTTATCGCATTTGAAACTTAATAAGCATGTGGTTAGCAATATGAAAAGTTGGTAGTTAAAGTTAATATAACTGTTAGTAAATACTTATTACTTGTTGTATCATCATTATTTACCTTGTATTGTGCTTAAACCATTGCTACGTGATGTTTGGTTTTATTGCTAATGTCATTAGTTTATTTGCCGAACTGCCCGTATAGCGATAGTCGCTATATTGGTGCTTTTGGAAAATCACTTTTATCGAAACTATTTGGTTTCATCTTCGTGCTTGGAATTATTTTACAAGTTAAGCAAGATTTTGATTAATGATGTTTTCAAAAGTAATCAACCATTTTAAAATTGATTATTTAATTTAATTAATTACTTAATTAATAAGGATTAAGGTTAACTTATTACTTAGTTAATGTTGCGTTTTAAATTTAACTAATAACTTCGTTAATGATTGTTTAAATTAATTATTCATTTTATTTAATGATGTTTAATGATATTTAACCATTCAATAATGATGAATTAAAGCTAATTAATCAATTTGCTAATGATGCTTTTAAATTAATAAATCTTTTTAATAAATGATTTTAAAATTTATCAGCTCGTTTTAACTCTAATTAATCTTTCCATTATTGATGTTTATAATTAATAAATCATTTTTAAAGAATGAGAATTAATTAATTATACTTAAATTTATTAATTAATTGAATTAATGATGTTTTAAAGGTGGTTTACTCTTTTTAATTAAAGATTATTGGAGTAAATTATTTAACTTAATTTGAAGTTTGAAAGTGAATTTATCAAAGTCACAAGGATGTTTTAACTTTTTTATTCATTTTAAATAATGATAATTAATTATTTATTAATTCAATTAATTATATTTTACTAATTAATTGAATTAATAAGGTTTAAAAGTGGATTACCCTTTTTATTATTTAAAGACATTTGAAGTTCAAAAATCAAATTGTGTGATGAAGTTTAAAGTTAATTAATCAATTTAATAAGGATGTTTTAAGTTATTAAATCCTTTTTATATTGATGTTTTGAAGTCAGTAAACACTCTTAACGAAGTGTTTTAAAGATAATACTTTTAATGTGAAGCCGAGCATGAATTCGGGTTTTAAGGGAAAAGGTTTGATTTATTTATGGAAATGAATTAGTTTTTGTAAAGCGATTCACTTTATATGGGAATGATTTATTTGTATACTTAGCACTAAACATCGAAGAAGTAGACTTGTCGTTATTTCAAAAGCTAAGAATAAATGTGAGACATGACTTTGAGGTTGCACTACCTTGACTTATCAGATATTATTATTAACGAAGGAATGGTACAAGTTGGAATTCGATGAGTGGTGAAAAGTATACAAGACTTAATCTCCATATGTGATCGTTTTTTATCCTCGATAGTTGGTTACTTCAGCTTCTTTGTTATCGCCATTCTAAGATGATGTGTTGCTCCCTTGAGATTTGATATGCTTTGTCAGAAATGACTAAAACCAAAGAGCGATTAAGGGCCAAGCTATGTGGGTTGCTCCCACTAGGGTATTTTCACATCCACTCTAGATTAGATTCAGTGTTGCGCATTGAGATGTGAAGTATTCAGATTCTTGGTAATAGTTGGCGGGGTCCAACTTGGAGGTTTCCGAGAGCCATCGGAGTTCTCAAGTATCTTTCTAGAGGTTTACTTTCGGTAAAGGGGGCGCACCCTCATAGTCATTATTGGAAATTTTCCTTTCTTTATTTGAATCGAACCTTCGAATCTGTTTTATTTAATTAAAACGGGAAGAGTCAACCACTATTTGCAGTGTTCAATTATTGGTATTGTCCATTCTATCGAGTTTGGATAGTTATCTAGTTTAGTCCATTCTATCGAGTTTGGACTGTTGTCTTGTTTTATCCATTCTGTCCAGTTTGGATTTTTATTCAGACTATTTCCATTCTTTCTATTCTGAATGTTATACTAATTGTACCCATCATCTATGTTTGGATTTGTTCCCTATTGTTCATTTCCTTTTTTATTATGTTTGGTTGTTATTATGTGGGAGAAAATCTATTCCGCATTAGTGGCATGGTCCCACATATTATTATTAAATACACTTCCTTTTGCTTTAGAGTTTTACTCATACCAGACATTTTGTTTGACCCGAGCTATTTATTTTCCCGAAACTCTCGGGTACTCAATTATATTTAGGTAGTCCGAGAATAACAGATTTTCTTTGGAGCTCTTTGAAGATGGTAATCGATTAGGCGGCTCCTTAGTTATCTAGTTATTTATTTCCGTTGTATGATTATGTAGGTGTATTTTGTATCTTAAAAATGAAAAGTCAGAACGATAGCTATCAATCGGTTAGATGTAGTATTTTTTTATAACTCTGATAACTCCTTATAAGGAGTAACCTTTTGTACTATATCATTTTGTATTATTTCTAACCATTTGTTGTGATGTATTTCTATTCTATTCTTTCTACTATTTATTTTACCCCAAGACAACTTATCTTTCGGATGCTTGGGCAGCGGCACATGAATACCGAGGATGTATTAAGTTCATTCCTAGGGGTCAGAAAGGTGGGTCGTTACATAAGTTCTATTCATACATCGAAAATGAACATGACTTTTAAATCCTCTTCTTTATTTTGAATTTTCTAAAAGCTTGAGAGAAACATGCACAGCTTCTCTTTAGAAATTATGAAGTGAGGAAAACCACTTCATTTTTCTTCAAGTCTCTTCTAAAGTTCACTAGAACACTTCTACAAACCATTCTACACCTCACTTCCAAAATACAAGCACCTGCTCTCCAAATATATGTGTGGCCAAGCCTTGTTTTTGCCATGGCCGCGCCTATTGTTCTCTTGGCCGAGCCCATTTAGCCTTCCAAGGGTCCACATCTTCACTTTATTGAGCTAGGAGCCAATGAACTAGGTCGAGAGAAAGTTTAGTTTGATTTAGTGAAAGTTTGGCGAGTAAAGTTCCTGTTTTTAAAACTCAAGTTATAAACTTTTTAATGTTGTGAAATTTATAAGTTGAAATGTTGCTTAAGTATGTAGTAATGCTATATGTTGTGTATGCATGCATACATGTGGATTTGGTGTCGATTGCTTATGCCGTAGTTTGAGTAGGCGATAAAGATTACACCTTGAATATTGGAAAAGTTATTTAGTATTTGTGAAGTAATATTCTTCCTTATGATTGTGTTATAATTTTATGATGTGGTATTGTGATTAAATGTTGTATGTGTTGTATGTGGGTTCATGACATGATGCTAGCGATTCGCTAACCAAAAGTGACCTAGAAATCTTCTTTTGTCGAAGTTTGATTTTTGTTTCAAATTGAAAAGTTTTCAAGTTTAAAACTTTGATTTTGGTTTTCAAAAGTTTATTTTCATGATTTATAAAAGGCAAAAGTTCAAAGTTGAAGTTTTTAAAGCTTAGGAATCCAAATTTCAAAAGGTGAAATCACAAGTCCGTATAGTGATAGTCGCTATACGCGCAGTTCGGAAAATCTAACTATTTTCTAATCTAAACTTGTTTTTAACTTAAAATATTTTTAGAAAATGTTTTCTAACTTTAATTTAGTAATTAGAGAATAATTAATTAATTAATTAATTATGCAATGATTATTTAATTGATTAATTAGCTAATAAAGGTAATTAGTACTTAATCATTTATTAAAAGTGGAATTTAAACTTAAGTGTTAATCATGATTTGTTACTTAATTTAATTAATTTATTATTTAATTATTACTTAAGGATTAATTAATTATTACTTAAGGATTAATTAATTATTATTTAATTATTTATTTAAGATAATTATTATTTTGAAAAAGGGTTTTATTTAATTAATCTTTCATTAAAGTTAATTATGTTTAATAAGGTTTAATTAAGGTTTAATTACTTTTAATTAGAGTTATTTACTATTTAACAAGAATTTGATTCTCATTTCAAAGGTATTAATTTATTTTAAAATCGCTTTGAGTTTAGGCAATCAGTTTTGTTTTAAATTGTTTTCTTTTCAAATTTGTTTTAAATCAAGGGATTTCTATGTCACTTACCCTTAAGTAACTCTATATGATTAGGAAAACTAAATGACATCTATTAGCAGAAAAAATACCATTATGCTATTACAATTAATTTGGACATTTGCTTAAGTTGATTGGTTGTTATGTGTTGATCCCTTATATACTTGTTGTTATGTGATGCCATGTTAGACTTGATAAGTAAAACCAAATTAAAAGCACCAATGTGGTCATTAAGCCTCTGTTCGATTTTTGTAAAGATAAGCATTTCATTTGTTTTTGAAATGGTTTCAAAGTTATTGCATTTGAACAAGATATTTTAAAGAATGATTTGACAAATGGTTTTACTAAAGATGTTTTTAACTAATGGGAATGGTTTTCCATGTTATAAAAAGAAGTTTTTATAAAGAGTTTTATAAAGGAATTTGGAAATTTATAAAGTGCTTTGGGTAAATGGATTTGAGTTTTTAAGCAAATAAGATTTCATAAATAGATGATATTTATAAAATGGATTTGCTTATTAAAGGAAGCTAATTTGATTTTAGGTTATTTAAGAAGTTGTTTAAACATGAAGGGTTTGTAAAGAAGTTTATAAATGATTTTGGGATATTTATAAAGAAGTTTTAGAAAATGATTTGGATATTCATAAAGGGAGTTTATGAAAAGGTTTGGTTATTTATAAGAAATTTATATAACAAGTTTGGATATTTATAAAAGCAATTTATATAAATGATTTTGAATATTTATAAAAGGTTTTTATAAATGAATTTGGAAGTTGGAAAGTAATTTGAAATTTATTTTGATTTTAAGTAAAAGAGATTTCATAAATGAAATATACTTGATTAAAAAGGATTTATCGAAAGGAATATAAAAAGAATTTGAGATCTGGGTTTCTCTTAACTGACCTTTTAAAAATGGTGGTTTGGAACATACGTTCCACACTTAACACCGAGGTGAAAGTGTTAGGGTTGTGCTTACCTCCAATATAAATAACATTTTCTTAATCATTTTTAACAAGATTTGGAAGTAAGAAGTTATTCGCAAATGTTTTTGTGAGTATACTTATGTCAGAGAGATAAGTATATGAATGTTTTAGACAAACATTTTGAAAAGATATTTATTAAATAAATATTTTTTTGAGGCTTAGTGGTTGCTATGGATAAATAAATCTCATAGGGAATTGGTTGTTGTTTTTTTATTTGATAGTTAAATAACTAACTATCAATTATGCACCCAAAATGTAATTTTGGAAATACGCAGGAGAAACACGTGAGTTATATGGCATAGTCATCTTCGATAATGTTGTACTGTGCGTATAAATCTCGTTTTGTTCCCCTAGGACAAATTATAAGGAAATACGTCCACTAACGGTTAGGAGGTGATCTCTGCCCTTATCTTTGATTGCTTATTTCCTAAAGAACCGGGGTTGAGTTTACCAAAAATTATCGAATGTTGTTTCAAAGAGACTGGGATCAGATATGTTATCTTAAAACCATTTCGATCCAACTCAAGCATTCGAAGTAAAGATATCCTAAAGATGATGGAATTGAATACAAAGCTCTATGAACTACAAGGGCTACTTGCTACTAACCACAAAAGTGATTCCAAAATCAATGTAGTAGAAATAGTGCCTTTGGTTCGTTTATCTCCTGAACGACTAGTATAGATGAATGCTAACATTGTTTCGTTGACTAGAAGGCAATGCAGCATTCCAAGAGGGAAGTGCTATATAAAGGTAAAACATAGCCTCAAGCCTCACTACCAAGAAAAATGGAAGAAACAGGGTATGTAGTAGAGATATGTGGTCAGCTACCGTTAGGAGCCGCCATCCCATTCTAGATTGTCATATTCGAGCTTGCATGTAAACACTGTGTTAGTATAAGGCCTTGGTGTCAAAAAGGGATGAGGTAATCTGGTTCGCCATGTTAAAGGGGCAGCCAGCTCTATGTAGCAAGAGTATAAGAAGTTGTTGTCAGACTCCGGTGCATTTTCTAGGGTTGTACCAGTGGAAGGTAGTCCCTTACCTTGCCATAGTATGGAATCCAATCTCCAATACGTGCACTTAAGGTTTTGATTTAGAGCCTAGTATGCTGGATTTTTTTAATACGGTAACAATTTTAAATCTTTTGATATTTATTTGAAACCATAGACATTATTATAATATCATTTGATTTTTATATACAAATGCTTTGGTTACCATAAGGTAAGAACCCATCCATGTTTATGTGCGGCGTGGTCTTACGAGATGCCTTTGATTTAAAGGTTTTTATAAAGTTAAAGACTTATGCTTTACTCACACTAGACCCATGTCTGACCTAGAGTTTATTTTCACTTTTCCTAAACTATTGGGTGCTCAAATTTGAATGGGCAGCCAAGTAGTTCAGGTTTTTCTATAGATTTACCTTGGAGGAGCTTGGAGCAGGTGGCTTCATCGATTGCTAGTTATTTTTCTTATTTTCCACCATATTATTTGTATTGTATCAGTTAGGTAGGGACATGCTGTTATAACCGTCCTAGGCTAGAATTTATATCAGTATGACTCTGATATAACATTTTGAAATGATTTTGTAATATATTATGTTGAGTAATATATTATTCCATTGGGTTATGAGATTCTGTGTTATTTAGCTTATTCTGTTCTTTCTTTCTTTCACCAGTAATGACTCATCTTTCGGACGGCTAAATGGTCGGCACATGAATACCGAGGATGTATTAAGTGTCGCCTTTGGTAGTAAGAAAGGCGTATCATTACATTTTGTATCAGAGCTTAGGTTGAGCGAACACCTAGGCTTTGGTAGGGTAAACTAATTATATATAGGGTCAGTGGTTCTCTAGAATGAGTTTGAGTGTAATATATATATGAGTGCATATTTGTTAGTGAATAAAAATATTTTATATTGTGTTGTTTGACCTGTTGAGTGGCTTAAGAATTCTGGTTGATGCGCTTGATCAACGTTATCGATGAGGATTTCCTAAACAATTGAACAAGCTAAATTGACATAATATTGTTATAAATTTGATAAATGAAATAATTTTACCTAGGAATATGTTTTCTATACATAAAAAAGGGATGATTTTCAAAATCTATGTAGTTACATGTGAGGAGTGTGGGTCAGGAGTTAATAATATTTAAATTATTAGCATTTAGGGTTTAATTAGTCATGCTCGTCCAATTTTGAGCTTTGACTATTGTCAGATTTAATAATAGATTTAATATTTCCATCATAGTTTGGGTAGATAGAATTTGTTGAAACATTGAATTGAACATGTTGTGAATTAAGTTTCACAATTTGACTATAAGGCGTTCGACAATATGTAGGGTTAAAAATTGAATTTTAATAAAGATGTTTATTAAAAGAAAATCTTCACATAGTTTTATAAGATGAATTAAGAGAGAGGATTTTACAAATCAGAATTACTAAATGTGTTTTAACAATGAAAAGGTTTCTGAAAATTTAAATTCCCATAGCTTTGATAAATTCCAAATGATTTTTGAAAATAGCAGTAATTTTTCTTAAAGATATTTGAAGATATAGATATTTTAAAATAAAGTTTGAGAGTAAAGTTTTCTTTGGATAGTTCGGGAAGGAGTTTCGATCTGTTTTGTGATGATCAGAATAATCTTCTTAGTGACAATCAAATATTTGCTTAGGCAGATATGATGGTGCACTTAGTAAATTATACTCTTTATCATTATACAATCTGGATGAGTTCAAATCCAAATGAATCCAAAGCAAGTGGATGATTTTGTTAAAAACTATTTGTCTATAAATAGTATTGTTTTAAGAAGAAATTTGGAAAAAGAATTATTAACTAGTCCGAGTGTCTCGAAAATGACTAAAAATAGGTTAGAGATTTGTTCGAATGGCAAACACTTCTCTTGAGTATTGCCTTTCTTAGTAAATGGGGCATATAGTACTATTTGGTAGCACCCAGTACCTTGACATTATTTTGGAGTTACTCGGGCTATATGTATGTTTCAAATGGTCTTTGAAATAAAACCGGGTATTGTGTTCTTGGATCCCTTAAAAGTAAGAGTTTTCAAAATAAAACGATATTTTAATTAAAAAGGTGGATTGATAAATGAAGTTTTAATTAGGTTAAATTTAATAAGGAGATTTAATAAATATTGTTTATTTAACGTGTCTTTTGAATTTAACATCTACGATGTGAAGAACTATTTGATGTTACTAGACCGGCTAATAAACATTTTTACCTTAGTAGTGTCTAAGAAAAAGTAGAATCTAGGATGGAGTTTGGTTACCAACATCCTACTCTTCTTAGCTACTTACCAGACCAATCAGGGTAAAGAGGTTGATTTGCGACTTAGTTTCAAGACCCAAATTATTTTTGGCCTACATCTAATAGTTAAAAATTAAATAGAATTAGAAATTAGATGTTTGTATATACATTTATGATGTAGAAGAGTATTATATAAGTAACAAATTTGAAAATTGATTCTTATGAAGCATGGTGGGAGGCTAAAAAGTAGTTAGATAATAAGAATTGTTAGATCAGTACGTAGGTTGTATGAAGATCATTTCTCCTTTTTATATAGTTCTCGATGCTAGATTCGTGTATATGACTGGAGGTGTTTTACACCATTCCAAATAAGGATTTATAACTCGATTTTTTACGGCGAGCGTTGTAAGGGTTCTTATGTGGAACCAAAAGTTGTCTATCATAATTTATGGCTATGCAAGGACAACGAGGATTCTAATTAAGAGGCCTGATCAAAGTCCTCACTAGGAAGTCGGGTAAGTGATACTAGTTCAGAAGTGAAGTTACGTGTTTTCGAGTGAATGACAAAATCAGATTTTACATAGGAATGATCTATGTACACCGTATGGATTGATGAATAGTTTAAGTGTTTTTGAGAATTAGGGTTGTGGTACAATTTCAGGGATGAAATTCTTTTAAGGGGGAAGAGTATAATGACCCAGAATTTTAGAGCCTTAATTTGCAAATAATTTATAAATTTTAAATATTAATATAATAGGTTTTATAATCAAAATATAACTCTGTTAAATAATAACCAATGATGGTAAAATAAATTTGTAACGACCTAGGATTTTGCCACTTTGAAATAAGCAATTTAAATATATTTTATATAATCAATAAATGGATTCTTATTAGCAAATAAACCTATTTTAATTATTTAATAATGATGATAAAATAATTTTCAAAATTTGTTTATCAATATAGATAGGTCAAATAAAATAGAAAATTTGACCGAAGAACGTTTTTCGCATTTTTGACTTTTCAACATCGAAAAGCTGTCGGGAAACATTATGCACATTTTGTTTAACCACACACTTATAAACTAGGGTTTGATCAAATTGTCTAATAATATACATGCATATACATGTATACATACATGAATACTTAATAATATATACATATACATTCATGATATGGCTACTTATGCATATTTATGTACATATATATATATATATAATATAACCTAAGTTAGTACCTAAACATAACCTAAAACATCTAGGTTAGCACATGAAAGTATGGAGGGGGGAGGACATATGGAACAACAGGGAGAGGGGTGGTATGGGTGCACGCATGTGTGTATTATTTTATTTAAGGTCACTTTATATATTTTATTGCTTTCCTAAGCTTAGAAATACACATTCCCTTTCATATTTCTCATTTTACAATCCTCTTTTTCATTTTCAATTTGCTAAAAGCTTGAAAGAAACATCCATGGCTTCTTTTCATAAATTATAAATGATGAAAACCACTTCTTTTTTCTTCAAATCTCTTCTAAAGTTCACTAGAAACCTTCTACAAAACATTCTACACCTCACTTCCAAAATACAAGCACCCACTCTCCAAATATATGTATGGTCGAGCCTTGTTCTAGCCATGGTCGCACCTATTGTTCAGTAGGACAAGCCCATTTAGCCTTCCAAGGGTCTACATCTTCACTATGTTGACCTAGGAGCCAATGAGCTAGGTCGAGAGAAAGTTTAGTTTGATTTAGTGAAAGTTTGACGAGTAAAGTTCCTATTTTTAAAACTCAAGTTAATAACTTTTAATAGTTTTAAAATTTATGAGTTAAAATGTTGCTTAAGTATGTAGTAATGTTATATGTTGTGTATGCATGCATATTTGTTGATTTGGTTTTGATTGCTTATGCCGAAGTTTAAGTAGGTGATAAAGATTACACCTTGAATATTGGAAAAGTTAGTTAATATTTGTGAAGTAATATTCTTGCTTATGATTGTGCTATAATGTTATGGTGTGGTATTGTGAGTAAATGTTTATGTGTTGTATGTGGGTTCATGAAATGAAGCTAGTGATTCGATAACCAAAAGTAACTTAGAAATCTGCTTTTTGTTTGTATATTTATGATAGTTATAAATATATCGATCAATATGAGATATCAACAAGGAATTAAATTAATTTATTTAGGCTTAAATGGGCTATTAGCCCATGAAGTTGGGAAGCTACTTTTGGCAGCAAACATGAAGTACAGGAGCAGCTAAAATAAGGCATAATGGTATTGTTATGGATGGTTGAGACTTGGTGAGAATTGGTATTAAATGTGATTCACCTTTCTCTCTATTTCAACCACTATAAAAAGGCCCACAATCCTAAATTTAGAAGGATCTTTTTTTGCTTCCTCCTTATCTATTTTCTGGTCGATCCATACCTTTAAGAACTTCATCTATACTTAAATCAAATTGATTCAAAGCAATAATTATTTGATGGCAAAGGATCTACGGTTCAAGGATTAGGAATCTGCTGAATCGAGAAAGTTTCAAAGGAAGGAGAACTCATCATTACAAGATATACTTAAGGGCATTAGTTTTAGGTACGCGTTTAATTTTCTATATGATATATAATCTTTGTATAACTGCATGTTGTTCTCATATGTGTGTGTGTGTATTATATTGTTAGTTAGGTTAAATGTCTATAGGTATTGATGTTGTCACATATAGATGTGTTATGTGTGATGCCCCACCTCGAGACCCAGACTAACAAAGGATATTACATAGTAATATCATCTGCTAGTGCAGAGAATAGGTTTGGTTAAGAGCGGCCATCTATGAATTTAAGCGAGTATCAATACATCGATTAATATGCTATATAATTTTTTTTCCATCACAAGTGGAATCGATATATGCAATCCAAGCTTAAAACAGAACGTCGATGGCTAAAATAATAATCCATAACAATATATAATAAATACAAATCACAAAATCATAGATTATAGATTATACACGATGGAATATGAATAGGTACAAGCTGATCAAATCGAATAGATACATAATAACAAATATAAGACTGTGGTCAAAAGATCCATATAATATATCAACACTACAACTCAACAAATGAATAAGTACAAGGAATGAATCTAAACTCGATATAGATACAACACTACAATGAATATTCACACATATACAAGATGATGACAAGGTAAATAATAACTAGAGGACTGGAGTAAAATCTTCTCTAGAGCAGTCAAACCGGAGCACCAAAAATATATTGGTTTGACCCGAGTATCATAAAATAATAATCGGGTCAATCTAGAATATAATAAATCAATTAAGGAAGATAAAAAATGGATGTAATGATATAAATCTCAAATATGAACACAATGTCGGGAATTGGCTAACAACAAGAATGCTTCAATAATCTCCAAGTGTGTTATCACCAAATATCAAAACCCCACGATAGCTTCTAAAAGAAAAAACCATAAAATCATACAATGATAACAAAAATAACATCAAATCTAGAAATAATAACAGAAATCCAGATAATCACATGAAAAGGGGAAATGGTGCCAAAACTCCAAGATTGGTGTCACTTACATGCATGTAACTCTAGGATAGACGCATAAGTCTATAAACATCAAGATGGGTATGAGACCTATAAACATCAAGATAGGTATGAGACCTATAAACATCAAGATAGGAACAAGTCCTATAAACACCGAGGGCGAGTCATAACTCATTGATAAGTGTTATATACCTCCAAATAGTAATCGAATAAATAACTACTGTGTGTCCCTACCACACAGGTTTATTTAAACGTTTACAATAGGTTAATAAACTCCACTCGTGTATTTAAATGGCTCAATTGAACAAGTCTGAGAATTAACCGGTAAGACAAATGCAAGCGTTCCATACCACTCGTTTTATTTAACCCTTAAACTCAATTCCTCATTCGATCGATGTCGTAAAATTTTATATAAAAGAAAATATTTCACTTAAAAGTAATTCTTGGAAAATATTAGTTTATAAGTTAGAATATATGGGTACGTTGAAGACCTTGGTTAAATATTTATATTGTTAACCCAAAAAATGGATCAACACCCTGGATTAAGTGTGAAAGCACCAACCCTGTTCTTATAGAACAATGATATAGAGAATAAATGTAAAATAGCAGAAATAGTAAAAAGACAAGAAGATGGTTCGGCCGTTAATGAAGCCTACATCCACTTTATAACTTTCTATTAACTGACTATTGTTACAAGTTGAATCAGATTACAATATGATTGAATCTTCTATGTAAGATCAAGTCACAAGTAAAAGTGTTCACTGGAGAATCGTAGTGAACCCCTGTATGACTATTGTATGGGAGAAAAAGAGTGAAGAATAATCACTGCAGAGTTCCAGCAGTTAGTCCACAAGATCCTGTTTATGTTGCAGGTAGGATTGTATTTATAGGTGTTGGAAATCACTTGGGCCAAAAGTTTAAGTGCAGAAGAGCCCACTTGTTATGCCAAGTCTAAACCGAAAATCTCAAATCAATGTGAGTCATTTCTATGGACCGCTAGCTATGCATAAGGGATGGATCGCTAGCTATCCATCAACTTAGAATATCTTTCTACCAGAAGCCTTTACTTAGTGCTATGAAGGAGCTCAGAAAGTTTGAGGATGATCTGACCTATCTTGATGGATCGCTAGCTATCCATAGGGGATGGATTATTATCCATCCACCAACTTAGCATATTTTTCTACCAAAAGCCTTTACTTGGTGCTACGAAGGAGCTCGGAAAGTTTGAGGGTGATCTGGCCTATCTTTATGGATCGCTAGCTATCCATAAAGGAAGGATCGTTAGCTATCCATAGTGGATGGATCACTAGCTATCCATCAACTTAGCATATTTTTTTACCAGAAGCCTTTATTTAGTGCTATGAAGGAGCTCGAAAATTTTGAGGGCGATCCAACCTATCTTGATGGAACACTAGCTATCCATAGGAGATGGGTCGCTAGCTATCCATAGGGAATGGGATGCTAGCTATTCATAGGGGATGGATTGCTCGCTATCCATTGTAACGACCCGATATTTTCAACCATTCGCATCCATTATAAGTGTATAGGTAGACACTCATGCCGGAGTTGAATTGCTCAAAATACCGCGTTGTAAATAAAATTTGGCAAAACTCAGCATATACAGTAAATAAAATAATTACAGATCACAGACACAGAGTAATATAACAATAATGCAGCGGAAACAAAAGGATAGTAGTTCATGAAGCTACTATATATATAACAGAGTTAGACAAGATACAACAGAAGTCTCGAATACAATAGATGTCTCAATACAATAATCAAATACAAGATCTGAATACATCACTGGAATCAACTGAATAACTGAAAGCAGGATCGATAGATAGCTGGATCTCCAAGCGAAGCTCCAACTCCAAAGGTGAGTCTCAAATGCTGTATCACTCAGTCTGACCCGAGCGTAAAGCAAAACACAAAACACTCGAGTCAGGATTAACATTCTTATATTCAATAAATCCAACTCAAGTGAATATCAACTGAAATACAAGTAACTTAAAGGATGTTTGGGATAACCATCCTCTAAGGGTCCGTTAAACTATTTACTATGTAGTAATATTCGCTATTATAATAGTGTCTAAATAAGTAAAGTATAATCATATAGAAAATAGCGTTAAGGGGATGGAGAACCTTAACGCGGTCGGATCGTAAAATCATAATCGTAGTAAAGCTCGATATGGTAGGTGACACGGCACAACTAGGCAATGCCAGGGTAGATATACCAATTACGCACACGGACTGATGGATACGCATAGCAGCCACTACCGTTCCACCTCGAACAACACTCCCAAATCAGAGGATGGCCATCTAGTCAAATCACAAGTAAGAGTATAATATCGAAGAAATGCGTTCGAGAAGAGGTGCTACCTCATTGGTCCGAGATCGCTCCTGTTTTAGCCACCTTATGCCAACTCATGGAGTTGGGTCCACGTAACATACCTTAAGAACGCCGCCACCATCCTTCTTCATTCTGGAATCTCCACCGCGTACACGGTTGTCAAAGTGGTTTTCGGTATCGACAGAGAGTATGTCCATATCCGATCCCGGTTTCTTTGCCAACCAATCGTTATTATAACACCGTGGTCATTTCAAATTAGTTTATACTTCAAAACCAAAATATCATATCATTTCAAAACCCACTTTAATACGATATCATTTCACTTCAAATATATCCATTTTCAAAATCATATTACTTTCCAAAGTTATAATGCTTTCGAAATCATAGTCTAGAAATCACAGTATTTTGGAAATCATAACACTTTCCTTTTAAACAGTTTAGATATTAAAATTTCGTTATAAAATAAATTAGTTTCCTCAAATTACACAAATCGATTCAAATTAACTCGAATTTCAAAAAAAAAATTGTATTTTAATCAAATCTCAAATCATCCGTTTCAACTCGATTTAGCTTCTAAATAAACCATTTCAAATTATCGATTTCAAATACATATCTGAACCATAAAATAAGCCATTTCAATTTTAATATATTTCAAAGCTTTAAATATTCAACATTTCAAAACTAAATTCGATAAATTCATATACATATCAAATTCACTTTACAATTATTTAGTTTTGAAATATTAACTTAACATTTCCATAATATTTGAATACAATTTCAATTTACAATTTAAATAACCAAAATATCTCATTTAAATATTTATACGTTTGAAATATCCATTTAATTCACCTTTTAAAATTTCAAGTTGTAAATCACTTCTTTAAATTTCAAATTCAATACATTTCAAATCAAACTTATTTAAGTATAATTCTTAAATAAATATAATTTCAATCAATTTCAAATCATTATAAATTCTATATTTGAAAATATAGATATTAAATAAATACTTAAACATATTATTTATCAACTTTATTAAATCAACTTTAAAAATCTTTTAAAACCAATATTTATCAAAACCATATATTTCTTTTCAAAACCATAGAAATTGTTTTCAAAACATTTATATATAGACCAACGGTGCCTGTATATAATTTTCTATCCTATGGTCAAGTGATACAGATATTTATCATTTCAATCCGCAATTTAAATTATATATACGGATATATATCTTTTCAACCCGAAATCCCAAATTTAATTAATTGAAAACCGCTTGGGTTTATCATTTCAACCCATAACGATTTTCTCCTATTCTACAAGATCGTTCGGGTATGTATCATTTCAACCCATAGTGATTCTATACTAACAGGGAACTTGTAGAGTGATAACATATATGATAATAAAATAACAACAGCAACATGCATATATCAACAATATAAATAACAGATAATGGTGTCAGATGTCACAGGTGAACAGATACAGATAATGACATATATAACAATGTAAATAACTATCAGCAGCATATTTCAATTGACGTTTCAATTGAAAACAAGTTTAGTAAATATAAGAATGTTAATCATGAGTGATTGCTCACCTTTCGAGGCTAGAGAGATTCGACAATGAGATGAGTTACGAATCCAAGAACGACTTCCAAATCAAAGCTAGAGGGATACGATTCGACGAACAAATCTGATAGTTTGAATAGACGAAATCAAATCAAACCAGATTGATGAAGATAATTGGTAAAAGTGAATTTATATAAATTTTTTTTTTTAGTATTATATATAGTATTATAACATACTCGAGAATCACTATAAAAGTAAGACAGTTCCAAAACAAAATTCCAAAATATAAAATATACATACTGGTTTAAATATAACTTTATCAACTTTATAAGCTAGTATATAATAAAATCTCATATAAACCCAACAACAAATTAATATAAATGTACGTATAACATATTATATAGACATATAAACATACCAATACGTTACCAAAACATATTATTATACAAATATATATGTTGCCGAACATATAAATGGATAGGCATATTTAGGATGTCAGCAAAATGTCATATATACTTAAAACCCAAACTGTTATATGCCTACACTTTAAAATGTTGAACTTTGGTATACATATACTAAAACCAAAACTGTTGTATATATGTATGTTTAAAAAAATAGTACATCTATTATATAAATATACATTTAAACTAAAGTGGACGGTACTATACTAACAGTACATACAACATCTTAAACAAACTTAAATATATATGGTCAAATATATAGGCTTGAGGAAAAATTGGAACAACTTAAAATCTAAACCACAAATATATTTGCAAAATATATTTATCAAAATTTAGAAGTTAAAAGACATATATGCAGACTGACTTTATTATACAATATACAACTACACTCAACTCACGGCTATTATATAAATATATCCAGAAAATACTACAACACATATAAACGTATAACTATAACTGTATACTATTTTTCATATTTACAAACTCTCCGGATATGTTTCAACAAATATATATATATATATACAAAACTTACATATATATACTAACTCTAATAAAGAGAAATATAACTAGATAAAATATTAGAGATAACTGTAGATATTTAATACCGTAACATAGCAGTAGCTTATCACGCGGACAACACAGCAGAACCCATCATATAATATAACTTATATTTATATACATATCTAAATCAAAGGTTAATAAAATATACGTACAAGACATATAAAGTTTTAAGCAAAACAGATGGAAAGTTGAAGCAAGCGTGAGAATTTTCCAAGACAGATATATGCATATCAATACAAATATACACATATATATTTAAAGGCTTATGTATATATATACCTCTACATACAGATAAGGACGAGAAGAATAGCCTGCTCGGTGGGGAAGGAAAGAATGGGCGGAGCTGCTGCGCGACAAGGCCAAGGGGAAAAAGGCGGAGAGGCTGCTTGTGGCGGCGGCAACGCGCGGAGGTGGGAACGGCGAGGCTTGGTGGCGCTTTGGCTGAAGCAAAATGGGAGGTTGACGTGGCTTCGGTGGAGTCACTCGCCGAGTTAGGTGGAGAGTGGTGAGGCTCGGCCGGACCGGCTGCTAGGCACGGGTTGTTTCATGTGGCTGTGAAGTGGTGGAGAGGACGTGGGGATGGGTGGAAGATGATGGCCGCAAGCAATGTTTTGTTTTGAAAGAGGAAAGGAAAGGAAGAAAAATATTCAAAAGGAAAGGGGAAGCAGGGAGGAGATAAAGGAAAATACTAACGGTACAGAAGCCACTTATTATAAATTAAATATTGAACAGATCAAAAGGAAACAAAAGGATAGAAAGAAAAAAGGAACGTGGAAAGACCAAATCAACGTAATATATTGAAATTATAGAAAAAAATAGTCGAAACAAGAATTCGGGAGTTAATGAAAATGAATGGCTGTTTGATAATTTACGGTGGGAAATAAAAGGTCAGAGAATCAAAGATTTTAATATCGGTATCGGTACGAAATCGTTTCACGGATTTCACCAGGTACCGGAAACCGAAACACAAAGGTGAATATACCGCAGAGATCGGCACTACGAGACGATCAAAACGGTACACAGATATTAGTGGCACGATGATCCGGTCAAAAGTCGATAATCGGTACCGAAAATGTTGTCAATTTACCAAAAATAAGATGAACGGAGCAATAGATGTCCAAATTTGACGAAACGAAAGATGACGTCTCACTCAGAAGATGATTTACAAATTTTCTATGTAAAAATATTCAGGTTTTGAAAACATTTTATTATCATCAATTTTTAACTGATATAAATTGGAATAAAATTACACTAGAAAATAAACTTTCAAATTAACTGATGAAAATTTACCAGTTGCTATGTTTAAACAGACGTATTCCAAATATTAAATTTAAATTTCAAAATTTTATTGTTTAAAATTTCACACAAATTCAATTAATTAAATAAATAAAACCACTGAAATTTATGAGTCGTTACACTCTCCCCCACTCAAAACTTTTCGTCCCCGAAAAGGAAGGAGGTAGGAGAGTAGAAGCAACCAAAAGAAAAATAGATTAAAAGACAAGATAAGACAATTAATTTAAACCATATAATTTCAAATTAAACTAATTAATATTTAGCAATTTGATTTAATCCACTGAGTTCACTTAAGTTAAATCAATTCATCTATTTCTGAATTCATTACCTTATTGTCTAGTCATCCCCAATTAACAATTTCTAAATCATCAAATTTGTATAATCATTTATTATACTCATGTTTTATTCAACAAATTTACTTCTTTTATTCTCAATTATTATTAACTTTATTCCACTTAATATATCTTACCATATATATTTAAACCATATAAATTAATGTAAACCATATAAATTTCAATTTAAATTAATTTATATTCAATAATTGACTTTAAATTCAAGGTATTTCCATAGGTTAATCTAATTTCAATTTTATTAATTTTTTTCAAAACAGATTTTATTTGTCTCATCTAATATTCAATTAACTTATTATTCTATTTCTCTCTATTAACATCTTTATAATAAAATTTAAGTGTATAACATTTACTATAACACTCAAATCTTTCCTTATAAAGTCATTTTATATTGTATATTATCCAATTACATTTTTAACTTCTGAAAATTTTAGGTAAGTTATGTTGAGATGAAATCGGGTATTATACAAATAAAATTTTCCAATTTAACTATTCCAATTTAATTATTTATTCAAGAATTTAAGAATTTAAGAGTTAAATTTTCGATTTCAATTCAAACCATTTAGATATAAGTATATATACTATATATATCAAATTAAATATATGATCGTATACCAATATATATATATATATATATATATTATAAATCAAGTCATACTTCGGAAATCCAAATCAAATAAAAAAATTTCAAAACAAAAATGTAGCAAAGCTACAGAATGGTCTCTCCCCTTTGAAACTCGAAAATGAATGTCGATGATGCGGCCGCCATCACCGAAATTATTTTCCAGCGACAACGAGAAGAGCACTGATTTCAACATTTAAAATTCTTTGAAAACCATTTTATTCGAAAATACTTTATATAATATACAATTTTAAGACTTTAAAACAAAGTTTGAAATCACCAGAAATTTAATTCTTAAATTCTCAATTTAAATTCATTTCAATTCCAAATAAATTTATAAACAATAGTCATTTTACAATAGTCAATGACTTACAAAACAATAAAATGATAATCAAATATTATCATTTTTAACAACCAAATTATTTAACTTTTAATTCCAGAAAATTTTCCTTATATATTCATAATATAATCATACAAATTTATTTCATTTATCAAATATGAAAACTATATTGTGTCAGTTTGCTCTGTTCAAGTGTTTTGGGAATCCTATCGATAGCGTTGATCAGACGAATCGATCGAAAATCCAAACCAACATCAACAACTCATACAACACACTATAAACATAAACTATTTTATATTAATTACAAATACACTCCCTCACACGATGATTCTAGAATTGGATTCCAACACATAGAGATCCAAATATAGAGGGACTCTAATCAAAGAGAATTCTAATCTAAAATAGATAGGCTCGAAACGAAGGTTAGATGATTGCATTTCAAACAGGAAGATGGATAAAGTTGTATAAATCGCGGGCGACCTTAACCGGGTCAACCGTGACTTCATAGATAAGATCGATGTAGAATTCTGAAGCAAATCGATATTCGATTACCAGAGGTAGAATTCGGGTATAGCATAAGATAGCAGCATCGTAAACCGAGGATACAGAAATCTCCGGTGAATCAATACCGATTGTAAAGGAGTTTCACCCCAGTACAAATTATTCGAAGATTGGCGAGACTGCCGATTTATTATAGAGATCATTCGAAGTGGAATTATGGGATACTCCAGAAAAAGACACAAATGGGGAGACACGAATGGACTTTGGAACCGAAGTGAACGTTCCAAAATTCAAAGGAACCGAGTCAAAGAAGAAGGAATTCAAGCTCAAACGAAAGTGATTCTGTAATTGAATTTACTACATATGCTGAGTTTTGCCTAAAACTAGAGCTCTGATACCACATGTAACGACCCGATATTTTCAACCATTCGCATCCATTATAAGTGTATAGGTAGACACTCATGCCAGAGTTGAATTGCTCAAAATACCGCGTTGTAAATAAAATTTGGCAAAACTCAGCATATACAGTAAATAAAATAATTACAGATCACAGACATAGAGTAATATAACAATAATGCAGCGGAAACAAAAGGATAGTAGTTCATTGTTAACGTTAAAATACGAACGATAACACCCGGTGTGTGTAATAAGATCGTGAAAGCACCACCCGTGTGACGGGAACAGAAATTAAGCAGGAAAATAGCCGAAATGCAGTAAATGAACAACAGATTTATAGTGGTTCGGCCCGTAATTGAGCCTACGTCCACTTTATAGTCTCTTATTGCTGATTCGATTACAATTTGATACAAATCTCTTCAGGAAACAGTACAATTCGATCACAAGAAACAATCTAGACTACTAGCTCAATCTTCGACGGTGAAACTCGATAAATCCATGTCGGATGTGAAGAATTTCTCTCGAAGCTTGTTGTAGTGTCGCGAATGCTTGAAGGATCCTTGATTACTGAATGAATGAAGAGTTCGACGGAGTAACAGCGCTGTAGAAATGATTTGCCAAAAGTCCCCTTCATGTTGGAAGTGGTGGGGTATTTATAGGAGCTGATTTGGACTCTGGAAATTTTCCTAAGTCCTAAGTCGTCGCCGACTTAGTATAAGTCGCTGCCGACTTATGATAGGTCATAGCCGGTTTATCAGTTCCAACACTTCCCTAGTAGTTCACCTCCTCTTCTGGTTTTACGCTTAAGTCCTAAGTCGCTGAAGACTTAAGGTAAGTCGGTGACGAGGTAAAGGTGTATAAGGTATCTCAGTGTTGTTAGGTCGGAGCAGAGTTAACGTGCAATCTTAAATCGGTAGTTTGTTAACTCGGCAGGCCTTGCTAACTCGCACTTTGTTAAATTGGTTGGCTTCCTTAAGTCGGTAGTTATTTTAGGTCGGCAGCTCCTCTTAGTAGTGGATTACCTTAAGTCGTCTCTTATTAGGTCGTACGCTTCCTTACGTTGTGACTTGTTGAGTCAGTATACTCTTTAACTCGGTAGGTCGCAAGTTCCCATAAGTCGGCAATCTGTTAAGTCGGAAGCCCTTGTTAACTCACAATTTGCTAGGTCGGTAGGCTTCTTTAAGTCGTTATGTCGTTAACTTTCTTAAGTCGGCAAGCACCTTAAGTCGGCCAGCATCCTAAGTCGGCATACTTCTTAGGTCGGCAAACATCTTAACTCGGCTCCTGCTAGGTCGTGAGTCGAAAAGGGGGTTAACATTTGCCCCTCGAAGTATATGCCTAAACCATAGGTCGTATGCTTCGATTCTCTTAACTCTTTGGTTAGGTCGGAAACGACTTAACATATGCCTTAGGTCGTACACCGTGCAAGTCGACTCGCCTTCCAGCATATAAATAGTTGAATCCTTCTTCCTCTTCCTCATCTGTTCTTCTTCTCGAATCAGCCATTGACGCAATTTAGAGCTTTCAGAGATAAACTCCAACCATCCAATCGCCGATCATCTTTCTGTTATACTTCGTAAGTCGATCTGGTCATCGTTCACCCATGCTCACTGTCGAATCGATAACTCCCCAATTTTTGACTTCCATTTGTGTTTAGATGCTGCGATTCATTATGCATAACTCTTTGATTGTTCTGCAATCGCCATCGACCATGTTGTAGTTGTGATAGGGCAGTAATCCATCGGATTCACAGCAAATTTGATTCGATTTGAATTGGCTCCTTGGGTGGTCCAATGGTGTGATGGAATGAGGATCGTTATTGACTGTGAGGCTATTGGGTTAACGGGTTAAGAGTTAGGGAGGAAAATTGGTTGAGGTATTGGCTCGGTCACGACTTAGGGATTTCACGCGATCCAGTGATTTTCATGATTTAAGTCGGAACCGACTTAGCAGTTTCATGTGACCTAGGTTTTGAGTCGCTTCCGAGTTAGGACTTAGAGGATTTCTGGTTGCCTCGAACTAGTTTTTTGCTTCTTTATCCGTCCTAAGATTCGGGGACTGCTGACTTTGACCCATAGGGAATCTTCCTTAGGTCGTCACCGAGTTAGTACTTAAGCTTTCGGCCACTCAACAGATGATTTTTGAACTGTGCCTGGACTTCGAACTGTTGAACTATGAACCGTGTTGCATGCCTTTTTTTTTACATATCGCTTCAATTTTGCAAACTAACAATCCTACTTAATACAACATTCACAGAATACTGGGACGAATATACTATCACCGACTGCCCACATCGAATGACAGATTAGTTGGTAACGAGAAAGTTAAATTAAATGAATATGAACGAGATGCTGTACAATAACCAATTCAAGTGAAGTATTAAAACAAAATCATAATAGTCAAATGAATCTGACTTGTCTGTATTAACACTGCACTTGATCATTGACAAGTTCTGAAATTCTGTAATCGATTGATTGTCAACTAATTTAATTCCAGTTATGCTTGTCTTTTATTTTCATTAGTTTTTGCACAACACCTCACACTTTTAGGGAACGTGCACCTTCACATTTGAACATTCAGCTGATTGTGTAGAATGTCTTCTCCACAAGAAGGAATAGAGCAAACTGAAGATGCATTTCCAGTTGCTATTCCGCTAAACGATCCTCCAGAGAGGACTCCTACTACTTTGAGCCATAAAGCCTTTCGTCAACTATGCATCCAGTTTGGCATCGCTGAATCTGACGCTTTGCTCCCTGGAATAAATGACACTGCTGATAGGCCGCCCCACGGCTTCATTGCAGTGAACCGCCAAATGTGCTTGAGTGGAGCGATTCCCCCGTTTAATGACTGTCTCCGAGAACTTCTTCTTCGATTATCTATCTCCCCTTTTCAACTTCATCCTAATGGCTACGCCATCCTGCTGGGACTGTGTGTGCTTTTTAGGAGAATGCTGGACCGTTTCCCCAGTTTTGGAGAAATTTGCTTTCTATGCTCATTTACAAAGACCAAAGACCATCCCTCTATCACAGTTGTAAGGAGTGCCAGGAATCGTAAACTGATTATTGGTCTTCCCGAAAGCGTTCCTGGGTTTCTGAGCCAGTTTTTCTTTGTTTGTTGTCCCCCGGGATTTTACGCCATTTGGAGAGTGGGAAGTACGATTATCTATCTTTTCCCTGTGTTTTCTAAATTCTTTGAAGTCCAAATTGTCAAGTGTTAACTTCTTTTTCTACTGTTTCAGCGCTTCCTCCCCCCTCTAGGGAACCTCGTCACAAGATTACCTTTGAGAGGCTTATGGCCGTGCCGGTTGAGGAGAGGAGTGTTCAATTTCTATTGAGAGATGAGTTCCTCCACGAATTTGGACTCTTACATCCTTCCCGCTCCACTCAGCCACATGAAGTCCCTGATTCTCCTGCTGAGGAGTCAGATGCCCCTGTTCCTGCTAAAGAACTTTTACCGCAAGAACTTACCGCTGAGACTTCATTGGTAAAGTGTTCTACTTCTACCGCCATTGCTGGACCGTCCAGTAAGTTAGCACTTGCCCCGGTTGTTGAAGAGGAGGAAAATCTTCACACTCTTGAAAAGACGGTTGAGGTGGAAGTTGAAAAAGATAATTCTCCCATGCACCATGGTGATGATACTTTTGACAGTCTGAGCGACATCATGATAACCTCTCAGGAGCTCTTTAAAGATGATGTTTCTAAAGTGGTCCCTCCTGTTGTCGAAGCAACTTCTTCTTTGCAACAAACCTCAACGCCTTCCACACAACTTATTGCCATTTCTACACCCAAAAGTGGTTTGTAGTCTGACGCGTGTAGTTTGCACATCACACACACTTAGAATTTTGGCACTTATATGCACTTAGCTTCTTCAACTTGAGGATTTCTAAAACTGGTCTTTTTCTTCAATTTCAGGTTCTCTGATGGGGCGAAGCGGCTCTTACTACAACAAATTCCAGCATTACGGAAGCTGAGAGGCTTATGACTTTAGGAGTTATATCGGTGCTGTGAAGGAAACTGATGAGGAGAGGGCTGCCAGAAAGGCTCACGAGAGGCGAGCTCATGAAGAGCGTCGCCGGAGAGAAGACGAGGAATACTATGGGAATAGGGACGAGCGACGTGACTCTTCCCGCAGAAGCGACAATCCTTATAAGAGGAAATCTTACGACGACAAGGGGAAGAGTCATACTTCCGATGAGTCCAGCAAACGGGTCAGACTTGACGAGAAAGATACATCTAATATCTTGGAAAAGACTACCGCTTCTATTCCTCCTAATACATCTTCCGGTTCCCCTGCCCTTAAGGAATCTGACATCCAGACAATCATTAATAGGCCACAGTATCAAGCTGGAGATGGTCCTTCCACACTCCAGAGCCGATTTCCGAATTGGTGTCTGAAAGGAGTGCGTTTTGATTTGGATTTGGTCCCCATTGATAAGCAGGCGATGCTGAAAAATGTCGATGCTGTGAAACTTGACATCGAAAGAATGTCTGGATGGCAGAAGCTGGTTGATGAACTTCAAAGGGTCAACCGTATGAACCTTGAGGCGATGATGACCATGGAAAATGATAAATCTGAGTGGGACAAATGGCGTAAGCAGCATGACGCGGAGATGAAAAGCATTAGCGATGGTTATGTGAAGCTCGAAGCTGAAGTTGAAAGACTTAAAAAAGAGCTCGCTATTTCTTCCACTTCTTATTCTCAGAAAGAAGAAATGCTTCAAAAACAAGTTCGAGACGCCCATGCTGCTCAGATAGATATTGAGGTGAAACTCGAAGCAGAACAGCAGGTTACAAGAAAATACCGCGATGATGCCGTTCAACTTCGAGAGAAAGTCAGCTCTCAAGATTTAGAAATTATAAGACTGCAATCTCAGCTACTGAAGGCTGAAAGAGAACGCGATGAAGTTCTTTCTGGTAAAGCTGCAGCCGAAGAATCCCATAAGGCGACCATAGCCACCGTTGACGCGACTCTGTTCGACTTTTATATGCATTGTGTCCTGGGGCATGGGAGCCTTTCATTTTTGGGACCAGAGTATGAAGTCACCCTAGCGGAAGTATGGGCTTTTTTGGTTAGGGACAGCAATGGTGATAGTTATTCTGTATATTTTGACATTGAAAATCATATTTTTGAGATTGACAATAATAGTTTTTTTCTGAGCGGGCAATCATTGACTTATTTGGTGGTGCCGGATATTCTGAGACAGATCTTCAAGCTACCTACTTAAGTGAGAGCGATCGCGCTGCCCTTGCCAAAGGAAAAGAGCAGCTTATCCGAGTGCGGGCCGAGGCGACGGGAGAGAAGCTTCCTGAGAAAGAAACACCTCCTATTGCTCCTGCTTATATTTCGGCTTTAGCTCATGCGGATATTACTGGCTCTAGTTCTCATTCCACGCCTCCCGCTAAGGTTGACAAAGAAACTGTAACCACTCCTACAGAGGAAGAGGCAATGAAGGACTTCCAAGCTCGGGAGTTTGAGATTGATCTCGCTAAACCGGCTTCTCCAGGTAACTTTGACGATTCACGGTCTTCTTTTTTCTCGGAGAATACTGATTTTGATTTCTTTTATTGTGCAGCAGTCGTGCCGGAAACTGCATCAACTCTTCCTTCTTCAGCTGTCGTTCCTCCTCCTTCTCAAGTTATATCTCTTCCAGCTTCTCAACCAGGTTCACAGGAAGAACCAATAGCAGCCCTTCAAGGTTTAGACGAACCACTTGCTTCCGAAGAACAGAAGGCAGAAGGTCTGGAAGATAGCGAGAAGACCCCGGAGCAGTCTTTTGATTATGACACAAAGCTTTCTACATTTCTTGCTCCGGGGAGTGAGTCTTCTTCCAAGAAGAAGGGGAAACGTGTGGCTTCGAAGAAAGGAAAGAAGAGTTCTTCTGCTGCTGGGGATGAGGCAGAGATTGATCTGGCTGAGTCTCTTTCTCCTTCTTCTCCGATACGGCCTGCGAAGCTAATTACCAGGCCGGGTAAAAGCTCCAAGGGTGGGAAGAAGGGGAAATGAGTTTGATTTTGCATTTTCTGCTTTTTGTATTGACCGGGGATTATGCGGATACCGGTCTCCGCTTCTTTTTGTAACCTGTACAATGTAAAAAATTTCTCATAGTGTTGAAATAAATAGATATTTTTCTTGTACAAATCCTTGTGTATGTAGGAATACATCTGTTTTTCATTTGAAGTGTAGAGTAAACGATTCTTTTCACTTGTACAAACTTTTTGTCTGTGTTTCAAGAACGCATTTACTCCACATCTTTATTACGTGATATTGCAATGAACTTGTGGTATGTCGCTTGTATATCACTTTTATTATTGTAAATGAATTGTATAATGTTGCCCCCATACCACAAGTATATTGTAATATTTCTTGCTTTCACAAGACCGATACTCTTATTTTAGAGAATAACTTTCCACTTTTTCAGGGAAGAATTATTCTGCTTTTAATAGAGTATATCTTGTCTTTGGAGAAATCTTTATTTTCTTTTTCTTCCTGAAGAACACTTCGACTTCTGGGAATGATCACTTTTATTTGTTTGAAAGTGAATTTTCCTGCACAGTGAAATGAGCTTCTGAAGAAGGTTTTGATTTTTGTGCCCCAGTAAAGGGTTTATTTTTGGTACTTCAAGCAAGGTGAAGTACGCCTCTGAAGAGGTCTTTTGGTCTCCGAAGAGAAGCGATTTTGGTCTCCAAAGAGAAGCAATTTTGGTCTCCGAAGAGAAGCAGTTTTGGTCTCCGAAGAGAAGCAGTTTTGGTCTCCGTAGAGAAGCAGTTTTGGTCTCCGAAGAGAAGCAGTTTTGGTCTCCGAAGAGAAGCAGTTTTGGTCTCCGAAGAGAAGCAGTTTTGGCATTTCATCTCTGGTGAAGTGGGTCTCCGAAGAGAAGCATTTTGCACTTCTACACGGGTGAAATGTGCCTTCGAAAAGGGCTTTTGCCTCCGAAGATGGCTTGTGCCTCCGAAGAGGGCTTGTGCCTCCGAAAAGGGCTTGTGCCTCCGAAGAGGGCTTGTGCCTCCGAAGAGGGCTTGTGCCTCCGAAGAGGGCTTGTGATTGCCTGGAAGTTACTTTCTCATGGTCGGAGGGGTCCACAGGACAGGCGTAAGTTGTTTGTTTGGATGTTTGTTTGTACAAACGATCGCAATCAATTAACAAGGTGCCCCTGTGGTAGTCCCACCGATCTTTTTGATTGAGGAAAGCTCTCCATTTATTAGCGTGCCTCGTTAGAGGGCTTTGTTGACCCTTGGGAAGGAGCATCAGTTGGTTGGTGTGCCAGGAAGGTTGCGTCTTAGGGGCAAGTAGATCCATGAGATGGACACAAGCTGCCTGATCGGATGCATCACAATCAGTTAGCGAGGGTCTTATTCCTTCTGCTTGGGAAGGTATCCCTTTAGTGGATCTACCTGCTTTCCTGTTGAGAGGCATACCTCCCTTTGGCTGCTTCCATGTTTGCCCGCTCATGTTGTATCATCATCCGCCAACCTGCGATCCTTTATCATCGTTTCCAAGCACGTGTTCCTTTCTTTTGCAAGTAAATTGCTTTATCCGAAGAAGTAGACTTCACTGTTGAAAGACTCCACAGAGTAAACGCAAGTTATTTGGTTGGATGCCTTTTTATATCAACGATCGCAACCAGTTAACGAGGGCTTGACATAGTGGAGCCGTCAACTTTTTATGTGAAGTTCCTCTTGTATGGGATTTGAGTTTGGAATTTTTGTTGCTTGAAATTTTCTTTAATAAATGATTTGTAAGGCTCGCTTAGCTTTGTGATGAGTGAGCTTTGCTTTAATGACCTGCAGTATTAGATCGACATTTTAGCAATACATTTAGAGTATTTACACATCGAAATATAACAGGCATTTTATAATAGAAAACACAATGCATAGTTTTTCATTATTGAGTCACGCTGATTTCTCAGCGGTTTACAATGCAGAAGTTACACATCCATCATTATCTTTACAAATTCAAGCAATGCTGTTAAGTAAAAATGAATGCTAGTTATTGTTGTTTCAGAATCTCCAAGCTGGATTTCCATTTATGCTTGATTCATAGCTTTTGGATTTTTATGCCAAAGAAAGTGAGAGATGCCCCAGCCGCAGTTTTGTGGGTAATTAGTAGTCATCCCAACTTCTTCTTGCTGGGTATGATCCCCCTGTGATAGCATTAATGACAAGCTTTTCTGAATCTTCCACTGCAGTGTTGTTGTGAGAATCAGATTGATGGGTAGGATGTTGTTGATCCCGAGTGGATGAGGTTGGATCGACTCCGTTTCTTTTAACGTATTGTTGGAGTTTACCCTGCTCTAGCAATTCTTCAATCACCTTCTTTAATTGGCGACATTGGTCAGTGTCATGGCCAGGTTGATTGTGAAATTGGCAGAATTTTCCATTACGCTTTGCCTCTCTCGTCATCTCAGGTGGCTTAGGATACCTGACAACGTCCTTTGTTGCAAAAAAGATATTTCTTGGTGTATCAGTTAAAGGAGTAAAGTCCGAAGGATTAAAGCGGCGAGGTTTCTTTTCATTTCCCTGGCTTTTTCCTCCTTCATTCTCCCTTTTCTGACTTTCAGATTCTCTTTTCTTAGGTGGGACATTGTCATTATCAGTCTGGGCAGTAACCACTTTCGATGTTGTAGAAAGGCTTTCAAGGCGAATGAACTCATCGGCCTTTTTATAAAATTTATCAAGTGAGTTCGGTTCCTTCATCTTTAGCCATATCCCAAATTTACTCGATTTATCAATGGCTCTCATCAAATAAGTCAGGATCATGCGTGGTTCCGCATTTTCTACCTCGGCTAAAGCTATATTGAAACGGCTCAGGAAAGATTTGATTGATTCTCCGGGCGCTTGTTCAAGGTTAGACAATGACATTATATCCTTAGCTTTTGAAGCATACAATCTGAACTGTTCTTTAAACTTTTGCGTTAAGTCAGAGAATTTATCTACAGACCGAACTGGAAGCTTTGTGAACCAAAGTAAAGCCACACCTTCTAGGTATACCGGAAAATATCGACACTTGATCTCGTCTGACGCTCTTTCACCGGTCATATGCCAATCGTACTTGTAGAGGAAATGATTAGGGTCACTGGTTCCCCTATAGGCTTGGATAGTAGGAGGTGCAAATTTCCTTGGAAACTCCGCTCTTAGGATCCTTTCAGTAAACAGAGTTCTGCTTGGCGCAAATCCCCAGTCAGCCTCATCCTCTTCCCTTTGCATGCTCTCTTTCATGATGCGGCCAACCATTTCAGACTGGTACTCTTTATTGTTCAAAGACACCTCCGGGCAAGTATTAGTTCTTCCCTCGGAATTTTGCCCGGGCATATGCTCATGACAAGTTGGTTGCGGCATAGAACCATCAGCTTGGAAAGGTGGCATTTCAGGAAGAGTAGTTCGATGGTTTTCTGGTTGACGATTTGCCCCGAGCAGAGCAGTTAATCTATCCATCATCAAAGCGTTTTGAGTTTCAATTTGTTGGTATAATCCAGAAACTGCGTCATCCAATTCAGCCCTGGTGACCCCAACGGTTGGAGTTGCTTGGTCTGTTATTGGGGAAGCGGAAGTTCCTTCGTGAGCATTTCCGGATCTGATAGGTCTGCCTCTTCTTCCAGGAGCCATTATTTCGGATCTGGTTTTTAAGAGAGGTTCTTTTTATGAGTCTTTGCGAAGCGACGGTGGATGATCGCCTGAGTTGGGTTCTCAGTGAAAGCACCAAAATGTTAACGTTAAAATACGAACGATAACACCCGGTGTGTGTAATAAGATCGTGAAAGCACCACCCGTGTGACGGGAACAGAAATTAAGCAGGAAAATAGCCGAAATGCAGTAAATGAACAACAGATTTATAGTGGTTCGGCCCGTAATTGAGCCTACGTCCACTTTATAGTCTCTTATTGCTAATTCGATTACAATTTGATACAAATCTCTTCAGGAAACAGTACAATTCGATCACAAGAAACAATCTAGACTACTAGCTCAATCTTCGATGGTGAAACTCGATAAATCCATGTCGGATGTGAAGAATTTCTCTCGAAGCTTGTTGTAGTGTCGCGAATGCTTGAAGGATCCTTGATTACTGAATGAATGAAGAGTTCGACGGAGTAACAGCGCTGTAGAAATGATTTGCCAAAAGTCCCCTTCATGTTGGAAGTGGTGGGGTATTTATAGGAGCTGATTTGGACTCTGGAAATTTTCCTAAGTCCTAAGTCGTCGCCGACTTAGTATAAGTCGCTGCCGACTTATGATAGGTCATAGCCGGTTTATCAGTTCCAACACTTCCCTAGTAGTTCACCTCCTCTTCTGGTTTTACGCTTAAGTCCTAAGTCGCTGAAGACTTAAGGTAAGTCGGTGACGAGGTAAAGGTGTATAAGGTATCTCAGTGTTGTTAGGTCGGAGCAGAGTTAACGTGCAATCTTAAATCGGTAGTTTGTTAACTCGGCAGGCCTTGCTAACTCGCACTTTGTTAAATTGGTTGGCTTCCTTAAGTCGGTAGTTATTTTAGGTCGGCAGCTCCTCTTAGTAGTGGATTACCTTAAGTCGTCTCTTATTAGGTCGTACGCTTCCTTACGTTGTGACTTGTTGAGTCAGTATACTCTTTAACTCGGTAGGTCGCAAGTTCCCATAAGTCGGCAATCTGTTAAGTCGGAAGCCCTTGTTAACTCACAATTTGCTAGGTCGGTAGGCTTCTTTAAGTCGTTATGTCGTTAACTTTCTTAAGTCGGCAAGCACCTTAAGTCGGCCAGCATCCTAAGTCGGCATACTTCTTAGGTCGGCAAACATCTTAACTCGGCTCCTGCTAGGTCGTGAGTCGAAAAGGGGGTTAACATTCATGAAGCTACTATATATATAACAGAGTTAGACAAGATACAACAGAAGTCTCGAATACAATAGATGTCTCAATACAATAATCAAATACAAGATCTGAATACATTACTGGAATCAACTGAATAACTGAAAGCAGGATCGATATATAGCTGGATCTCCAAGCGAAGCTCCAACTCCAAAGGTGAGTCTCAAATGCTGTATCACTCAGTCTGACCCGAGCGTAAAGCAAAACACAAAACACTCGAGTCAGGATTAACATTCTTATATTCAATAAATCCAACTCAAGTGAATATCAACTGAAATACAAGTAACTTAAAGGATGTTTGGGATAACAATCCTCTAAGGGTCCGTTAAACTATTTACTATGTAGTAATATTCGCTATTATAATAGTGTCTAAATAAGTAAAGTATAATCATATAGAAAATAGCGTTAAGGGGATGGAGAACCTTAATGCGGTTGGATCTTAAAATCATAATCGTAGTAAAGCTCGATATGGTAGGTGACACGGCACAACTAGGCAATGCCAGGGTAGATATACCAATTACGCACACAGACTGATGGATACGCATAGCAGCCACTACCGTTCCACCTCGAACAACACTCCCAAATCGGAGGATGGCCATTTAGTCAAATCACAAGTAAGAGTATAATATCGAAGAAATGCGTTCGAGAAGAGGTGCTACCTCACTGGTCCGAGATCGCTCCTGTTTTAGCCACCTTATGCCAACTCACGGGAGTTGGGTCCACGTAACATACCTTAAGAACGCCGCCACCATCCTTCTTCATTCTGGAATCTCCACCGCGTACACGGTTGTCAAAGTGGTTTTCGGTATCGACAGAGAGTATGTCCATATCCGATCACGGTCTCTTTGCCAACCAATCGTTATTATAACACCGTGGTCATTTCAAATTAGTTTATACTTCAAAACCAAAATATCATATCATTTCAAAACCCACTTTAATACGATATCATTTCACTTCAAATATATCCATTTTCAAAATCATATTACTTTCCAAAGTTATAATGCTTTCGAAATCATAGTCTGGAAATCATAGTATTTTGGAAATCATAACACTTTCCTTTTAAACAGTTTAGATATTAAAATTTCGTTATAAAATAAATTAGTTTCCTCAAATTACACAAATCGATTCAAATTAACTCGAATTTCAAAAAAAAAATGTATTTTAATCAAATCTCAAATCATCCGTTTCAACTCGATTTAGCTTCTAAATAAACCATTTCAAATTATCGATTTCAAATACATATCTGAACCATAAAATAAGCCATTTCAATTTTAATATATTTCAAAGCTTTAAATATTCAACATTTCAAAACTAAATTCGATAAATTCATATACATATCAAATTCACTTTACAATTATTTAGTTTTGAAATATTAACTTAACATTTCCATAATATTTGAATACAATTTCAATTTACAATTTAAATAACCAAAATATCTCATTTAAATATTTATACGTTTGAAATATCCATTTAAGTCACCTTTAAAAATTTCAAGTTGTAAATCACTTCTTTAAATTTCAAATTCAATACATTTCAAATCAAACTTATTTAAGTATAATTCTTAAATAAATATAATTTCAATCAATTTCAAATCATTATAAATTCTATATTTGAAAATATAGATATTAAATAAATACTTAAACATATTATTTATCAACTTTATTAAATCAACTTTAATAAATCTTTTAAAACCAATATTTATCAAAACCATATATTTCTTTTCAAAACCATAGAAATCGTTTTCAAAACATTTATATATAGACCAACGGTGCCTGTATATAATTTTCTATCCTATGGTCAAGTGATACAGATATTTATCATTTCAATCCGCAATTTAAATTATATATACGGATATATATCTTTTCAACCCGAAATCCCAAATTTAATTAATTGAAAACCGCTTGGGTTTATCATTTCAACCCATAACGATTTTCTCCTATTCTACAAGATCGTTCGGGTATGTATCATTTCAACCCATAGTGATTCTATACTAACAGGGAACTTGTAGAGTGATAACAGATATGATAATAAAATAACAACAGCAACAGGCATATATCAACAATATAAATAACAGATAATGGTGTCAGATGTCACAGGTGGACAGATACAGATAATGACATATATAACAATGTAAATAACTATCAGCAGCATATTTCAATTGACGTTTCAATTGAAAACAAGTTTAGTAAATATAAGAACGTTAATCGTGAGTGATTGCTCACCTTTCGAGGCTAGAGAGATTCGACAATGAGATGAGTTACGAATCCAAGAACGACTTCCAAATCAAAGCTAGAGGGATACGATTCGACGAACAAATCTGATAGTTTGAATAGACGAAATCAAATCAAACCAGATTGATGAAGATAATTAGTAAAAGTGAATTTATATAAAAAAAAAATTTTTAGTATTATATATAGTATTATAACATACTCGAGAATCACTATAAAAGTAAGACAGTTCCAAAACAAAATTCCAAAATATAAAATATACATACTGGTTTAAATATAACTTTATCAACTTTATAAGCTAGTATATAATAAAATCTCATATAAACCCAACAACAAATTAATATAAATGTACGTATAACATATTATATAGACATATAAACATACCAATACGTTACCAAAACATATTATTATACAAATATATATGTTGCCGAACATATAAATGGATAGGCATATTTAGGATGTCAACAGAATGTCATATATACTTAAAACCCAAACCGTTATATGCCTACACTTTAAAATGTTGAACTTTGGTATACATATACTAAAACCAAAACTGTTGTATATATGTATGTTTAAAAAAATAGTACAACTATTATATAAATATACATTTAAAATAAAGTGGATGGTACTATACTAACAGTACATACAACATCTTAAACAAACTTAAATATATATGGTCAAATATATAGGCTTGAGGAAAAATTGGAACAACTTAAAATCTAAACCACAAATATATTTACAAAATATATTTATCAAAATTTAGAAGTTAAAAGATATATATGCAGACTGACTTTATTATACAATATACAACTACACTCAACTCACGGCTATTATATAAATATATCCAGAAAATACTACAACACATATAAACGTATAACTATAACTGTATACTATTTTTCATATTTACAAACTCTCCGGATATGTTTCAACAAATATATATATATACAAAACTTACATATATATACTAACTCTAATAAAGAGAAATATAACTAGATAAAATATTAGAGATAACTATAGATATTTAATACCGTAACATAGCAGTAGCTTATCACGTGGACAACACAGCAGAACCCATCATATAATATAACTTATATTTATATACATATCTAAATCAAAGGTTAATAAAATATACGTACAAGACATATATAGTTTTAAGCAAAACAGATGGAAAGTTGAAGCAAGCGTGAGAATTTTCTAAGACAGATATATGCATATCAATACAAATATACACATATATATTTAAAGGCTTATGTATATATATATACCTCTACATACAGATAAGGACGAGAAGAATAGCCTGCTCGGTGGGGAAGGAAAGAATGGGCGGAGCTGCTGCGCGACGAGGCCAAGGGGAAAAAGGCGGAGAGGCTGCTTGTGGCGGCGGCAACGCGCGGAGGTGGGAACGGCGAGGCTTGGTGGCGCTTCGGCTGAAGCAAAATGGGAGGTTGACGTGGCTTCGATGGAGTCACTGGCCCAGTTAGGTGGAGAGTGGTGAGGCTCGGCCGGACCGGCTGCTAGGCACGGGTTGTTTCATGTGGCTGTGAAGTGGTGGAGAGGACGTGGGGATGGGTGGAAGATGATGGCTGCAAGCAATGTTATGTTTTGAAAGAGGAAAGGAAAGGAAGAAAAATATTCAAAAGGAAAGGGGAAGCAGGGAGGAGATAAAGGAAAATACTAACGGTATAGAAGCCACTTATTATAAATTAAATATTGAACAGATCAAAAGGAAACAAAAGGACAGAAAGAAAAAAGGAACGTGGAAAGACCAAATCAACGTAATATATTGAAATTATAGAAAAAAATAGTCGAAACAAGAATTCGGGAGTTAATGAAAATGAATGGCTGTTTGATAATTTACGGTGGGAAATAAAAGGTCAGAGAACCAAAGAATTTAATATCGGTATCTGTGATATCCCGGAAATTTGGGGCAATATCAATTTAATAATCTGTTTAAATAATTAAATTGATTGATAATTTTTGATGATAAATATTTGAATTGATTTAATAATCTAATTAAATGAATATTTAATTAGTGAATTTATCCTTTAAAAATTAATAAGATGATTTCTATTTATAATATATATATAATTGTATATATTGTAGATAGATAAGCTTGGGTTTGTAATATAATAAATAAATAAAATCTTGTTTTAAATTTCTAAATAATATATATATTGATAGTTTGGAGATTTGGATTTATTTAATATTAGCTTTTCAAAGCTATAAAAACAAAATAACTATATGGTTTTAAACTAGATTAATAATAAGGAATATTTTATATTGCTAAATAAATATGGATTTAAGAATATATATATAAGTTTAAATACAATTCACACATGAGATGTTAATTCATTTAATAATAGTAGTAATTTATAATCTTCTTTATAAATTATTTTAAATTGACAAATTTGTTATTTCTAAAACAATATTAATAATGTATTGTTTTGTTTAATAGATATGAATAGATTTGTAAGAAATTGAATGGTTATTTTAAATTTGAATGTGTTGTTTAAATTTACTTTAATTTGGATTTTTAAATATAATTTGCATTTGAATTTAAATTAAATTTGAAATTCAAAAGAGGTAAGATTTTAAATAGTTTTGGATTTTTAAATTATATGGATAAACTTTTATTTATAAGTATAATTGGTATATCTCTTTAAAAAGTTATCTATATATATATAGATAAGTAATTGTATTTAATAAATAAAGAAAAGGGTTTTATTTACATTAACAATAAATAAAACTAATTAAAGGACATGTGTTAAGTAAGTATTAATTCAAAAGACAAATGTTAAGAGTTTTTACAAGTGTCATTTTTGTTTTTTTAGAATCAATTCAGCCTACATATACATATTTTCATCTCTTCCTTTCTTTCGAATCTTCAATTCTAAAATCTGAAATTCATTTCCACTTCTAAGAGCAAAACCAGAAAATAAATTCTCAAAAACAAAACCTGTAACCAAAGTCTCCAAAGAAAATCTGTAATCAACATTCCTCAAAACCAAATTCCTCAAACAAAGATCTGTAATGCATTTTCCAAACCAAAGTCTTTTAGTCTGCCTGTAATTCATTTTCAAAAAAAATATAAATCAAAGCCTGCAAATTCTTTAATCTGGAATCAAGTCTGTAGCCTGCATCTTTTCAAATCTGGAAGCAAGCAACCTGATTTAGAGCAACATCTCAATAATCAAAGCATGCATGCAAGTTTTCCAGCAAGCATTCAAGTTTTAATAGCTAAGACATTCAGATCTTAAAAATTCAAAAGCTTTTCAAATTAAAACCTGGAAAGTTTCTCTGTTCACTTTTAAAAGGTGAGTAACTTTCATTTTTAAAACTTAAAGTATATGATATATGTTTGCATGTGATAATATTGGCTTGTATTTTAGTTTTTAATTTGAACTTATATGAATTAGTATAAATATATGTATGAGCCTGTCAGTTTACACATAAAAACCTATTCTCTGTTATTTATCAAGTAGGTAAATAATTTAAATTAAAAGCTAAGTATATATGGCTGTTCATTTGTGAAGTCTGAGATAAATGATGCTTTGTTGTGCATATATAGGAGCTATCTCTGTGTTTATGAATGTTTATAAGTGTGCATGCCTGTTTGTATTTAAAACCATCTCTGTTATTGGTTCAGAACATAGAAGTTTGATTAAAATCCAAAATCTAATCATCTAATCTTTATTAGGCTTAGAGATTCAAACATTATATGTTTGTTAAATCATAAATTTAAGTCTAAAATTTATTAAAAGCCATATGGATTTGAATTTGTCCTGAAATCATGAAATGCAGTTGCAGTATTAAAATACATGTTAAATCGAGTATTATAATTTGATAATCTAATTACATAACTTAAAACATCTTTGAAAAATATGATTTTTAAGATAAAAGTCAGGAATTCTAGTTTAGGCTTTTTTGTGAAATTCTAAGATGACTGGAAAGTGGTTTAGAGGCAATTTCTGGTGATCATTGGGAGATGAGGGATCAGGGTTTCATCTAGAGGTGGAGGAATGTGCGGTGAGATCAGGAAAAATGTCTATTGGGTGGTTTAAGCACTGGGGCATTGGGAATTGATCAGGGAAGTTTATAACCCTAGTTTATAGGTAGATCGGAATTTTGGTTTTCTCGGTTGCTATGGTGGATCGAGTGTCATCAATTTCTGGGATTTGGAAGTGTAGACGTTGTCGAAGTCGTGGCAGGAAGCGCAGACGTTCTGATGATCGGAGGAGTGGATTCGAGTTGCTTTCAGATTGAAGAGTTGTTCCAGGATTTGGTCGAGAATTGCTCGAATTCGATGGTGATGCTTGTTCGTGGTTCTGGAGGTCGCGATCGTGGATGATGGTCGAAGTCGACATGCTAGTGATGGTACTGATGGTCTGAGGCGATCGTTTCGCCTGTGCACGTGCACATGTACGGTTCGAACATCTGGAAGAATTTGAGTTAGAGGAAGAAGATAAGGCATACTCGAGTAAGTTGATGAGTGACTCGAAGTCGTGCTCAAGGAAACGGGATTCTGGCTCGGGTTCGTGGCAGAGGAACTCGCGTGAGTTTAAAACTGTTTTTAAAATTTTAAAAACATAACAAAGTTTAATAAAGAGGGGAAGGGAAAAACTCGAAGCTGGTCACGCGGTTTCCAGTTTTTACTCGGAGAAGTTTAGATAAGGCTCGGGTAGGTTTTGTTTGCAGTTTTTAAACCTGACAGGGTTTTTAAAATTTAAATTGAGTTTAAAATGTAAAGCAGGTTTTAAAAACACAGTTGTAAATCAAAATTTTAAGTAGGAATTCAAATTTAAAATTTGTATTTTAGTTGGAAATAAATAAGTTTTTATTTTAATTTAAAATGTTTTAAATATATTTAAATGAATTGGTTAAAACTCTTAAAGTTTCTTATAAATAATAAATGTTCTTTCACATTTGGATTTAAAAAGGATTTTGTAAATTTGATTTAAAATTGGATAAAGTTAAACCTGTAATTATTTTAAATCTTTAAATTGAAATGAATTAAAAAGGAAGTAAAAAAAAAAGTAAATTGATTCCAAGTCTTTTGATATTGATAATTAAAGTAGCTATGAAGGCTAATCTCTAATTTAGAGATTAATTAAGATTTAATTATATAGGAGTGATTAAATTAATAAGGTAATTAAAGAATAATTGATAATTTAATTAATTAATTGGTAATTAAGAGTTTATTAAGTTGTTTTAATAAATAATTGATTAAAGATTAATTACCTAAAGTAATAATTAAAGAATTGATAAAAATTAATGAGGATCATTAATTAAGGATTATTAAATAATTAATGAATGGGATTAATTTTGATAATCAAATAGATTAATTAACTAATAATAATCATTTTATGAAATTGGTTAAGTATAATTACTTAATGGAAGTAATTAAAGGAATTAATTACTTAAGGTAATTAATCATATAAATTTGATAAGTTAAATTAATTAGTTAAATTAATTTAAGATAAATCACTTGGTGATTTGATAATTACTTAAATGTAATTAGTGAAGTGTAATTACTTAGGAAAGTAATTAAAGTTAATTAGTGGATGTAATTAACTAAAGAAGATTTTATAATGAAAGTAATTTGAGTTTAATTACTTTGTATAATTAATCAAGGGATTAATTAAAAGATAATTAATTAATGAGTAATTAATTTATGGAAAAGTAATTAAGGGTAGTTAATTACTAAATGTGATTAATCAAAGGTGATTAATAAATATGGTTTAATTAAAGATTAATTATTAAATATAATTAATTTAAATGGAGTAATTAAGGATCATTAATTAATATAATTAATGATGTAATTAAGAGTTGATTAATTTAAATTAATTAATCAATAATAAGTGATTAAAGTAATTAATTAATTGTAATTAATTAAGGATTAATGTAATTAAGTACAGTTAATTAATAGATGAAGTAATTAAAGATTAATTACTGAAATGGTTTAAGATAATTTATTTGTAAAATTAATTAAGGATTAATTACTTAAAGCAATTAAAGGATTATTAATCAGAAATGATTAATTAAGATGATACTTAGAGTATGATTAATTAATTGGTTTAATTAATAATTAAGTAAGAAGGATTTATAAAATGAAGTAATTAATTTAATTCACTTTAAATTGATTAGAGATGATATAAATCATTACTTAAGGATGATGAATGATATTGAATGCTTTGCATTGTTTGATATCTCTGATGAGATATGATTGATCTGTGATATAGATGTTTGGTTGGATTGAAATGATAATATGAATTATCTGTTTGGATGATAATATGGATTATCTATTGTAAATTATCTATCTGTGTGTAGTATAGATAAGAATTGAATTGTTTTAACCTTAAAACAACTTGGCCTTTAAAAGATACGTTTTGGATTTCGATGAGACCGGGATCGGGTTTCCGTATACCGGAATTCCAGGTCTGGAGACCCGAATACCACATCGATCCAAATTAACGATAGGTCGTGAATCTCAAGTGAAGATGAAGATTCAGAGTGCAAGGGTTATTGTCGTTAACTCTGAGGGTGATTCCAAAACGAGTGTAACGAGATAATGCCTTCGGTTTCGTTCGAACCCGGAACGAACTTGTATGGATTGAATGCTTTTAGCACATCGTCAAGCGAACGATGAGCATTCTAAGTGATATGTTCTGATTAAAGGTAATCTTAACCTCAAGCCTCATCAACCGGGAATGGCTAAAACAGGGGAGGTGCAGCAAGGCTTCGTGGGTAGCACCCACTGAGAGCAAGATAGATCCCTGTCTAGAGGTCCCTTTTCTTTTCATTCGGCTTAGTGTGTGGTTGGTCGCGCCAACTACGGGGTTATCTTGTTCGGGATTATCCAGTAAGGGATGGTTCCGGCTTTGTGTTGCAGGGGAGCGGGCGTACTCCTCGGTACGATGATCTAGGCCACGTACTGTGACGGGCGGTACCCCAGTAGCCCTGCCATTATATGGAATCCAAACTCAAATAAGTGCCGTACGTATTAGTTGTGCCCAACTATGTTGGAATGTGAGATGTAAGCATTTCGGCTATGTGAATATTTATTTGAAAACCCTAAACCCTATTATAATATAACTGGATGCTGATCCGCGATTACTAGCGATTCCAACTTCATGTTCCCGAGTTGCAGAGAACAATCCGAACTGAGGCAATCTTTCCGGATTCGCTCCGCCTCCTATCAAATGTTTTGGTTAGCGTAAGGTAAAAACTTACCCATGTTTATTTGTGGGGAGTCTTACGTGATACCTTTTCTTTTCAAAGGTTTTCAAAGTTAAGCAACTTTAACCTGTTACTCACACCAGACCCATGTCTGACCCAAGTGTTTATTTCTGTTTTATAAACTCTTGGGTACTCAAATTTTTACGAGTAGCCAAGGGATTCAGGTTTAGCTTTGACGAATTGTGGAGGAGCAATGGAGCAGGAGGCTTCAGCGTTCGTAGATATAGTATTCCGCTGTGTTAATCTCTATGATAGTGTGTGTATTGTATTGAGTTGTAATAACTAGACAGATGTTTATAACTGTCTAATATGTGATGTGTATCTGTGTAACTCTGATAAGTGTTGTATACTATGTAATAGTTTATGTTATTAATATAATTTATTCGTTCCGCTGTGTGAGATTTTGTTGTTATTTCTTTTCTCTTCTCTTCTTTTCTCTTTCTATCCCTTTCTTTCTTCAAAACGATGCGACTTTCTAGGCTATGGAAGTCGGGTCGTTTCAGTATCGGTACGAAATCGTTTCACGGATTTCACCAGGTACCGGAAACCGAAACACAGAGGTGAATATACCGCAGAGATCGGCACTACGAGACGATCAAAACGGTACACAGATATTAGTGGCACGATCATCCGGTCAAAAGTCGATAATCGGTACCGAAAATGTTGTCAATTTACCAAAAATAAGATGAACGGAGCAATAGATGTCCAAATTTGATGAAACGAAAGATGACGTCTCACTCAGAAGATGATTTACAAATTTTCTATGTAAAAATATTCAGGTTTGGAAAACATTTTATTATCATCAATTTTTAACTGATATAAATTGGAATAAAATTACACTAGAAAATAAACTTTCAAATTAACTGATGAAAATTTACCAGTTGCTATGTTTAAACAGACGTATTCCAAATATTAAATTTAAATTTCAAAATTTTATTGTTTAAAATTTCACACAAATTTAATTAATTAAATAAATAAAACCACTGAAATTTACGGGTCGTTACATCCATCCACTTAGCATATTTTTGACTGATCCTAGGTTTGTTGTCTTCCTATCTTCTATTTAAGGGCCTTTTCCAAATATCAAGTCGTTTGGAGTTTGTTTGATCATCCATCTTCATGGGTCATTTGGTCCAAAAGAATCAACCATAACTCACTCAAATCTAAATGAAATTAGACGAAACTTTGTAGATACACTTTAGAGGGTGTCATGGACCTATCATAAGAATTTTAGGTTGTGGGGCATATGCTACAATGGGTCGCTAGCGATCCATCTAGTTAGGTCACTAACGACCCATCTAGCCTTATCCAATCAAGTTCATTTCTTGTGTGTGCCTTCTTTTATGTCTTCTAAGTGTTAATCCAAAATTTCAAGTCAATCTATGTAACGCCCCACTCCGAGAGCCTCATTAACAAAGAGTATTATATGGATAATACCGTCTGCTAATGCGGACAATAGAGTATAATGGAAGCGACCATGTGTAGTCTTACTTTAACTATCTACTGAACACGCCGAAAAGTGGTTTTTATCATCTCATGTGGTTCGACAAGTTCAATAAATACTTAAAGAAAAACTACAATGGCTATAGGATCTATCAGAACAAAATGTAACAACTCAAATGTAATATACATCACAGAACAGTGGATCATCATAAACACATATACTGATACAAAGCAGAGTATACAAAATGATACATGTCAAGTGGTATAGCAAACCACAATATACAGACGAGTTCACAAGAATACATATCAGAGTTACAATAGATAAGGACTACACAAAAAGCTAAGACAAAAAGAAGCTAGCGGAATAGTCCGTGCGGAAGCAAAAGAGGCTAAGTCCAAAAGCACCTAACCTGAAACAACTCGGTCTGACCCGAGTATAGAATACACGGGTCAGTCTAGCTAAACAAATCAGTTGGATAAACTGAACGGTAATAAACCTGCAAGATCATATGGTATAACAAATATCTCTATATGAGATAACACACTCATCTAACAAAAGATGAACATAACAAAACAAGCCTCGAATCATCGGCATCTCAAATAAACAAAGGACATCATATCCCAAATCAAGCCAAAAGGCAAATAATAAATACCAATAAAGGTATACAAGTTCCACTAGATGATCTGTTTGCACAAAAAATGGACAAACACCTCAAAGTTGTATGATTTAGTAGATCTTATGTTATTCTTAGTGATTTGAGCGATTTATGCAAATATATGAAAAACAGGGGCTAAACTGTAAAAAGACACACAAATTTATAGTGGTTCAGCCAGAATGTGCCTACGTCCACTTTATATGTTATTTCTCTTCTCTTATTCTGATTACAAGTACAAAGCTTTAATACAAGTAAAAGAAAGTTGTTTGAAAGTTCCTTCCGTGCTTGAGCTCTCAAACTTGTTCCCCATTGTTGTACCCCTGCCCCTCTATTTATAGAGTGAGGTTGGGGGTAGGGGTCTAGGATGTGTATAGTTGCTGATGGGCCTGGGCTGATGTGATCTGGCCCGGTACGTCTTGGTTCGTCATTGCTTGGTTCGGAGGTGGTTGGAGTGTAGAATGGACCGGCAGTTGCTTGGACCGGTGGTGGGATAGTGAGGTTGATCCGGTGTGGAGATGGTTCGGCATGGGCTGGTCCGGTTGGTTTAGTAGGAGGGTTGGTCCGGTTGGTTCGGCAGGAGGTGGTTCGGTGGGAGATAGGAAGGTTGGTCCGGTTATGGAGTTAGGAGAGGTTGGTCCGGTTATGGAGTTAGGAGAGGTTGGTCTGCCGAATGAGTTCGAATGAGGTCTGCCGGATGGGGTATGCCGAATGAGGTCCTGGAAAACGAGAATGCCGAATGAATCAAGCTTCTTAGTCTCGAGGTCTTCTGGGTGAGAACACGCCCAACATTTGCCCCCCAAAGTGGGGCATATTCTTCAATATGGCGCGCTTTGTTTGACATTTTCAATTGGCCCTTGGATGCCGAATGAGATGGTCCGGTCGTGTCCTTTTGTCTATAAGTAGGGACCGTACGCCTTTGCTATTTCCTACCTGCCGAACTAAACATTTGCTCTTGCCGGATCAAACTTCGTAGCTGAGTCGAACGTGGTAGCCGAATCAACGTGGTAGCCGAACCAACCTGGTAGCCGAATCAAAGTGATAGCCGAATCAACGTGGTGCCCGAATCAATTTCCCTATTTTCACTGAATCAGGTGAGATCCTTTCTATGTTGGACAAATGGTTTATCGAAGGTAGTTGTATATCTGTATAAACGGATGGAGTTGGGAATGCCGAGTGGGTTATAGCATGGAGATGCCGGATGTGGTCATATCCGGATGACGTTGGAAATGCCGAATGGATATGGGAACTACCGAACGGCCTTGAGAATTTTGCATTTACTTTATCGAATGACAACGGGAGTTTGAACATTCTGATTTTATGAGTGAAATTCCATATTATATACTTACTTTGTTACATCCTTTGTTCTAACAACATGTTTTTCCGGTGTTGTAGATAATGTCTCGTAAAGTGGAAACTCGATCAGATAAAAAGAAATCCGGGGGTGAAGGAGGTTCCTCTGCCGTGCCCCCAGCTCAGCCGAATCCAGAACGTCACGGATCTGCCCCGAGATCGCTAGTGGACGGGTACGGCCCTCAGGAGCTTCTAAACTCCCCGCCCGATTGCTTTCCTAGTTCCCTCAAGGAGGAGCAGCTCGACGTCATTTCCCGATCCTTTGGAATCGATAGGGCGCGCTTGCTATTGCCTGGGAGAGATGTTATGCCGTATGATCCTCCTGATGGGTACTTCGCCTACAGCAGATACCAATGCATGTGTGGTGCCATCCCTCCTCTGAACGCTTGGATAGCCAGCTTCCTTACATATCTTAAGGTGGCCCCGTTCCAGCTTCAACCCAACTCCTATGCTATACTGGTGAGCCTCTTCGTCATTTTCCGGAGGAAGTATGGTCGTGCTCCTTCCAACCGAGAGATCCGGTATCTATATAACCTGAGGGGCTATAAGAAGGGGTCCCCATACATTAGCTTGGAATCAGCTATGACCTTCAAGCCGGTCTTGGATCTGTATTCCAAATTCAGCATGTTCAAGAAGGAATGGTTCTTTGTTAGGGACGACCCTGTATCAATTCGGCGCTTTACTTCAGGATGTAAGTTGATGCTTTTACTCATAATTTCCATTTCGATTGCGATGCTTTTTCTCATACTTCCTCATTTTTGCTAGCGACAGGTGGCTTTGCGGTTGTGGAGACTGACCGCCTGGTTCAGACGGCGGCTGAGATAGAAGCTATTCTCGGGAAATATAGATCATCTGCCTTCCTGATCAGAAATGCGATCCTTCTGGAGTATAACTTAATCCTTCCACAGCAGTCAGTAGTCAAGCTGAGGGAAACGGCGGAGGAGAGGGCGGCTGCTCAGACCAAGGAAGGTGTTACGGTAGAGAGTAGCAAGAGGAAACCTTTCACAAAACCTCCAGCTGTCGGAGGTAAGAAACTCAAGAAGTCGGACGGTCCCTCCCCCAGCAATTGTCCACTTACCCGGGAGGAAGAAGACATAGAGGAGGAAAGAGGTGAGGGTGGAGATGGTCGGGAAGGTGATAAAGGTGGTGATGGTATCGGGGCCTTGCTTCCTGGGCAAGCGGGCGAGATTCAGGAGTGGACGGACGATGCGTTCCACCAGGCTTTCGAGGGGCTGGACGAAGATCCGGCTTTGGTAGAGAAAACCGGGAAAGCGGATAAGGCCGGGACCGGTGCAAGCGAGTCTTCCCAGACCATTCCAGCCAGGGTGGCTCCGACGACTCAAGGTGAACTCTTGACTCCTGCATGCTTCACTAATGATAGGGACTTAGGAATATTTTATGACCCGCTCCCGTCCTGGAATGAAATCCAGGGCCTATTGCAGTATCCTACTCCTCCCCAGGGTTTGTACAACCACAAATGTGTTTCTCTCCTTTTAATTTGCCATGTTTTCTCGAAATATAGAACAATATATGCTTGTGACACTTTTTCTTCATATCAGGAGCAGGTAAGACGGTCAAAGCCTCAGATTTTCGGCACAGGCTTGAACAGTACAAGCTTTCCAAAACTTCTGTCAAGCCGAAGCCTTCGACCCACCGCTCCGGGGATGTAGTCGGCTACCGTCCTCTTCTCGGGGTTATCGAAGAGGGTATTCAGCAGAGAAAGAGGAGTCGTCCTTTATCCGAACCTTCGCCTGGTCCTCAGTTCCCGGCTCAGCCTCTTCATGATATCACGGAGGAGGATAGCGAGTTTGTACCTTCTCCGCACCCGTCCGGAAACCCTTCTGTTACTCATATCGACCGTCCTGACTTGGCTCGTAATCCATTTGCGGGTCATCCTGATCTGGATCCAAGCTCTCATGATATTACCTTTGACGAAGTCACCGGTGAACACCTTCTCCCCCGCAACCCCATGGTACGAGTACTTGATGAAGCTAAGTCCTTAGATCTCGATTTACTCACCACTCGTATAATCACTATGGGAGACGAGGCCAAGGCTAATATTGATCGGGTGGCGGAGGAGACTAAGAAGCTGATGGGGCATCATGCCCGGCTGGTTAAGGCCGGAGAGGAGATTGGGAGCGCCAATATCCGACTTCGATTGGTGGTTTCGGATCAGGCCAAACAGCTTGCGGATCAGGCTATTCAGATTTCTCAGCATGAGGCTGCTACTGGACGACTAAGGAAAACCATGGAAGAGGCCAGTCGGGCCGAATTGCGGACAATGGAAGCTACTTGCAAAGAACGGATTGACATGGCTATTGCCACGGTGGACGAGGTTCGGAAAGCGGATCTTGAGCAGGTGGAGGAATTGTCCGGGAAACTTGAGGCTGCAGAGCTTGCTCAAGCCAAGTTGAGGGAGGAGATGGAGGCAATGCGGGGATCCCTTCTAGCCGACTGCTCGAGATACCGATCGGAGAGAGATGCTGCCGTTGGGAGGTTGTCGGCTTCCGAGGCCCGGATGAGGGAGTTTGAGGAGAATGAGGGGATGATGGACGAAATGCTTCAGGACATGTACTTCCGAACCTGGAAGCAGGGCAACCTATCCTGGATGGATGATTATCCCAGGATCATGGCTAAGATCTATCTTCGGGCTCTGGAGGAGACTAGGGCCGATGCGGATAAAGATGGTGGCGTGGCCTTCAGCATGGATGCGGTCACTGCCCAGTTTGCCAAGGAGGAGAAGGTGGCGGTGAAGGAAGGTATGCGGTTGCTTGCCGCTGAGGAGGTAGGTGTGCAGGTAGAGGATGACGATCAGGATAGTCAGGAAGCAGGCGCTGGTAAGTCTCCCTTTGTAGTTTCTCCATCAACTTGGTTGCTTATTGCTAATGAGTCCTTTTTCTGACTGGACAGGGGGTCAACAGGGCAAGGATAAAGCTCCACTGCAGCCGGCCCCTTGATTATACCTGGAAAAACTCCTTTTGTGGATTTGACAGTGTTGTATATGTTAATCGAAAAATAGTAACGTAGCCTTTGGGTTGTAATATTTTGCCACTTGTAATAAATAGTCTTATTTTTGACGTGTAATTCTTTAACTTAAGCTGATTTTGTCGTCTTTTGAATGTTGCTGTTATTTTGGCATGTCGTATGAGAAATATAGCTATGTATATTCTTGTAATTATATTGTATTTGACGTCGGGTTCTGGTTTAAGACATAATTTCATGACTTGCAATGTTAGTGTGTGGTGTGAACAAATTATAGTCATGTATTTGTACATAAAGGAAGAAAATACCGCCTTTCATGTTCTGTTTGTAGATGGCAGTTTCGAATATCTTGTATGACCGAGCATGGAAAGCAGTTGAATGCCCTGCCATCCGATTGTGAATCTCTACATCCATTGGCGAGTATCTCCTACTCTGTATCCTGTACTTTATGGATTGTTATAGAGGATAGGAGGAAAGCTTTTTAAGTAAAACTGAAATATGTGAAATAGTAAAACTTCCAATCACGGAAGGCCTTCGATGTGCTTAAGTTCGTGGCAAACGGGTTTTGTAGTCACTTTCCCTAGCTGTGGGTCTTAGAGACATTCGTCACCCATCTTACGCCTCCGCGGGGAGTTAATTCTTTTTTACCACAGCCGCACTTAAGACACGTCGGAGCCGAGATCGCGCACAGTAACTACCCGGGCCATTATGGCCCGTAATCGTGGGTATTATTCGATTTACTGTGGCCGGCTAGCGTGGGTGCCGATCGTCAATTGTGAACTGCCCCTGGCTGGCCACACCTTATGTTGGGGCTTATAGTCGGTTCACAGTTGTCGGCGAGCCTAACGCCGTAATGAGCTGCCTCGGCTATAGTCGGCCTTCTCGGTGGCTTATAATCGGCTCATTACAGTTGGCTTTAAGGGCCGTCGTGAGCAATGAGTTAACCCGCAGCAGAGGGATGCTGGAGCAAAAGTGTCTCATTGGTGAGGGCATAGATTCGCATAGTACCTGTTGGGTCTTGTCCAGCTGAAGTTGCGTTGTGGAGTGCTTTGAATAGAAATGCTATATACTCAGGATTTTGTTCAACAGAAAAGGATAAAGTTAACAAGCAGCCCAGACACAAAGGAACAAGTTAAAAAAGAGACAAGGTTTTTTAAAGTGGTTCGGCACGAAAATGCCTACGTCCACTGATTCTCTTTGTTAATTCACTTCATATGGGCAATACAAGTTAAGAAAAGTATCGACGGAGGTGTTGGATGTTCCATGCCCTCTGGAACACCTCTCTGTCCACTGTTGACAAAATATAGGCTCCGTTGTGGAGATCTTTATGAATTACATATGGTCCATCCCAGATTGGGTCTAGTGCTCCGGGGCGAGGGAAGATTCGCTTGAGGACAAGATCCCCTTCCTGTAAGGTACGATGCTTGACTTTGGAGTTGTATTGCACTGCCACTTTCTGCTTGTGGGCTGCTGTTTTAAGGACTGCATCATTTCTTCTCTCCTCAACTAGATCCAAAGACATGTGGAGGAGCTCTTCATTCTCTTCCGGGTTATAGTGGATCCTACGGTGGGAAGGCACAATAGTTTCAACTGGGAGCATAGCCTCCGATCCGTATGCCAAAGAGAAAGGAGTGTGCCCCGTTGATGTTCTGAAAGATGTGCGGTAGGCCCACAGTGCCGTAGGGAGTTCGTCCACCCAAGCGCCCTTTGACTTTTCGAGCTTCTTTTTGATCAGAGTTTTCAGAATTTTGTTGACTGCTTCGACTTGTCCGTTCGCCTGGGGATATGCTACGGATGAGAAGCTTTTATGAATTCCGTGTTCCTGGCACCAGTTGGCGAATTCCTCGCTGTCAAACTGAAGTCCATTGTCTGATATGATTTTGAGTGGGACTCCGTACCTGCATAGAACATTTTTGATTAAGAAGTTAATAACTTTTGCTGAAGATACTTTATTCAGAGGTTCCGCTTCCACCCATTTGGTGAAATAATCAACTGCCACTATAGCATATTTGGCCCCACCTCGGCCCATCGGTAGCTCGCCGATTAAGTCAATTCCCCATATTGCGAAGGGCCAAGGGCTGGTCATTTGAGTAATCTCAGTTGTCGGTAGTCGTGGAATCTTAGCAAATCTTTGGCATCTATCACACTTCTTGACGAAATCTAAGGCGTCCTTGCTTAAGGTGGGCCAGAAATATCCGTATCGGAGTATCTTTTTTGCTAATGTTTGCCCTCCGGTGTGATCTCCGCAGCTTCCTTGGTGAATGTTGGATAAGATTTCCTTGGCTTCCCTTCCGGCGACACACCTTAATAATGGGTTAGAGAACCCACGCCGATAGAGGATGTCTTCTTGTATTGTGTAGCGGGACGCTTTCCTCAAGATTTTCTTGACTTCGCTACGCCCATTGGGTAGTGTGCCATTTTGTAGGTAGTCTCGGATGGGAGTCATCCAAGTTGCTTCTTCGGTTGCAGCTATTAGATTCACTTGCTCAAAACTTGGAACCGTTTGCTTTGAGATGGTTACTGCTTCGAAAATGGCGATGTCTTTCATACTTGCTTGCTTTGCCAATTCGTCGGCCTCTTGGTTCTCTTCCCGAGGGATGTGTTTGACTAAATAGTGGTCCAATCGGCTGAGAAGCAACTTGGTCTTCTTTAGATATGCTATGAGTCGTTCCTCTCGAGCTTGGAATTCTCCTAGTATTTGATTAACAATAAGTTGAGAATCGCTGTGAAGACACAAAGAATTGGCTCCGATCTCGATGGCAATTTCTAGTCCGGCTATCACGGCTTCATATTCTGCATCGTTGTTGGTGGCAGCGAACTCCAACCTTATAGCATAGTGCAGTTTATTTCCCTTGGGAGTGATTATTACAACACCTGCCCCCGAGCCCTGTTCGTTCGACGCGCCATCCACAAAGAGATTCCATTTGATGTCTCCTGTTATTTCCAATTGCTCCTTATCTTCGTTGGTAGTGAATTCTGCAATGAAGTCAGCCATGGCCTGTCCCTTGATGGCGGTGCGAGGGTGATAGGTGATATCATACTGACTCAGTTCAATGCACCATTTAAGTAGTCGCCCAGAAGTGTCGGGGCGATGGAGTACCTGCCTCAGTGGTTGATCGGTCAGAACTTTGATGGAATGGGACTGGAAGTAGTGACGCAGCTTCCGTGATGTGATAAGTAAACAGTATGCTAGCTTTTCAAGTTTAGGATATCTGACTTCTGCCCCAGTAAACCTTTTGCTGACGAAGTAAACTGGCCGCTGCGTGCGGTTATCTTCCCTTACCAAGGCGGCGCTTAGGGCGTGGGATGACACAGCGAGGTATAGGTATAATTCTTCTCCTTCGCTTGGAGTTGAGAGCACTGGTGGTTTCTGGAGGTGTTCGATTAAGTGGAGGAAAGCGGTCAGGCATTCGTCAGTCCATTCGAACTTTCCCTTGTCTTTCTTTAGAGCTTCAAAAAAGGGGATGCACTTGTCCGTCGCCTTGGAGATGAATCGGCTTAGAGCGGCCACTTTTCCGTTCAAACTTTGCATTTCCTTTCGAGTGGAAGGTATCTTGATATCCCTTAGCGCTCGGACTTGTTCAGGGTTTGCTTCTATCCCTCTGGCATGAACGATGAATCCTAAGAACTTTCCAGATGACACTCCGAAGGAGCATTTTAGCGGATTCAACTTCATTCCAAATTGTCGAAGTACTTGAAACATCTTGCCTAGGTGGCTCACGTGATCTATGTCTTTCCTTGACTTTACTAGCATGTCATCCACATATACTTCCATAGTTTGTCCTATCAGCCCTGCAAACATCTTGTTGACGAGGCGTTGGTAGGTGGCTCCTGCATTTTTGAGTCCGAAAGGCATTACCTTATAGCAGTACAAGCCCCGGTCGGTGATAAAACTAGTGTGGTCTTGGTCGGGAGCATGCATAGGAATTTGGTTATATCCTGAGTATGCATCCATAAAGGATAGGAGTTCGTGCCCGGCTGTGCTGTCTACAAGTTGGTCGATTCTGGGAAGTGGGAAGCAATCCTTTGGGCAGGCATCGTTCAGGTTGGAAAAGTCAATGCAGGTGCGCCACTTCCCATTAGCCTTTTTTACCAGCACCGGGTTTGCGACCCATTCCGGGTAGATAGCTTCTCGTATGAAGTCATTGGCGAGTAGATTCTTTACTTCTTCATCGAGGGCTGCTGATCGCTCTGCCCCCATACTTCTCTTTCTTTGCTTTACAGGCGCCTTGGTAGGATCAATGTTTAATACGTGGCATGCTATGTCGGGGGAGATTCCGGTCATGTCAGCGTGTGACCAAGCGAATACATCCAAGTTGTGGCGGAGAAAATCAATGAGTTGTTCCTTCAATTCAGCTTTCAGCTGGGACCCAATTTTCAGTAGCCTACTTGAGTCGTGCTTGTCTATAGATGTAAACTCCATAGCCTCTGCAGGCTCGGCGGTGGCCTCCTCCTCTTTGTCCCTAGGGTCTAATTCATTGAAAGGGTCGCTGGTGTATCGAAGAGGAGGGGCTTTCTTTAGTTGCTATGCTTCAAGGCTTTTTGTGCAGAGGGCAATCTCTACACCTTTCCCTTTATCCTTCCTGTGGTTGTTGCGAAGTTCGGTTACATAGCAGTCTCGTGCAATATCCTGGTCTCCTTCCACTTCCCCTACCCCATTGTCTGTTGGAAATTTCATTTTCAGGCACCATGGGGCTAGGACAATTTGGAAGTCAGACAAGGCTGGTCTTCCTAAGAAGGCGTTGTAGGCCGAATGGTTTTCTATCAGCACAAACGTCTGTTTCCTTACAACGGAGCGGGGATGGCTTCCAATCTAAACAAAGAGGTCCAGCTGCCCAAAGGGCATCTTCGCATCTCCAGTGAAACCGTGTAGTGGTTTATCGCAGGGAGATACATCCTTCATTGATAGCTTCATTTTGTCGAATGCGTGTTTGAACAGGATATTTACAGAGCTTCCAGTGTCTACCAGGATTCAGTAAACTTCGGCAGGACCGAGTCGGGCAGAGATAACCATGGGATCCATGTGAGGGTACTGTCTTCCTTCTAGGTCACGCTTACTGAATGTGATGTCATCACTTTCTTTCCGCTTTGGGTGGCGCTCTTCTATAACCGTATTGACACAGTCTTTATTGTCTCTAAGCGACTTCCCATATCTTTCCATCTCTCTCCAACTTCTGTCTACGATGTGTGGACCTCCTGAGATGGTATGGACCACTATCGTCTCTTGACTAGAGCTGCTAGCGTTGCGGTTTCCTCTGTCGGTCCCTGGTGAGGGTAGCCTTGGGTTTTCATTGGCAGGAGCTAGAGTCCTGTCTTGACTTTTCACATAACGTTCCAGTTTCTTCCTTCTGATGTGTTCCTCAATCAGATCTCGGAGATGATGGCATTCGTTGGTATCATGTCCGTGAGATTCGTGGAAGCGGCAGAATTTTCCAGATCTCTGTGCGTTATCTGATTCTTTCTTGTATGGTGGGCGTTTGTATCTAACCTCACCTTGGGTGGCAAGGAAGATATTTTCGACGGTCTCGTTCAAAGGGGTGTAAGTGTCGAACCTTGGTCCTGGCCGATATAGGCGCTTTTCTCCCTTCTTGCCCCCAGCATTGTCTCTGGAATCATTTCTTCGAACGTCCCTTGCCGCAGCAGGGGCATTGCCATGGGTCGTCTTATTTTGCTGTCCGGACTGCCCCTCAACGGCAGCATCCTCAAGCCTCATGTATTTTCCGGCTTCATGGAAGAAATCGGGTAAAGTAGCTGGTTTTTCTTTTGTCAATCTTCTAGCAAATTTAGTGTCCGGATGCACACCACTGCAGAGGGCCATTAGGATAAGCTTCTCATCAGCATCTTGAACTGCGGCTGCTGCGGCGTTGAATCTGGTTAGGTATTGCTGCAGCTTTTCTCCAGGTTTCTATTTGACGCTGGATAAGGAATAAGCGTCCTTAGGTTGCTCCACATGAATGCGGAACTGACTGATAAATTTTTCTTTCAACATTTCCCACGAGCTGATGGATCCTTGGGGTAGATGATAGAACCAGGAGGTAGCAAGATCAGCCAAGAAGAGCGGAAAGCATTTGCATAGTACTCCCTCTGTTGCTCCACTCATGAGCATATGCTGCGTGTACCTCTGTAAGTGTACAACGGGATCAGAGGTTCCTTTGTAGGGTTCCATTGTTGGCATCTTCCATTCTCGGGGGGTGATAGCAATTTCGATATTGCGGGCGAAAGGGCTGGTTACCCTAGCGCCTATCCCTCGATCTCTTTGCTCCCGTTGGACACACTCTCTGAATAAGCGTGCCATCCTTTCATCAGAACTTGGAGCAGATAGAAATGAGTTTGGTTCTGTTCTGTGGGATTGATTCCGTCCAGATGACCTGTAGGGATGGTATTGTCTATCATTCCTCATATTTTCCAGTGGCTGCCTTTGATCTTCTGGGAGCATGCTTGGGTTAGCTACAGTCGGCCCTTGCCTTGATCTCCCCCTGTTGGGTTCTGATCTAAGCACTTCCTCGGGTCCAACTTCGGGCTGGACTCTAGCTCGGCCCCGTTCACCGACGTTTCTGTGGTTAGGCAGCATGACAGGCTCAGCTACAGTTGACCTTCGCCCGGTACCTTTCCCGTTGGGTTCGGTACCAAACGCTTCCTCAGGCCTAACTTCGGGCTGTGCTCGGTCTCGGCTCCTACCACGGCTACTTCTGCCGTTAGCTCCTTCGAAGAAGGAAGATCTTTGTTGTCTCTGATATCCTCCAGACTGGGACTCGCCCCATGATTCAGTGTTGCGGTTGGATTCTTCAGCGTCCCTTAAGCGTGACATGAGATGGTCCACCAAGGCTTCCTGCTGGGACGTGAAGTGGTTAGTTACTTCAACCACAACTCTGTCCAGATCTGCTCTAGTAATTGCTGCAGGCTGTTCTGTGGCAGGAGTAGTTGGGTTAGCCTGTTCTTCATTTGTTACTGTTGCTGGAGGAGGACGATTTACTTGATTCGTGACAGCTGGATCTGGAAGACTGCTGGATGCGATGTTTTTTCCTTTGCTAACATCTTTTCTCTGTTTGGGAGGCATGTTTTCCAAGTGGCGGACGATGCTGTTAGGAAAACTTGTTAAGCGGATGAAGCTGAAGCTTCGAGCTTCTAGCCTTCTCAGTGAAAGCACCAAAAATGTTTGCACAAAAAATGGACAAACACCTCAAAGTTGTATGATTTAGTAGATCTTATGTTATTCTTAGTGATTTGAGCGATTTATGCAAATATATGAAAAACAGGGGCTAAACTGTAAAAAGACACACAAATTTATAGTGGTTCAGCCAGAATGTGCCTACGTCCACTTTATATGTTATTTCTCTTCTCTTATTCTGATTACAAGTACAAAGCTTTAATACAAGTAAAAGAAAGTTGTTTGAAAGTTCCTTCCGTGCTTGAGCTCTCAAACTTGTTCCCCATTGTTGTACCCCTGCCCCTCTATTTATAGAGTGAGGTTGGGGGTAGGGGTCTAGGATGTGTATAGTTGCTGATGGGCCTGGGCTGATGTGATCTGGCCCGGTACGTCTTGGTTCGTCATTGCTTGGTTCGAAGGTGGTTGGAGTGTAGAATGGACCGGCAGTTGCTTGGACCGGTGGTGGGATAGTGAGGTTGATCCGGTGTGGAGATGGTTCGGCATGGGCTGGTCCGGTTGGTTTGGCAGGAGGGTTGGTCCGGTTGGTTCGGCAGGAGGTGGTTCGGTGGGAGATAGGAAGGTTGGTCCGGTTATGGAGTTAGAAGAGGTTGGTCCGGTTATGGAGTTAGGAGAGGTTGGTCTGCCGAATGAGTTCGAATGAGGTCTGCCGGATGGGGTATGCCGAATGAGGTCCTGGAAAACGAGAATGCCGAATGAATCAAGCTTCTTAGTCTCGAGGTCTTCTGGGTGAGAACACGCCCAACATGATCGCTACATATCATGCGGCTCAAAAAGGCCAACACCGAAAGGCGACACCTAGGGAATATACATATTAATGAAAACAACAAAAGATTGCTCGAGCTCAGTACTGTATAAACAAGGATCCATGAACCCGAAGGCTCCAAACCCAAATATCACCCATGCGGCTCAAAAAGACCAACATCGGAAGCGATACTATAGGGCAACAAACCCGAAGGCACAAACCCGAAGGCACATACCCGAAGGCAACAAACCTAGGGAGACTGTCCGAAGACACTATCCCAAAGGCAACAAACCGTAGTGGTGAAGGTCCGGAGGCCCAGTACTGGACACCACTAACTGGCGGAATGTGTCATAACTCTCGAAAAGGAACCCGAAAAGTGTTAACGTATGTCCCATAACCACTCGTTCGGACTAAACGGTTTACTATCCATTAGCCATTTTCACACTCAAAGCATTACAAAGTTTACCTCATGTAATCGGTAAACCAGACACAAAGGTCAAAACGATCAATCGAATAGGTCGGGGACTAATCGGAAAGGTGAACGCGCGGATTCATGGTCCGTGTTTTACCTAACCATTTAATCTCCTTTCCACTTCGTTCGAAGTGCAAAATCATGTGTGTTTAAATAGAAATTTATAAAGCGGAGAAGGGAGCTTTTAATACGATTTAGAGGGATTATTTATAAAACTCGTGAATGAAGTCAAAAGTATGTTATCAAAGCCAAAGATGCAATAACAAACATTAAAAACCAACTTGCATCGATAAGATTTGGAAAACCGATCAAAACGAACAAAAATAGGCAAAACAGGGAAAACAGGAGCAGGTCGGTCGGCCGGTTACAGGGCTCGGTCGACCGGACACTGTTCTGAAAAATTCTCGGGAAGCAGGTCGGTTGACCGGAATTCCTGGGTCGGTCTGCCGGAGCCCAGATTCCTGCACTCCCAAAACAGAGGCAGGGAAGTGCTCAGGTAGCAGGTCGGTCGACCGGACCCTGCGTTCGGTCGGCCGGAGCCTGTTTTCCAGCACTTCTTGCCCTATCAAGTGAATACCAATTCTTTCCAAACCAAAAACAATAGCACATGAATATTTGTTAGGAATTCATACCCAACATCAATGATAGATATACACATAGATGTGAGATAAAAATCTCACCTTTTTACCCAAAACAAAGAAGAAGAAGCTCAATTACAAAGAGAAGATCAACCACTCACTACTTCAACTCAACAAGCTTCAATCTAATATCAAAACAAGTATTTCCTAAGTTAGGGTTAGGAAACTTTCTGAAATTGAAGGAGAAAGAGTTGGAGAAGATGAAGAGGAGGCTTACCAATGGCTTCTATTTGATTTTGGAGCAAGAAATCAAGATGCAAGAAGAAACTAGGGCTAGCAAATTTCTATTTCCTCTTTCCCTCCACCATTTTCAGTTTTTACTTAAGAAAAGAAATGAGAATGAGAGAATGGAGAGGAGGGGGGGCTGAGTTAAGGGGTTAAGTGGGTTTAGTTAGCTAGTGGGTTGAACCCAACCCAAAACCCAACTAGAAAAAGTAGCAGATTTCGACATACTCCAAACATATCGAAGCTTATACTCAAAAAGGTCGCAAACGACATTTTGAACTCAATGGAAGTGGTCTCGAGTCTCAATTCGACCGTTTGCAGAAAGTAGCTTTTCGGACTATAATCCGACAAACGACATTATATTTAAATATACAACCAATAAATATGCGGGTTGTTACAGACTCCCCTCCTTAAGAAATTGCGTCCTTGCAATTCTTAAGAAGAAAATAAAGAGTAACAACCAAAAAGCATATCAACACAAAAGAATAACAGAATAAGATGTTCGCTATAAAGCGCACAAATGGATAAGTTCGAACTTGCTTGCTCGGGAAATTCTCCGGATTCCTAAGCTCAAAACAATTCGGAACACCGACGTGGTATAAACAATACGTCAAATGAACCTAAGCTCATAAATGAAGTGCAACAAAACGTCCGATGAACTTGGTAAAAAGATCATTCCATTCGTACATCAACAGAGAAACAATCACTTGTTGCTTACAACTAAATGCATTGGCAACACGATCCCCCTTTCGGGAATAAAAAGAATGAGAGTATCAGAAAAGATTTCTTTTTAAATAATCTACTTTCTCGAAAAGCTAATACTTTCCAAAAATCATAATTATCTTTCTAGAAAATTTTTCTTATTTCAAATCAATTTATTGTGTCAAATTGTCTCATCAAAGTATTTAGGAGATTCCTATCGATAACGTTGATCAAGCGCATCGACCAGAATTCTTAAAGCACTCAATGGGCAATACAATCACAAAATCATCTTTTAGATAATAAACATGTTTCTTAAAAACTTTTAAGAATATCCTTTGTTCTTTTAAAGATCAAAAATCCAATTGTACTCATAAATAAATCTTATGAAAAAGATTTGCAAAATTTTAAATTGCTAATTTCCATCCAAAACCAATAAATACTAAAATGGAATCATCGAGATATTCACAGAATACTCGATTCATAAAATGGATGAAATGAGCTAGACAAACTGAATGACATAATAAATCATTCATAAGAATCACAACGAGTGCGGAATGCGGTAAGTGGAATGCTAACTTCCACAACTCGTAGCCAAATGAAAACTGGTGGTAAGGTCGAACTAAAAAGACCTTAACACTACTCAAAAGATTGCTTAGGTAATAATCCTAAGACAAGACCAAAATACCAGAAAATTCTCAAACTACAAGAATGAGAGAAACAACCCTTTCCTCATCATGAGGGCTTACAGAATAAAATGATGCCATCAAATTGGAATCAAAATCACAAAGGAAGATAATTCAATATGGAATACTACGGAATTTAAATGCATTCCTAGACGTATTCCTCAAATCCTATCTACCTCAAAAGCACGGAAGGAATAGAGGCACGATGATTCAAAAATTTGTAACACTTATTACACTTTGATGTACCATAATATGTGCTTCTGTTCTGTGTTTATCATACTTTGTTCTGAACTTAGCTCCGATACCAAGCTGTAACGCCCCACTCCGAGAGCCTCATTAACAAAGAGTATTATATGGATAATACCATCTGCTAATGCGGACAATAGAGTATAATGGAAGCGACCATGTGTAGTCTTACTTTAACTATCTACTGAACACGCCGAAAAGTGGTTTTTATCATCTCATGTGGTTCGACAAGTTCAATAAATACTTAAAAGCAAAACTACAATGGCTATAGGATCTATCAGAACAAAATGTAACAACTCAAATGTAATATACATCACAGAACAGTGGATCATCATAAACACATATACTGATACAAAGAGTATACAAAATGATACATGTCAAGTGGTATAGCAAACCACAATATACAGACGAGTTCACAAGAATACATATCAGAGTTACAATAGATAAGGACTACACAAAAAGCTAAGACAAAAAGAAGCTAGCGGAATAGTCCGTGCGGAAGCAAAAGAGGCTAAGTCCAAAAGCACCTAACCTGAAACAACTCGGTCTGACCCGAGTATAGAATACACGGGTCAGTCTAGCTAAACAAATCAGTTAGATAAACTGAACGGTAATAAACCTGCAAGATCATATGGTATAACAAATATCTCTATATGAGATAACACACTCATCTAACAAAAGATGAACATAACAAAACAAGCCTCGAATCATCGGCATCTCAAATAAACAAAGGACATCATATCCCAAATCAAACCAAAAGGCAAATAATAAATACCAATAAAGGTATACAAGTTCCACTAGATGATCGCTACATATCATGCGGCTCAAAAAGACCAACACCGAAAGGCGACACCTAGGGAATATACATATTAATGGAAACAACAAAAGATTGCTCGAGCTCAGTACTGTATAAACAAGGATCCATGAGCCCGAAGGCTCCAAACCCAAATATCACCCATGCGGCTCAAAAAGACCAACATCGGAAGCGATACAATAGGGCAACAAACCCGAAGGCACAAACCCAAAGGCACATACCCGAAGGCAACAAACCTAGGGAGACTGTCCGAAGACACTATCCCAAAGGCAACAAACCGTAGTGGTGAAGGTCCGGAGGCCCAGTACTGGACACCACTAACTGGCGGAATGTGTCATAACTCTCGAAAAGGAACCCGAAAAGTGTTAACGTATGTCCCATAACCACTCGTTCGCACTAAACGGTTTACTATCCATTAGCCATTTTCACACTCAAAGCATTACAAAGTTTACCTCATGTCATCGGTAAACCAGACACAAAGGTCAAAACGATCAATCGAATAGGTCGGGGACTAATCGGAAAGGTGAACGGGCGGATTCATGGTCTGTGTTTTACCTAACCATTTAATCTCCTTTCCACTTCGTTCGAAGTGCAAAATCATGTGTGTTTAAATAGAAATTTATAAAGCGGAGAAGGGAGCTTTTAATACGATTTAGAGGGATTATTTATAAAACTCGTGAATGAAGTCAAAAGTATGTTATCAAAGCCAAAGATTCAATAACAAACATTAAAAACCAACTTGCATCGATAAGATTTGGAAAACCGATCAAAACGAACAAAAATAGGCAAAACAGGGAAAACAGGAGCAGGTCGGTCGGTCGGCTACAGGGCTCGGTCGACCGGACACTGTTCTGAAAAAATCTCGGGAAGCAGGTCGGTTGGCCGGACTTCCTGGGTCGGTCAGCCGGAGCCCAGATTCCTGCACTCCCAAAACAGAGGCAGGGAAGTGCTCAGGTAGCAGGTCGGTCGACCGGACCCTGCGTTCGGTCGGCCGGAGCCTGTTTTCCAGCACTTCTTGCCCTATCAAGTGAATACCAATTCTTTCCAAACCAAAAGCAATAGCACATGAATATTTGTTAGGAATTCATACCCAACATCAATGATAGATATACACATAGATGTGAGATAAAAATCTCACCTTTTTACCCAAAACAAAGAAGAAGAAGCTCAATTACAAAGAGAAGATCAACCACTCACTACTTCAACTCAACAAGCTTCAATCTAAGATCAAAACAAGTATTTCCTAAGTTAGGGTTAGGAAACTTTCTGAAATTGAAGGAGAAAGAGTTGGAGAAGATGAAGAGGAGGCTTACCAATGGCTTCTATTTGATTTTGGAGCAAGAAATCAAGATGCAAGAAGAAACTAGGGCTAGCAAATTTCTATTTCCTCTTTCCCTCCACCATTTTTAGTTTTTACTTAAGAAAAGAAATGAGAATGAGAGAATGGAGAGGAGGGGGGCTGAGTTAGGGGGTTAAGTGGGTTTAGTTAGCTAGTGGGCTGAACCCAACCCAAAACCCAACTAGATAAAGTAGCAGATTTCGACATACTCCAAACATATCGAAGCTTATACTCAAAAATGTCGCAAACGGCATTTTGAACTCAATGGAAGTGGTCTCGAGTCTCAATTCGACCATTTGCAGAAAGTAGCTTTTCGGACTATAATCCGACAAACGACATTATATTTAAATAAAATATTTAAATATACAACCGATAAATATGCGGGTTGTTACAATCTATCTTCGTATGAGTTCTCTAAGTATGTTTTAAGTTAGATGCTTTGGTCAAAAAGCTAGTAAACAGCTTGAATCAGATGAGTCTTTACTTCTTGAACTACGCTGCTTAGAATGCTATGAAATTTGGTAAGTATTCTTAAAAGAGTAGTAGATCATGATGCAAGAGGCTTTGACAACTCATAATGCTTTCTTTTGGATCGCTAGAGATCCATGGATGATGGGTCGCCATCGATCCATCTACTTAGTGGATTTTTGGCTTGTTTCTCTTAAGTACCATTAGCTTGTTCTTTAGATGCCTTGTTCAAGTTTTAAGTCATTCTAGCTTAGTCTAGATGTTCTAACCCCTATTGAATTCTACTAGGTTAAAAAGCCAGTTAACATATATATATATATATATATATAAGTATGTTTTTTAAACCATTGTTTCAAAATAATTAAAAATCATTATTATTTATTATTTCTATACATATAAATATACACACACACATATATATATATATATATAAAAACTCTTTTATATAGGAAAGTATTCCTGTACTAAAAAGTATAATAAATCAGTTTTGAATAAGAGATTTATCCACTTGAAAACTCAGTTTAAAGTTGTGTAAGAAAATGGTTTTGTAGCATATATTCCATAGGCAATTCCATGGAAAGTTAAACTCAAATAGAATTATCAAATTCACAAATAAAATCACATATAGATCATTGAAATCAGTATGAATAGTAGCACACAACAATATATATAACATTCAAGAAGAGAAACCGGGCAAACAAGGGGTTAACGGGCGATCGGGAGGCGATGGGCATCACTTGGAACTCTGCCCAGGTGTTCGACTGGTGCACCTGTCCATGAGGACTGGTCTACCGGTGGCGTCGCCCAGGGCAAAATCACTGGCAATTCCATCGCCTTTCGATGGTCCGATGATGTTGGATATTGGCTTGTGGGTGTTTCAGAGCTCAACGACGATGGTTCTTGCCTCATGCAACACATAATCATCCACAAATTCTTAGATCTAGTGATCATACAACAAGGGTTTTAGCAAATATGTGCAACATCAAGGTTGAATATCACAAAAGATTGAAAGAAATTTAATAATAGATTCGACTATATCAACAAACAACAACATGCAATGAATTATAGCCTAGAAGTGTGAGTTTAACTGACCTATACAAGTTGGATTTCGTTGTTATAGCTTGGATTCCTCTTGGTTAGTTTCTTTCAGCCAATTAACCTAGGTTGTACATTATAAATTTTCCAAGATAGAGTTGTAAATCAGAGTGAAAACTAAAAATAGAAACTCTAATAGATGTACCAAAGGATGGATGAACTTACTTGAATTTTTTCTCTTCAAACACCAGTAATTTGCTCTCTAACTTACTTTGATTTGAGGATGAATGGTTTCTAGGTTTTGATGGAAAGAGAAAAATGGATTTTACTGTATTATGAAAAGTGAGAAGAGAACAAACGTTCAGGCTATTAACTCCTCTTGTTAACCCCATGATTTAGCCTATATGGGCCATGATTGTGTTACTTAATCTAAGAAGTGAATTGTGTTATTATTTCCTTTGTTTTCGCTACCTAAATAATAGTTTACATGTAAACAATGTTTCACAAAATCATAAATTGATTCCACAAATTTTCCAAAATCAACGCATAAGCTAAATTCTCATTTTTATTGGTATAGAAATAAATTAATAACTCGATGCAAATTTCTTTAAAAAATTTATTCTCATATTTTTAATTAGGGATGGTCTATTAATTGCAAAATCCCATTTTATAATAAATCTCAATACCCCTATCATGAATAAATTTATGTTAATTTGTTGCAATAACTTCTAATGGGATAATAATTAGTTACTAACTTTCTTATAAATGAAAAAGTGAATATATATTTTATTATTCGCATTTTTATGTATTCGAATAATCTCCATATATTCATTTAATTCATTGTTCCTAAAAATCACTCTTTTAATCAGTTTAAAATATCAAATCAATATAATTTCCACATAATGAATACTTTGGATTGGTCTCTCCTTAATTTTGGTTTAAATTTTCTTTCATTATCTTAATATAAGTATTAAACCACATAAAAAGATATTTCATTAAACTTTTAAATATATAATTATTTTCCATATATTTTATCAAACTCTTATGTTCCCTAAGATCGTTCTTATATTATCAAATATAAGAAGTAAAATTATATAATTTTGATATTTAATAAATTTTCCCAAATTTATTTATTTCCATCTAGAAAGCCATTTTAATTTGGAAACTATAACTAATAAAATTTCTCAAATTTATCTGAAAATTAATTAAGATAATTATAAATCATATTTTTAGATTTAATTCCATGTAATCTCGAACACGGTTGTTATAGACCTTACAAAAATTGTGTCCCCGCAAGTTCCTTAAGGTAAAATTCTATAACAAACTACTAAGAACGGATATTATGGAAGGTGATTGAGTTATAATCGAGGGATAACTCAGAGCAAGAAACTCCTCATTAATAACTCAAGAAAATACACATGATGCGTTCGCTCGATGAATTCACAAGTACAACAAGGTTCTATGTCCATGAATATAATTAGAATTCCTAAAGTGCTTTCAAGGATGAAACACATGAAGAACACTACGAATGCAAGCTAACTGGATAGGTAAGAAAGCTCAACAAGCAATAAGGCACTATGCTTGATGGTTGGGTAGGGTCCCAAATATATCAAAGAGTCAATATTCCAAATTGACTGAAATATCAGTCATCCAACAAGAAAGAAACACGAATAAAGATTCGATTTCCAACAGAAATTTCCAAGATCTTACCAAAAGATTCACAAATAGAGTCAATACTTAGGATAAATTTCTTTCCCTTTCCCTGACTTAAGCCAACAAGAGAGTGGTCGATACGATTCCCCAGACAAAGGTTTCGAAAGGAGTCATACCGATATCCGATTAGAAATTAACAACAATGGAAAAATTCAATCAAGGGAGATATGATCTTCTTAGCTTCTACCCGAGTCAAAATACTAGCATTAGGTAGATTTATAAGATTTTATCTATATTTAAATCATTAAAAGTTCCCTATTTAATTTTTCCCATTAGATACAGTTTTGCTCATTATCTATTTGGGATAAACTCAAATAATTTTTTGAAATCTCAAAATTTCAAAATCTTTAATTTGTTTAAAGAATTTAGAATTTACCTATTTCAACCTTAACTAATTAAATAAAGGTCACAAGCCTAAAGAAGTTCTTAGTTGTAAATTTCCAAGCAAGTTTTAATCCAAATTTTCACATCTCAGTTTACTACAAGCATGTTCAAATAGGCTTAATTAATCATACTCAAAAGTTGTGGATTATTTCTAGGATTTTTCCTTGACATAACTTCTTGATTCATAAGATAATTTTAACTTATCACTAAAATAGTTTACAGATTATATTCTTTCAAAGTCCAGGAAAATCAAGTCCAACCCAATCGCAAGGATCGTGTATAAAAAATCCAGGAGTATACTTCTTAAGGATCTATTGACTATAGCCAAACACCAAAAGAGAATAACTCGAAAGTACAAAATACTATAACTCTTAGTAATCACAAGAACTTAGCCAAAACGTCCCATACCGTTTGGTCAAATCCAAGTATTTACTAAAAGCTAGTAAATTTTACTTATTTCAGATACCATTGGAAAAACCAGAATTATATCCTCTTAATGATCTATCAGCCCCATGCCGAACACTAAAAGAGAATACACCCTAAAATGTTAACAACCTTTCTAAAAGCAATCACAAGAATTTAACCCAAGTATCCCGTAATATCCGGTGAGATTCATGTATTTGCAAATGGGTTAGTAAATTCCACAATTCAAAATTTCAAAAATTTAAAAATTTAAAATATTAGAAGTGATCATGGAGGTGAATTTGAAAATGAAGCATTTGAACATTTTTGTAATAAAAAAGGAATTTACCATGACTTTTCTTTTCCTAGAACACCTCAACAAAATGGAGTTGTAGAAATGAAAAATAGAACATTACAAGAATATGCAAGAACTTTGTTAAATGGGAATACATTACCAAAACATTTCTTGGTAGAAGCTGTAGCTACTGCTTGCTATGGTCTAAATCGTGTCTCTATTTTACCTTTAACAAAACACAGTCCATATGAACTTTTTCATCATAGAAAACCAAACATATCATACTTTAAAACTTTTGGTTCAAAATGTTTTATATTAAACATAAAAGCTCAGCTTGGAAAATTAGATTCAAAATCCGATGAAGGAATTTTCCTAGGGTACTCAGATCGAAGCAAAGCTTATGGAATTTTCAATAAAAGAACAAAAACAATCGAAGAAACACATCATGTTTCATTCGATGAAAAATTTCAAATTTAATAAATTTTTTGAGGATATTCCTAAAACAATCACAAATATGGTTACTCAAAATAATTTTGAAGAAGATGAAAACATTTTTAATAATACTGAACAAAATGAAAACATTGATCATAATGAAAATGAATTAAGATCTCCTTCTAGGATTTTACGAGATCATCCAGTAGAAAATGTCATAGGAGAAATTGATTCACATGTTTGAACTAGAAATCAACTTAATCAAATGGGCCATGTAGCTTTTCTTTCTAAATCGAACCTAAAAATGCAAAAGAAGCATCTACTGATGACTATTGGATTATAGCTATGCAAGAAGAACTAAACCAGTTCGAACGAAATGAAGTTTGGGAACTAGTTCCCAGACCAAGTGATCAAACAGTCATCGGTACTAAATGGGTTTTTAAAAATAAAGCAGATGAACAAGGTAATATCACTAAGAATAAACCTAGATTAGTTGCACACGGATATAATCAAGAAGAAGGAATTGACTACGAAGAAACTTTTGCTCCAGTTGCACGACTTGAGGCAATACGAATCTTACTGGCCTTTGCATGTTTTCTTAATTTCAAACTTTATCAAATAGATGTTAAAAGTGCTTTCTTAAATGGTTATATAAAAGAAATTTTTTTTTGAACAACCTCTATTATTCACACATGAAAATTTTCTAGACCACGTCTATAAACTTAAGAAAGCCTTATACAGTCTAAAACAAGCACCCCGTGCTTGGTATGAACGTCTTAAGAGCTACCTAATAGATTTTGGTTTTGAAATTGGAAAGGTTGATCAAACTCTTTTTATTAAAAAATCTAAAAAGGATATTTTAATTATTCAAATTTATGTAGATGATATTATTTTTGGCTCTACAAATGAAAAATTATGTCAAGAATTTTCAAAAATAATGACCAAAGAATTTGAAATGTCACATATGGGAGAATTATCTTATTTTCTTGGTTTACAGATTAAACAAATAGAAAATGGAATTTTTATTAATCAAGAAAAATATTGTAATAATCTAATTAGACGCTTTAATATGAAAAATACTTATGCTAAATCAACTCCAATGAGTACAATAGTTCATCTCGATAGAGATGAAGATGGCCAAAGTGTTGACCAAAAATTATATCGAAGCATAATTGGATCATTACTTTATCTAACTGCTAGAAGTCCTGACATAATGATGAGTGTTTGTTTATGTGCACGATTCCAAGCAAATCCTAAAGAATCACATATGCGAGCAGTAAAATGCATATTGCGTTATCTTAGCAAAACCAAAGATTTCAGACTTTTCTATCCAAAGGAATTTCCTTTCGAGTTAGTTTCATATAGCGATGCTGACTTTGGAGGATGTCGGACGGATCAAAAAAGTACGAGTGGGACTTGCCATTTCATTGGAAAATCCTTAGTATCTTGGTTTAGTAAGAAACAAAATTGTGTTTCACTCTCAACTTGTGAGGCAGAATATATTTATGCTGCCTTAGCTTGTGCTCAAGTCATTTATATGCAACAAACACTTCAAGATTTTGGTATTAATTTAACTAAATCAACATTTTTTTGTGATAATACTAGTGCTATAAACTTATCCAAAAATCCTGTAAATCACTCACGAACTAAACATATTGACATTCGTCATCATTTTCTTCGTGATAATATTGAAAAGGATTTAGTCAGATTAGAATTTGTATCCTTTGAAAATCAATTGGCAGATATATTTACAAAACCTTTAAATGAAAATATATTTATAAAATTAAGAAGAGAATTAGGAATTGTATCCTCCAAGGATTTATATTTTTTTTTCTCAATTTTTTTTTTAAGACTCGAACTCGGGATCTCTTACTTGGAAGTCTAGTGTTCTACCACTTCACTACTTCTTTCTTTTTAGCTTTAGATGGTTTTTTTTCAGTTTTTTTTATTTACCTTAAATTTGTTTTCCTCCAGCCAAATTTTTCTATGGCTCTTATGAACCTAACCACAAATCTATTTTCTATTTATATATGTATTTTCACATATATACCTCTACTAATCTTCCTTCTTTTGACATTAGTTTTTTAGATAAATTTTTAAGTTTCATATATTTTCTCAAAATGTCGTCCCAACATAATTCTGAATCCTCTGCTCTATCTTATTCTTTTCCTAGTTCGGGATCGGTGAATTTACCAACTCCAAAACCGATTTATGAACCTGTACCAATTGTGCCTCCATCTACTCACACAGGATATACTCCGCCTAGTAAAAAAACAAGAAGATCTCTATTTTGTGGTTCACCATCTACCAAAGAAAAAATAGATCACATTCATCATTACCAAAAGTAATCTCTGGAATTACAACGCGAACTATATTATGAACAAAAGGTTAACGCCAAGCGGTTAAGCTTTTTAGAACAAGTCGCATTGAAATTCTGTGGATCTTCATCCAAAACTTCATCAACCATCTCCTGTTTATTCTCCATCCCGACGCAATGATTGGGAACTATGTACACCAATAACTCCTAATTCATGGGAATACGGCAATAGATGGTCACCACTCAGGCCATATCAAGAGAACACAAAAACAGAACCAGATGAATATCACATTCCAAGCTCTTCTTCCAAATCTATTTAAATTTTTTTATGCTGTTATTAATATGTTATTTTTTTCTTTTTCTGAGTGTTCAAAAATATTATTATTCAAAATTTTAATATATATTGTTTTCTATAATATATAGGCTGATATAAGTTTCTGCACAAATTCAGCCGGCTGTTTCTTAACAATCAGACGGCTGAATATTATGGGAAAATAAATTTTCCCCCTGATTCAGACGGCTGAATTAAATAAAACAGTCGTCTGAATTAGTTCAAAAATGAACTAAATCTCTACGGGTTGTAACTCAGAGCAATTCAGATGGTTGATTCATTTCATTCAGCCGGCTGAATTCCATCTGAGACATTTTTTAAGCTGTCCCTACATTCTTTTAATTCCATTTTTGCCCTTGCTTTTTACCTACTTTATATTCATCTTTTTCATTTCTTAACATTTTACTTCAGAACCCTAGCCATTTTTAGCTCAAACTTCTTACTTCTCTTTACTCTCTAATGGCACCAAGATTCAAACGCACTAGAGAATCAAACTCTGGACCATCCGAAGATCAAATCCGACAATGGCTGTGGAATGATGTTGCAATTTCCCAGTACAATTCTATGAAAAACTCCAATATCTTCGAAGGAGCATTCATGAAATTTCCGGATTTTGCGGCCTATCGTATTAGAGAATTGGCGGAGCAATTTCACTTTGAACATATAATAGGGTATGCTCCAAATAATGTCAAAATTAATCATCTTTTAATCAAACTCTTTCTTGCAAATTTGAATTTAGATCTTCATAATCCCCAAAATCGACAAGATTGTGTTTGGTCAATGGTTTGTGGCATTAAAATTTTCTTGCCTTTATAAAGATTAGGCTATATTTTAAATTGTCCTTATCAAGGAATTGATATTGATGATATTGAAGTTGATATGGATCATCGAGATGAAGTTTCACATCGTTTCTTGTCCGATCAACTAACAAATTTAAGTAATTTAAAATCTACCCTTTTAAGGCCTCAAGCACGCCTCATTCACCGTGCATTTATTCGCTCTCTACAACCTAGAACGTGGAGTTATGAAAAGGTTTATAAAAGAGATTTCCAAGCTCTTTATTCTATCTATTCCAACCAACAAGCTAATTGAGGGAAAATCATTTTGGAAGAATTTCAAGACGTCACAATCAGACGAAAGTATAAGACCTTCCATTATGGTGCTTATATTATGCGGATCCAACTTTGGCGTTCCAATACCCGATTCTGAATTTTCTAGTATTAGTGAGTTAGGCGCAAAGACTTTAGGATTGATGGGTCTTCCTCAACGGCTTCCTTCACAATAGATCATCTCCTTTCAGCAATGCTCTCAAAATGTTCAACAAGGTGCTCCTCAACCTCGTGACACTAGTATTGCTTCTTCTTCTCATACTCAACCTGAAGAAGAAGAGGAGGACGATGATTCCATTCAAGTGGTTGGCCTGGACACTTCTTCAAGACAAGCTATTATCACTCTCTCCCGAAATCAAACGAAACTTCATCGGGAAATTAAGTCGCTTGAAAAGAAGATGGACAAAAAATTCAACTCGATCAAAGGTTTTCTAAATAAAATATGGGATAAAATTTCTTGCTCCGGTTCTACATCCACCGAAGCTTACAACCCATCCCCATTTCAGTGGTCTTCTTCTTCGGACTCCAATAATGATGATCCTTCTCTTTCTAGCCAGTTTTAATTATTATTGTTTTATTCTGTCATGTTGTTTTAATTCTTATTTCTACGTAATATTGTACGAATAGTTCTATTTCATTCTAGTTGTGACATCTTGTTACCTTATTATTTCTCTACTTGCATTCTTATCTTTCTTTTTGTCGATGACAAAGGGGGAGTAAGTATGTTAATTAAATATTTGTACATTCATATGTACGGATTATAAAAGAAAAGAAAATGACAATTACAGTTAGAATTATAACATAGGTTATAATTAAGTAATAAGAACGGAAAAGCTTATTTTGAGACTTTGAATAAATTAATGAGCAATAATAATGGTAGAAGCTTATTTAAATATTTTATATTAAGTCAATAAGCAAATAAAGCAGGAATGATAAAAGAGGCTTATTTTAATGAACTTAAGATTTATATTAAGTTAAATAAGCAAGATAATGAATGTGGCTCATACCAACAGCATTCCCTATTAAATAAATGGAAATCTCACAATAGATAGAGGTGAGACAAGGGCAAGAATATGCTAATTAGGGTAAATAAGTAGCCAACAGAATAAGAAAGTAAACTAAATGTAAATTAAAAGATTAGACTTAGGGTCGAATAAAAGAATTGAGATGCGTTTGGAGCAGCCCAAAGGATGAAGCGTCTAACGGATCAGTTCATCATGGATTTCAGAAATGGATAAGCAAGTCCAACTTAGTATTTTTGGGCTTCAAGGAAGTACGAGACTTCAACGGGATGTGAGGATACTCTAGGATGGCCCTCTGGGTAGGCCTAACGAAGCTGCACCCCCGGAGGCAGGACTGTAGGTGTTCCATCAAGAGAGTATGCCTTGATTGCATTTGCATTATAGGCCTAACGAAGCAGACCTTTGTAGGCAGTCAAAAGGGCTTGGTGTTTGGAGTAGGGTATTCGTATGTCTAGTACTTGCAAGTAAGTTAAAGGATTGTCACATGCGGATATCGGCTAGCATCAAAACCAAGAGCGATTTCGGGAAAGACTAGAGTTAAACCATCAGGCCAATGATTCTTTCACTATCGAGACATTGGATGAGGGGCACCACCATTTTGATGTTGGATTGTTTGCAGTAGGGCACGGACAGTGTAACGACCCATAAATTTTAACGATTTTTATAACGTAATTCACTGAAATTTTGCTTGAAAATTTATCAATAAAATTTGGAAATGAAAATTTGATATTTAGAATGCGTCTATTTAAACATAGCAAATGGTAGACTTTCACTGGTAAATATGAATGTTAATTCTGTTGTGTAACTTCCAATTTCAATTTAAATCGGCTAAATTGATGGAAATAAAATATTTTCAAAATCTGAATATTTTTATATGAGAAAAATGTTTAATATTTTCTTAGTGAGACGTCATCTTTCATTTCGTCAAATTTGGACTTCTCCAGCTTCATTTATCCTATTTTCAACGAATGTGCAGCAGTTTTGCAACGGATATCGACTTATGCTAGGATGGTCGTATCGCTGGTATCTGTTTACCATTCTATTCGTCTCGTCGTTCTGATCTCCTCAGTATATTTGTATGTGCATTTCGGCTTCCGGTACACGGCGAAATTCACAAAACGGTCAGCCGTATCGGTAACCATTTTGAGTTCAGAGTGTTCGGTGGCCTTTCATCTATTTACTTGTTGAAAACAAACCGCCAATTGTTTGTTTATTTACTGAATTCAAATGCTAACTTATAACATTTGCCTAGTTTCAAAATATATGTTCGTTCATTTCTGTCTCTTTCTCTTCTTGGTTTATTCTGAAAATATAATATACTAATATAGCATTCATTATTTTGTTGCTCACGTCCTTATCTGATATCTCTCCCTAAACCCTTCCCCTTCAATTATCTGCCGCATGCTAGCCCTTCTCTCCTCTTCATAATAAAATAATATATATAGTACATGCATTTATATATAAAATATATGGTGCTCAAGCCTCTTCATTTCTATATCAACAAAGCCAACATGCATACTTTACAAAAAAAATGAATAGCAGCAGCCTCCAGAGTCCCCTTGTCCAACATGTGACCTCCTTCCTTGCCTACCGCCACCATCCAACGTACCTTTCCCCAGTGCCTTGCAACCCATCACCACCGCGGCTACCATCAACCGAAACCCCGCCTCCTCTTTATGCCGACCAGCCACGTCATCACCTCTCGCCCACCTCATTTCCCCATCAGCAGACAACCCACGTGTCCGCCTATTCAACTGAAGCAATGCGACCTCCTTCCCATCTAGATCTGCGCCCTTCCTCGCCACAGCAACCAAAGCTCGAGCCTACCACCATAAAAGCCAGCATGTGCACACATCGCCACACATCCCGAGCATGTTATTGACCTTTGCTCCACCGCCTTTATGTTTCTGCAACAAGTAGTTGTCCCAACCACTCAGCTTCCAGCCGCGTCACCTGACCGAACTCCACCCCTACAGCCTTGCTCGACCACGGACGTGTCAGCTCCTCCGCGTCCAAGCCCATCTCGTCTTCATTTGTAACATGACCGCAGCCCATCTCCATATTGCTTCACTCCCCCACTTTCTTTCCGAACACAACCTCTGTCGCCCGAACCCAAGCACGGCCCCCACCCTTGACTGCAACCACCTGCCACAAAACCTTGGCCTTCCCTTTCTCCTTCACGTCTAGACCCTGCTTTGCCTTTCTAACGACCTGTAAATTTTCGATAATTAAAATAGTTATTTTAATAAGATTTCATGGTTTAATGTTGGAAGAATTAAAAATTTGTAATTTATTTATGATAATAATAACTAGAATGAATTGCAACAATATTTATTTAAGTTAATTATTAATGAATTGAATGAAAATCCACTCAATTAAAATGACGCAGATGTTTCAACTTGATTATAAAGGGAGTATAAGAAAACCAAATGTAAATATTGGGTTAACTAATGAAATAATATATAGTAATCGGTAATGGAATCAAATTGGTATTTTATAGGAAATTGTGACACTTGTTGTAAATAATAAACTTATAAGTGTGACTAAAAGTAAATGGTGATAATTATTATAAGTTACTAATTTATTTAGTCGGTCGAATTGAATTTGGAAACCAATTGCAAATGAAATGAAATTTTATATACTAGCTGAGTGCATGGTCAATAACTGAAGTTAAAAAATAATGTGGAATTCATTGGATGTAATAAAGTAATTGATTTATAATGAGAATTCATTAAAAATCCAATATTGGAATTTGTTGAATATTGAATAATTAAATTGTTTAAATTCAATATTTGAAATTAACTGGATAATTGGATAACGGGAATTGAATAACTGTTTAATGGAATTGGTTGTCCTATAATTTGAATTTTTTTAAAAGTCAAGTCTTATGTGTTCATTTTCAAATAATGCAAAAGATAGTGGTTTTGGATAATCAAAATTGTTTCAAATTTAATACTGCAATTATTTGGAAAATTAAATTCTAAATATAATATGATTGAAAATGAAACCGAAACTTGATGTAAATTTTATTTGAGCAACAATGAGGATTTTTAACATTTAAATTTGGATTTAAACTGAATAATTTGAAATTGGAATTTTTGTATAAAAAATCGAGAAGTTAAAATAGCGATCCGAGGAACAATCTCGGAATTCAACGAAACCAGTTCCATTGAATCCGTAATAATGTATCATTATCGGATTTCAAATTTCGTAGCGTTTGGAGTTATTGTTTGGTCGGATGGGATATAAACGCGTCGGACTAAATATCGAAAATTTAATATTTTAATTTGATTCAAAAAGCTATCTTCCACATACGACCGAATTAGGACCCGAAACATGTTCCATTGCGTTTGGAATATGGGTAAAACATTATAAACGCTAGGCGGCACGTTTCGTTTGGAGTTCGTTTGAAAAAGCAGTTAAAATTGAAATTATATTAAAATAATTCGTTATACGTATATATGCACGTTTACAGTAAACCCTAGGCCGAGAGTTGTTCGTAGCTGCCACAATTAGTTTTCAATGGCCGAAAACACTTTCGTTTCCCCTTGATTTTCTCCAAATCGACGAGCTTTCATGGGAAACTTCCAACTGGATAATCGTAGAGCTCTCCGAGCTCGCCAAATCCAACGGTCATGATCGAAATCTAGGCGATGGATTGACGGCGATTTGGGTTTGAACGCAGCGCGTTCGTGCATGATTTTTGAGATGATGAGGCAGTCGAGTTTGCCGTGTTTCCTGGCGATGGAGGAGCTCAGGATGGCCTTTCGAATGACGGTCATTGATCGACCTATAGGAAATCATTGGAGGCTCGATGATCGAGGGTAGCACACGTTAAGATGGGTTGTCTCGTGCAATGTTGCCTGGAACGAGGTTGCGTTTGGAAGAGCAAGGCATCAGCCTTGATTTCGAACGTACGGCCGAGATTGGTTGGTAAAAAAAATTAGAGAACTCTTTATACAAATTATATATACAAACTTTAAAACTGTATATCTCTCTTATACTTTATCAGAATTGGACGAAACGTTTTGTGTTGGAATCGTGGCGACGAGCTTTACGTCATGGAATTGATTTGGGGACGTTTGGAGCTAACTAAAATTTCAAGTTAAATCGAACGTTGTTCGATTTGATTTGAAATTTAAAACTCAAGGTGAGTGTTTTATAACGCTCACAACGTACTAGAATATTCTCATGCTAGTTAAATTTGATATTATGAAGTTATATGATTTTATTGGTCGTTGTTTGACTAATTAAATTGTCATCTGGATTTTCATTGAAAATTGACAATCAAATTTGGATTGGAATTTAGTTGAAATTAAATTTCCTAGTATTAATAACTATGAAATTGCCGTGAATTACATTGTCTGTTTGGATTATTGTTTGCGATGGATGCTATTGGTTGATATTTGAATGTTTGGATGTTTATTTGCTATATATATTCTGTCATAACCCTGTGTATTATTTATAGTATATAAAGTGTAAATTGAATTATTTTGAATAAATTGAGAAATATGTTGAAATGATATATACCTATGACACTATGATTTGGATTGAATCGATATATATCTATCCCTGAAATTAAATTGAAATAACTGATCACTTGATCATAGGATAGAAAATTTTATACGGACACCGGATTGGTTAAATTTAATAATAATTTTTAAAATCTTTGATTTGAAATTATTTAAATGTTCTGATTTAAAAGAAGAAAAAAAATCAATTTATAGAAATCGAATCAATCGCGAATTTGAGTTTGAAATGTTGAAATAAATTTTGGTTAAAGAAATTTGTTAAATAATTCAAGTTGAGACTTTGAAAATTAAAATTTTGATATGATTGAATTTCGTAAATTGATTTGTTTTTAAAGGATTGAACTTTTATTCGAACTTTGAATATTACTAAGTAATAGTGATATAAGAACGACATTTCGAAATTGAGCTCGGAATTGAATTATATTGAAGTTTTGGATTTTAAATTGAATATTGAAAGATAATTTGATTTAAATGTTTTGAATTGATATTTTTGGAAATCGAGCTCGAAATCGTTATAGATTGAAATCGAAATTATTTTAACCTATATTAACTATATTAAACTATTTTAACCTATTTTAAACCATGTTAACTTATTTTTAATCTATTTAAAATCTACTTAACCCAATTTAATTTATTTTAAACTAATTAACCTATTTTAAGTTATTTTAATTATATTTAATCTATTTTAAAGCTATTTAACCTATTTAATTATATTTAATCTATTTTAAACCTATTTAACTATAGTAAATTAATTTAACCTATTTTGAAATCTATTTTAAATATTTTAGAGTAATTTAACTATTAATTCTTTAAACCCTTTTTAAAACTATTCAAACTATTTTCTAAAAAATTTAAGCTGGTCAATAGGGTGAAATGTTTATATTTAAATCTTGGATTTAGATACTACCCGGGTTAAATGAAGTTATAACCTACATTGAAATTCGAAACAATTTTTGAAATCGAAATGAGATATTGAGGTAAAAATGATTTTGAAATGGAATCGTATATTTTGAGTAGATACGATGATTTTGAAAGGGATTTGATTTTTGAAGAGAATATGATATTTTGATATCAATTATGAATTGATTTTGGAAATGTAAAAGAACCATCTAGTGTGTAATAAGCGTTTGGTTGTTAAAGAGACCGGGATCGGATATTGGCATACTCTCTGTCGATACCCAAAACCACTTTAACAACTGTGTACGTGGTGGAGATTCCAGAAATGAAGTAGGATGGTTTGACGAACGATCCTGTATATGGTATGACGTGACCCTGACTCCCGTGAGTCAGCTTAGATGTGACTAAAATCAGGAGCTATACCGGGCTAAGTGAGGTCATTCCTCTTATCGGGCATATTTCTTCGATACCATTCTATTGCTTTTGTGATTTGATTTGGTGGCCACCCCTCGATTGTTTGGGAGTGTGTCCGAGGTGGGCGGTAGTAGCTGCTATGCGTCACCACCAATCCGGGAGTGCAATTGGTATATCTACCCTGGCATCTCCTCGTGTGCCGTGTTCACATGCCCTAGAGCGCCTTCTACGAGTTTGTTTTGTACCATACCTATGGAGTGCCCTCTGATAGCCCTCCAGTTTACGGAGGAATTATGGTACTGTATAGACTATGGGAATATATAAAAATGTGTTAAAGGGGATATGGGTAATGCCTTAACGCTATTTTAATAGTTTACTTTACTATAGACATATTATAATAGCCTATTGTACTACATAGTAGATAGTTTAACAGATCCTTAAGAGATGGAAAATCCCGTAACATCTCTTGAGTTATTGCATGCACATCGACACTGGATAGGAGATGTCAAACCCCGTAAACATCTCTGACGCCATTACACCCATATTTATTTACGATTGATTTAACTTACATAAGGATATTTTAGTCCTGACTCGAGTGTTTTATTCTTTCATTACGCTCGGGTCTATCCTAAGTTTTTCAGCTTATTGAAGATCTATTCTGGAGGACGAAGACGAAGATTTGGTATACTATTACTATTATTATCCATGCATCATGCTGTCTGCTGCATTATTTTATCTATTCTGTTGTATATGTATAACTCTGATAAATGATGTATAAATGATAATCAAAAGTATATTAAACAGCTTCATGAACTGTTTATTTGATTATTATATTTTATCTTTCCGTTGCGAGATTCTATGGTTGTTTCTTGTTCCTTTTCTCTTCTTTTCTTATTTACCCCATTAACAATCCTCCCTTTTGAATGTTTGGAGTTGACATGTGTGTTTGATTGTCGATTTAAACTGTCCAAAAAGGTGGGTCGTTACAGTTGGTATCAGAGCTTTGGTTTAGCGATAACCATAGCTTTGTGGGGTCTGACTCTTTATAAATAGGGTAGTAATACCCTATGATGAGTCGCTGAGTGTATATATATGAGAGAGCGTATTTGTTAGTGATATAAAATTGTTCTATATTGTGTTCGCTGATTTGTTGAGTGGCTTATGGATTCTGGTCAATATGAGTAATTAACGTCATTGATAGGGATCTCTAAACACTTGAACAGAACAATTCGACATGGTATTGTTTTGAAATTGGGTAAATGAAATAATTTTGCCCTAATCATACTTTTATATAAAGAAATAATTTTCAGAAATTATTCTGGTTTCTGTAGTTGTTTGGTTGTTAGGAATGAAAATATTGATTGTTATCATTAATTGGATGTTGTATTTTAATAAATAAGGGTAATTACAAAATAAACAATGATAAAACAACTTGTGAAATGTTTTAAGAAAGTAAAATTTTGTAAGAATAGCTTATAAAGGTGACTTATAAATTAAAGTAGATTTAAATTGAGAATTGAATTTAAGACCCGTGGATTTTGAAAATGGTTTTCAAAACTTTGAAGAAAAATATGTAGTGATATTAGTTGGAAAATATTTATGGGAAATATTTTGGAAGGAGTTTTTTTTGGAATAAATTCAGTACTCCTCTCTTATATCGCTGGGAAATAATTTCGGTGATGACTGTGCAGCATCATCGACGTTCATTTTCGAGTCTGAAAGTAGGGGAGACTTCTGCAAAGCTTTGCTTTGCTTCGAAACTGTTTTGAAAAAATGCATTTTGGTTTAAACTCCAAAAGTATGATTTGATATATATATAAGATATAAATGTATATATTTATTTCAAATGATTTGAAATGAACCGGGCATTTAAATTTCTAAGTTCTGTTAATTAATATTTTTCAAATTATCTGAATGAAATGTGAATAACCAGAACTTATAAAATAAGAGGATTAAGAATTCTAAGCTTAATGTTTTGAGAAACTTTAGGGCTGGAGTTGTAACTCTTAAAACTGAAAGTAAGGAAAGCTTAAACAAGTTAAAATTATGAACATTCTAATTAAGTAAAATGAATCCTATAAATTTGTATGGTATCAAATTGCATTCTAATAACATATAATATGACTTAACAAATGTTAAAAAGTTAAATGATGATTTGGATATGTAATGGGATAATATACAAGTAAGCAAAACTTAAAAGTAATTAAAATGTATATAAATGGAAATTTGGTTATGATAAAAATGCTATATACTTAAGTATAATATGAAATGATGAATGGATAAATAGAATAAGTAAGTGAACTTAAGAAAACAGGCAATTGAATCAAATAATATCTTTGTAAAATAGTTATAGAATTTAGTATAAATTTGCAAAGAAATTGTGGAATTGAATTTATGACTTTTGAGATAATTATAAACTTAGATAAAGTCTAACTTCTTATATATGACTTTTATAGGATGATTAATAAACTATAGTAATGTTTGATAAAATGTTCCACAAATAAATTTGTTATTAACTGAAGTTATGAAATTGAAGTAAATGTAAACAAAGGAATGTGGTATGGCTAAGAATCGATTGAAGAATGAAACTGAATGAAATTAAATTATATAGAATGTTTAAAATGGATATACAAGTAAATAAGGGATATGAATAATGGGTTGTGAATAAATAATTGTAAATGAAATGAAGGCAGGTAAATAATTTAGACAAATTGTATAGGAATCTATTGGAAGGAAATACGAAAGTTGTACGTATATTATTTTATTCGCATAACAATTTGATCCGAATTCGAGCATAGAATTTCGAGATAATTTATATCGATCCAAGTTAGGATTTTTCACTCGATTCTCGACGGCAAACCCTGTATATAGATTTTTGATTTGATTTTGAAATTCTCTATCATAGTATATGGCTATGAAAGGAGAATAATGGTTTCCGATCAAGGAACCGAATTTGGGTCCGCATTAGAGAGTTGTGTGAACAATACTAGTTTGGAAGTGAAATTGTGTGATCGAATGAGTGATCAGATTTGTATTGCGTACGGATGATATATGTACTTCGTACAGGTTTAAGAAAAGCTAATATTGAAAAATGAAAATGCAAATTATAAAATGATTTTAAATTATATGATTAGATATCATTGATAAATAAAATGCAGGTATTTAAATCAAGAAATTTGGATGGCCCGACAAATAGGTATGTGTTTATTTTGTCATTGGATTTGGTGGTTTTTGATTGAGCCACTTGGCTTTTGGTTTTCTTTTGTTGGTTTGGGGCTCGTAGAGGCGTTTTGTAGCCGTGTCGATCGAGTCGCGCAAAGGAGACTCTGCCGAAATTTTTTGTAAATCCGGGTGTTAGAAAATTTTCAAGTTTTAAAATTTTATAACTCGTTTGGATAACTAATTTGTAAATTTCGTAAGCCAATCGGAGTAATGTAGTGGAAGCGTAATAACGACTTTAAAAATAAAATTTCATTGTTTTATAAATTGATAATTTTGAACAAAATATATCAAATGTTGAATTCTTTACTTAGTTCCTTTTCCCTTCTTTTTCCTTTTCGAGGACGAAAAGTTTGAGTGGGGGAGAGTGTAACGACCTGTAAATTTTCGATAATTAAAATAGTTAATTTAATAAGATTTCATGGTTTAATGTTGGAAGAATTAAAAATTTGTAATTTATTTATGATAATAATAACTAGAATGAATTGCAACAATATTTATCTAAGTTAATTATTAATGAATTGAATGAAAATCAACTCAATTAAAATGACGCAGATGTTTCAACTTGATTATAAAGGGAGTATAAGAAAAAAAATGTAAATATTGGGTTAACTAATGAAATAATATATAGTCATCGGTAATGGAATCGAATTGGTATTTTATAGGAAATTGTGACACTTGTTGTAAATAATAAACATATAAGTGTGACTAAAAGTAAATGGTGATAATTATTATAAGTTGCTAATTTATTTAGTCGGTCGAATTGAATTTGGAAACCAATTGCAAATGAAATGAAATTTTATATACTAGCTGAGTGCATGATCAATATCTGAAGTTAAATAATAATGTGGAATTCATTGGATCGGATGTAATAAAGTAATCGATTGATAACGAGAATTCATTTAAAATCCAATATTGGAATTTGTTGAATATTGAATAATTAAATTGTTTAAATTCAATATTTGAAATTAACTGGATAATTGGATAACGGGAATTGAATAACTGTTTAATGGAATTGGTTGTCCTATAATTTGAATTGTTTTAAAAGTTAAGTCTTATGAGTTCATTTTCAAATAATGCAAAAGATAGTGGTTTTGGATAATCAAAATTGTTTCAAAATTAATACTGCAATTATTTGGAAAATTAAATTCTAAATATAATATGATTGAAAATGAAACCGAAACTTGATGTAAATTTTATTTGAGCAACAATGAGGATTTTTAACATTTAAAATTGGATTTAAACTGAATAATTTGAAATTGGAATTTTTATATAAAAAATCGAGAAGTTAAAATAGCGATCCGGGGCACAATCTTGGAATTCGACGAAACCAGTTCCATTGGATCCGTAATAATGTATCATTATCGGATTTCAAATTTCCTAGCGTTTGGAATTATCGTTTGGTCGGACGGGATATAAACGCGTCGGTCTAAATATCGAAAAGTTAATATTTTAATTTGATTCAAAAAGTTATCTTCCACATACGACCGAATTAGGACCCGAAACATGCGTTCGGAATATGGGTAAAACATTATAAACGCCAGGCGGCACGTTTCGTTTAGAGTTATTTTGAAAAGGCAGTTAAAATTTAAATTATATTAAAATATCTCATTATACGTATATATGCACCGTTTACAGTAAACCCTAGGCCGAGAGTTGTTCGTAGCCGCCACAATTAGTTTTCAATGGCCAAAAACACTTTCGTTTCCCCTTGATTTTCTCCAAATCGATGAGCTTTCGTGGAAAACATCCAACTGGATAATCGTAGAGCTCTCCGAGCTTGCCATATCCAACGGTCATGATCGAAATCTAGGCGATGGATTGACGGCGATTTGGGTTTGAACGCAGCACGTTCGTGCACGATTTTTGAGGTGAGGAGGGAGTCGAGTTTGCCGTGTTTCCTGGCAGTGGAGGAGCTCAAGATGGCCTTTCGAATGACGGTCATTGATCGACCTATAGGAAATCGTTGGAGGTTCGATGATCGAGGGTAGCACGCGTGAAGATGGGTTGTCTCGTGCAATGTTGGCTGGAACGTGGTCGCGTTTGGAAGAGCAAGGCATCAGCCTTGATTTCGAACGTACGGCCGAGATTGGTTGGTAAAAAAAAATTAGAGAACTCTTTTATACAAATTATATATACAAACTTTAAAACTGTATATCTCTCTCATACTTTATCAGAATTGGACGAAACTTTTTGCGTTGGAATCTTGGTGATGAGCTCTACGTCATGGAATTGATTTGGGGATGTTTGGAGCTAACTAAAATTTTAGGTTAAATCGAACATCGTTCGATTTGATTTGAAATTTAAAACTCAAGGTGAGTGTTTTATAACGCTCACAACGTACTAGAATATTCTCATGCTAGTTAAATTTGATATTATGAAGTTATATGATTTTATTGGTCGTTGTTTGATTAATTAAATTGTCATCTGGATTATCATTGAATTTACTGTTAAAAAATTGAAATTGACAATCAAATTTGGATTGGAATTTAGTTGAAATTAAATTTCCTGTTATTAATAGCTATGAAATTGCCGTGAATTACATTGTCTGTTTGGATGATTGTTTGCGATGGATGCTATTGGTTGATATTTGAATGTTTGGATGTTTATTTGCTATATATATTCTGTCATCACCCTGTGTATTATTTACAGTATATAAAGTGTAAATTGAATTATTTTGAATAAATTGAGAAATATGTTGAAATGATATATACCTATGACACTATGATTTGGATTGAATCGATATATATCTATCCCTGAAATTAAATTGAAATAACTGATCACTTGACCATAGGATAGAAAATTTTATACGAACACCGGATTGGTTAAATTTAATAATAATTTTTAAAATCGTTGATTTGAAATTATTTAAATGTTTTGATTTAAAAGAAGAAGAAAAATCAATTTATAGAAATCGAATCAATCGCGAATTTGAGTTTGAAATGTTGAAATAAATTTTGGTTAAAGAAATTTGTTAAATAATTCAAGTTGAGACTTTGAAAATTAAAATTTTGATATGATTGAATTTCGTAAATTGATTTGTTTTTAAAGGATTGAACTTTTATTCGAACTTTGAATATTACTAAGTAATAGTGATATAAGAACGACATTTCGAAATTGAGCTCGGAATTGAATTATATTGAAGTTTTGGATTTTAAATTGAATATTGAAAGATAATTTGATTTAAATGTTTTGAATTGATATTTTTGGAAATCGAGCTCGAAATCGTTATAAATTGAAATCGAAATTATTTTAACCTATATTAACTATATTAAATTATTTTAACCTATTTTAAACCATGTTAACTTATTTTTAATCTATTTAAAATCTACTTAACCCAATTTAATTTATTTTAAACTAATTAACCTATTTTAAGTTATTTTAGTTATATTTAATCTGTTTTAAAGCTATTTAACCTATTTAATTATATCTAATCTATTTTAAATCTATTTAACTATAGTAAATTAATTTAAACTATTTTGAAATCTATTTTAAATATTTTAGAGTAATTTAACTATTAATTCTTTAAACCCTTTTTAAAACTATTCAAACTATTTTCTAAAAAAATTCAAGCTGGTCAATAGGGTGAAATGTTTATATTTAAATCTTGGATTTAGATACTACCTGGGTTAAATAAAGTTATAACCTACATTGAAATTTGAAACGATTTTTGAAATCGAAATGAGATATTGAGGCAAAAATGATTTTGAAATGGAATCGTATATTTTGAGTAGATACGATGATTTTGAAAGGGATTTGATTTTTGAAGCGAATATGATATTTTGATATCAATTATGAATTGATTTTGGAAATGTAAAAGAACCATCTAGTGTGTAATAAGCGTTTGGTTGTTAAAGAGACCGGGATCGGATATTGGCATACTCTCTATCGATACCGAAAACCACTTAAAAAACTGTGTACGTGGTGGAGATTCCAGAAATGAAGTAGGATGGTTTGACGAACGATCCTGTATATGGTATGACGTGACCCTGACTCCCGTGAGTCAGCTTAGATGTGACTAAAATCAAGAGCTATACCGGGCCAAGTGAGGTCATTCCTCTTATCGGGCATATTTCTTCAATACCATTCTATTGCTTTTGTGATTTGATTTGGTGGCCACCCCTCGATTGTTTGGGAGTGTGTCTGAGGTGGGCGGTAGTAGCTGCTATGCGTCACCACCAGTCCGGGAGTGCAATTGGTATATCTACCCTGGCATCTCCTCGTGTGCCGTGTTGACATGCCCTAGAGCGCCTTCTATGAGTTTGTTTTGTACCATACCTATGGAGTGCCCTCTGATAGCCCTCCAGTTTACGGAGGAATTACGGTACTGTATAGACTATGGGAATATATAAAAATGTGTTAAGGGGGATATGGGTAACGCCTTAACGCTATTTTAATAGTTTACTTTACTATAGACATATTATAATAGCGTATTGTACTATATAGTAGATAGTTTAACGGATCCTTAAGAGATGGAAAATCTCGTAACATCTCTTGAGTTATTGCACGCACTTCGACACTGGATAGGAGATGTCAAACCCCGTAAACATCTCTGACGCCATTACACCCATATTTATTTACGATTGATTTAACTTACATAAGGATATTTTAGTCCTGACTCGAGTGTTTTATTCTTTCATTACGCTCGGGTCAGTCCTGAGTTTTTCAGCTTCTTGAAGATCTATTCTGGAGGACGAAGACGAAGATTTGGTATATTATTACTATTATTATCCTTGCATCATGCTGTCTGTTGCATTATTTTATTTGTTCTGTTGTATATGTATAACTCTGATAAATGATGTATAAATGATAATCAAAAGTATATTAAACAGCTTCATGAACTGTTTATTTGATTATTATATTTTATCTTTCCGCTGCGAGATTCTGTAGTTGTTTCTTTGGTCCTTTTCTCTTCTTTTCTTATTTACCCCATTAACAATCCTCCCTTTTGAATGGTTGGAGTTGACATGTGTGTTTGATTGTCGATTTAAACTGTCCAAAAAGGTGGGTCGTTATAGCCTTCCACCCTATTCTCCGTGCCTAGCTTTCCACTTGTTGTCTCCATGTAATGACCCGTAAATTTTAACGGTTTTAATAACAAAATTAGCTGAATTTTTGTGAAATTGTAAATGATTAAATTTGGAAATTAAAATTTGATATTGGAATACGTCTATTTAAACATAGAAAATGTTAAATTTTTTTCAGAAAATATGAAAGTTAATTATATTGTGTAATTTTCAATTTCAATTTAAAATCAGTTAATTAGATGGTAATAAAATATTTCTCAAACCTGAATATTTTTATATAATAAAAATGTTTATTATTTTCTTAGTGAGACGTCATATTTTGTTTCATCGAATTTGGACTTCTCCAGCCCATTTATCTTATTTTGACAAAATAGCAGCTGTTGGGCAGCGAATATCGACTTTTGATAGGATGGACGTGTCATTGATATCTGTGTACCGTTATGTTCATCTTGCCATGCTGATCTCCGCAGTATGTTCATTTGTAAATTTTGGGCAACTGGTACACGGCGAAATCTACGTAACGATCAGTTGTATCGGTTCCGTATTTGAACTCTTTGGGCTTTGCTGTGTCTATTCAGTTATCCACTAGATAGAATCCATGTGACATTTGCTTTTATTATTTTCTGAATTAACGTGTGTGGCTTTCTCTATTACCAATGGTTATTATTATTTTGTCCGTTTGAAAACTCCTCTCTTCATTTCAATCTGTTGATTTCTTTAGAAATTTACATATATAATAAAATATAGGCTATTATATGTTTCGATTCCTATTACCTTCCTGCTATCTTCATTTTCCTCCTCCATTTATTTTTTCCCATTGCCAGCTACTCCTTCTCTTCATGGTCCGGTACTGTTCTGAAAAAAAACTTTGAAAACAAAGCCTGCTTTCACATCTCTTCGGCCTTGCAAACCATCTCCTGCCTTCCCTCTCACCACGACTTACGCTCATCCCTCCATCACCGTTCTAGCCGCCATCACCAGGCCTTCCGACCCTTGCCATACCTCCAAACCGCCACTCACCATCCAAACGCCATTCCATCTCTCCCCTTTCCACCTGCTACCGAGCCACGGTCACCATAGTCAGCCCGCAACTCCAACCCTCCTACCCGAAGCACGTACATCTTCGACCGCCACGTTTCCCTGTACCTCGCCCGTGCATATCGCCACGTTAGACATTTCGTGAGCATCTCCACCGCACCTCCCCTGACCTGGCCGAGCACCAATGGTTGTGGCCCCTACCCTTCCACTCGTTCGCCACTTCCACCTGGCAGTTCACCGGTCTCCACACAACTCGCCTCCCTCACGCAACCCGCTCTGACAAGCTTGCGCCACTCTCTCCCTCAGCCTGCATCTTACATAACCTCGCACGCCACCCTTCGTCTTCTTTTGTATAAAGTATATCATATATGTTATAGTTTTATATATATAATGTATACTATAAGTTGCTGCTGTTTTGTTTGTAAACTGTTCAGTTGTTTGAAAATACGCCCAAATGCAGTTGCTGTTTATAAATTTAAAATATATAAAGGTATTTTGATACTTGATATCTTACGTATTACGTTATATTACATGTATATGGGTATGTTTTGAAATCTTCGAGAAAAGGTTGCTAGTTCCTATGATCACGGTATTTATATTTTATGTTTAAAATATTATATAATATAAGATATATATATATATATATTAGTTATATATGATCTGTTGGGTTTAATGTATAAGTTTGTAATAGTTATATATGTAATCGGCTCTTTATATATATGTAAGTGGTAATAATCTGTCATCTTATATGTGAGCTTATGTAAGTTATTTAATCTATAATATGCCAATTTATATGAGTTACATAATAGGCTAGTTTATATATTTCAGTTTATGAAAGCTATAGAATATGCCAGTTTCATATATGTAACATAGATATATTTTGAAAAAAAATGTGTTATTTGTTCCCTGGTTGATTTAAAAAAATAATATAACAATCTAAGTCTATATATAATAAGTCTGAAGCTTTCTATCTTACTTTGGGTTCTAAAGTATATATATATATATATATAAGTAAGTTTATATATCAGCTTATATATTAGTTATATATATATTGTTGATTTCAAAGTATATAGGTATATAGGTTTGTAATAATATTGATTTTAAATTATATGTGTGTATATATATAAAGTTGTATAATGTATAAGTTTGAATATGTATCCAGTTTTGAAAGTATAGGGGTTTAGTTATACGTATCAAGTTTTGTATGTGCAGTTTGTATATACCAAAGTTTCTGTTATATATTTATATCGAAAGCATGGGATTTTTTTTATGTATGTCAGGCTTTTGGAAATATAAGATTTGTATGGATATGACTTCATATATATATAATTTATTTTTAATATATGTTTTTAAATTTATTTAAGTTAAAATTTTATATATATAGCTTATATTTTGATCAGTTTATATTAAACTAGTGTTGATCCGTTTCCATCAATTCCAAACATCCAGCTTCGCTTTGATCGTCAAAAATTCATGTCATCGTGCTTTGCTTTGGAATTCGTGCCTGGATTTGTAGCTCATTTCTTTGTCAAATTTTATAGCCTCGAAAGGTGAGCAATCACTCACGATTAACATTCTTATAGTTAGTAAATTTGATTTCACTTGAAACGACAATTGAAATATGCTGTTGAATTTGAATTCCTAGTTATTTAATTATTAAATATAATATATGCCATTATCTGCAATTTTTCACCTGTGATATATGACACCATATCCAGTTGTGTATATTTTACTTAATTTATCACTAATGATATATGCATGTTGTTGATATATTATATTATTATCATATTTGTTCTCACTCTGCAAGTTCCCTGTTAGTTTAGAATTCCATATGGGTTAAAATGATACATACCCGAGCAATATCCTAGAATAGGGGAAAATCGTTATGGGTTGAAATGATCAACCCAAGCGATTTTCATTGATTTTAAATTTTGGGATTGCAGGTTGAAATGATATATTACCATAGATATTTAATTGCGGATTGAAATGATAAATATCCGTATCACTTGACAATAGGATAGAAAATTATATACGGACACCGTTGGTCTATACTTTGAAAATGATTTCCAAAGTTTGAAAGGGAATATATGGGGTTTTATTGAATATTAACTTTTAAAAATATAATATATAAATGCTATTTTTATATATGTATAAAAGTTTAGATTTTAAAATTTTATATATTTGGAAATTTTAAATTTATAAGTTAGTTTTGAAAAATAAATTTATAAATTTTACTTAAATTTTATTATTTTCAAATATGTGTAAAATAAGCTTTAAAAAGGATTTAATTAAATAAAATTTAATTTACTTAATATATATATAACAAGTTTAAAATATTTAATTAAATTTATATTAATATTTTAAAAATAGATTTTTGTAATAACTTTAATGAATTAAGGGTGGAAAGATAAATTGAAATTGATTTGGAACTTAAATTGTTTAAGAATTGGATTTAAATAAGAATTAATTTGAAACCTATAAATTTGAGATTTTTAAAGATATGATTCTATAACTTGGTAACTTGATTTCGATAAAAGATGAATAGGTGAATATTTTCAGATTATTTAAGATTGAAATTGAATACTTAGTTGATTTAAAAGGTGTAATTGGAAATTTTATTTAATTGTTATTAAAATGATTAAGTGAATATTTTCCAATTTGAATAAAAATTAAAGTTAAATGTTGAAATATAAACGAAATTTATATTATAAATGTTTGAATATTTAAACTTGAATCTTTGAACTTTAAATTGAAATGGTTAAACCGGAATTGATACAAATTGAATTTTTGGAATTTAAGATGATTTGAATCAATTTGCGAAATTAGAGGAAACTATTTTATTATATAAAGTATTTTAATATATATATAAACTATTTTAATATATAAATTATTTTAATATATAAATTATTTTAATTTATAACTATTTTAATATATATATATACACTATTTTCAATATCTAAACAGTTTAAGTTGGAAGTGTTATGATTTCAATAGTGCTATGATTTCAAAGTGTTATGATTCAGAAGTGTTATGATTTCGAAAGTGTTATAATTTTGAAAGTGTTAAGATTCTGTAAATGAATATTATTTAAATTGAATAATGATATCGAGTTAATATGATTTTGAAATGAATATGATATTTTGATTTTGAAGTATGAACTATTTGAAATATAATGACTACGGTGTGAAATAAGCGTTTGGTTGTTAAGGAGACCGGGATCAGATATTGTCATACTGCCTGCCAATACCGAAAACCACTTTAACAACTGTGTACGTGGTGGAGATTCCAGAACGAAGTTGGATGGTTTGGCAACGATTCTGTATGGTATTTACGTAGCCCTGACTCCCGTGAGTCAATTTGATGTAGCTAAAACAGGAGCCATGACGGGCCAAGTGAGGTCATTCCTCCGATCAGACACATTTCTTCGATACCATTCTATTGCTTTTGTGATTTGATTGGGTGCACCTTTGATTTGGGAGTGTGTCACAAGTTGGGCGGTAGTAGCTGCTATGCATTACCACTAGTCCGGATCCGCAAACGCTATATCTACCCCGGCATTGCCTCGCGTGCCTTGTCCCATGCCCTATCGCGCCTTCTACGAGTTTGGTTTGTACCATACCTATGGAGTGCCCTCTGATAGCCCTTCAGTTTACGAAGGAATTACGATACTGTGTAGACTATGGGAATATATAAAAATGTGTTAAGGGGGATATGGGTAATGCCTTAACGCTATAGTTTACTTTAATGTAGACATATTATAATAGCGTATATTACTACATAGTAGATAATTCCACGGATCCTTAGAGGATGGAAATCCCAAACATCCTTTAAGTTACTTGTATTTCAGTTGACATTTCACTTGAGTTGAATTTATTAATATAAGAATGTTAATCCTGACTTGAGTGTTTTGTGTTTTGCTTTATGCTCGGGTCACATTGAGTGACGTAGCATTTGAGACTCACCTTGGAGTTTGGAGCTCTGCTTGAAGATCTATCCTATCTATTCAGCTGTTTCTAGTGATTTCTGTTCAGTCTTGTCAGTTACTTTTGTATTTGAGATTACTCTGTATTTGAGATTATGTTGTATTTTATTTCAAACTCTGTTGTTTATATAGTAGCTTCATGAACTACTATTTATCTATTCCGCTGCTTATTGTTGTAATACTCTGTGTCTGTGATTCTGTGATTGATTTATTTACTGTATATGTTGAGTTTTGCCAAATATAAATTAACAATCTGATATTTTGAGCAATTCAAGTCCGATATGTGTGGATGTGAATGGTTCAAAATACCGGGTCGTTACAAGTGGTATCAGAGCTCTGGTTTAGGCATAACTTAGCATATATAGTAAAAATTAATTACAGAATCATATTCGTTCGAGTTTGAAATTCTTCGTTAGGATATTCCTGAATTAGAATTTCTTCTGGATTTTGGGACATTCCCTCTTGTTCTGAAATCCAGTCTTGCCCTCTGCCATTCACGTTCTTCTTAATTCTGGAGCACCCCATAGCTCCAGTCCGGTTGATCTATATAATGAATTTAAGAACACCTTGCCACCTCAATTGGCATTTTCATCCCTGTGTGTGTCTAATTCCATCGGCGGTCCTTCCAATCTTGGAATGATTTGAAAAGGGGTGAAACCCCTTGCAACAGGCGTCGACCCACCAGAGATTTCTACGTCCTTGGTTTAGATGCTATTATTTCTTGCAAAGCCCGAACCGTCTCTAGTAGATGATCAGGGTGACTCCCTTGTAATCTTGACTCCACTCTTGTCAAGACCCGCAAATCCGTACCTCTTGATTAACCACTAATCTCCATTGATTAACTCAAAATGCACGGAAATACGAACCCTGAGGGTTTAAGAAAAAGAAAAAGGCAGAAGAAGAAGATAGAAGAAAAAAAAAGAGAAGAAAAACAACAGAACAACATCAGAAGCAGAAAACAATATCAGAATCTTACACATCGCAGCGGAACAATATATAATAAATAAAGAAATAATCTTTAAACAAAGAACTATATCATTTTATACATACATCAATCATCAGAGTCAATATACAACTCAATACAACAAAAAAATGGACAGTTATATAAACTTGTCCTCATACAAAATACACAGCGGAATAAATAATATCAGATACAAATACTACGTCTCGCCATCCAGCTTATCTCCAAAGCTCCAGAATATCCAGAATATCCTGATAACATAACTCTAGACTGCCCGTGTGGAAAATTAGTGGGCACCCAGAGTTTAGGAAGGGAACAATAAACTCCGAGTCAGTCATGGTGACTGGTGTGAGATCGTAAAACAGTTATTTATCACAAAGAAAATAAAACAAATTCGCAATGCTTTTGGAAAATGAAACTACCATAAGACCTCCCACCACACACACAATGCAAACGCAGAATTGGAGGAGATTTCTTCTTATGATAGTCAAAGATGCTTACTACGCAAAATCAAATCATTTTTTTTTGATATTATTATTAGTGCATAGTGTAGAAAACATTTCGAAAGTATAATATTAATCTTAGCCAACATACGACCAGTATCGTATGCCTACTATAGCTACCATCTAAACAGTGGTGACCACCGTACGTAAATGGCAGGTTCTACAACTAATACCGTACAAAGTTCGTATTGGAGTTTGGATTTCCAACAAATGGTCAGGCTAAGGAACTTCCTTTTCCACGATGGGTACGTCCCTGGAATAGACGACCCGAGAAATAACCTAACATTACGGTTAGATCTCTGCCAACACAAGGCCGGGTTACCTCTGCAAAAGTAGGTAACTACTGACACGCGTATGCCATCCCCCGATCGTAACCGATCTTCCCGAGGATCCCCGATTTCCAACAAACCACATAGTAAAAATGCAGCAACCACATAGGTTAAGTATCTGGGCTCCATACCATGATACCACCTCTATCCAGAAGGAATGACATACACTAAGGGGTGCTACTCCCTAGAACCTTGCCGCATCCTTCCTGTTTTGACCATTTCCGGGGTGTGAGGCTCGACGAAGTCTCGTCCACAAAGCTACGCTTTCTACAAAGCCATGCTTTGGGTCAAACAAATGATCAACCTATGATCACAAAGATATAAGATCAAACAAATGATCATATCACAAATGATCAAACACTGATCATTTCACAGCAACACTCAGTATGCCACGTTACCAAATTGGGATATATCGCTGATGAATTTCAACTACATAACCTCTGAGCTCGTATGTCTCAGAGAAGGGTGTTAAGCTAAGAGAATAAATTCTCCGCCACCAACAGAAATGTATTTGAAAGAAATCAGCTTTATATCACAAATTGTAACGTCAGACACACAATCCATACAAGTCTGTTCCGGGATCGAACAGAACCGAAGGCACTACTCACGAAGCCCTTGCATTTCCGGATAATTTTCTAATCACGTCCGGACTTCCCGTCACTAAGGGTGATAAAAACCTCTAAACCGGAGATCAGCCGATGTAGAGTAACTCGACGGTAATCCTTCCGTTTTCAAAAATATTCGGTCTTCAACACCGGTCTTCAAATGCAATTCATAACGACGTATCACGTATTCGGAATGGGTTATACGACCCCATGGTCCTTTCCCGGCTAACCCGAATAGTGAGCGCTTATTTAAAAATAAGTGTGGCATTCAAATTCATCCAATCACAACAAATACCATATTCAAGGTAATTATTGATAGTCGGTTATTTAACTATCAATAAAGATGCGTAACATCATCAGATTCCAAATAATTTTCCAAATTATTTATCTTCCAAAAATATCTTTACTAGATATAAAATTTCCACACTTCAAAAATAAATCAATATTTATTTTTAAAATGAATTCCCATTTCTTTTATAAATTCCGTAGTGAATTTATATTTTCAAAATATCTACTGATATACGATTTTCAAATCGATTTCAATATTCAATTTCAATTTATCTTTAGGAAGATAAATTCTCAAAAACATTTCATTTCGTTTTGGAAAACATTTCCATACTTATTTAATAATAAGTGGTTCACAAATCTATTTATTTTCAACATTTGAAAATATTCAATATACTTAAATCAAATTAAGTATATATTTCATTCTTTAAGGAAATCTATTTTCTACAACAACATCAATTTGAGTCAAAACGAAGGTTACGTAAAACATCGTTACGACGACTCAAAAATCACTAGTATAGGGATTCGAATTTTAAGATAGGTATATAAATCCCAATACTACATCAAAACATCTCCTTTCGGAAATCATTTACTATAACAACAGTGTTATAGTCCATCATTTCCTTATTCCTCGAAAACGTCTATTTCAACAATGAATGTTGAAATCTATGATTTCGATATTCGATATATATTTGAAAACATCTTTAAAACAATTAACTTCATTTCAAATATCACTTTCCCAAAACCATATCCATTTTACTTAACAATATATTCACTATCCAAAATCGTGAATATACTTTACTAACCAAATTTCAGTCTTTTCTACACATTTATTTTAAGGATAATTCGCTATCCAAATCGCGAATACATTTCCTTTAATAACCTTCTATGTTAATTTATCAAATTAAATTGGTTTCGAATTTATAAAACAACGTTATAAATTCTCTTTTTATTTTTATTGTATAACCACCTTGATTTATAAATCTTCCTTTTTATTAACTTCGATCAATATTCCATTTGAAGGCAAAAACCCAATTTATAAGTAAATTTCTTATAATCTTTTATTCTACAATTCCATTCATTTTATAACTTCATACTTTATAAATCTATAAACTTCAAATTTTATAAATCTATAAACTTCAAATCTTCACAATTTATAATTCTATAAATTTCCTATCTTTACAACTTATAATCCTATAAGTTTCATATCTTTACAAATTTAACACTTATAAAAACTCATTTAAAATTCCAATAATTTTAATTGATAAATATCAATTTTGTACATCTTTTATATACATCGTTTTTAATAATTCAAAAATTCAAATTTAAACTATCTTATAAATTACTTAACTATTTATTTCAAAAATCATCTTTTGGTTATCTTTCACAAACATTATAATCTCCATAGCTTTAAATTTATAACATTTATTTATTTAAAGTAAATCAATTCAAAATTTCAAATAAAACGTATACTTAAAAATCTCTTTTAAAGTTAAAATCGTTATTTTTAAACTTCAAAATTTTGAATCCAATGATGCAACGCATCAATTAGTCCATCACAACATCAAACATCATATATCATCATATGATAACAGAATATATATCAACATCTGTAAATAAATAAATACAGTTGAGGAATCCAGTTGGATCCCTCCAACCTGTTTCCCTGCATCCAAAGACGTTAGCACAATACCAATTCCACTTCGAGGTGGAATATCGCGGTATATGGGTTTTTATAATATATCCGCTTACTAATGGCGCAATAGGGTCTCATCCGCTATACGAGGCGGGAAATCATCAATCCAATATATACATATGCCAATATGTATATATTGCTATATATATATAGATATATCCTACTATACCTAATATCACAATCCAAACAAATCAAACAAATCAATAACTGCAATTCAAAATTAAATCTGAGTGAGAAGATCTCACCTTTGATTTTAATTTGCCATCCATTCCAAACCCAGATTTATTTTTCTTCGTTGTATTCGACCTTGTATAAACAATTTATACAATTCTATTAATATTTGGACTAAATCAAATTTTTCTTTTAATAGATTTATCTAACAAAATTTTAAATCAAAACTATTCTTCCTTTAAATAAATATTCCACTAAATAATTTATATTAGTTTTGGATTTAAAAATAATTACTTAACATTTTAAAATTCCAAATTAACTTCCAAAATATTATACAATTTAAATTAACAATCGAACCAATTTCTCCTTTAACAATTTATTTAACAAAACATTAAATTTAAAAACTACATCTCCTTTAATAAATTTTAATTTTCTAACCATTTGACTAATTTAATTTACTAACAATTTAAATTTAAACAAATGTTTTTTTTTCAAGCTAATTTCTTTTAAAACTGTCTGGATATATATATTTATATTACCAAATCAAATTTCATACCTATATTCTTTTTCCCAAAAAATCTTGTATCTATAGATATATGTCAAATTTCAGTTTTATATCGCCTAATTCTTTCTTTTAAAAAATTTATTAAATTTAAATTTAAATTTAAACAGAACTGAACAAAAATACCTCACAGAAATCGAACTCACCCACGGCCTCAATTCGCGACCCCACTGTCGCGCCACCGTGCTCCGGCTGAAGTCGCGAGAACCCCCAACATCACCAGAAATCGAACAACCAGAGCTGCCACTTCACGACGTCGCCGCCCTCACGAGTTCCTTGTCGCCTTCCCTTGATCTCGATTCCACCACCGGCCCCCTCCCAATCAGAGCGAAACCCCCGCGGCTATGCCCCCACCACTGTCGCGACGTCCTTGCTCTTGAACACGCGACCCAATTTTGTTTCGCCATCGCGAACGCCACCTCGACATCGAGAAACCCTGACGCTCCCATCTGAAACAACGCCCTAATCGCCTTCGACGTCGTCGCGCCCACTCGCTTCCCAATCCGCCATCGCTTCGATCGATACGAAATTGATTTCTATTTCGTCTGGAGAAGATGCGTTGATTCTTTTTTTTTCTTTAACTGCCATCGATTTATTTATTTTTTTTGAAATGAGGAGGAAGATGCGGTTTGTCTTGAGTAATCTGGAGATGGAGTTCTATTCTCGCTCTGCCATTTCTTTTTATAGAACGAATTCGTGGTTTTAAATTGAAAGGGGCGGCCATTTTTATTTGACTACGAGATTTTAACGAGGCTTCGGCCATATATGTTTTCTTCGATTTGAACTGAGGAATGAAGAGGAATAACGAAGGTATTTTAAAAAAATAAATAGAGGCATGGTTATCACGATTTCTTTCATGATTCTCTGCGTGATGGTAGGCATAGTTATAGGCATGATTTTAGGAACGAAAAGCAACTGACATGACAAATTTAAATTTAAATTTAAATTCGAATTCGAATAAATTTCGATGCGTTTACACGTCGTGTGCTCACAGATTAACTCCAAAAAATACGAAAATTGAAATCCGGCAATAATTCAACGTTACGGACCCAACGGAATTAGTTTCGTCGAATTCCGAGACTGTTTGAAAAATGACTATTTTATAAATATTGGTTCGAACGATTTATTTCAAAACTGATCAAATTAATTTGAAATTGGATTCTGAAGCTTCAATCATCTTCAGAATTATCAATACAAGTTTTATAAGCTTTCGAAATAATTTTTCTTCCACTTTAAATTGAAGATTCAAATTTTTTTTATCTAGTTCAATAGATTAAATTATAAAATTTAATCGCCAAATTCCAAGTTATATTCGGGATTCAAATTAAATCGTCGTTCAAATATTTAAAATTAATTAAATATTTTCAATTTAATTTGTTCAAAATTCTGGGTCGTTACAGACTTCCCCCCTTAAAAGAATTTCGTCCTCGAAATTACAAGTTAGGGAAAAAGGTCCTTAACTCGTCTACTGTTTTTCACAATCCAATAGTTTTATCAATTTGTCAAAACAAATCTTTCTACTAAAGATTCGTTATCATTCAACTAAATTTCTAAACCTTTTCATAATTTTCAAACAACATTGTTTACTTTCAAAATTCAAATTTAAATTCAAATTCAAATTTAAACCTTCAAAATTTCTCAAAAATTTTCTAACGCCCTAAATTTCCGAAAAATTTCGCCAGCGTCTCCTTTGCGCGGCTAATACGACACGACTACAAAACGTCCCTACGGACTCTCAGATTTCAAAAAGAAAAAGAAAAAGCCAAGCGGCTAGAGAGAAATCAGCAAATCTCATATAGAAATTCAAATACTTACCTTTTTGTCGAGCAATTCAAATTTATCTTTGCAATTCAATTCCAATTCCTTTATAACCTGTATATCCTACTAGCCATAATATCTAGTTACAACATTCAAACCATTTTGCAAATTCTATTACAAAATTTTCAATATAAACTGCTTATACATTTCTAGCTTACTATTGAAGTTATACATTCTTTTCATTCAATTTTTTTTTTACATTTCAAATTCATTTGAATTTAATTCACAATTTCAATTCTATTTAAATTCAATTCATCTTCAATTCTGAAATATTGAATTTCATCAATTTAGTTTCATTCACAACTGCACGATTTTAAATTAGTTCCAATTACTAATTCATTACAAATTCTAATTCACTTTATCAAATTTGTTTTCAACATTTAGTTTCAATTCCAGTTTTATTCACTTTTGTTCGTTCCCAAAATTTATTTACAATTCACTATTTTGGTTTACAATCACTTATATTAAACTGGATTTCCAATTCGAATTCAATTTATCTTTCTTTTATAATTATTGAATTTAATTCGTTCCAAACCTTATTCATTTGGTTAATATTCAATTAGCTTCCCTTACTAATTTTAGTTTAATAGTTCACTTCGTTTTCCACAAATCAAATTCAATTGCAGTTTTATTTACTTACAAATTCAAAATGAATTTTAACATTCAATCTCACTTTCATTTAATTGATTCACTTGTACTTACATTAATTTAACTTCATCCTTTAAGTTAAATTTATTCTATCAAAATCCAATTTGTATAAGTTATCAATTTTAATAATATTCCATAGGCTTTTTATATAGTATTCCAGAGTCTTTTCAACCTTTTCAAAACCATTTTTGAAAACAATTCAAATCATCCTTGAATTTCCAAAACAAAACCCAAATTTTCAAAACACTTCCATTTAAAACAATTTGGCAGCAATTTCTCTTTTGGAAACTCGAAAATGAACACCAACGATGCCGCGGTCATCATCGAAGTTATTTTCCAGCGACCGAAAAGAGTTTAGAGCTTTTCATTCCTATCAGAATACTTTTCAAAACCTTTGAAAATCATTTTCAACTCCAAAAAGGACTTAAACTTTCCAAATCTCCAAAATTTTCAAATTCTTTTCAAAACATTTCCAAAACTTCTCTGGAATTCCGTTTCAAATTACAATTCACATTTATAATTTACATTCTTTAATTTCATTTGTATGTGAATTTTATTTCTTAAATCTTTGGTTATTACTTTACTTCTTATTCAATTTCAATATAACAATGATAATATTTCAATGTTATTATTTCCTAACAACCAAACATCCATATACTATAATAATTCATAGAAAATCATTTCCTTTCTATACAAAAATAGTTTTGGGCAAAATTATTTCATTCACCCTATTTTAAAACAATACTATGTCGTCTTGCCTCGTTTAAGTGTTTAGGAATCTTTATCGATAATATGGCGTCCCACATACCGACCAAAATTCACAAACATCTCAACGGATAAGCAAACACAATATAAAACATTTTTATATTCACCAACAAATACGCGCTCGTATCTATTATTACACTCAACTCATTCTAGAGTACTACTGACTCTATCTCTAATGAGTAACACCCAACAGAGCAGGGTTGTCGCTTAACCATATGCTCTAATACCAGCTATCAACACCCGCAAATTCGTACCTCTTGATTAACCACTAATCTCCATTGATTAACTCAAAATGCATGGAAATACGAACCCTGAGGGTTTAAGAAAAAGAAAAAGGCAGAAGAAGAAGATAGAAGAAAAAAAAAGAGAAGAAAAACAACAGAACAACATCAGAAGCAGAAAACAATATCAGAATCTTACACATCGCAGCGGAACAATATATAATAAATAAAGAAATAATCTTTAAACAAAGAACTATATCATTTTATACATACATCAATCATCAGAGTCAATATACAACTCAATACAACAAAAAAATGGACAGTTATATAAACTTGTCCTCATACAGAATACACAGCGGAATAAATAATATCAGATACAAATACTACGTCTCGCCATCCAGCTTATCTCCAAAGCTCCAGAATATCCAGAATATCCTGATAACATAACTCTAGACTGCCCATGTGGAAAATTAGTGGGCACCCAGAGTTTAGGAAGGGAACAATAAACTCCGAGTCAGTCATGGTGACTGGTGTGAGATCGTAAAACAGTTATTTATCACAAAGAAAATAAAACAAATTCGCAATGCTTTTGGAAAATGAAACTACCATAAGACCTCCCACCACACACACAATGCAAACGCAGAATTGGAGGAGATTTCTTCTTATGATAGTCAAAGATGCTTACTACGCAAAATCAAATCATTTTTTTTTGATATTATTATTAGTGCATAGTGTAGAAAACATTTCGAAAGTATAATATTAATCTTAGCCAACATACGACCAGTATCGTATGCCTACTATAGCTACCATCTAAACAGTGGTGACCACCGTACGTAAATGGCAGGTTCTACAACTAATACCGTACAAAGTTCGTATTGGAGTTTGGATTTCCAACAAATGGTCAGGCTAAGGAACTTCCTTTTCCACGATGGGTACGTCCCTGGAATAGACGACCCGAGAAATAACCTAACATTACGGTTAGATCTCTGCCAACACAAGGCCGGGTTACCTCTGCAAAAGTAGGTAACTACTGACACGCGTATGCCATCCCCCGATCGTAACCGATCTTCCCGAGGATCCCCGATTTCCAACAAACCACATAGTAAAAATGCAGCAACCACATAGGTTAAGTATCTGGGCTCCATACCATGATACCACCTCTATCCAGAAGGAATGACATACACTAAGGGGCGCTACTCCCTAGAACCTTGCCGCATCCTTCCTGTTTTGACCATTTCCGGGGTGTGAGGCTCGACGAAGTCTCGTCCACAAAGCTACGCTTTCTACAAAGCCATGCTTCGGGTCAAACAAATGATCAACCTATGATAATAAAGATATAAGATCAAACAAATGATCATATCACAAATGATCAAACACTGATCATTTCACAGCAACACTCGGTATGCCACGTTACCAAATTGGGATATATCGCTGATGAATTTCAACTAAATAACCTCTGAGCTCGTACGTCTCAGAGAAGGGTGTTAAGCTAAGAGAATAAATTCTCCGCCACCAACAGAAATGTATTTGAAAGAAATCAGCTTTATATCTCAAATTGTAACGTCAGACACACAATCCATACAAGTCTGTTCCGGGATCGAACAGAAACGAAGGCACTTCTCACGAAGCCCTTGCATTTTCGGATAATTTTCTAATCACGTCCGGACTTCCCGTCACTAAGGGTGATAAAAACCTCTAAACCGGAGATCAGCCGATGTAGAGTAACTCGACGGTAATCCTTCCGTTTTCAAAAATATTCGGTCTTCAACACCGGTCTTCAAATGCAATTCATAACGACGTATCACGTATTCGGAATGGGTTATACGACCCCATGGTCCTTTCCCGGCTAACCCGAATAGTGAGCGCTTATTTAAAAATAAGTGTGGCATTCAAATTCATCCAATCACAACAAATACCATATTCAAGGTAATTATTGATAGTCGGTTATTTAACTATCAATAAAGATGCGTAACACCATCAGATTCCAAATAATTTTCCAAATTATTTATCTTCCAAAAATATCTTTACTAGATATAAAATTTCCACACTTCAAAAATAAATCAATATTTATTTTTACAATGAATTCCCATTTCTTTTATAAATTCCGTAGTGAATTTATATTTTCAAAATATCTACTGATATACGATTTTCAAATCGATTTCAATATTCGATTTCAATTTATCTTTAGGAAGATAAATTCTCAAAAACATTTCATTTCGTTTTGGAAAACATTTCCATACTTATTTAATAATAAGTGGTTCACAAATCTATTTATTTTCAACATTTGAAAATATTCAATATACTTAAATCAAATTAAGTATATATTTCATTCTTTAAGGAAATCTATTTTCTATAACAACATCAATTTGAGTCAAAACGAAGGTTACGTAAAACATCATTACGACGACTCAAAAATCACTAGTATAGGGATTCGAATTTTAAGATAGGTATATAAATCCCAATACTACATCAAAACATCTCCTTTCGGAAATCATTTACTATAACAACAGTGTTATAGTCCATCATTTCCTTATTCCTCGAAAACGTCTATTTCAACAATGAATGTTGAAATCTATGATTTCGATATTCGATATATATTTGAAAACATCTTTAAAACAATTAACTTCATTTCAAATATCACTTTCCCAAAACCATATCCATTTTACTTAACAATGTATTCAGTGTCCAAAATCGTGAATATACTTTACTAACCAAATTTCAGTCTTTTCTACACATTTATTTTAAGGATAATTCGCTATCCAAATCGCGAATACATTTCCTTTAATAACCTTCTATGTTAATTTATCAAATTAAATTGGTTTCGAATTTATAAAACAACGTTATAAATTCTCTTTTTATTTGTATTGTATAACCACCTTGATTTATAAATCTTCCTTTTTATTAACTTCGATCAATATTCCATTTGAAGGCAAAAACCCAATTTATAAGTAAATTTCTTATAATCTTTTATTCTACAATTCCATTCATTTTATAACTTCATACTTTATAAATCTATAAACTTCAAATTTTATAAATCTATAAACTTCAAATCTTCACAATTTATAATTCTATAAATTTCCTATCTTTACAACTTATAATCCTATAAGTTTCATATCTTTACAAATTTAACACTTATAAAAACTCGTTTAAAATTCCAATAATTTTAATTGATAAATATCAATTTTGTACATCTTTTATATACATCGTTTTTAATAATTCAAAAATTCAAATTTAAACTATCTTATAAATTACTTAACTATTTATTTCAAAAATCATCTTTTGGTTATCTTTCACAAACATTATAATCTCCATAGCTTTAAATTTATAACATTTATTTATTTAAAGTAAATCAATTCAAAATTTCAAATAAAACGTATACTTAAAAATCTCTTTTAAAGTTAAAATCGTTATTTTTAAACTTCAAAATTTTGAATCCAATGATGCAACGCATCAATTAGTCCATCACAACATCAAACATCATATATCATCATATGATAACAGAATATATATCAACATCTGTAAATAAATAAATACAGTTGAGGAATCCAGTTGGATCCCTCCAACCTGTTTCCCTGCATCCAAAGACGTTAGCACAATACCAATTCCACTTCGAGGTGGAATATCGCGGTATATGGGTTTTTATAATATATCCGCTTACTAACGGCGCAATAGGGTCTCATCCGCTATACGAGGCGGGAAATCATCAATCCAATATATACATATGCCAATATGTATATATTGCTATATATATATAGATATATCCTACTATATCTAATATCACAATCCAAACAAATCAAACAAATCAATAACTGCAATTCAAAATTAAATCTGAGTGAGAAGATCTCACCTTTGATTTTAATTTGCCATCCATTCCAAACCCAGATTTATTTTTCTTCGTTGTATTCGACCTTGTATAAACAATTTGTACAATTCTATTAATATTTGGACTAAATCAAATTTTTCTTTTAATAGATTTATCTAACAAAATTTTAAATCAAAACTATTCTTCCTTTAAATAAATATTCCACTAAATAATTTATATTAGTTTTGGATTTAAAAATAATTACTTAACATTTTAAAATTCCAAATTAACTTCCAAAATATTATACAATTTAAATTAACAATCGAACCAATTTCTCCTTTAACAATTTATTTAACAAAACATTAAATTTAAAAACTACATCTCCTTTAATAAATTTTAATTTTCTAACCATTTGACTAATTTAATTTACTAACAATTTAAATTTAAACAAATGTTTTTTTTTCAAGCTAATTTCTTTTAAAACTGTCTGGATATATATATATATATATATATATATTACCAAATCAAATTTCATACCTATATTCTTTTTCCCAAAAAATCTTGTATCTATAGATATATGTCAAATTTCAGTTTTATATCGCCTAATTCTTTCTTTTAAAAAATTTATTAAATTTAAATTTAAATTTAAATAGAACTGAACAAAAATACCTCACAGAAATCGAACTCACCCACGGCCTCAATTCGCGACCCCACTGTCGCGCCACCGTGCTCCTGCTGAAGTCGCGAGAACCCCCAACATCACCAGAAATCGAACAACCAGAGCTGCCACTTCACAACGTCGCCACCCTCACGAGTTCCTTGTCGCCTTCCCTTGATCTCGATTCCACCACCGGCTCCCTCCCAATCAGATCGAAACCCCCGCGGCTATGCCCCCACCACTGTCGCGACGTCCTTGCTCTTGAACATGCGACCCAATTTTGTTTCGCCATCGCGAACGCCACCTCGACATCGAGAAACCCTGACGCTCCCATCTGAAACAACGCCCTAATCGCCTTCGACGTCGTCGCGCCCACTCGCTTCCAAATCCGCCATCGCTTCGATCGATACGAAATTGATTTCTATTTCGTCTGGAGAAGATGCGTTGATTCTTTTTTTTTCTTTAACTGCCATCGATTTATTTATTTTTTTTGAAATGAGGAGGAAGATGCGGTTTGTCTTGAGTAATCTGGAGATGGAGTTCTATTCTCGCTCTGCCATTTCTTTTTATAGAACGAATTCGTGGTTTTAAACTGAAAGGGGCGGCCATTTTTATTTGACTACGAGATTTTAACGAGGCTTCGGCCATATATGTTTTCTTCGATTTGAACTGAGGAATGAAGAGGAATAACGAAGGTATTTTAAAAAAATAAACAGAGGCATGGTTATCACGATTTCTTTCGTGATTCTCTGCGTGATGGTAGGCATAGTTATAGGCATGATTTTAGGAACGAAAAGAACTGACGTGACAAATTTAAATTTAAATTTAAATTCGAATTCGAATAAATTTCGATGCGTTTACACGTCGTGTGCTCACAGATTAACTCCAAAAAATACGAAAATTGAAATTCGGCAATAATTCAACGTTACGGACCCAATGGAATTGGTTTTGTCGAATTCCGAGACTGTTTGAAAAATGACTATTTTATAAATATTGGTTCGAACGATTTATTTCAAAACTGATCAAATTAATTTGAAATTGGATTCTGAAGCTTCAATCATCTTCAGAATTATCAATACGAGTTTTATAAGCTTTCGAAATAATTTTTCTTCAACTTTAAATTGAAGATTCAAATTTTTTTTATCTAGTTCAATAGATTAAATTATAAAATTTAATCGCCAAATTCCAAGTTATATTCGGGATTCAAATTAAATCGTCGTTCAAATATTTAAAATTAATTAAATATTTTCAATTTAATTTGTTCAAAATTCTGGGTCGTTACAACTCCGATAATCAGAGATTATCTTGATGTTCGTGGAAGTCACTTCTCTTCCTCCCATGCGGGAATTTGAATTTCGCATCGATCTTATTCCTGGAATCTCGGTTGACCCGGTTAAGGTCACCCGCGATTAACATTAGTCTATCCATCCCTTCTCTTTTTGTAATATAATTATTTTATCTTCCTTTCGAGTCTATCTTCGTAGTTAGAATTCTCTTTGACTAGGGTTCATCTAAATTTGAATCTCTACCTTTGTTCTAGATTCCATGCTCGAATCATCCTGTGAGGGAGTGTATTTGTTTAAAATGTTTTATATTGTGTTGTTTGAGTTGTTAAGTTTGAATTTTGGGTTTCGATCGATTCGTCTAGCTAACGCTATCGATAGGAATTCCAAAACACTTGAACAGAGCAAACTGACACAAATTTTTTTTTCAAAATTGGAAATAATTTTTATATGATTATATTTTATATAAAAGTGTAATTTTCCGAAATTGGACAGTTAAATGAATTGGTTGCTATAAAATGATAATACTAGAATTTCATTTGTTGTTTTGTCTACATTTCCCAAGCTATTAACTATTGTTGTTATAAGGGGATGAATTTGATAAAATAGTTTATAAATTTGATTTGAAATTAAATTAAATTAAGGATTTGAGAATTCAATTTCCGGTATTTCAAAATTTTGGTTTTAAATTTTTGAATATATTATTTGAAAGTTTATTTTGAATGAAAATTGTTTCAAAAGAATAATTTTAAAAGAATTAAGTCTGTACTCTCTTCGTTTGTCACTGGAAAATAATTTCGATGATGACTGCAACATCATCGACATTCATTTTTGAGTCTTAGAGTGGAGAGACTACCTAGTAGCCTTGCTATACTTTTGTTTTGGTAAAGGAATTTGATTTTAATTTCTTGAATATGATTTGATTCACAAAATATATATGTATAATTATTTCAAAATGGTGGGAAGTGACACCGAAAATTTAATTTCTTAAATCTTGTGTTAAGTTAGGGTTTTAAATTATTGAAATAAATCAAAAAATTTGAAATATTTGAAGTGTTTAAAATTTAAATTGGAATTTAAAATAGCGTGAAACAGTTGAACTAGGATAAAATTTATTTGTATAATATTCAATTGCATTCTAATAAACATGTATAACTCACCTGAATTATTTAAGAAGTTGAAATGTTAAGATGAATTTGCAATTGAAGGTTATATAAGATAAAACATAGGCAAAAAATTGTTAAAACTAATTTCTCTTGCTTAATAAAAATATTAAATAATTTTATAGTGCTCAATTACATAAGAAACATTAATAAAAACTTACCTGAAATATTCAAAAGTTTAAAATGTAACCAGAATATGTAGTTGAATAGTATACAATTTAAAAGGTAAGAAATAAAAATGTGCAAAAAAAAAATCTGATAAGGGAATTTATAAATAAGAATTGTGTTGTTATAATGAATGTTATATATTTAATTTATGTCATAAGAAATGTAAATTGAAACAAATTGTAACGACCCACTATTTTGGACCATTCAAATCGACAATAAATCCACACATGTCGGACTTGAATAATTCAAAACAATAGATTGTAAATATAAATTTGGCAAAACTCAGAATATACAGTAAATAAATCATAGATCACAGACACAGATTAATATAACAATGCAGCGGAAACAAGAAATAGTAGTTCATGAAGCTACTATATATATACACATCAGAGTTAACAAGATACAACAGAAGTCTCAATAAGATAATCAAGTATAAATCAGAATACATCACTAGAATCAACTGAATGACTGAAAGCATAATCAATGGATGGATCCAAGCGAAGCTCCAACTCCAAAGGTGAGTCTCGAATACTGGTACAACTTAGTCAGACCCGAGCGTAAAGCAAACCACAAAACACTCGAGTCAGGACATACATACTTATACAATGTAAACCAACTTAAGTGAGCTGTAATAAAAATGCACAGGTAACTTAAAGGATGCTTGGGATCGCCCATCATTTAAGGATTCGTTAAACTATTTACTATGTAGTAATATTCGCTATTATAATACTGTCTTATAGTAAAATAAACTTACTTTTAAATAGCATTAAGGAGTTACCCATATCCCCTTTAACACATAATAGTCCCAGTAGTCTATCCACTATCAGCATACCTCCAGATCGGGAGGCTACCCTAAATACTCCACAAGCTACGACACAAAACCAAACTCGTAGTAAAGCTCGTTATGGTAGGTGACACGGCACAATGAGGCAATGCCATGGTAGATATACCAATTACGCACACGAGCTGGTGGAAACACGTAGCAGCCACTACCGCCAACCTCGAAACACACTCCCAAATCAAAAATCGAAGGGTGGCCACCAAATCAATCAAAAAGTAATAGAATAGTATCCAAGAAATGTGTCCAATCAGAGGTGCTACCTCATTGACCCGAGATTGCTCCTGTTTTAGCCACCTTATGCCAACTCACGGGAGTTGGGTCCACATATATACCTCAATAGGATCGTCGCCACCATCCTACTTCATTCTGGAATCTCCACCGCGTACACGGTTGTCAAAGTGGTTTTCGGTATCGACAGAGAGTATGTTCATATCCGATCCTGGTCTCTTTAACAACCAGTCGTTATTATAACCCATGGATATTTATTTCAAAATAATTTATACTTCAAAACCAAATATCATATCCATTTCAAACTAGTTTATACTTCAAAACCAAAATATAATATCCATTTCAAAACTAGTTTATACTTCAAGACCAAAATATCATTGGAATAAATCCATATTTCCAATCACTGAATATTTCCTTCAATTTATTTAAACTTGAAATGTTCCTTTTTAAATCATCTTAAACCAAAACCACTTTATAAAGACATATTCTTAAATCTCAAATTGCAAATCAATATATTTTCAAAACAATTCTTAATTAAATACTATTTCAAATAAATTCATTTCCAAAATCATAGTACTTTCAAAGTTATAACTCCTTTGAAACCAAACACTTTGAAACCATATGTAACGACCCGTATTTTAACGGATCGACAAGTTCGTCAAAATCTGGAATTTTCAGCATTTTAAGTCATTTCAGATTTTGGATATATTTTGTCTAAGTCCTAGGTCGTGAACGACCTAAGAGCTAAGTCATGACCGACCTATAGGATGGTAGTGAGTTAAGAAGGTTTGCGACTTAGAGGTTAGGTCGTCTTGGTTTAGGTCGTAGTTGGCGAGCTAAGAGGTAGCGCGACCTTGAGTGTGAGCGACCTAAGTTTGAGAGTTGAGTTGTTAGGTCGTCTGGATGACCTAAGGTTAGTAAGCGACCTAAGGGGATAGGTCGGCAGCGACCTAAGGAACTAGAGACGGTAGTTAGCGACCTAGGGTTGATGACCTAATTGTTAGCGACCTAAGAGTTAAGCAGAATAGGGGTTGGCTGGTTAGCGTAGTTAGGTCGTTAGACGACCTAAGGTGTTAGGTCGCATGTGTGTTAGGTCGCGTGAGTAGGTTTTGAAGTAGGTTGTTAACTCGTAAGCGTCTTAAGGAAATCATTAAGTGTTAGGTCGCATCCTAGTTGTTCGCGACTTACGTTAGGTCGCGAGGAAACTTAAGGTATTAGGTCGTTGGGTTTTGGCTTAGTGTTAGGTCGTAGCCTATGTTTTAAGTCGCGAGCGACCTAGGAGTTAGTTGTTAAGTCGTAACCTAGTTATTTGTTAGGTCGCGTAAGGCTTAGCAGTTAGGTCGAAGATGTGCTTAAGCGCTAGGTCGCAGGTGCGTGTTAGGTTAGGTCGTAGAGGCTGGGGTTTTGTTAAGTCGTAGGTTGGTAAGTCTTTAGGTCGGTTGGTTTTAGGTCGTAGGTCGTGGACGACCTAACTCCGAGCGACTTAAGGGAATTTCAGCTATAAATAGGAAGGGTTTTTCTCACTTTTTGGGATCCGGATTTCGAAGCGACGAAGTGCTGCCATTTTGAGAGCTCGACTTCTACACTTCTTCACTTCCTTTCTCCACTCTAATCTAGTGATTCCTTCCATCCAATTCGAAGATCAAATTGAAGATTCAAGAGCTTAGATTGAAGATCTTCATCCATTGAAGTTAGATTTCATCGTTTGAAGCGGATTAGTGATAGATCAAGGTTGATCCTTCGTTGTCCAGATCTGAAGCGTGTTGATTTGAGTTTGGTTTGGTGATTTGGTGAGTGGTGATTATCTCTCACACGGATCCAAAGGAGTATATCGGATTGTTGGATCGATTTGGTGTTAAAATAGGGATTTCCATGCATTTTCTTCATCCTAAGTGTAGATCCGTATAGATCCATTGTTCATGATGATGTTACATCCATTTTATCATATGTTAACCTATGCAAGTTCATTCATCGAGTTTGTAGAGATATTGTTCATGTTTTCATGCTTGTTAGACTTTCAACTCTTTAATTACGAAAATGCCATTATTGTTGTAATTGTCTACTTAGATCATATTTGAATGCTTGATTGTTTGGATTAATGTTTGACTTGGTTGATTGCTATGAATTAGATGATTGATGATTTGATTTAGACCAAAGACGATTCAAAAGCTAAGGGAAAGGCTCTTGAATTGGGAAAGCTGCTCGTGGCATATGTAGCGGGATGATGAAGCTCTTATGCATAGATTTGATGATGTGATGTTGAGAGGAGGCTTTGCGAGGATGTAATGAAGCGAGGCATCATATGATGAAGACTTGGTCTAATCCAGACGGGATCATTCCAAGCACGTTGGTAACTCGGTGATATGATTCGAGTTAAGGGTAATGGATGCTTGAGAGGCGCTTGAGCTAGTATGGAAATAGTCGTCAAGGAGGATGACTAGGAGGCTTGGATAGCATCGTTGTTGAAGGTTCTAGCATGCTCTAAGCAAGAGTACGTTTGGGAAGATTCGATAGTCCCAACGGCCAACTGTTGATGGTCGAGTACTCTGGGCAGATTCGATAGTCCTAGGCACGGGCTGCGACGACGTGCGAGAGTTATGTCTAGAACCGGGGTTTCCATTAGCCCTTGACGGACGGCTGAAAGAATGTGCCGGTCATTCAATTAATAGTGAAATCGAAGCAATGATAACAGTGATAGCCAAAGTCATGGATGTTTGGTTGTATCGTCATTCGGTCTCAAGAGCGGTATTTTCTGGGTGCTTATCTGATCTTGGTTTAGGCCTTGGGGGTTTGTACTTTGAAAACATCGCCCTTGACTCGAATGATTATTGCTTTACTTTAAATTGTATGCTCTGCTATGTTTGCTTCTGCTTAGTGTGTGTCTGGGGGCTATCACTGTAGAAAGAGGTGGAGTGGGAGGGTTGTATTCCTATTCCTTTTCCTTTATGCTCTTTTGGTATGTTGTTAGTTAATTTACTGCTCACTAAGACTGTTGTCTGACTCAAGGCTTTATGTTTTTAATTCTTATTGCCTTGGGCTGTTCGTCCATTTTGGGACGGGCAGACTAGGTAGCAGGTGACAGGTGCTGTTCTCTTCTCACGATGCTGATATCGAAGACGAGCTAGAGGGTTGCATATTTTCTTCTTATATGTACTGGATGTTCCGCTGTTTTGTATAATCTTTGAGTGATATGTAGTGAGGCTTGATGTATTGACTATTTGGATGTTTGTATTCAACTATTATGGAGTTTTATATGATGGCATTTTGTTCTGTAAAGCTTCACTATACATATGTTCTATTGTATTTTGTCCATGCGCTGTGAGTAATACGATAGATTCTGTTGTTTTAATTTACCTTGACAATCGTCCATGGTCGCCTGGCACACTTTACAGCGCACTTTCTCTAGATTCGGTGCAGGGGTCATGGGCGGTCGTCACATTTGGTATCAGAGCATTGGTTAATCGATTTTACCCAACGCTCGCTGACGTAACTACGTATGAGAGACGTAATTGTATTTTGATGGATGATTACTATATATAATATAGTAGTTTAGCAGTAAGTTAGTCCTTTATGCAGTTGTTTCTCTAGATGTTCTGATCATTCCTTTTTATAGATATTGAGAATGAGTCGAAGAGGGAGACCAGCTGCTAGGGAAGGCCGTGCTACTGAGGGGACTACTGATTATGCAGCTATGTTCGAAGCTATGATGACTTAGATCATGAGAAGGATACCAGTTCCAGGGGCAGCAGTAGATGTTGGAGTTCAAGTCCAAACTCCGAAACCAGTGGATTTTGCTAAGTTGTGCAAGGATTATACTGCTCTTGGAGGGAAGGTTTTCTTGGGAACAGAATCAACTATCGAAGTCCAGAGATGGATAGATGCTTGTAGAAGGATCTTTGGTGATTTGGGAATTGATGATGCAACTAAGAGGAAGTTGGCATCAAGGCAGCTTCAAGGGAGAGCCTTTGATTGGTGGAACTCTATTACCATCAATACTGCGGAGGAAGAGATTACTTGGGAGCAATTCCAAGCTAGATTTGAAGCTAAGTTCATTTCTACAGCTCAGAAGTCTGTTCTGTTCAAGAAGTTTGTGGAGCTCAAGCAAGGTGGAAGATCAGTCCTTCAGTATGTTTCTGAGTTTGAAGCTTTGTCCAAGTATGCCCGGTCATATATTGAATCTGCTTATCAGAAGAATGAGAAGTTTGTGACAGGCTTGGACAGTTATCTGGGGAGACAGTTGGTGGATCATTTGGACGATTCATTTGAGAAGCTTGTGGAGAAAGCTCTCAGGCATGAGAGTCTATTTCCTAAGGAAGGATCTGTTGTTGCTATGACCAGGGAAGAGCCTAAACCCCAGCAGGGTGGAAACAAGAAGAGGAAGCAGCAGCAGAAGGGTAAGGATGGCCAGAAGAAGCCGAAGGGCGAAGTGACCTGCTACAACTGTCAGCAGAAGGGCCATTTCTCTAAGGATTGCAAGAATCCGAAGGCGCCGGCGAAGTGCCACAACTGTGACAAGCCGGGACATTTCAGGAAGAATTGTCCAGAACCGAGGAGGGACAAGCAGATTGTGCAAGCTTATGCTTTGGGAGCTGTTCCGTCGTCTTCGAAAGCTCCTACTACTGAAGAGAAAGGAAAGAGTGTGGTTGTTCAAGGTACTCTTTTCCTATGTGGTGTTCCAGCTAGAGTTCTGTTTGATACTGGAGCGTCGCATTCGTTTGTTTGTAATGAACTTGTAGGCCGGTTAGATTTGAAGCCGGATATTGTTGATAGGCCATTGGTTGTGACTAATCCAGTTGGGGGTTCGTCTTGTTTGTGTATGTTATGCCGTGGTCTAGTTGTATCGAGTCATGGTTGCTCTTTTACTTGTGATTGTTTTGTTCTGAACTTTGCGGGGTTCAGAATTATTTTGGGTATGGACTGGCTTAGGAAGTATGCGGCTAAGGTTGATTGCGAGAGGTTGGAGGTGACAGTCGAGAATGTGGAGGGGCGAAAGGTTGTGATACGATGTAAGCATGAAGAAGGCGTCTTCATGAGCTTCATGTATTCGCTAGTTGTTCCACGGGATTGACTGTCATTAGTGCCAATCGCGAATGGATTCGAGGATGTCTTTGACGAAGTCAAAGGGTTGCCGCCACATAGAGAGATCGAGTTTCGTATAGATCTAGTTGAAGGAGCCAGACCTGTTGTGATGCCTCTTAGGCGGATGGCGCCTAGGGAACAGCAGGAGTTGAGGGTGCAAGTTGATGATCTTTTGCTGAAAGGATTCATTCGGCGTAGTGTGTCCGAGTGGGGTGCACCAGTTGTGTTCGCAACCAAAGCAGATGGATCGCTGAGGTTGTGTGTCGATTATCGTGAGCTGAATAAGGTGACTAAGAAGAACAAGTATCCATTGCCGAGAATAGATGACTTGTTTGATCAGCTTCACGAAGCCAAGGTGTTTTCTCAGATGGATTTGGCAACGGGATTTCACCAGTTGAGAGTGGCTAAGGATAGTGTGCCGAAGACTACTTTTCGGACACCATCGGGTTTCTTTGAGTGGCTGGTAATGCCGTTTGGGTTGACTAACGCGCCAGCATATTTTGTGGATCTTATGAATAGAGTGTTCAGAGATCAGTTGAACAAGTTCGTACTTGTGTTCGTAGATGATATTCTGATTTATTCCAGAACTGAAGAAGAGCACAAGGCGCACTTGCGTATTGTTTTGGAAATCTTGCGGAAACATCACCTGAAGGCTAAGTTTTCGAAGTGTCACTTCTGGAAGAGTGAAGTGAGGTTCTTAGGCCATGTTATCTCTGGAAATGGAATAGCGGTTGATCCCGCGAAAGTGGCAGCAATCCAGGATTGGGTTAGACCTAAGAATGCATCTGATGTGAGAAGTTTTCTTGGATTAGCAGGATATTATCGACGGTTTATCAAAGACTTCTCCAAGATAGCTGCACCGTTAACAGGATTGACGAAGAAGAACCAAGTGTTCAGTTGGGATGCTAAGTGTGAGCAAGCTTTCGGAATCCTGAAAGAGAGATTGACGAGTGCTCCTGTTTTGACTATTCCAAGTGGGAATGATGAGATGGTGGTTTACACCGACGCATGTGGTACTGGACTTGGAGCAGTGCTGATGCAGAGGGATAAAGTTGTTGCGTATGCCAGTCGACAACTGAAGCCGCACGAAAGGAATTACCCGACTCATGATTTAGAGTTAGCGGCGATTGTTTTTGCTCTGAAGATGTGGAGACATTATCTGTTGGGAGTTCGATTCGAGTTGTTTACAGATCATAAGTCATTGAAGTATCTTTTCTCTCAAAAGGATTTGAATCTTCGGCAGCAACGTTGGCTAGAGTTTTTAGCATCATATGATTTTGGTATAGCTTATACTCCGGGAAAAGGTAACGCAGTGGCAGATGCGTTAAGTCGAAGACATGCAGGATTGGGAGCCATGTTTTCAGAATGGAAGAGTCTCGAGTATTTAGCTGGATTTGACTTCAGGCCTAGATGTGAATTGGAACCTGAGATGTTGGCAAACTTATCGATAAGACCTGCTCTTGTGGAAAGGATTGGCGAGAGCCAAAAGCGAGACGATAAGCTTGTCAAGATTATCCGTGAATTGGAATCTGGATTGGATCCAGAAAAGGATAAAAGATTCGAGGTCGATCGAGAGGGTTGGCTTCGGAAGCAAGGACGACTAGTTGTTCCCGATATAGATGAATTGAGGAGTGAAGTTCTGAAGGAAAGTCATCACTCGAAGCTGACAATTCATCCAGGTGGAAATAAGATGTATCGGGATATGAAGAGAACCTACTATTGGGAAGGCATGAAGAAAGATGTTGGAAATTTTATTTCCAAGTGTATGAACTGCCAGTTGGTAAAAGCCGAACAGAAGAAGCCTAGTGGATTGCTTCAGCCATTAGAAGTTCCTGCATGGAAGTGGGAGCAAGTATCGATGGATTTTATTGATGGGCTACCTAGGACCAGAACGGGAAATGAAGGGATTTGGGTCATTGTGGATCGTCTGACCAAGAGTGCGAGATTCATTCCTGTTCGACCGACTAGGACTGCATCAAAGTTGGTTGAGTTGTATGTTAAGTGGATAGTTCGGTTCCATGGTATTCCGAAGAGTATAGTGAGCGATCGAGACCTATTGTTCACTAGTGGATTTTGGAAGAGCTTCCAAGAAGTTTTGGGAACCGAGTTGTGTTTGAGTACAGCTTATCATCCTCAAACAGATGGTCAGACCGAGAGAGTCAACCGAGTTTTGGAAGATCTTCTTAGAGCATGTGTTTTGGACTTCAGAGGACCATGGGAAGATCACCTTCATTTGGTGGAGTTTGCGTACAACAACAGTTACCAGTCAAGCATTGGTATGGCCCCGTATGAGGCATTATATGGAAGACCGTGTAACTCTCCGACATGTTGGTTGGAAACTGGAGAAAAGCTGATACTTGGGCCAGAGATGATTCGACAGACTTCGGATTGTATAGAGATCATTCGGCAACGAATGAAGGCAGCCCAAGACCGTCAGAAGAGTTATGCCGATAAACGTCGTAAGGATTTGGAATTCGACGTTGGTGATATGGTTTTTGTGAAGATTTCTCCACTGAAGAATGTTATTCGATTCGGGAAGAAAGGAAAATTAACTCCGAGATTTGTTGGACCATTCCCGATTATCGAGCGAATTGGAAAGCTCGCCTATAGATTGGAGTTACCGGAGAAGATGTCGGGTGTGCACAATGTTTTTCATGTATCATATCTACGGAAGTATGTGCACGACTCGAGTACGGTGGTTTCTGCTGATAGCCGTGAAGATTTCGAAGTTGATCCAGTCGATAGAAGACCTCGTAAGCCGCTTCGTGTTGTTGAAACCGACACGAAACAGCTTAGGAGGAAGGTAGTTAAGTTGCTCAAGGTACAATGGAGTGATGATGATAACGACTGTACGTGGGAGGTGGAAGAGAGGATGAAAGCAGCTCATCCTGAACTCTTCAAGGTATGACCCTAAGGTGTCGTGTCATCTAACAACGTTGTAACTTGTTCTAAGTTTTAGAATTCTACACGCTAAGCTAGAATTGGATGCATGGTTTGTTGATTGTTATGGATGATAGGCGTGCAGAATAGTCTTTGATTGCTTTGTTTGTTTGGAATTTCAGGGGCGAAATTCCTAAGGGGGAGAGAATGTAACGACCCGTATTTTAACGGATCGACAAGTTCGTCAAAATCTGGAATTTTCAGCATTTTAAGTCATTTCAGATTTTGGATATATTTTGTCTAAGTCCTAGGTCATGAACGACCTAAGAGCTAAGTCGTGACCGACCTATAGGATGGTAGTGAGTTAAGAAGGTTTGCGACTTAGAGGTTAGTTCGTCTTGGTTTAGGTCCTAGTTGGCGACCTAAGAGGTAGCGCGACCTAGAGTGTGAGCGACCTAAGTTTGAGAGTTGAGTTGTTAGGTCATCTGGATGACCTAAGGATAGTAAGCGACCTAAGGGGATAGGTCGGCAGCGACCTAAGGAACTAGAGACGGTAGTTAGCGACCTAGGGTTGATGACCTAATTGTTAGTGTGACGACCCGGAATTTCGAGCAATATCAATTTAATAATTTATATTAAATATTAAATTGATCTGATATATTTTTGAATTATAATACTTGAATTGATATTTTATTCTGATAAATATCATATTTGTGAGTTATATCTTTTAAAACAAATACACTAACTAATAAAACATCATACTAGGATAACAGAACATTTACACTACATAATCAAACTAGAGAAAATAATAATTAGGCAAATGAACAATGGGACTAACATTCACTTATATTTCAACTACACTTTAAAATGTAAGCAAGAAAACATAGCACTAAAGAAGATTTCCAGCCTTTATAAAATCTGCATAGTTGAAGAAACAAATAGCAAAGCTGGCATAGTATAAAACTGATGGTTCGAAGATATGTGTGCAGGAAACAAGAATCAAAAGAATACAAAGTATAATATTTGTAGCTTGTAGATGAAGCCAGGCATGTAGAAAAGAAAAATAGGATAAGTATGAAAATGGAAGTATCATGGTACAAAGCATTTAATGCTAGTCATGCAAACATCTCCTCTAGCTCACAATATGTATTCTCAGCCTCCATTCTTTACAAAAATCTCTGACAATAGAAAAGAAAGAAAATAAAAAATAATATACAAACCCTGTTTAAACTTCAGCCTGTAACCTCTTTATACTTCAAACTGGAAGCTATCTCCTTCCTGTCATTTATTTCTTTCATTCGAACTCAATACAAATCGTAATGGAAGCTCATTTGAAAACTTAAAACAAATCTCCATCTAAAACAACATCAAACAACTACAACTACAACAGAGGCAAGATGGTTGACAGGATGATCAAAGTGGGAAAACACTTTTCAGTTTTTCAAATAATTTCAAAGGCTGTTGCAAACGAGTTCTGTTCTTCTCTGATATTGGGTGAGTAACATTTTTAAAAGTTTAATAACTCAAGTTATGTGGCATATTTTTCCTTGAGATATATATATCTGGTATGTAGGTGTATGTGCAAGTATCTGGAATCTGTTCATTCATGCTCTGCTTTTATTTTCTGGTTTTGGTTTGATATTGAAATTCAAATCTCACAATAACATCTATATTTGACTTTGATATATAAACGAAAGTTGTTTGTTAGGGTATGAAGATAATTTTAAAAAGGGTTTGAAGATTTTTAATTTAACAATTAATTTTTAAATTGGAAAATAACATCAACACTGATACATGACAAAATTTAACATCTTTAATTTCTGTTTTGGGTGGTATAGATGGATTCGTAGTTAAAAATTACGATTTTTAAAATGCATTTCCGGATTTTTAAGTTGATATTTGTTCGGGAAATTTGAGATGAACGGTATCAGAAATTTGGTGAATTGCCGATGATCCATTTAGTGTTTGAAGTTGAAATCTTGGTAGTAGCTTGCTTGTGGGTTGTAGATGAAGGGAAAAATGTTGTAGAATTTTTCCTATGATCGATTTGCTCGAAATCGAAGAAGTTAGGGTTTTAGTTGGTTGCTGGTTGGGTTGAACTGTCGTGGCATTCGCGACTTGGTTATAGGACCGGAAGCGTTCGCTTTTGGAGAGAAGGTGGCTCATGGTCGTGGGGTTCGATGGTGGGGACGGCGACGTTCATCGGCGTGAGGTTGGCCGGTGGCGATGGGTTTTGTGGTTCGTGCTTTTGCAGTTATTCGAGCTGGAGGTTCGAATTTCGATCGAACGTGTTTCGTACGGTCTGAGTTGAGGAACGAGTTGACGAGGTCGAGTGTGACTGATCGGCGATCGGCATGATGGTCGGAGTTGTTGGGATGGACGGTGCACGTGCACCAGTGTACGATCGTGTACAGGCGAGATTTTGTTTGGAGAAGAAAGGAAGCGACTTGGGGAAAATCTTGTGATGTTTGCCAGGCGACTCGAAGCAGGAACGTACGCGTGTTTTCTCGCGAGTAACACGGGACAGGCTTCGTGTTTTTGTGGGAATGTACTCGGGTTGTTGTTTAAGCAACCTGGGTTTTGAAAATTTTAAAGCAAATCACATTTTAGGTTTGAAATTTAAAGCTGGAACAAGTTTCTAAGTATTCAAACAAGTTGTAAGTAAATAGTTGTTTAATGTGACTCAATATGTTTGAAATGTTTTTTTCCAAAGATTTTAAAAATAGTATAAATTAAATGTTCAAGTTATTTTGTTAAAATAAATCATATTCAAATTTTATTTCTAAATTTGGTTTAATGAAATAAATGATTTGAGTAAGTATGAAATATAAATACAATTTTATTTAAATTAGATATGTTGAGATTAATTAAGGATAATTAATCAATAAATTAAATTAAAGGTTAATTACCATTTGTAATTAAGGATAAATTAATAAATGAAATAATTAGTGGAAATGAATGTAATTAAGAAATTAATTAATTAAAGATTATGTGATGATTAATAGAGTGATTTATTAATGAAATTAAAGATGATCACTTATAGTTAATGAAGTATAATCGCTTAGTGAAGTGGTTGATATATTATTAAAGTCACAGTCGAGACTTAACTTAATTTATAAATGGTAAATTTAAACTTATTAATAATTGATAAGTTAATTACTTAGAATAGTGATTAAATAAATGTTAATGAAGGTCATTAACTGAATTATTTTATAATAAATTAATGTAATTGATTTTAATAAATTGATTGGATAAATTGATGTATTAATCAACATTTTAATTGTTTAAGTGTAAATAATAAATGAGAGGTAATTAAAGGAGTTAATTACTCATTTTAATTAATTGAGTAATTTGATTTATCTGGGTTAACTAATTAATTTTGATTAATTTGAATAAATCAATTGATGATGTGATAATTATGATTACTTAGAAAAGTAATTGATGTTTAATTACAGAGTGTAATTAATAGAATGATGTTTGTTAATAAAGTAATTTGAGTATAATTACTTTATATAATTAATCAAAGGATTAATTAGAGATAATAAATTATTGAGCAATTAATGAAGTAATTAAAGGAGTTAATTACTAGATTGGGATTAATCAAAGGTGATAAATATTTTGGTTCAAATTAAAGATTTAATTACTTTGATGTAATTAACTTAACTGGAATGTAATTTGAGATTATTGGAATTTAAAATAGATTTATTTGGAATAATTAATAAATGAAGAAATTTATTAATAATTAATTGAGTAATGTAATTAACTTTAGTTAATTAAGAAATGAAGTAATGTAAAGATGCATTTCTATATTGGATCAAAGTAATTAATCCGTGGGAATAATCTAAAGATAATTACTTAAATGTAATTAAAGAAAATTAATCAGGGATGATTAATTAAATGAATAACGGGATGATGATTAATTAATTGATTTATAATTAATTAATAGAAGTATAAGCAGGTTTAATAATGATGTGATGATTAATTTAATTAACTTTAAATTAATTAAGAATAAGGTAATTGATTTAATTCATTTTAAATTAATTATCAATAGTGTGGTTTATTATCCTTGCTTATGTATGATGATTGATATTGACATCCCATTGATTGATTGTAATCTCAGATATGAGATGAGTGATATTGTTGTGATATGAATGCTTTGATGATAGTTTGATGATATTGATTATCCATTTATGATGTTATGTGAATTATCCATCTGTGATGTTGTGTTTTATCTATCGGTGTTGATATAGATAATTGAATTGAATTGTTTTAAACCTTTAAAACAACTTGGCCTTAAAAGATACGTTTTGGATTTCGATGAGACCGGGATCGGGTTTGCTACATTACAGCGTGATAGGGGGTTCTCGCTTACGATACGACTTTCTGGGCATAGAAGGTCGGGTCGTTACAGGTGGTATCAGAGCACTAGGTTGAGCGAATACCTAGGCTCTTAAGTGATTTCTTTCTTGAGAGAGCGTATTTGTATTTTTGATATATATATATATATATATGTATAATTTTATATATTTCTACCTATCGGTTGGGTTACCCGTTCAGGTTTCCCCAATACTAATTATAAAGGTAGATGGAGTAGTGGTGGATGTGTAGCACAAATACCACTAATAGGAGAAGCCCATATGTTGAGTTGGAGGTATATTTGTCGAGACTGTAAACCCAATACCGTTTCGAGTAAGTTTGGCAGTATGGAGTGTGGATTTCTCTGATCTCCGAAGGAAATCTTTTTAAAGGAATTCGGAGTAACTCTTGGAAGTGTAAGTTGGTTGTGCTCGGTAAGCAGATTATTTGGAGTTTGGATCTGTTAGATGAGCAGAAGTGAGTAATGGTATCTTTGCAACTTCATAAGGGAGTAGTTGTATGGTGAGATGCAATAACCACAGACGGTGCTGAAGATGTTTCTTTTGAAGCAAGTTAAGGAGTTATGGGGTGGACAGTTGATGTCTACCGCAGGGAAGCTTTATCTGTGTTGGAGTATGAGACTAAAGTCGTAAGTTGTTACTTTTGGATGTGGTCTCATTTTCACCCTTAATAAGAGTAAATTTATGGTGCTTGGTTTGGAGTCCGAATTTTTGAGAGGTATCTGCTTGTCTCAACCTCTTTGTGAAGTTGGCTGAAGACAATGAAGTTCGAGAAGCCTTTGAAATAAAGAAGTCTTCTGGTTAAGCAGTGACCTAGAGTGGAGTGTGGAAGCAGCAATGTGAATCTTTTTCTATAATGGATCAGGAGATGTGAGATTCTACGGTCAGTAGTTCGAGTAGATGTTAAAGACTTATCCACTTCTTCTGGGAGCTCAGCAGGTCAGGATATCTGTTTAGAGGAAGAACTATCAGTTTTCTGACAGATAAGATGTTTCTAAAGGAGTAATTTTGTTTGGATATGCTGTTCGGGTTGGTAAAGGAAGAAAGTTTCTTCGGAATCTGAATCGGATAGGATCGCAAAAGTGACTTGCGATGGTTTGAGTGTTCCTTTGTGTTTCAGAAATTTTCTGGATGTCTTCAGGAAGTCAGTGTTTTGTTAGCATCTGGAGATTGAATTTGGTATCGACTGTATTCCAGGAGGGTACCGATGGTTTAACTTAGTAGTAGGATGGTTTGTGAGGAACTTCTGAGTTTATTTTGGATTTGTTAAACCATATTTTTAGAATAGTTGGGAGGCTTACCAGTTGTGATTACTGACTGATGGTTGCAAAGCCTAGGTCTGTCACAGTGGTATCAGGGGAAGTTTGTATTGGAGTTCGTCATCAGCATTTCATCTGCTCCCACATCAGAGTTGTGCAGCGGAAGCAGTTGGGAGTGAGTCTGTTTTTCTTTTCTGGAGAAGAGAAGTTGATTTCTACGGAGGATGGTAGGGTTATGTTCTTGATTTTGGTTAATTTCGAGAAGATCGTTCTACTAGATTGTTTTTGGATTCACATTCGTTCTGAAGGGCATCAGCAGAGGTTTAGCTGATTGATAGTGATGAAGGCAGATTTGGATCGTCCGAAGAGTTTGGTAGATAAGAGACAGAGGAATTTGGATTTCAGAGTCGGAGATTTGATTCTGGATGAGTTTCTCTGATTGAAGGAGTTGTATAGTTTGGTAAGTCTGGGAAATTAGCTCCGAAGTGTTCTGGATTTTCTCTGTGTTCTGGAGAAGTTAGTGTTTGTTCTTCTGGAGTGAATTGCCAGTTTGGATAGCTGGGATTCGTTGTGTTTCGCGTATCTCTGAGGGAGTACGTGTGAGATTCTATTTTTGGTTTTTGGAACCAGCAGTTCAGGAGAGTTGGTTGTGAGTCTGACTCGTCTGTAGTCTGATAGCCTGTCTTGTTCTGTAGATCTAGAGGAGTAGGAGCTCGGTAGCTTAGTGATATTGACTGTTTGGATTCTATAGAGCGAGTAACCCGGTATTTATACTCGGGGAAACTCGAGAAAATTCTACCCAGATTTTTGTCTGGATAGATAGATTTGTTTGATTGGATGCTATGGTTGTTAGCATTGGTTGATATATGCATGTATTTTAAAATTAAAATTTTAAATAGATTATTACTTTTGTTTTAAATTTCGGGGACGAAATTCTTTTAAGGGGGGAGGAATGTGACGACCCGGAATTTCGAGCAATATCAATTTAATAATTTATATTAAATATTAAATTGATCTGATATATTTTTGAATTATAATACTTGAATTGATATTTTCTTCTGATAAATATCATATTTGTGAGTTATATCTTTTAAAACAAATACACTAACTAATAAAACATCATACTAGGATAACAGAACATTTACACTACATAATCAAACTAGAGAAAATAATAATTAGGCAAATGAACAATGGGACTAACATTCACTTATATTTCAACTACACTTTAAAATGTAAGCAAGAAAACATAGCACTAAAGAAGATTTCCAGCCTTTATAAAATCTGCATAGTTGAAGAAACAAATAGCAAAGCTGGCATAGTATAAAACTGATGGTTCGAAGATATGTGTGCAGGCAACAAGAATCAAAAGAATACAAAGTATAATATTTGTAGCTTGTAGATGAAGCCAGGCATGTAGAAAAGAAAAATAGGATAAGTATGAAAATGGAAGTATCATGGTACAAAGCATTTAATGCTAGTCATGCAAACATCTCCTCTAGCTCACAATATGTATTCTCAGCCTCCATTCTTTACAAAAATCTCTGACAATAGAAAAGAAAGAAAATAAAAAATAATATACAAACCCTGTTTAAACTTCAGCCTGTAACCTCTTTATACTTCAAACTGGAAGCTATCTCCTTCCTGTCATTTATTTCTTTCATTCGAACTCAATACAAATCGTAATGGAAGCTCATTTGAAAACTTAAAACAAATCTCCATCTAAAACAACATCAAACAACTACAACTACAACAGAGGCAAGATGGTTGACAGGATGATCAAAGTGGGAAAACACTTTTCAGTTTTTCAAAGAATTTCAAAGGCTGTTGCAAACGAGTTCTGTTCTTCTCTGATATTGGGTGAGTAACATTTTTAAAAGTTTAATAACTCAAGTTATGTGGCAAATTTTTCCTTGAGATATATATATCTGGTATGTAGGTGTATGTGCAAGTATCTGGAATCTGTTCATTCATGCTCTGCTTTTATTTTCTGGTTTTGGTTTGATATTGAAATTCAAATCTCACAATAACATCTATATTTGACTTTGATATATAAACGAAAGTTGTTTGTTAGGGTATGAAGATAATTTTAAAAAGGGTTTGAAGATTTTTAATTTAACAATTAATTTTTAAATTGGAAAATAACATCAACACTGATACATGACAAAATTTAACATCTTTAATTTCTGTTTTGGGTGGTATAGATGGATTCGTAGTTAAAAATTACGATTTTTAAAATGCATTTCCGGATTTTTAAGTTGATATTTGTTCGAGAAATTTGAGATGAACGGTATCAGAAATTTGGTGAATTGCCGATGATCCATTTAGTGTTTGAAGTTGAAATCTTGGTAGTAGCTTGCTTGTGGGTTGTAGATGAAGGGAAAAATGTTGTAGAATTTTTCCTTTGATCGATTTGCTCAAAATCGAAGAAGTTAGGGTTTTAGTTGGTTGCTGGTTGGGTTGAACTGTCGTGGCATTCGCGACTTGGTTATAGGACCGGAAGCGTTCGCTTTTGGAGAGAAGGTGGCTCATGGTCGTGGGGTTCGATGGAGGGGACGGCGAGGTTCATCGGCGTGAGGTTGGCCGGTGGCGATGGGTTTTGTGGTTCGTGCTTTTGCAGTTATTCGAGCTGGAGGTTCGAATTTCAATCGAACGTGTTTCGTACGGTCTGAGTTGAGGAACGAGTTGACGAGGTCGAGTGTGACTGATCGGCGATCGGCATGATGGTCGGAGTTGTTGGGATGGACGGTGCACGTGCACCAGTGTACGATCGTGTACAGGCGAGATTTTGTTTGGAGAAGAAAGGAAGCGACTTGGGGAAAATCTCGTGATGTTTGCCAGGCGACTCGAAGCAGGAACGTACGCGTGTTTTCTCGCGAGTAACACGGGACAGGCTTCGTGTTTTTGTGGGAATGTACTCAGGTTGTTGTTTAAGCAACCTGGGTTTTGAAAATTTTAAAGCAAATCACATTTTAGGTTTGAAATTTAAAGCTGGAACAAGTTTCTAAGTATTCAAACAAGTTGTAAGTAAATAGTTGTTTAATGTGACTCAATATGTTTGAAATGTTTTTTTCCAAAGATTTTAAAAATAGTATAAATTAAATGTTCAAGTTATTTTGTTAAAATAAATCATATTCAAATTTTATTTCTAAATTTGGTTTAATGAAATAAATGATTTGAGTAAGTATGAAATATAAATACAATTTTATTTAAATTAGATATGTTGAGATTAATTAAGGATAATTAATCAATAAATTAAATTAAAGGTTAATTACCATTTGTAATTAAGGATAAATTAATAAATGAAATAATTAGTGGAAATGAATGTAATTAAGAAATTAATTAATTAAAGATTATGTGATGATTAATAGAGTGATTTATTAATGAAATTAAAGATGATCACTTATAGTTAATGAAGTATAATCGCTTAGTGAAGTGGTTGATATATTATTAAAGTCACAGTCGAGACTTAACTTAATTTATAAATGGTAAATTTAAACTTATTAATAATTGATAAGTTAATTACTTAGAATAGTGATTAAATAAATGTTAATGAAGGTCATTAACTGAATTATTTTATAATAAATTAATGTAATTGATTTTAATAAATTGATTGGATAAATTGATGTATTAATCAACATTTTAATTATTTAAGTGTAAATAATAAATGAGAGGTAATTAAAGGAGTTAATTACTCATTTTAATTAATTGAGTAATTTGATTTATCTGGGTTAACTAATTAATTTTGATTAATTTGAATAAATCAATTGATGATGTGATAATTATGATTACTTAGAAAAGTAATTGATGTTTAATTACAGAGTGTAATTAATAGAATGATGTTTGTTAATAAAGTAATTTGAGTATAATTACTTTATATAATTAATCAAAGGATTAATTAGAGATAATAAATTATTGAGCAATTAATGAAGTAATTAAAGGAGTTAATTACTAGATTGGGATTAATCAAAGGTGATAAATATTTTGGTTCAAATTAAAGATTTAATTACTTTGGTGTAATTAACTTAACTGGAATGTAATTTGAGATTATTGGAATTTAAAATAGATTTATTTGGAATAATTAATAAATGAAGAAATTTATTAATAATTAATTGAGTAATGTAATTAACTTTAGTTAATTAAGAAATGAAGTAATGTAAAGATGCATTTCTATATTGGATCAAAGTAATTAATCCGTGGGAATAATCTAAAGATAATTACTTAAATGTAATTAAAGAAAATTAATCAGGGATGATTAATTAAATGAATAACGGGATGATGATTAATTAATTGATTTATAATTAATTAATAGAAGTATAAGCAGGTTTAATAATGATGTGATGATTAATTTAATTAACTTTAAATTAATTAAGAATAAGGTAATTGATTTAATTCATTTTAAATTAATTATCAATAGTGTGGTTTATTATCCTTGCTTATGTATGATGATTGATATTGACATCCCATTGATTGATTGTAATCTCAGATATGAGATGAGTGATATTGTTGTGATATGAATGCTTTGATGATAGTTTGATGATATTGATTATCCATTTATGATGTTATGTGAATTATCCATCTGTGATGTTGTGTTTTATCTATCGGTGTTGATATAGATAATTGAATTGAATTGTTTTAAACCTTTAAAACAACTTGGCCTTAAAAGACACGTTTTGGATTTCGATGAGACCGGGATCGGGTTTCCGTATATCGGGATTCCAGGTCTGGAGACCCGAATACCACATCGATCCAAAATAACGTTAGGTCGTGAAATTTCAAATGGAGCAAGTGAAGACTCGAGGTATAAGAACTATACGTCAGTATAACTCTGTGGGTGATTCCGTAATGAGTTTTGACGAAGATAGTACTTATAGATTCGAGATGGTGATTCAAAATGCAAGGGTTATTATCGTTAACTCTGAGGGTGATTCCAATATGAGTGTAACGAGATAATGCCTTCGGTTTCGTTCGAACCCGGAACGAACTTGTATGGATCGAATGTTTTCAGAACATCGTCAGGTGGACGATGAGCATTCTAAGAGCTGTGTTCTCTAAAGGTAATCGTGACCTCAAGCCTCATCAACCGGGAATGGCTAAAACAGGGGAGGTGCAGCAAGGCTTCGTGGGTAGCACCCACTTGAGAGTAAGGTTTACCCCTGTCTAGATGTCCCTTATTTTCGGCTTAGTGTGCGGTTGTTCGCGGCAACCGTGGGGTGATCTTATTTGGAACTGTTCCGTTAAGGAATGGTTCCGGCCTTGTGTTGCAGGGGACTTAGGGTGGGTCCTCGGTACGCTGATCTAGGCCAGGTACTGTGACGGGCAGTACCCCAGTAGCCCTGCCATTGTATGGAATCCAAAATCCAATAAGTGCCATCGAATTTGATTGTAAACCTAGTATGCTAGAATTTAATGAATGTAACAATTTCGGCTATTTTCTATTTACTTGAAAACCCTAGACACTATTATAATATCACTGGATTTCCTAAAAATGTTTTGGTTAGCGTATGGTAAAAACTTTTCCATGTTTATTGGTGGGAAGTCTTACGTGATACCTTTTGTTTCCAAATGATTTCCAAAGTTAAACAACTTTAATCTGTTACTCATACCAGACCCATGTCTGACCCGAAGTTTATTTCTGTTTTTCATAAACTCTCGGGTATCCAAATTTTTACGGGTAGTCAAGGGATTCAGGGTTAGCTTTAACGTATTCTGGAGGAGCAATGGAGCAGGAGGCTTCAGCGTGTAGATATATAGTGGTTCCGCTGTGTTAGTGATTATTTTGTATTTCCGCTGTGTTGTATCTCTTGTGTTGTATCTCTGTGATGTGTGAGTTGTATTAACTAGACAGGTATTATAACTGTCTGGTATGTGTTGTATTATCTGTGTACTCTGATGTATATGATACTATGTATTAATTTATGCGATATATTATAGTTTATTCGTTCCGCTGTTGAGATTCTGTTGTTGTTTTCTTCTTCTTCTCTTTCTTTTCTACTTTCTCACCTCTTTCTTTTTCTTCAAAACGATACGACTTTCTGGGCATAGAAGGTCGGGTCGTTACAGTTAGCGACCTAAGAGTTAAGCAGAATAGGGGTTGGATGGTTAGCGTAGTTAGGTCGTTAGACGACCTAAGGTGTTAGGTCGCGTGTGTGTTAGGTCGCGTGAGTAGGTTTTGAAGTAGGTTGTTAACTCGTAAGCGTCTTAAGGAAATCATTAAGTGTTAGGTCGCATCCCAGTTGTTCGCGACTTACGTTAGGTCACGAGGAAACTTAAGGTGTTAGGTCGTTGGGTTTTGGCTTAGTGTTAGGTCGTAGCCTATGTTTTAAGTCGCGAGCGACCTAGGAGTTAGTTGTTAAGTCGTAACCCAGTTATTTGTAAGGTCGCGTAAGGCTTAGCAGTTAGGTCGAAGATGTGCTTAAGCGCTAGGTCGCAGGTGCGCGTTAGGTTAGGTCGTAGAGGCTGGGGTTTTGTTAAGTCGTAGGTTGGTAAGTCTTTAGGTCGGTTGGTTTTAGGTCGTAGGTCGTGGACGACCTAACTTCGAGCGACTTAAGGGAATTTCAGCTATAAATAGGAAGGGTTTTTCTCACTTTTTGGGATCCGGATTTCGAAGCGATGAAGTGCTGCCATTTTGAGAGCTCGACTTCTACACTTCTTCACTTCCTTTCTCCACTCTAATCTAGTGATTCCTTCCATCCAATTCGAAGATCAAATTGAAGATTCAAGAGCTTAGATTGAAGATCTTCATCCATTGAAGTTAGATTTCATCGTTTGAAGCGGATTCGTGATAGATCAAGCTTGATCCTTCGCTGTCCAGATCTGAAGCGTGTTGATTTGAGTTTGTTTTGGTGATTTGGTGAGTGGTGATTATCTCTCACACGGATCCAAAGGAGTATATCGGATTGTTGGTTCGATTTGGTGTTAAAATAGGGATTTCCATGCATTTTCTTCATCCTAAGTGTAGATCCGTATAGATCCATTGTTCATGATGATGTTACATCCATTTTATCATATGTTAATCTATGCAAGTTCATTCATCGAGTTTGTAGAGATATTGTTCATGTTTTCATGCTTGTTAGACTTTCAACTCTTCAATTACGAAAATGCCATTATTGTTATAATTGTCTACTTAGATCATATTTGAATGCTTGATTGTTTAGATTAATGTTTGACTTGGTTGATTGCTATGAATTAGATGATTGATGATTTGATTTAGACCAAAGATGATTCAAAAGCTAAGGGAAAGGCTCTTGAATTGGGAAAGCTGCTCGTGGCATATGTAGCGGGATGATGAAGCTCTTATGCATAGATTTGATGATGTGATGTTGAGAGGAGGCTTTGCGAGGATGTAATGAAGCGAGGCATCATATGATGAAGACTTGGTCTAATCCAGACGGGATCATTCCAGCACGTTGGTAACTCGGTGATATGATTCGAGTTAAGGGTAATGGATGCTTGAGAGGCGCTTGAGCTAGTATGGAAATAGTCATCAAGGAGGATGACTAGGAGGCTTGGATAGCATCGTTGTTGAAGGTTCTAGCATGCTCTAAGCAAGAGTACGTTTGGGCAGATTTGATAGTCCCAACGGCCAACTGTTGATGGTCGAGTACTCTGGGCAGATTCGATAGTCCTAGGCACGGGCTGCGACGATGTGCGGGAGTTATGTCTAGAACCGGGGTTTCCATTAGCCCTTGACGGACGGCTGAAAGAATGTGCCGGTCATTCAATTAACGGTGAAATCGAAGCAATGATAACAGTGATAGCCAGAGTCATGGATGTTTGGTTGTATCGTCATTCGGTCTCAAGAGCGGTATTTTCTGGGTGCTTATCTGATCTTGGTTTAGGCCTTGGGGGTTTGTACTTGGAAAACATCGCCCTTGACTCGAATGATTATTACTTTACTTTAAATTGTATGCTCTGCTATGTTTGCTTCTGCTTAGTGTGTGTCTGGGGGCTATCACTGTAGAAAGAGGTGGAGTGGGAGGGTTGTATTCCTATTCCTTTTCCTTTATGCTCTTTTGGTATGTTGTTAGTTAATTTACTGCTCACTAAGACTGTTGTCTGACTCAAGGCTTTATGTTTTTAATTCTTATTGCCTTGGGCTGTTCGTCCATTTTGGGACGGGCAGACTAGGTAGCAGGTGACAGGTGCTGTTCTCTTCTCACGATGCTGATATCGAAGACGAGCTAGAGGGTTGCATATTTTCTTCTTATATGTACTGGATGTTCTGCTGTTTTGTATAATCTCTGAGTGATATGTAGTGAGGCTTGATGTATTGACTATTTGGATGTTTGTATTCAACTATTATGGAGTTTTATATGATGGCATTTTGTTCTATAAAGCTTCACTATACATATGTTCTATTGTATTTTGTCCATGCGCTGTGAGTAATACGATAGATTCTATTGTTTTAATTTACCTTGACAATCGTCCATGGTCGCCTGGCACACTTTACATCGCACTTTCTCTAGATTCGGTGCAGGGGTCATGGGCGGTCGTCACACCATACTACTTTGAAACCATATCCATTTAAAAATGTTACCATTTGGAAATCAAAATATTTAGAAAAATCATAACACCCTTAAAAATAATATTCATTACCAAAGTTATAGCATTATTAAGTTCATTCCTTCAATTATACCAATTTCGAAAACATTGTATTAACTTATAAATTTCAAAAATGGTTTATATTTCACCTCAAACCATATTCATTTAAACCATTTAAATTCAATGTCAAAATCTTCCAAAATAATATTCATTTCCAAAGTTCATTGTAATTTCAGCAACAACAGCACTTATAAAGTGTTACGGTAAATATATTAACATTTCAAAACATTGTCAAATTCAAAACAGCAGCACCTAATAAGTGCTACAATAGGTATTAGTATTTAAAAACAGTTTAGTTTCAGAAACAGCAGCACTTATAAAGTGTTGTAGTAGACATATTGATATTTTCAGAAATAGTTCAAATTCAGAAACAACAACACTTATAAAGTGCTGTAGTATTATAGTTATTTCAGAACATAGTTAAATTTCAAAAACATCAGTACTTTGGAAATGTTGCCAATACAATTCCAGATTTATTATAACATTTCAAAAACATAAAAAACTTCAATTTTAGTCATTTTTAACTTATAAAACATATCTCACATTTCAGAAATATTCATTTGGATATCAATTTACTTATAGTTTACATAAAATAACTTTTATAATTAAAATATCCAAATTTACTATAATTCATTTATTAAGTCAAAAGTACACTATTTACTTAACATTTTATTTTAACAAATAACTTAACACTTTATTTGAAATACCCATTTTATAAACAAAATATTCTTTTAATAAGTCAAACTTCACATTTCCAATTAAAACCAAAATTTCCATTATAAAGTTAATTCATAATTTAAGATACATTTTACCATTTTAAATCATAATTATTTACTTTACAAAACATATCTATTTCATAAAATAAAATCTATTACCATCACTAGGTTAGATTTAAAAATTCCACATTAAATCAAATTTAATTATTAAGTTATTTATCATCAATAAAGATCTTTAAATTTCAATTAAAAACTAATTATTGATATATAAAGATTCCAACTTATAGAAAACCAATATAACTTTATAATTTAAAATCAAACCACTTATTGACTTATGAAAATTCCATATATTTAAAATCATTGAATCAAATTTTTAATTAAAATTTTCATATATCTTAAAACTTAAAAATACAAAAAAAAATTAAGAAAATATTATTAAATATATAACCATGGGTCTGTATAATATTTTCTAACCTAGTCAAGTGATACGGATATGTATCATTTCAATCCGTAATTTAAAAAGAAAAATCCGGGTTCTATCATTTCAAACCTGCAATGCCAAGTCAAATAAAATACAATAAAAATCACTCGAGCCTATCATTTCAGCTCATAATGATTTTTCCTTATTCTAAAGTCCGTTCGGGTATATATCATTTCAACCCATAGTGAAAGGGAACTTGCAATGTGAGATACAGAAAATAAAATAACAGTAGAGCATATAATATCATATCAGGTGATGTAACAAATATATAAGCAGTATTTAACATCATATAATCATATCACACGCATATATGAATTAATCAACATAGTATATTAATTTCTACAATCCACGTGTCATCGTTTCATAATTATATAAGTACGAATGTCGAGAGTGATAAACTCACCTTCCTTGGCTAGAGATTGAAATTCGAAACACAAGAACAAGTCCGGAAAGCACGACAAAGCACGAATTAGACTGGAGTGGAGGTAGTGTCAAGATCCAAATCTTAGAAAAACAAAATAAACATATGTAAATAATTTGTTCATCCCAAAATAAAATATACAAAATAAAATAAAATTTTATGAAAGAAAACATCAATAAACATATGTAAATAAAAAAAATTAAATTTATACAAACCCGTAATACTTAAGAGAATAAAATTTTAACACAACCCAAAGTAAAGAAAAAATATACAGAAATAAAATTTTGAAAAAAAAACATACATAAACATATGTGGATAAAATTCACATAGGTATAAAGTATATATATAAAACACATGAACTACTCAACACCAAACAGCAAAATTTAAAATACATAAAATAAAACTTATATAGAACATAGAAAAGAGGAATCCAACTCACATAAAACCATACAACACAGAAAATCTTCACTCAACACCAAACAGAAAAAAAGAAGCACAAAATATGTTTTCTATAAACACCGTAAAGATTCAGACTAAACAGCAAATACACATGATTCGCCGGATATCATTTTCACAACACACAGGGAAAGTATAGCTCGAAGGTAAATACACGGCCACAACAAATGTTCGGCCATCAAAAAATATGCTCAGCCACACTGGTTATGGGTTTAGTGATGTATTCTGTGGAGACAGTGCTTGGCAGCAGGTTGGAAAAATGATGGCAAAGGGTTACAACAAGGACATGGGAATGGTGATGTCATGAGGTGGTCACGACTTTGAGGTGGTGGCCGAGTATGGTGATGGTGATAAAGGAGGTTCGGCTATGGTTTTGACAAGGAGAAGGAGTGGCTTCGGCCTGGGGACACTGTGATGGTGATGATGTGGTTCGGTCTGAGGCAATGGTAGTGGTGACCGGCCATGGAATGGAGATGCACTGAAATGCATGGTCGAGCAAAGAAGGAGCAAGGGAATATAAAATGAAGAAGAGAAGTAGTTAAACTTACTGTGAATAAATTTTCTTGTGGCAGAAAAAATTTGAGGAGGAAGAAAGAAATTTAGGGAGATGAGAAAATAATGAGCAGAAACAAGATAAAAGGACGCAAGAGAACCAATGGCCAAAAAGTAAAACGTGCCATATCTGAATGGACACAAAATTTTGAACGGCAAGAGAAAAAACGTATGAAATAAATGTGAACGGTCATAAAGTTTTGAACGTGCATTTCTCCTATAAAGTGAATGTGTACTTTTAAATTGAAAAGGTATGGCTTGCATTTCCCAACCAGCAATTTCTTGTCTATTAGTCTACCCAAGATAAATAAGCTGATTACAAAATATATTCCACCAAAAAAAAAAAAATAATTTACGGAAAGTAACCGTGTAAAATACGCTGAAAATTTACAGTTTGAAAAGTATAAATCATAAAAAAATTCCTAAACGAAAAGTAGAGAAATATTAGCATCAAATACAACTTCATAATAAAGAGAATAAAAGTTCAAAATTCAATATTTTGAAATTGTAAATAGGAAGTCAAACGTTGACTATTTTGAACCAAAAATTTGGATCTCATAATAAAATTATTATTTTTTATTTGGGAAAAATAATTCACACCAAAACTCAAAATAAGTATCAATATCCCAATTTATCAAATTTAAATGATTTAAATTCAAAGTTTCAAATAAATTTAATTAAAATATTTGTTACAAATTATGGGTTGTTACACTCTCCCCCACTCAAAGCTTTTCGTCCTCGAAAAGGAACGAAACACGAAAAACAAAGGAAAACAAGATAAAATGAGATAGGATTAAGACAAGATGAAAAGAAAATTGAAATTACACCTGATAACTGTTGTTATAGGTGAATTCAACAAGATAGAGATGATATTCCCAAGATCTCAAAAATCAAAACACAAGCACGAAGAAGATCCTCTAGACTCTGATTCACCTTTTCTGTTTGACCGTCGGTCTATGGATGGTAAGCAGTGCTCAGATTCAAATGAGTACCCAAAGATTCTTGAAAAGTTTTCAAAACTGACTGATATAAGCAATACCCTTCCATTCTCTAACAAGATAGTGAAAAATAAGGACAACCGAAATGATAGAGTTATGATATGAAATCACAAAGAAAGATGAGAAGAAAGATTTACATTGATCGTAGCGATCTTAACTGGATCAACATAAATTCCATTACTAGAAACAATATGTCCGAGAAATCAGACTTCATCCTTCCAGAAATGGTATTTCATAATTTTAGCCTTCAACTGATGATTCCTAAGAGTCTCTAGAACAGATTTCAAGTGCGACTCAGGTTCTTTCCTTGACTTGGAGAAGAAAGGATATTCTCAACAAAGACTAGAATAAACTTGGTAAGCACATCACGAAAAACACGATTCATCAATCAACAAAGGAAGCATGGGCATTAGTCAAACCAAAAGGCATGACTAACCATTCATAGAAAAACCATTCTCAGTACGGAAAGCAGTCTCGGAAATACTTTCCTCAGCAACACTGAGCTGGTGAAAATCAGTGGCAAGATCAAGCTGAGAGAAAACAGTAGCTCCATGGGCTGACCAATTCGAAATTCGATTTCCCACTTAGAAGGTAGGAGAATGGAAACAACCAGAAAGAAAATAGATTGGAAAACAGAATAAGATAATAAATTTAAAACCATGAAAATTTCAACTTACATTAATAATTAATTTCATCTATTTGATTTTCACCTAAGTTAAATAAATCTTAACTATTTTTTCTCTCTCATTATCTCATCATACAATTATCTTAAATTAAAAAATTTCCAAAATTCTGAATTTGAAAATCATTTATTATACTCATAATTTATTCACTAAATTTCATTCTTCTTTATTCCAAAATTATTATTAAATTTATTCCACTTAATATATCTAATCATATTATTAAGTTTATTTACACTTTTTATACTGCTCCAATTTATTTATAAATTCCTTTAACACCATTTTATATTGTAATTATTCAATTAACCTTTTATTCTATTTACCTCTATTAATCTTTTATACTAAAATTTAAGTTTATAACATTTATTATAACCACTCAAATTCTATTTATAAAATCCTTTTATATTGTATATTATCCAATTACATATTCAACTTCTTATTAATTTAGGTAAGTTATATTGGAATGCAATAAAATATTATACAAATAAAATTTTCTAATTCAATTATTTCAAGCTTAAATATTTATTCAAAATTTTGGCTTCACTTTATAACTGAAATCACCCTTAAGATAAAATTTAAGAATTAAATTTCCGGTTAACTTCAAACTATTTTAGAGATAAATAAATATATAAACAATATATATATATATATATATATATATATATCAAATCAAAATTTTTAAACCAAATATCAATATATATATATATATTATAAATCAAGTCAATTTTTTTAGAAATTCAAATCAATTTAATTCTTCAAAGCAAAATTGTAGCAAAGCTACAATACGGTCTCTTCACTTCGAAACTCGAAAATGAATGTCGATGATGCTGTAGTCATCACCGAAATTAATTTCCAGCGACAAAGAGAAGAGCACTAATTTAAAACTTTAAAATTCTTTAGAAACAATTTCTATTTGAAAATACTTTAAATTATATATCCTTAAAATTTTTTTTAAAAACAAAGTTTGAAATCATAGGAAACTTAAATTCTCGAATTCTTAGTTTAAATTCATTTAAATTTCCCAATTAATTTATAACCATATTTTATAGTTTAATTATTTATATATGAGACAAAAGCCAATGGTTTTCAAGCTATATATATAAAGTCAAATATTATTTCCTAACATCCAATTCAATTAACTATAAAATTTCACAATTTTTACATATATAAAATATAATTATACAAATTTTATCCATTTATCAAGTTTGAAAACAATATGGTGTCAGTTTGCTCTGTTCAAGTGTTTTGGAGATCCTATCGATATTGTTGATCAGACGAATCGATCGGAAACCCAAATCAACATCAACAACTCAAACAACACCATATATATTAAAACATTTTAAATGTTAGTTTACAAATATACTTCAAGAATGATTTTAAGATAAGTTGAAACAAAAGACAAGATGATTAAATAACAGAACAAGGGAATGAATAAGCTTATATAAATCACTGGCAACCTTAACCGGTTCGACAATGACTTCAAGAATAAGATCGATGTAGAGTTTTGGGACAAACCTACATCCGATCTCAAGAGATAGAATTCGGGATAACAAGAGATAGATAGCATCGTAAACCGAAATCTTCGGTGAATCAATGCTAATTGTAAAGGAGTTTCACCCCTTTACAAGTCATCTTTGAGAATGGCAAGACCGCCAATTTTTTATAAAGATCATTCGAAGTAGGGTTATGAGATACTCCAAAATCAAAAGAAGACAAATAGGGAGAGACGGGAATGGATTTGGAACCGCAGGGAACGTTCCAAAATTCAAAAGAAATCGAGTCAAAGGGAAGAGATCCAAGCTCGAACGAAAGTGATTCTGTAAATAAATTTACCATATATACTAAGTTTGCCTAGAGCCAAAGCTCTGATACCAAATGTAACGACCCTCTATTTTGGACTATTCAAATCGACAATAAATCCACACATGTCGGACTTGAATAATTCAAAACAATAGATTGTAAATATAAATTTGGCAAAACTAAGAATATACAGTAAATAAATCACATATCACAGACACAGAGTAGTATAACAATGCAGCGGAAGCAAGAAATAGTAGTTCATGAAGCTACTATATATATATACATCAGAGTTAACAAGACACAACAGAAGTCTCAATATGATAATCAAGTATAAACCAGAATACATCACTGGAATCAACTAAATGATTGAAAGTAGAATCAATGGATGGATCCAAGCGAAGCTCTAACTCCAAAGGTGAGTCTCGAATACCGGTACAACTCAGTCTAACCCGAGCATAAAGCAAAACACAAAACACTTGAGTCAGGACATACATACTAATACAATGTAAACCAACTCAAGTGAAATGTAATAAAAATGCACAAGTAACTTAAAGGATGCTTAGGATCGCCCATCCTTTAAGGATACGTTAAACTATTTACTATATAGTAATATTCGCTATTATAATACTGTCTAATAGTAAAATAAACTTACTTTTAAATAGCGTTAAAGAGTTATCAATATCCCCCTTAACACATAATAGTCCCAGTAGTCTATCCAGTATCAGCATACCTTCAGATCGGGAGGCTACCCTAAATACTCCAAAGGCTACGGCACAAAACCAAACTCGTAGTAAAGCTCGCTATGGTAGGTGACACGGCACAACGAGGCAATGCCAGGGTAGATATACCAATTACGCACACGGGCTGGTGGAAACGCGTAGCAGCCACTACCGCCCACCTCGGAACACACTCCCAAATCAAAAATCGAAGGGTGGCCACCAAATCAATCACAAAGTAATAGAATAGTATCGAAGAAATGTGTCCGATCAAAGGTGCTACCTCATTTGCCCGAGATTGCTCCTGTTTTAGCCACCTTATGCCAACTCACGGGAGTCGGGTCCACGTATATACCTCAATAGGATCATCGCCACCATCCTATTTCATTCTGGAATCTCCACCGCGTACACGGTTGTTAAAGTGGTTTTCGGTATCGACAAAGAGTATGTCCATATCCGATCCCGGTCTCTTTAACAACCAATCGTTATTATAACCCATGGATATTTATTTCAAAATAATTTATACTTCAAAACCAAATATCATATCCATTTCAAACTAGTTTATACTTCAAAACCAAAATATCATATCCATTTCAAAACTAGTTTATACTTCAAGACCAAAATATCATTTGGATAAACCCAGATTTCCAATCACTAAATATTTCCTTCAATTTATTTAAACTTGAAATATTCCTTTTTAAATCATCTTAAACCAAAACCACTTTATAAAGCCATATTCTTAAACCTCAAATTGCAAATCAATATATATTCAAAAATTTTTTTAATTAAATACTATTTCAAATAAATTCATTTCCAAAATCATAGTACTTTCAAAGTTATAACACCTTTGAAACCAAACACTTTGAAACCATAATACTTTGAAACCATATCCACTTAAAAACGTTATCATATGGAAATCATACTATTTAGAAAAATCATAACACCCTTAAAAATAATATTCATTACCAAAGTTATAGCATTATTAAGTTCATTCGTTCAATTATACCAATTTCGAAAACATTGTATTAACTTATAAATTTCAAAAATGGTTTATATTTCACCTCAAAACATATTCATTTAAACCATTTAAATTCAATGTCAAAATCTTCCAAAATAATATTCATTTCCAAAGTTCATTGTAATTTCAACAACAACATCACTTATAAAATGTTACGGTAAATATATTAACATTTCAAAACATTGTCAAATTCAAAACAGCAGCACCTAATAAGTGCTACAATAGGTATTAGTATTTCAAAACAGTTTAGGTTCAGAAACAGCAGCACTTATAAAGTGTAGTAGACATAATGGTATTTTCAGAAATAGTTCAAATTTAGAAACAGCAGCACTTATAAAGTGCTGTAGTATTATAGTTATTTCAGAACATAGTTAAATTTCAGAAACAGCAGTACTTTGGAAATGCTGCCAATACAATTCCAGATTTATTATAACATTTCAGAAACATAAAAAACTTCAATTTTAGCCATTTTTAACTTATAAAACATATCTCACATTTCAGAAATATTCATTTGGATATCAATTTACTTATAGTTTACATAAAATAACTTTTATAATTAAAATATCCAAATTTACTATAATTCATTTATTAAGTCAAAAGTACACTATTTACTTAACTTTTTATTTTAACAAATAACTTAACACTTTATTTGAAATACCCATTTTATAAACAAAATATTCTTTTAATAAGTCAAACTTCACATTTCCAATTAAAACCAAATTTTTCATTATAAAGTTAAGTCATAATTTAAGATACATTTTACCGTTTTAGATCATAATTATTTACTTTACAAAACATATCTATTTCATAAAATAAAATCTATTACCATCACTAGGTTAGATTTAAAAATTCCACATTAAATCAAATTTAATTATTAAGTTATTTATCATCAATAAAGATCTTTAAATTTCAATTAAAACTAATTATTGATATATAAAGATTCCAACTTATAAAAAAACAAAAATAACTTTATAATTTAAAATCAAACCACTTGTTGACTTATGAAAATTCCATATATTTAAAATCATTGAATCAAATTTTTAAGTAAAATTTTCATATATCTTAGAACTTAAAAATAGTTAAAAAATTTAAGAAAATATTATTAAATATATAACCATGGGTCTGTACAATATTTTCTAACCTAGGTCAAGTGATACAGATATGTATCATTTCAATCCGTAATTTAAAAAGAAAAATCCGGGTTCTATCATTTCAAACCCGCAATCCCAAGTCAAATAAAATACAATAAAAATCACTCGAGCCTATCATTTCAGCTCATAATTATTTTTCCTTATTCTAAAGTCCGTTCGGGTATATATCATTTCAACCCATAGTGAAAGGGAACTTGCAGTGTGAGATACAGAAAATAAAATAACAGTAGAGCATATAATATCATATCAGGTGATGTAACAAATATATAAGCAGTATTTAACATCATATAATCATATCACAGGCATATATGAATTAATCAACATAGTATATTAATTTCTACAATCCACTTGTCATCATTTCACAATTATATAAGTACGAATGTCGAGAGTGATAAACTCACCTTCCTTGGCTAGAGATTGAAATTCGAAACACAAGAACAAGTCCGGAAAGCACGACAAAGCACGAATTAGACTTGAGTGGAGGTAGATTCAAGATCCAAATCAACAAAATAAACATACGTAAATAATTTGTTCATCCCAAAATAAAATATACAAAATAAAATAAAATTTTATGAAAGAAAACATCAATAAACATATGTAAATAAAAAAATTAAATTTATACAAACCCAGAATACTTAAAAGAATAAAATTTTAACATAACCCAAAGTAAAGAAAAAATATACATAAATTTTTTTTTGAAAAAAAACATACATAAACATATGTGGATAATATTCACACAGGTATAAAGTATATATATAAAACACATGAACTACTCAACACCAAACAGCAAAATTTAAAATACATAAAATAAAACTTATATAGAACATAAAAAAGAGGAATCCAACTCACACAAAACCATACAACACAGAAAATCATCACTCAACACCAAACAGGAAAAAAAAGCACAAAATAAGTTTTCTATTAACACAGTAAAGATTCAAACTCAACAGCAAATACACATGATTCGTCGGATATCATTTGCAAAACACACAGGGAAAGTATAGCTCGAAGGTAAATACACGGCCACAACAAATGTTCAGCCATCAGAAAATATGCTCGGCCACACTGGTTAGGGATTTGGTGATGTATTCTGTGGAGACAGGGCTCGGCAGCAGGTTGGAAAAATGATGGCAAAGGGTTACGGCAAGGACATGGGAATGATGATGTCATGAGGTGGTCACGGTTTGAGGTGGTGGACGAGTATCGTGATGGTGATAAGGGAGGTTCGACTATGGTTTTGACAAGGAGAAGGAGTGGCTTCGGCCTGGGGACACTGTGATGGTGATAATGTGGTTCGGTCTAAGGCAGTGGTAGTGGTGACCGACCATGGGATGGAGATGCACTAAAATGCGTGGTCGAGCAAAGAAGGAGCAAGGGAATATAAAATGAAGAAGGGAAGTAGTTAAATTTACTGTGAATAAATTTTCTTGCGGCAGAAAAATTTCGAGGAGGAAGAAAGAAATTTAGGGAGATGAGAAAATAACGAGCAGAAACAAGATAAAAGGACGCAAGAGAACCAAAGGCCAAAAAGTAAAACGTGCCAGATCTGAATGGACACAAAATTTTGAGCGGCAAGAGAAAAAACGTATGAAATAAATGTGAACGGTCATATAGTTTTGAACGTGCATTTCTCCTTTAAAGTGAATGTGTACTTTTAAATTGAAAGGGTATGGCTTGCATTTCCCAACCAGCAATTTCTAGTCTATTAGTCTACCCAAAATCAATAAGCCGATTACAAAATAAATTCAACCAAAAATAAAAAATAATAATAATAATAATTTACGGAAAGTAACCGTGTAAAATACGTTGAAAATTTACAGTTTGAAAAGTATAAATCATAAAAAATTTCCTAAACGAAAAGTAGAGAAATATTAGCATCAAATACAGCTTCATAATAAAGAGAATAAAAGTTCAAAATTCAATATTTTGAAATTGTAAATAGGAAGTCAAACGTTGACTATTTTGAACCAAAAATTTGGATCTCATAATAAAATTAATTTTTTTTATTTGGGAAAAATAATTCACACCAGAACTCAAAATAAGTATCAATATCCTAATTTATCAAATTTAAATGATTTAAATTCAAAGTTTCAAATAAATTTAGTTAAAATATGTTTAAAAATTATGGGTTGCTACACAAATTGAATAATAAATAGAGAATGAGTAAATAAATGTAACCTTAAGAAACTAAACAGGTAATAAAAGTATTCATATCTCTATAAATAAAGGGTAAATTATAAAGAATAGTTGAAACTGGATTATATGAGGAATTAGCTTAAGTGAAATCAAATGGAATAAATAAATGAGGAAAATAAAATAAATTTTGTTTTGAAAGAAAATTTGTAATAAATAATAATAAATTGAAATCAAATCAATTGAATAAAATTACCTTGAATTGAAATCAACCTAATTTAAGTACAATGAATAATTATTGATTTAATAAAATGGATTAAACCAAATTGTTGAGTATTAATTAATTTAAATTGAAATTTATATGGTTTTGAATTTATTGTTGTATTTTTCATTTCAATCTATCTTTCTTGCTGGTTGTTTCTATTCTCCTATCTCGTTCCTTTTCGGGGACGAAAAGTTTTGAGTGGAGGAGAGTGTAACGACCCATAAATTTTAACGGTTTTAATAACGTAATTAACTGAATTTTTGTGAAATTTTAAATGATTAAATTTGGAAATGAAAATTTAATATTTGGAATACGTCTATTTAAACATAGCAAATGTTAAATTTTATCTGAAAATATGAAAGTTAATTATGTTGTGTAATTTTCAATTTCAATTTAAAATCAGTTAATTAGATGGTAATAAAATATTTCTTAAACCTGAATATTTTTACGTAATAAAAATGTTTAGTATTTTCTGAGTGAGACGTCATATTTTGTTTCATCAAATTTGGACTTCTCCAACCCATTTATTTTATTTTGACAAAATAGCGACTGTTGGGCAGCGGATATCGACTTTTGATAGGATGGTCGTATTGCTGATATATGTGTACCGTTATGTTCATCTTATCATCCTGATCTCCATAGTATATTCATTTGTAAATTTTGGGCATCTGGTACGCGGCGAAATCTACGTAACGATCAGCCGTATCGGTTCTGTATTTGGACTCTCTGGGCTTTGCTGTGTCTATTCGGTTATCCACTGGATAGAATCAATGTGACATTTGCTTTTATTACTTTCTGAATTAACGTGCGTGGTTTTCTCTATTCCCAATAGTTATTATTATTTTGTCCGTTTGCAAACTCCTCTCTTCATTTCAGTTTGTTGATTTCTTTAGAAATTTACATATAAAATAAAATATAGGCTATTATATGTTTCGATTCCTATTACCTTCCTGCTATCTTCATCTCCCTCCTCCATTTATTATTTCCTATTGCCAGCTACTCCTTCTCTTCATTGTCTTGTACTCTTCTGAAGAAAAAAACTTTGAAAACAAATCCTGCTTTCACATCTCTTCAGCCTTGCAAACCATCTCCCGCCTTCCCTATCACCACGACTTCCGCTCATCCCTCCATCACCGTGCTCGCTGCCATCACTAGGCCTTCCGACCCTTGCCATACCTCCAGACCGCCACCCACCATCCAAACGCCATTCCATCTCTCCGCTTTCCACCTGCTGCCGAGCCACGGTCACCATAGTCAGCCCGCAACTCCACCCCTCCTACCCGAAGTACGTACAACTTCGGCCGCCGCGTCTCCCTGTACTTCGCCGGTGCATATCGCCACGTCAGACATTTTATGGGCATCTCTACCGCTTGTAACGACCCGATATTTTCAACCATTCGTGTAACGATCCCGGATTTTATATATATTTAAATTTATAATTAATTGAATTTTTGAATTAAAATTTGTAAAATTAATTGGTAAATTGATTTGAGTTTCCCCAATTCAAATAGAAAATATATTAAACCGTATGAATTTAAAAATTATATATATATATATGAATATATATATATATATGGGCATCTATGAGTAGAATTTGAATTTATATTTATATATACATATTGAATTAATTCTTAAAGGGATGGTTTTAAAATAAATATAAGCATATAAACCTTTGAAACAAGAATAAATAAATAAATTGATTTAAATTTAGAATTGATAGAAGTAGAATAAAGACAAATATATAGGTAAATACAAGATAATGAATATTAAAGTAAAATAATAGTAATAAATTAAGCTAGAAATAGAAATACATATATATATATATATATGATAAAGTATAAAAAGTTAAATTATAATAAAAATATAAAGTAAATTAATAATTGCTAAAATTTTAACAATAAAATAAAATATGGAAATTCATATATATTATAAAATAAATAAATTATATAGGTCATACAATATAAAGTAAATCTTGATATCATAAATCAATACAAAATAATACAAAGTAATAAAACAAACAAAAATAATAAAAGAAATTTATTTATATTACAAAATAACAAGACAAAAGAAAAGAAAGTATATAAATATACTCAAGTATGAAACAAAACCAAAGTATATATGTACATGAAGTATAAAAACAAACCTGGCAAAATTAAATATGAATGTGAAGTAGTTATGAAGGCAAGTAAAATATATATGTATGCAGCCTGTAGAGCTAGAAATGCAAGGCAAGAAAGTACAAAGTGAAAAAATAAATATCTATATATACATATAGGAATACAAATGTAAAATAAGACTAAAGAAAAAAAAATATCTATGAAGCTTGTAAAGGAAGACACTAATCTATTCAAGTTTGTACATGATAATAAATACTATCATCTCTAGTACAATAGAGATATATATCAGCCACCATTCCAATAAAAATATCTCTGATGCTTTGTACCAAACATATTATCTCCTGTAAACTTCTTTTTATATGCATCAATTCTTATCTCAGTTCGTTTAAAAAGAAAAAAAAGCTGTGTAAACTTGAAGAAAATATCATCTCAACCATAAACAAAAATCTCAACTTAAACAACTACAAACCAGAGGTCAAGTGAAGGCTTCAGCTAGCTATTCAAGCCTGTGTCAATTGATGAAGCTCTGTTCTTCTTCCTAAATCACAGTGAGTAAATTTTTATTCTTAAAGCCTTGAATCTATAACTAAATGCTTGTGATTGATTCTTGATGTAAAATAGTTGCATGAATGTAAATATATATTTGTGTGAATTGAGGTATGCATTCCTATAAATATGCATATAGATCTCTGTTCTTAGTTACAGGTTTAGAAATCAAGTTTAAAATTCAATTTCTCTTTATACCTTCAATATTATGCTAAGATCCTAAAAGGGAAATGATCATGATGATATGGTTTCATTTTTAAAAATAATTCCAAGTGGAAACAATTAGGAAATATTTTGAAAATAAAAGATCATAGTGAAAATCAAACCAAGTCAGAAAATGCATAGTTTAAATTTTCATGTTTGATTATATAAATAGATTCGTCTTGTAAATTGATGGTTTTTGGTAATAATTTCATGACTTTTAAACTTGTATTTGGGGAGGAATCGTGGGTTGAACGGATTATGGATCTTCGTCAAATTCTGGCAATCGGCATGGTGGATGTCGTCGGAATCGTGGTCGATGCTGACTGGGGGGTTGACGATCACGAGAAAAATAGTGGTTGTTTTTATTAGTGGCCGAGGTGGCCAGAGTATGACAAGTTAGTGTTTTATGCTCCGTTGAAGCCGTCGATGTAGATGAGATTCGTACGATAATTGTGGTGGACCGGAATGGTTCGCGAGTAGGGGAATAGGTGCGTGGGCCTATGGCGAAGTAATGATCGGAGTGACGATGCTTCTGGTGGCCGGAGGTGGTGGCTTGGGAAGTTCTTAGGTGATGGTTCGTTATGGGTTTAGTTGCACTCTGACTCGATCTTGTTTCCGAGTTCGAACTGAAACACTGATGGTCGAAATTGGGTAGGGAGACTTGGGTTGACTCGTGGCAAAGGTGTCGATGATCGGAGCGGCGACTGGCGACGTGTACACGTGTACGTGTGTCTTTGTGTATCTGAAGGATGCTGTGTGTTTGGCATCGGGGAAGAAGCGAGTTATATCGGGTGCGTGTGCGAGTAAATCGAAGTCTGACTCGGGGGAGATTTAGAGTAGAGCTCAGGTAGAAATTTGTTTTCAGGTTTCAAACCTGATTTGTTTCTGCAAATTTAAACTGAGATTTGAATTTTTTAAATTAAGGGTTAAAATGAATTTTAAATCCAAGTATAAATATGAATTCAAGTTTAGAATTTAGTTTGGAAATAAATAAAGTTTCAAATTTAAATTGTTTTAAATACTTAAAAATGTTTAAGTGTTGAAAAGGAGATTTGAATTTTAAAATGGAATTTGAATTGTAAATGAAGGATTTAAACAAGAAATTAAAATTTAAAATCTGGATTTAAAGTCTAGCCTTAAATTATAGAATTTGAGATAAAATTAAGTTTTAAAAATTTAAATGTTTAAGATAGATTTAAATGTTAAAGTATACTTCTAAATATGTGAATTTAAAAGGAATTTGATTTAACTCTTTAAAATTTCTTTTATAACAAAATATTACTTTAACATATGAATTTGAAGGTTTTCAAAATTAATTTTAACTTTATTAAAAATCAATTGGCATTCATTTTAAATCTTGAAATTTAAAAATGAATTTAAAGGTGAATTGAATATAAATGTTTCAACCTATTTATAAGTGATAACAAAATCATTAATAAGAATGAGATTTGTTTTAAGTTAATGAAGATATAAGATAATTTGTAATTCATTAATTATTAAGTCAATTAAAATGGATAATTTGTCTATTTAATTAAATAAATGATTTGGATCAATTAAATAAGTAATTAAAGAGTTAAAGTAAGTAATGAAGATTTAAAGATTAATTAATTGGTAATTAAGGATTTTAATTAAATATTAATTAATGGTTAAAGTTGATTAATCAAGTGATTAAGTAATAATTAATTCAAGGATAATGTGATAAATTAATTAAGATAATTAATTAAGGAATGATTAATTAATGAATGTGATTAAGACCTAATCAAAATTGTAATTAATGATAATTAATCATTGATTAAAGATAACTAATGAAAGTAATTATGTGGTTGATAAATTTAAAACCACACGATTTATTCATCTTAATTGAAGATGGTTGATTGTTATTGAATGTTGTGTGATGGATTGATATATCTGATATGTGATGTGATGCTATGTAATATGAAATGCTTTGTGATGAGTTGTTATATCTGTGATGAATATATTGTTGTATGAATATGAAAACCCTTTGGACCCGTAAAACGGCATTTTAATTTCGATGTGACAGGGAGTCGGATTCTAGTTTGTTATCCATAACCCACATCGAATCGTAATAGTGAATCTTTGTGATTGATAAATTGACTTTATCTGTGAATCTGTGAATGAAGATAAGCGTTATAAATCGTACAGCTTATAGAAATTGAAATGCTTAAATCTATGATGATGTGATGATTTGTAATGTTGCACTACTGTGTAAAACCCCTGGACCACACTTTTACAAACACAAATATGGATTTCACGAGGAAATCGGTTAAGTCACAGATGATTTAAATTAAATATTTTTTTAGAAATTGAAATTTTAATTTCAATTGATTTTGGAAATGGATTTGGGTTAAATGTTAAAACTTTTGAAAAGGAGTTTTGAGATAAAAGTTATTTTGAATAACTTGGTAAAGTTTTTCAATTTAAATACCTCAATTTGAATTCGAATTCAAAATTTGGAATTGAATTCCATGTTTGGAAATTATGGTTAAAGATGTTATAAATGTGTTTTATATGGATTTTTAACCATTTAAAAGTATGGTTTCGGAAATTTAAGGAAATTTAATCCAAGTTTATACTTGAATGGTTTTAACTTATGTAAATTGTAATTAGTTTTCCAGAATGGAAACTAATTGTTTCAAATGATAAAAGCTTTCTTATAAGAAATGAAATTCCAATTTAAATTAAAGGAATTTCAAGTTTGAATTGAAAATGGTTTCCCAAGCTATGAATAGACCTTTGTGAAAGTGGGTGAACTTTGTGAATTGAATCTGTTTATTTTTAAAAGATTTAAAATGGTTATTTGTTTAAACCATTCGAAATGGAATTGTTTTGAAAGTTATAAGTTAAATCTTTGATTTAAAGATTTAATGAGTTAATCCAATTGAAATGGAAATAGATTTGAAAATCTATGAATAGATCTTTGTGAAACTGAGTGAACTTTGTGAGATGAATCTTTTTATGTAAAAGATTGAAAATGGTAATTTGTTTAAACCATTTGAAAGAGAAGTTTTGGGTAATAAGCTGTGACTTAATTGAGGACCCACTATCCATATGTTTTAAAATATTGCGCTCATTATTCGGTTTAGCCGGGAGAGGACTTTGTGTCATATAACCCATTCCGAATAGTGATACGTCGTGAATGGATAGCATTTGAAGACCGGTGTTGAAGACCAAGTGTTTGCGAGAACGATATGATAACCTATCGATTGTCTCTGCACCGAGTAGCGCCCGGTATAGAGATTCCCTAAGTGATGGGAAGTTCGATCAGAATTGTGAATACCCGGATTGCATGGGCTTCTTTGGAAGTGCCTTCGGTTCTGTTCGAACCCGGAAAAGACTTGTATGGTTGTATGTCTGACATTACACTTTGAGATGTAAAGCTGGTTTCTATCAAATATATTTCTGCTTGGTGGCGGAGATTTATTCTCTTAGCTTAACACCCTTCTCTGAGACGTAAGAGCTCAAAGGTTATGTAGTTGATGGTTACTAGTGATACATTCCCAATTTGGTAGTGTGGCATGCTAAGTGTTGCTGATCATTTGTTGATCAAAGCATGGCTTTGTGAAAATGCATAGCTTTGTGGACGAGACCTCATCGAGCCTCACATACCGGTAATGGTCGAAACAGGAAAGTGCGGCAAGGTTTCAGGGGTAGCTCCCCTATGGTATGTCCATTCCTTCTGGAAAAAGGTTGTATCATGGTATGGAGCCCAGATATTTACCTATGTGGTTGCTCCAATCTCATTTCCTGTGTGATTGTTGCTTTGTGACCGAGAGCTCTCGGACAAAGGTCGCAAACGAACGGGGGTGGCACATCTCAGGTTTGCTATTCGGAAGGGGGTAACCGGCCTTGTGTTGGCAGAGAGCAGTTGTCTCTCAGGGCGTCCCTCCAGAGGTGTTCCTACATGGCATAGGAAGTACCTTAGCCTGACCATTTGTTGGAAAAATCCAAAGAAACAATACGAGCCTTGTATGGTTTTAGTTGTATAACCTGCTATGGAATGTGGCGGTAACCTGCTATTGAACATAGTAGCTATAGTAGGCATACAATAATGGTTATATGTTGGCTAAGATTAATATTATATGCTTGAGATGTTTTCACACTATGCACTAGTGATAATATCAAAGTGTTTTCTCATATTGAGCATATTTGACTATCATAAAGAGAAATCTCCTCCAATTCTGCGTTTGCATTGTGTGTGTGGCGAGAGGCCTTATGGTAGTTTCATTTTCCAAAAAGCATTGCGGATTTCAATGTTTAAAATTCTTTTGTTGTTTGTTTAAAGATAAACTATTTTTGTTTACTCACACCAGTCCCATGACTGACCTGGAGTTTATTGTTCCCTTCCTAAACTCTGGGTGCCCATAATTTTCCACCGGGCAGTCTAGAGTTGGGTTTTTCAGATAGTCAAGTTTAGTAGATTATCGGGAGCTAGTTCAGTTTTTTGGAGTTCATGGACTGACCTTGCTTAGCTTGGTGCAGCGTGATGGTGGTTCGAGCTTGATGTTGGATTTATTGGTCTCATTCTCTTTGTCGGATCACTTGGAGTATCACTTCTGTTTCCGCTGTAGCATCTTTATTTATCTCTGATATTCTTGTATCATATTAATATCATTGTTGTATATCATTCTGGATATTGTATTCATTGGAGTTGTATATGATATTATCCATTTCTTTATTCCATTGTGTTGTATACTTACTGTGTTATAAGCTCCGGTGAGCCAGATTCGGCGTTTGAATCTGCGGAATTTTGAGTACAAGTGAAGTACGGGTGCCGATTTTCGAAGGCCGAGTTCAGGATCATCACATTTGGTATCATAGCTAAGATTGAACTTTAGCTCAGGAGTATAACGCATTAAGTAGCTCATTAGAGATAGGGTGAAGTATACCCTAGAATGAGTAATCCCTAAGATATCTGTCTGTACGCCTCAGTAAATTCTCTTACTATCCACTGATAGTAAGTATGAGTGCAAGAAGAGGATGAGATAGGGGACAGGGAAATGCGACTATAAATGGTCAATACCCTGTAACAACAAGGAAACAATCTTTTCTCTATCAATCTCTTTGGTTCGTCATCTTTTTTCAATTCTTTGATAGTCCCTGGTAGATCCAGGAAGAAGATTTGATATATTTGCATGGGACATAAACTCCAAATAGGTCAGAATTATTTGTTTGGATGAATTGGTTGCTTTGTTTGCTATGGTTGATAGGTATACTTTAGTTTCTAAACTAAAAGTTTTGAAATTGTATCCATATATCTATCTATTCTTTGGTCCCAATATATTCTACGAATGGTTAGTTATCCCTTCGAACTAACCAATGCTTCTGCACATTTCGTAGACCTGGATAACCCGAGTATCTTGTGGAAAAATTAAAAAGATTCGTTCTCATATCAGTTATTGATATTCTGATTTGGTAAGCCAAATACAGAATAGATGCTCAGTTTGATTTGATGAAACATTTTTCATCTATCTTTGTGTCTCCTTGGAAAATTTCGGGGACGAAATTTCTTAAGGGGGGGGGCCTGTAACGATCCCGGATTTTATATATATTTAAATTGATAATTAATTGAATTTTTGAATTAAAATTTGTAAAATTAATTGGTAAATTGATTCGAGTTTCCCCAATTCAAATAGAAAATATATTAAACCATATGAATTTAAAATTTATATATATATATATGTGAATATATATATATATATATGCGCATCTATGAGTAGAATTTGAATTTATATTTATATATACATATTGAATTAAATCTTAAAGGGATGGTTTTAAAATAAATATAAGCATATAAACCTTTGACACAAGAAAAAAAAATTGATTTAAATTTAGAATTGATAGAAGTAGAATAAAGACAAATATATAGGTAAATACAAGATAATGAATATTAAAGTAAAATAATAGTAATAAATTAAGCTAGAAATAGAAATACAAATATATATGATAAATTATAAAAAGTTAAATTATAACAAAAATATAAAGTAAACAAATAATTGCTAAAATTTTAACAACAAAATAAAATATGGAAATTCATCTATATTATAAAATAAATAAATTATATAGTTCATACAATATAAAGTAAATCTTGATATCATAAATCAATACAAAGTAGTAAAACAAACAAAAATAATAAAATAAATTTATTTATATTACAAAATAACAAGACAAAAGAAAAGAAAGTATATAAATATACTCAAGTATGAAACAAAACCAAAGTATATATGTACATGAAGTATAAAAACAAACCAGGCAAATGTGACGACCCAACTTTCTACTACCAGAAAATTGCATCATCTTTAAGAAAGAAAGGGGTGAGAAAATAGAAAAGATAGAGACGAAGAAGAAACAACATCAGAATCTCAACAGCGGAACGAATAAAATATAATATATCACATAAGAGATTACATATTATCATATACATCAGAGTTACACAGATAATACAACACATACTAGACAGTTATAAACACATGTCTAGTTAATACAACTCGATACAACTCAAATACAACACAGATACAACACAGAGATACCAACACAGCGGAACACTATATATATATCTACAACGCTGAAGCCTCTTGCTCCATTACTCCTCCATAATTCGTCAAAGCAAACCTGAATCCCTTGGCTACCCGTAAAAATTTGGGTACCCGAGAGTTTAAGGAAAAACAGAAATAAACTCCGGGTCAGACATGGGTCTGGTATGAGTAACAGGTTAAAGTTGTTTAACTTTGAAAATCATTTGAAAACAAAAGGTATCACGTAAGACTTCCCACACATAAACATGGAAAAGTTTTTACCTTACGCTAACCAAAACATTTGATAGAAAATCCAGTGATATTATAATAGTGTCTAGGGTTTTCAAGTAAATAGAAAATAGCCGAAATTGTTACATTCATTAAATTCCAGCATACTAGGTATACAATCAAAACCGTAAGGTCTCGTAGGAAGAATGGGTTTCCATCAATGGCAGGGCTACTGGGGTACCGCCCGTCACAGTACGTGGCCTAGATCACCGTACCGAGGACCCACCCTAAGTCCCCTGCAACACAAAGCCGGAACCATTCCTTACTGAACAGTTCCGAACGAAACAACCCCAGCAGTTGTCGCGAATCAACTGCCCACTAAGCCGAATATAAAGGGACATCTAGACAGGGGTATATCTCGCTCTCAAGTGGGTGCTACCCACGAAGCCTTGCTGCACCTCCCCTGTTTTAGCCATTCCCGGTTGATGAGGCTTGAGGTCACGATTACCTTTTAACAGAACTCATCACTTAGAATGCTCATCGCCCACCTGACGATGTTTTGAAAGCATTCAATCCATACAAGTTCGTTCCGGGTTCGAACGAAACCGAAGGCATTATCTCGTTACACTCATTTTGGAATCACCCTCAGAGTTAACGACAATAACCCTTGCACTCTGAATCTTCATCTTCACTTGAGATTCACGATCTATCGTTAATTTGGATCGATGTGGTATTTGGGTCTCCAGACCTAGAATTTCGGTATACGGAAACCCGATCCCGGTCTCATCGAAATCCAAACCGTATCTTTTAAGGCCAAGTTGTTTTAAAGTTAAAACAGTTTAATTCAATTATCTATATACACAGAGATAGATAAATTACAATATCACAATGGATAATAACATCATCATCATAAACAGATAATCCATATTATCTACTCAAACAGATAATTAATATCATCATACTTAAAACAAGCATCCATATCACAATAGATATTACTCATCTCATATCTGAGATCACAATCAATCAAGGAAATCAATATCATCCATCATAAGCAATGATTAATAATCACACCATTTGTAATTAATTTAAAATGAATTAAATTAATTACAACTCTCTAATTAATTTAAAGTAAATTAAATTAATTACTTCATCCTATAAATCCTGCTTACTTAACCATTGATTAATTTCAAATCAATTAATTAATCATTCTCTAGATTTCCATCTTAATTAATCATCCTAGATTAATTATCTTTTAATTACATTCAAGTAATTATTCTTTAATTAATTACACAAATTAATTATTTATAACCAAATACAGTAATTAATCTTTAATTACTCTATTTATTAATTAACCATAATTAATTACATTTATCCTTAATTAATTACAATTAATTAATTACTTATAACACTTATTATTGATTAATTAATCTTACTAAAACAATCCTTTAAATTTATCATTAATCATATAATTAATGATTCCTAATACATTTTAAATTAACTATTCCATTTACATTAATTACTCTAAGTAATTAATCTTTAACCATAATTATTAATCATTCTTGATTAATCCCATTCAGTAATTAACTACCCTTAATTACTTCACTTAATAAATTAATTACTCCTTAATTAATTTTCTAAATTAATCCCTTGATTAATTTTACAAAGTAATTTAATCCAAATTACTATTATACTCAAAACATCTTCAATCAATTACATATAGTAATTATTATCAATTACTTCATTAAGTAATTTCACTTCATTAATTACATATAAGTAATTATACTTATCAAATAATCCAATGATTTATTTACATTAATTAAAATCGATAAATTAATCTAAACAAATCATATTAAACTCAATAATTTTATTAAGTAATAAACTCAATAATTCTTTAATTAATTTATCTAATTAATTATTAAAATTAATCACATAAATATACCAATTAATCAACTTAGATAATTCAAATTTATTTAATTAATTATCTTGAGTAATTAATTCCTTTAATTACACTTAAACAATTCCACAATTGATTTTCTTTAATTAATCAATCTAATTAATTATTTGAATTTCATATTGATTAATTATAAAACAAATCTTGAGTTAATGACCATTATTACTATTAACAGTCCTAAATTTCTTTTCTTAAGAAATTTAACTTAGATAAACCCTTATTAATTTTCAAATTAATTTATCCTTAACCAAATATTAATTAACCACTAATTATTTAATTAATTCAAGTTTTAAACCGTAACTTAATTAACCTTTAATTTCTTGATTAATTAACATTTAACCATTAGTTTAAAATCTAATTTATTCAAATTAATGATCTTAACTCCAATTTAATTATTTCTAATTAATTTACTTAAAACTAAATTAACGAGCTTAAAACTCATAATTACTTAATTAATCCAGTTATTAATTAAATTTGTCAATCTATTTAATTAACTTAATAATTTAATGAATCCAATCACTAAATTCCACTTTACAAATTTTAAACTAAATTTCTTTTTAAATTTTCAAATCATTAAAGTATATTTTAACTTTAACTTATTTACATCATTTAAAATTATATACATTATTTATTTTCAAAACCTAAGATTCAAATTCAGTTTAAATTCAGATTAGAATTTCAAATCAAACTTGGTTTTAAATTCTATTTCAAATTTTATATTAAATTCAAAAATCCAGAACTGCCAGGCTTTACTTTCTCAAAAGCCTGGAACCATCATACTCGAACTGTAATGACCCTAATTCTTAACCAATAAATTTTTTTTTTTCCGTACTTAGCTAAGACTACCTAGGGTCATCCTTCCCTATTCTTATATTATCCAGGATCTTTCACAATATAAAAATATTGTTTTAAATCTAAATCATTCCTAACATACATATATGAAGATATCTATGTTATATTCTACTAGAATCAGAGCATGATAATATGTAAGTAGAAATCCTTTTAAATCTATAAAAAGGTGATAATTCCCTGATAAAAGATTAATTATTGTACCCTGATTTTTTGACCATAGAATCCACTGGAAACATGTTCTTCAGTCTGTTATTCTAATTAAGAAATGATCAAGTAATAATCAGTGGAAAGCAAGCTTTTAATATGGATGATTGTGTTAAAGTCTGTATAGTATCAAACTCAGGCTAAAAGAAAGTGGATCATAAGTGAACACAAGCAACATCTAGGCGTAATGGAAACGCGCCTAACTTACACATGAGAGGTCACGAGTTCGAGTGCTATGCTGGTCGGTTCAAACCCAATTTTTGTTTTTCTTTTTATTTTTCTCCTGTATGGTTTAAAATCTGATATCTACCTATATCTGCACATATATATACTTAATTTTTGCCTATAATCTAACATACAAAACAATATTTCTTGCTTTATTATTTTTAAAACCCTTTCCTACAACTGTTCTAGGAATTTATATTTATATTTTTGCCCAAATATCAACATGTACACAGATATACATGTACATGTCAATGTCTCTGCTCATTTTCCAGAAAACTGAGTTCAAATGGTTCCTTGCTTCATTGATTTGAAGTGAACATTTGGCCTGACCTATGGTCTAACCATGTGGTTAATCTGACCATTCTTTTATTTGCATTTTACAAACCAGAATCTACCCAAAACATTGATACTCCTTCTTTTCAAAAGCATGTTTATATATATCAATATCATGACTTGAAAATATAACAGTTATAATTCTTTCTGGATTTTCCCAATATAATTTCCTATATATCTATCTTTTGAAAGGACTTAGAATGAACTAAAATCATCATAAAATGATTATGCTTATAAAATCCAGGTTTTTCCTCTAAATCAAAAACAACTTTAGCAAATAGATTTTCAAATCAGTTTAACATCAATATCCTTAATACATATCAAACCAGAAATAACCAGAAACAACATAGCACATATTTCTTACAAGTTCTTCCTACTTAATACATTTAGATAGCCATATCAATCAGGAAATACATGCATGAATTAACACATTCTAGCTCTTATTTCTAATTATCTTAGCATCCTCTATTCCATATCTTTTTAATCTTGCTTACTTAGCTCCATCACAACCTGCGAAAGCATTAGTGGCTGCCCCATTTTGAATGAGACACCCCCATGTGCCATGAGCAATAAGGGTCAGATCTATGATCTGGTGTGAGCATTTCTAACATATCCATGATATTAAGCTAAGGATACAGCATAAATATACCTTGCATAACTTGACAGGTATTATCATGAATGATTAATGTATAAATTGATCAGGTATTCCCATATACATACACAAGAGCAAACATATGCATTAAAACAATTTTTATCTGGAACTACTAAGGTTCCTCATACCAACCCTAATCCAGGAAAGACCCAAGTTTCCTATATCATCATTTAAGGATGCCTTTTCTTCTTATAAGTTCCTGGCCTCATCTGCTATAAGGAATCAAAGGGACACATTGCCATGAACTAATTAACATCATGGCACAAAGATCTCAGGACTTAAACAAGCCATGTGTCAACTTGTCTACTTCAAATAGGACAAGCATTCCAGCAGCCTTCTTGGCACAAAATCCTTAGTTATATTACTAAGTGTATTCATGTTCATTTTATCAATGATAGCTAGGTGTACAGACCACTTGTACACATGAAACATACTAGTTACCTTGCAGACATAATATTGCAAGCAAGTTAAAGGTTACTTTCTAGAGGTATAACACCCAGTCATTCCATCTCACATTATTTAGCATATAAACACCCTATTCAAACATATACCAGAATGTTTGCAACTGAGAATAAATGCATGGCTCAATTGGGTTTATTTTGATTTTGCAAGCAACTATGTTTAGCCAGATTTTTAACCTTGTTTAAACATAATTTTTTAGGCTTGTAAATTTTCTGTTTGGTTTAGGGCTCAGCACTTATAGAGAAAGACTCCATTGCACCCTTAACCAATTATTTCAAGCCTCAGCACTATACCATTGTATATGCAGCTCATAGTTTTTTTTTTCATTCTTTGCCTTAAGCCATGATTCAGACTAGTTACAAATACTCTCTTACATGTTCTTTAAGGTTTTGGTATAACATACAGGGATGAAAATAGAACAACAAAGTTATACATCCATCATAGCAGATCATATCTCATCAAGCATTCATGAAACCATCAGTAGTCAACATGGTTTGTAAATCAAAACATGCAAAATATAGCATATAAAAGCTTGGCTGCCTAATCTCAGGTCTTAATGCCATGTATATGAGTGAGGATACTCACCTAAATGCTTACACTAGCTTAATCCAGAAAACCCCTCAAATCTTTAGCCTTTTCTTCCTCTTCTTCCTTAGGTTAATTAATTCAGTGAGAGAGTAGTTTTCTGGTTAGGCTCTTGATTTATATAAGGGTTCTACCTAGGGTTTTGGGTGATGCAAAATCCCTATTTTAGCCCAAACCAGAATCATGCATTTGGCATTGCATATTCTCTCCCTCCTAACCCTTAATGTCCCGGCCAATATTTTAAAACAAGGCTAAGTTGTGCCCATTTTCTTTTCTTTTCAGAAAGTGATTACTTTAAGTATTTTTATTATACTTACCTCAAACATGATAATGGTGTGACTTTCTATTTTCTGCCTTTATACATTTGCTTTCTTGCACTTTGGTTCTTACTATTTTAGTGCTTCTTTTACTTATCTTTCCTTTATTAATTTTCTGCTCAAATAATATCTGTATATATACATTTATACAACTATGGGTGTTAGTTTAACTTTATCCTTCTTTTATTTGCAGAAAACATGTGCATTCTTATATGCATTTCTATACTCCTATTATTCAAATAAAATTTCACTTATTCATTATAAATCAATGTTCTCTTCTGTCTTAATTTCCAAACAAGTTATACATATGCATATATATATAGATATATACATATATATATACATATCCTCAGGAATTTTAATATTCATGTCTAGGCCTATATTTCCTTTATTTAAAACATTTTATCTAAATGTTTTCCTTCTTTGTTTTATTATTCAGGAATTCTGGATTTTCTCTTAGTGCCATAACTAGTGTGCACGTGCACACATGCACACAACCTTGCACCACTGAAAATCCCACCTATATAATAATTCTGATTTTCCCCCCAGAATTTTAATCATTTTTTTTTAAAAGGATTTTCCTCAAAATCTTGGGGTATTACAATCACCCCTCCTTTTAGGAATTGTGTCCTCACAATTTGCAACATAATCTTTGAGTACTTCTAATTTCTTAGGGAAAAATTATTCAGCATATGCATGAGCAAATCAATTAGTCACTGTCTATCATACATATTAAACTTTCTTAGTAATCTAAGAATTTACCTTCTAAATTTGCAAAGAGCCTAGGGTAATCCATCCTGATTTTATCCTCTAGCTCCCAAGTACAATCACTAGGATCTATACTCCATTGAATCTTTACAAGCTTCAATGTCTTGTTTCTTAATTTCTTTTCTTCCCTTGCCACAATTCCCACTGGCTCTTTCTCATAGATTAGATCTGGATTAATCTGAACTTCAGTAGGCTTTTCTAAGATTTCCTCCTTGTCATGTACCCATCTCCTTAGTTGTGACACATGAAACACATTGTGCATTGCACTCATCTCCTCTGGAAGCTCCAGCTTATAGGCTAGTGAGCCTATCCTCTCCAAAATCTTGTATGGTCCAACATATTTGGGTCTGAGTTTCCCTTGCTTGCCAAATCTCAAGACTTTCTTCATTGGTGAAACCTTAATGAAGACATAATCACCTACTTTGAATTCCACTGACTTCCTCTTTGCATCAGCATATTTCTTTTGCCTATCTTGAGCTGCTGCCATCCTCTTTCTCACCAGTCCTATTTTCTCTGTGATGTCCTTGACATATTCTGGCCCTAGGATAGCTTTCTCTCCTGCCTCAGCCCAACATATAGGTGATAGACATGGCTTTCCATATAGGGCTTCAAAGGGTGCCATTCCAATTGTGCTTTGGTGGCTATTATTGTATGTGAACTCAGCCAAATGGAGATGGTCCTCCCAATTTCCTCCAAAGTCTAACACACATGCTCTAAGCAAATCCTCTAAAATCTTGTTTACCACTTCTGTTTGCCCATCAGATTGGGGGTGATAAGCAGTGCTTAGGCACAATTCACTCCCCATAGCTTCTTGGAAGCTCTTCCAGAATCTTGAAGTGAAGATTGTATCCCTATCACTCACTATAGTTTTAGGAACACCATGCAACTTTACCACTTCTCTCATAAAAGTTTGGGCTAGCCTGGGTGCATTTCTGTCTGCTTTTACTGGTATGAAGTGGGCTACTTTAGTCAGCCTATCTACAATTACCCAAATACTTGTATTTCCCCTCTTGGATCTAGGAAGACCATCTATAAAATCCATAGATATGTTTTCCCACTTCCACTGTGGTATGCTAAGTGGCTGCAACAACCCTGAAGGTCTTTGGGTCTCAGCTTTTATTTGTTGACAAACCATGCACTTAGCAACATGTCTTGCTACATTAGACTTCATTCCCTTCCACCAATAGTCCCTTTTTAAGTTTTGGTACATCTTGGTGCTGCCTGGATGTATGGAATATTTGCTCCTATGGTACTCATTAAGGATTTCTTCTTTCAATTCTATGATGTTTGGGACACATATCCTACCCTTGTACCTTAGGTATCCTTTTCCATCAATGTGATAATCCTTCACTTCCTCCTTCTTTAATAGGAGAGACCTCTTTTCTGCTAAGTCTGGATCTTCTTCTTGCATCTTTGCCACCTTCAAGACCAAATTTGATTGTAAAGTAATTAAACTTAACCTTCCTTTACTCCTTTCTTCCTCAACTATCTCCATACTTATCCCACTGCTCTCATCTATTTCCAAATCAGTGAGCATGGTCAAGTCTCTAAACTCCTCTATCATCAACATGGCCACTTTTGCATGCTGCCTACTCAATGCATCTGCCACTTTATTAGCCTTGCCTGGTGTATAAAGTATATCTAAGTCATAAGCAGCAAGAAATTCAACCCATCTGTGTTGTCTCATATTCAAATCTTTCTGTGAAAAGTGATACTTTAAGGCCTTGTGATCAGTGTATAAAATGAACTTTGCACCTAATAAGTAATGCCTCCAGAGCTTCAAGGCATATACTACTGCTGCCAACTCAAGATCATGAGTTGCATATCTAGTTTCATGGGGTTTTAGTTGTCTAGATGCATAGGCTATGACCTGATCTTGCTGCATCAACACAGCCCCTAGCCCTGACCCACATGCATCTGTATATACAACTAATCCCTCATTGCCTTCTGGTACTCTCAACACTGGTGATTTTAACAAAGCCTCCTTGATCTGGGTGAAAGCTTGTTCACACCTATCAGTCCATATAAACTTTTGGTTCTTCCTAGTCAGGTTAGTGAGTGGCATTGCTATTTTAGAAAATCCTTGTATAAACCTCCTATAGTATCCTGCCATCCCCATGAATGACCTAACTTCACTAACATTGTTAGGCTTCTTCCATGCTTGGATTGCTACTATCTTATTGGGGTTTACAGAAATCCCTCTAGCAGAGACAACATGTCCAAGAAAATGTACTTCCTCTTGCCAGAACACACACTTAGAGAACTTTGCTTTCAAATCTTTTTCTCTTAATCTAGATAAGACCAAATGTAAGTGGTTCTCATGTTCCTCTATTGTTTTAGAATAGATTAGAATGTCATCTATAAAAATCAAAACAAACTTGTCTAAGTAATCTCTGAATATCCTATTCATTAGGTCTACAAAGTAAGAAGGGGCATTTGTTAGCCCAAATGGCATAACCAGAAACTCATACAAACCATATCTTGTGTTAAATGCTGTATATTTAACACTTGATTCCTCAACCTTCATCTGATGAAACCCAGATGCCAAGTCTAGCCTAGAAAACACTTTAGCTCCACTGAGTTGATCAAAGAGATCATCTATCCTGGGTAATGGGTATTTGTTTTTGATGGTTACTTTGTTTAATTCTCTATAATCTATACACATTCTTAAGGTACCATCATGCTTTTTAACAAATACTACAGGAGCACCCCAGCATGAATTACTTGGCCTTATAAACCCCTTGGCTTCTAATTCTTCCAGCTGGTTCTTTAGCTCCTTTAATTCACTTGGCCCCATCCTTGTAGGCTTTTTGATAATTGGGCTAGCCCCAGGCATAAGGTTAATCTGGAATTCAACAGGTCTATGGTGTGAGACACCTTTTACTTCCCCAAATACATCCAAGTATTCTTTAACTATGGGGATTTCATTAATAGCTATTTCCTTGGGATTATTTTCTAATTCAATTAAATGATTTAGCCTGTTTTCTTTGATAGGTTCACACAGAATTGTAACCCTTTGGCCTTTAGAATTTTGTAGTGAAATGGTGGATGCATCTAGGTCAATTATGGCTTTGAATTGTCTTAGCCAATCTGCCCCTAATATAACTCCTATATTTGGGAAATTTAGAACATATAAATTGGAAACAAATGTGTTTCCCCCTATGTTCAAATTCACATCCACACAAATCATATCTAATACACTAGAACTTCCTAAAGGGCTTTGTATTAACAGAGGTATTTCAGCCAAATTGCAGTTCATTTTCAACCTTTTAACTATTTCATGGGAAATGAGTGAGTGGGTTGCCCCGGTATCATATATTACAGCTAAAGGTATGGTACAAATAAATAGTGTACCTTCCACTTGACCATGGTTTTCAGCATTAGCCTCAATTATGGCCTTGCCCCTACCTTCCAGGTTTGCCACTTTCCCTTGTTGCTTGTATTCTGGGCAATTTCTTTTCATATGCCCTTCCTTCCCACATAGAAAGCATTTGAAAGCTCCCCCTTTAAGCTCTGGGCATCTTGGCTTAATATGGCCTTCTTTCCCACAATGGTTGCAAACTATTTTTCTTTTGGCTTCATTGGGTTTTGCATCTACTGCCTTCTTACCATCTGCCTCTCCTTTCTTCTTATCATAAGGATGGTACTTCCCTTTGTTCTTCTTGTTGCTATTGTTTTTGAAGCTCCTAAACTTATCTCTTTCCTTGTCATGCTGCTCAATCTTCAGAGCCAAATCTATCACTTGATCAAAAGTTCTGTCAGCATAAGGTAATATAGCCCTGCTAAGCCCTGGGTTCAATCCCTTGATGTATCTATCATTTTTGGATGCTTCATCAGCCACTAACATTGCCCCATAGGTTGACAATCCCTCAAACTTCTGGGTGTATTCTGTGACATTCATGGTCCCCTGTCTAAGTTTGATGAACTCCTCAAGTAAAGTGGTTTTTGCTGAGGCTGGAACAAACCTTGCCTCTAACATCTCCTTAAATTGATTCCAATTAATATCATTTTCATTCCGGCCAGCTGTGATCACCTCCCACCAACTCAAAGCTGCACCTTTTAATTGCCTTGAGGCCACTTGCCTCTTCCTTTGGTCATCCAGTTGCACATCAGTGAAGATCCTCTCTAATGTCCTCAGCCATGCTTGAATCTCCATTACACTTTCAGTTCCTTCAAAGCTCTTGCCTCCCAAGTTGGTATAAGTCTTCACTAACTTGGAGAGCTCCTCATATGGGTTCTCAGGTCTGTGCCCAATTCCATCTCTCAAAACTCTCACAAATTCCTGCATGTCAAGCATTTGTGGTGTGCTAGATCCTCCTTGATGATGAGACCCTCTTCCTACCATATTTCTAAAAGTATATGTATTTCATTTTAATAGTTTATAATACTTTGCTTTAATTTTAAATTGGTTGTATCTTTCCTATTTAATCATTGTGTATGTCACATGCACACACATACATTCAGGGAATACTTATAAACAGTCAAATATGTCACAAACAAACCTAGTATAAACATAAGCACACAAATATTTTGCTATGTTAATTAAAACATAGCTCTGATACCAAATGTAATGACCCTAATTCTTAACCAATAATTTTTTTTTTCCATACTTAGCTAAGACTACCTAGGGTCATCCTTCCCTATTCTTATATTATCCAGGATCTTTCACAATATAAAAATATTGTTTTAAATCTAAATCATTCCTAACATACATATATGAAGATATCTATGTTATATTCTACTAGAATCAGAGCATGATAATATGTAAGTAGAAATCCTTTTAAATCTATAAAAAGGTGATAATTCCCTGATAAAAGATTAATTATTGTATCCTGATTTTTTGACCATAGAATCCACTGGAAACATGTTCTTCAGTCTGTTATTCTAATTAAGAAATGATCAAGTAATAATCAGTGGAAAGCAAGCTTTTAATATGGATGATTGTGTTAAAGTCTGTATAGTATCAAACTCAGGCTAAAAGAAAGTGGATCATAAGTGAACACAAGCAACATCTAGGCGTAATGGAAACGCGCCTAACTTACACATGAGAGGTCACGAGTTCGAGTGCTATGCTGGTCGGTTCAAACCCAATTTTTGTTTTTCTTTTTATTTTTCTCCTGTATGGTTTAAAATCTGATATCTACCTATATCTGCACATATATATACTTAATTTTTGCCTATAATCTAACATACAAAACAATATTTCTTGCTTTATTATTTTTAAAACCCTTTCCTACAACTGTTCTAGGAATTTATATTTATATTTTTGCCCAAATATCAACATGTACACAGATATACATGTACATGTCAATGTCTCTGCTCATTTTCCAGAAAACTGAGTTCAAATGGTTCCTTGCTTCATTGATTTGAAGTGAACATTTGGCCTGACCTATGGTCTAACCATGTGGTTAATCTGACCATTCTTTTATTTGCATTTTACAAACCAGAATCTACCCAAAACATTGATACTCCTTCTTTTCAAAAGCATGTTTATATATATCAATATCATGACTTGAAAATATAACAGTTATAATTCTTTCTGGATTTTCCCAATATAATTTCCTATATATCTATCTTTTGAAAGGACTTAGAATGAACTAAAATCATCATAAAATGATTATGCTTATAAAATCCAGGTTTTTCCTCTAAATCAAAAACAACTTTAGCAAATAGATTTTCAAATCAGTTTAACATCAATATCCTTAATACATATCAAACCAGAAATAACCAGAAACAACATAGCACATATTTCTTACAAGTTCTTCCTACTTAATACATTTAGATAGCCATATCAATCAGGAAATACATGCATGAATTAACACATTCTAGCTCTTATTTCTAATTATCTTAGCATCCTCTATTCCATATCTTTTTAATCTTGCTTACTTAGCTCCATCACAACCTGCAAAAGCATTAGTGGCTGCCCCATTTTGAATGAGACACCCCCATGTGCCATGAGCAATAAGGGTCAGATCTATTATCTGGTGTGAGCATTTCTAACATATCCATGATATTAAGCTAAGGATACAGCATAAATATACCTTGCATAACTTGACATGTATTATCATGAATGATTAATGTATAAATTGATCAGGTATTCCCATATACATACACAAGAGCAAACATATGCATTAAAACAATTTTTATCTGGAACTACTAAGGTTCCTCATACCAACCCTAATCCAGGAAAGACCCAAGTTTCCTATATCATCATTTAAGGATGCCTTTTCTTCTTATAAGTTCCTGGCCTCATCTGCTATAAGGAATCAAAGGGACACATTGCCATGAACTAATTAACATCATGGCACAAAGATCTCAGGACTTAAACAAGCCATGTGTCAACTTGTCTACTTCAAATAGGACAAGCATTCCAGCAGCCTTCTTGGCACAAAATCCTTAGTTATATTACTAAGTGTATTCATGTTCATTTTATCAATGATAGCTAGGTGTACACACCACTTGTACACATGAAACATACTAGTTACCTTGCAGACATAATATTGCAAGCAAGTTAAAGGTTACTTTCTAGAGGTATAACACCCAGTCATTCCATCTCACATTATTTAGCATATAAACACCCTATTCAAACATATACCAGAATGTTTGCAATTGAGAATAAATGCATGGCTCAATTGGGTTTATTTTGATTTTGCAAGCAACTATGTTTAGCCAGATTTTTAACCTTGTTTAAACATAATTTTTTTAGGCTTGTAAATTTTCTGTTTGGTTTAGGGCTCAGCACTTATAGAGAAAGACTCCATTGCACCCTTAACCAATTATTTCAAGCCTCAGCACTATACCATTGTATATGCAGCTCATAGTTTTTTTTTTCATTCTTTGCCTTAAGCCATGATTCAGACTAGTTACAAATACTCTCTTACATGTTCTTTAAGGTTTTGGTATAACATACAGGGATGAAAATAGAACAACAAAGTTATACATCCATCATAGCAGATCATATCTCATCAAGCATTCATGAAACCATCAGTAGTCAACATGGTTTGTAAATCAAAACATGCAAAATATAGCATATAAAAGCTTGGCTGCCTAATCTCAGGTCTTAATGCCATGTATATGAGTGAGGATACTCACCTAAATGCTTACACTAGCTTAATCCAGAAAACCCCTCAAATCTTTAGCCTTTTCTTCCTCTTCTTCCTTAGGTTAATTAATTCAGTGAGAGAGTAGTTTTCTGGTTAGGCTCTTGATTTATATAAGGGTTCTACCTAGGGTTTTGGGTGATGCAAAATCCCTATTTTAGCCCAAACCAGAATCATGCATTTGGCATTGCATATTCTCTCCCTCCTAACCCTTAATGTCCCGGTCAATATTTTAAAACAAGGCTAAGTTGTGCCCATTTTCTTTTCTTTTCAGAAAGTGATTACTTTAAGTATTTTTATTATACTTACCTCAAACATGATAATGGTGTGATTTCTATTTTCTGCCTTTATACATTTGCTTTCTTGCACTTTGGTTCTTACTATTTTAGTGCTTCTTTTACTTATCTTTCCTTTATTAATTTTCTGCTCAAATAATATCTGTATATATACATTTATACAACTATGGGTGTTAGTTTAACTTTATCCTTCTTTTATTTGCAGAAAACATGTGCATTCTTATATGCATTTCTATACTCCTATTATTCAAATAAAATTTCACTTATTCATTATAAATCAATGTTCTCTTCTGTCTTAATTTCCAAACAAGTTATACATATGCATATATATATAGATATATACATATATATATACATATCCTCAGGAATTTTAATATTCATGTCTAGGCCTATATTTCCTTTATTTAAAACATTTTATCTAAATGTTTTCCTTCTTTGTTTTATTATTCAGGAATTCTGGATTTTCTCTTAGTGCCATAACTAGTGTGCACGTGCACACATGCACACAACCTTGCACCACTGAAAATCCCACCTATATAATAATTCTGATTTTTCCCCCAGAATTTTAATCATTTTTTTTTAAAAGGATTTTCCTCAAAATCTTGGGGTATTACAATCACCCCTCCTTTTAGGAATTGTGTCCTCACAATTTGCAACATAATCTTTGAGTACTTCTAATTTCTTAGGGAAAAATTATTCAGCATATGCATGAGCAAATCAATTAGTCACTGTCTATCATACATATTAAACTTTCTTAGTAATCTAAGAATTTACCTTCTAAATTTGAAAAGAGCCTAGGGTAATCCATCCTGATTTTATCCTCTAGCTCCCAAGTACAATCACTAGGATCTATACTCCATTGAATCTTTACAAGCTTCACTGTCTTGTTTCTTAATTTCTTTTCTTCCCTTGCCACAATTCCCACTGGCTCTTTCTCAATGGAATAGGAAGTTCCTTAGCCTGACCATTTGTTGGAAATCCAAACAAAACAATACGAGCCCTGTACGGTTTTAGTTGTATTACCTGCCATGGAATGTGGTGGTAACCTGCTATTGAACATGGTAGCTATAGTAGGCATAAGTGCGAAATGTCTATGCTGGCTAAGATTTATATTCTACTTTCGAAATTGTTTTCCACTATGCACTAATAATAATAATCCAATGATTTGCGTAGTAAGCATGTTTGACTATCATAAGAAGAAATCTCCTCCAATTCTGCGTTTGCATTGTGTGTGTGGCGGGAGGTCTTATGGTAGTTTCATTTTCCAAAAGCATTGCGAATTGACTTTAAAATTCTTTTGTGTTCGTTTTTAAAGATAAACTGTTTTTGTTGCTCACACCAGTCCCATGACTGATCCGGAGTTTATTGTTTCTTTCCTAAACTCTGGATGCTCAAAATTTTTCTACACGAGCAGTCTAGAGTTTGGTTTTTCAGATAGTCAGATTAGTAGGTTATCTGGAGCTAGTTCAGTCTTTGGATCGGACTGCACTTGCTTATCTTGGTGTATCGTTATTGGGAGTTCAAGCTATTTCTGGATTAGTGCTTTGAAGATGGAGATTATCCGCTGCTGATGTTATCGTTTTCTTTTCCGCTGCTATTTGTTGTATCATATCTCTGATGTATATTGATATTCATTGTATCATTCTGTTGTATCAGATATTGTATATCAATGTATTATTCATTTATTTCGCTGTGTTATTTACTTAATGTTGTTATAAGCTCCGGCGACTCGGATTTGAACGCTCGAATCTACGACATTCGAGTACGATGTAAAGTATGGATGTCGATTTTCGAACGCGAAAATCTGGGACGTTACATCCGGCCACATCCTCGTCATGAACCCCGCTAGCATTCCCCAAAGCCGCTTAACACTCGAACAACCATAGAGAAAGATATGATCGAATTCATACTTGATCATAAACTAGGGTTACAGATAAGAAATCAACCTCACTGCTTCCATGGTGATTTGCATCACCACCACTCATTTTTCCCCTCAAATACGCTTGCTCCTCCATCATCAGGGAGAATCCCCGACCACCACCATCCATTAGATCGCCAGAAATCACCTCATAACCATTTTCTGGTTAAACCAGAATTGCTATCAATTTCCTCTACTAAAAACTTCCATTTTAGTTTCAAAAATCAATTTTTGTTTTAAGCATTTGATTCATATACTTGAATCAAAGATTCTTGATAGTTTATATTTTGACTTATTTTTAGTTTTGATCAATAAACCTGGTTTCCAGAGTCAAAAATAAATGTTATTTGACTTAAGTACAAATTTAAACTAAAGCTTAAATTTAAACAATCAAGTTTTGATTTGCATATTAAGTTAAACAGAGACAAGATCAAAGATTTGAATTTTATTTCTTTTAAACCAAAACTGGAAAACTGGAAGATAAAAGCAGAGAGTAACCAGATGAAACCATACATGCATATCATACATTCATACATATACAGAGAAAAACACTAATATATTCAAGCATTCAAACATGATAGTTCCAGAGATTTCATGCAACCAGATTACTACTTAAGTTATTTTAATAAAAATGTTACTCACCGGAAAATAAACAGAGAGAAACTTTGAAACTGGAAATGGTATTTGCATGCTTTTGTTTTGAGTCCAGAAAACTTGAAACTTTGTCTAGCTTCGATTTCTTTAAACTGGAAAGCTTTAATTTTTGAATCTGGAATGTTTAGGACTTTGGAATTTTGAGGAAGTTGTTCAAGATTGCAGCTTTGTTTAGTTGAAAAATGTTCGAGTTGAAACTAAGCTTTAGTTTGTATGTCTTTGAAAACTTAAAAATGAAAAAAATGCTAAGTTTTCTTTGAACGAATTGAAATGAAATAGATTGATATATGGAAAAGAGTTCACAGGATGGCATCATTTTACTTGTACAAAAATGACCAGAGATTTTTTTCTCTTTAGCTTATCAGGTAGGTTTTGGGGCTGAGATGATTTTTTCCAACCATTCGAATAGACTAAAGTGTTGCTAGCATTTAATGCTTGGTCCTTTATGTCTACAACTCATCTTTTATTTTACATTTTCGTATGTACTTATGTTTCATATTTGCTTCTAGTTAGTTCACTTGTATATATTTATTTTTTTCTTTTGCCTTATTGTTTTGCAAACTTATATTTCCAGAGTTGTCTAAATGTCTTAGTATATTCTTGTCTGGCATATATACTTTTTTGGTCTCGTTTCTTTTGCCAGGCATTGCAAAGTTATGCTTCCAAAATTGTCTAAGTGTTCCTACCCATTTATCTGTACAACATGAGGGTACTCTTTCCCTTTTACACTTTGTTTATTTTTGCCTTACAAAATTTTACAAGTTACTTACAAAAAGGTTTTCAGCCTTATAACATAAGCAAGTATTCTTGTAGACTAAATTGTTAAATTTTTAGGAAATGTTTACTTTTATTCTCTTTTATTTTTAACTTAGACTATTCAATACTTAATTTACTTATCGAGCTATATACATATATAATGATAAATTTAAAGCCAATTATATAAAAGCTTATACAATTATCTTTTAAATCAAAACATTTTAAATATTTACTCTTTTAATCTCAAGGCTTTTGAATTCAAATAAATTCAAAAATCAAATTTAAACCTCAAGTTGTATATATACATATACAACTACATATTAAATTTGAAAACAACACTTTTATTTTAAAATCCATTTATATTTATATATAACAATACATTAATAATGTTATTAGAAAATAACAATTTGTCAAATTTAATTAATTTATAAAAGAGATTATAACTTCCTATTATTATTTAATAAACTAATATCTCATATTTATTTAACAATATTTCGAAATAAACCTTTTATTTATCTTACCATAAGCTAAGATATAATTTAAATCAATCAAACATTTATCTTAACTATTTTAAAACCATATGGTTATTTATTTAATAGCTTAATATTAAATTAAATCAAATTTCCAAATTATCAAAAATATTTGAATTATAAAACAAGATTTACTTATTTCTTACATTTTAAACAAAGCTTATCAATTTACAATATATATAAACTTATATACATTATAAATAAAAAACAGTTTATTTAGCTTTTTAAAAAGATAAATTCACAATTTAAATGTTTATTAAAAGAAGAATTATCAAATCAATTCAAATTTACCAACAGAATCATCAAATCAATTTAATTTTAAATGCAGATTATTAAATTGATATTGTCAGAAATTCCGGGATGTCACATTCCTCCCCTCTTAAAAGAATTTCGTCCCCGAAATTTAAAACAAAGGTAATTTAATAATCTAATTAAAGATTTAATTTTAAAACACAAGCATATATTAATTATACGCTAACAACCATAGCAAACAACTCATCCAAACAAACAAATCTAATGATCCAGACAAAATTCTGGATAGAGTTCTCTCGAGTTCCCAAGTATATATACTGGGATACTCGCTCTACAGAATCCAAACAATCACTACTAAGCTATAGAGCTCCTACTCATCTAGATCTACAAAACCAAACAGATATCAGACTACAGACGAGTCTGACTCAACAACCAACACTCCCCGAACTGCTGGTTCCAAAACCAGAGATAGATCCTACACGTACTCCCTCAGAGATACGCGGAACACATCGAATTTCAGTTGTCCAAACTGACAATTCACTCCAGAAGATCAAACACTTACCCTTACCAGAACAAGATAAAATCCAAGATACCTCGGTGCTGACTTCCCAGTCTTACCAACTTGAAACCCCTTCGATCTGAGAGAACTTACTCAAAACCAAATCCTCGACTTCGAAATCCAAATTCCTCCATCTTATATCCACAAAACTCATCTGACGATCCAGGCTGCCTCTATCCCTACTGATGGGCTCGACCTTCGCTGAAGTTTCAGAAACAACTCATCACAATGATCCACTCATAATCAATCCAAGAACACCGCCTCTACTATCATCAGTAGAAAACAACTTCTCCTATCCGGAAAAGAAAAACAGATGCACTCCCAAACTGCTTCCGCTGCACAACTCTGATCTTAGTAGATGAAAATGCTGATGATACACTCGAGCACAAACCGGATAATACCTCACAGAGATATGGTTCACAAATCCATAAAGAAGAAAACTCAGAAATCCCGAAAGATCTCTGACAAGCCAAGAGAACACTCATCAATCGCAAGTCACTTTTGCGATCAACCCAATCCAATATCCAAAGAAAACTGTTCTCTCTTTACCAATCAGAACAGCTTAAGCCTATCTAGCCAATCCACCGAAGAAATGGATCCACTCTGCTGCTTCTGAACTTCACTTCTAGAAAACTGCTGACAGATGGCCTCCTGCCTACACACAGAACAAATCAGAACTGCGACGCTGCCACTAACGACAAAGACTCCCTAATCCAAACTCCTCGAGAAACTCGGGCCTCAACGCCAAATAGAAACACCCAGCTGAACACAGCCACAATACCGATGCAAACACTCTCCCTTAACATGTTCCAAAGAAAAATCTTCAGAGACATCCATAGTCACTGTGTCTCATCACACAGCTACTGATTCCTGAGGTATCAAGATACTATCACTAGCTTCTGCTCAACTGTCAAAATCCAAATTCTACTCATCCAAACTGCACTTCAAAAATGATCTCCAAACCCTAACAGATATTGGTGAAATCCTTACACCACAACAAAGATTCACTCGAGACGGTATTAGGTCTACAGTCTCGACAGATACACTTCCAAACTCAACAACTCCAACTATTGGTAGTCGTGTTACACACACCACCACCTTATCTACCTTTTATAACTTATATTGGAAAACCCGAACAGGTAACCCAACAAATAGGTAGAATATATAAATAAATAAATATATATATATATAAATACAAATACGCTCTCTCAAGATAGACACCACTCCAGAGCCTAGGTATTCACTCAACCTACGCTCTGATACCACGTGTGACGACCCAACTTTCTACTACCAGAAAATTGCATCATCTTTAAGAAAGAAAGGGGTGAGAAAATAGAAAAGATAGAGAAGAAGAAGAAACAACATCAGAATCTCAACAGCGGAACGAATAAAATATAATATATCACATAAGAGATTACATATTATCATATACATCAGAGTTACACAGATAATACAACACATACTAGACAGTTATAAACACCTGTCTAGTTAATACAACTCGATACAACTCAAATACAACACAGATACAACACAGAGATACCAACACAGCGGAACACTATATATATATATCTACAACGCTGAAGCCTCCTGCTCCATTGCTCCTCTATAATTCGTCAAAGCAAACCTGAATCCCTTGGCTACCCGTAAAAATTTGGGTACCCGAGAGTTTAAGGAAAAACAGAAATAAACTCCGGGTCAGACATGGGTCTGGTATGAGTAACTGGTTAAAGTTGTTTAACTTTGAAAATCATTTGAAAACAGAAGGTATCACGTAAGACTTCCCACACATAAACATGGAAAAGTTTTTACCTTACGCTAACCAAAACATTTGATAGAAAATCCAGTGATATTATAATAGTGTCTAGGGTTTTCAAGTAAATAGAAAATAGCCGAAATTGTTACATTCATTAAATTCCAGCATACTAGGTATACAATCAAAACCGTAAGGTCTCGTAGGAAGAATGGGTTTCCATCAATGGCAGGGCTACTGGGGTACCGCCCGTCACAGTACGTGGCCTAGATCACCGTACCGAGGACCCACCCTAAGTCCCCTGCAACACAAAGCCGGAACCATTCCTTACCGAACAGTTCCGAACGAAACAACCCCAGCAGTTGTCGCGAATCAACTGCCCACTAAGCCGAATATAAAGGGACATCTAGACAGGGGTATATCTCGCTCTCAAGTGGGTGCTACCCACGAAGCCTTGCTGCACCTCCCCTGTTTTAGCCATTCCCGGTTGATGAGGCTTGAGGTCATGATTACCTTTTAACAGAACTCATCACTTAGAATGCTCATCGCCCACCTGACGATGTTTTGAAAGCATTCAATCCATACAAGTTCGTTCCGGGTTCGAACGAAACCGAAGGCATTATCTCGTTACACTCATTTTGGAATCACCCTCAGAGTTAACGACAATAACCCTTGCACTCTGAATCTTCATCTTCACTTGAGATTCACGATCTATCGTTAATTTGGATCGATGTGGTATTCGGGTCTCCAGACCTAGAATTCCGGTATACGGAAACCCGATCCCGGTCTCATCGAAATCCAAACCGTATCTTTTAAGGCCAAGTTGTTTTAAAGTTAAAACAGTTTAATTCAATTATCTATATACACAGAGATAGATAAATTACAATATCACAATGGATAATAACATCATCATCATAAACAGATAATCCATATTATCTACTCAAACAGATAATTAATATCATCATACTTAAAACAAGCATCCATATCACAATAGATATTACTCATCTCATATCTGAGATCACAATCAATCAAGGAAATCAATATCATCCATCATAAGCAATGATTAATAATCACACCATTTGTAATTAATTTAAAATGAATTAAATTAATTACAACTCTCTAATTAATTTAAAGTAAATTAAATTAATTACTTCATCCTATAAATCCTGCTTACTTAACCATTGATTAATTTCAAATCAATTAATTAATCATTCTCTAGATTTCCATCTTAATTAATCATCCTAGATTAATTATCTTTTAATTACATTCAAGTAATTATTCTTTAATTAATTACACAAATTAATTATTTATAACCAAATACAGTAATTAATCTTTAATTACTCTATTTATTAATTAACCATAATTAATTACATTTATCCTTAATTAATTACAATTAATTAATTACTTATAACACTTATTATTGATTAATTAATCTTACTAAAACAATCCTTTAAATTTATCATTAATCATATAATTAATGATTCCTAATACATTTTAAATTAACTATTCCATTTACATTAATTACTCTAAGTAATTAATCTTTAACCATAATTATTAATCATTCTTGATTAATCCCATTCAGTAATTAACTACCCTTAATTACTTCACTTAATAAATTAATTACTCCTTAATTAATTTTCTAAATTAATCCCTTGATTAATTTTACAAAGTAATTTAATCCAAATTACTATTATACTCAAAACATCTTCAATCAATTACATATAGTAATTATTATCAATTACTTCATTAAGTAATTTCACTTCATTAATTACATATAAGTAATTATACTTATCAAATAATCCAATGATTTATTTACATTGATTAAACTCGATAAATTAATCTAAACAAATCATATTAAACTCAATAATTTTATTAAGTAATAAACTCAATAATTCTTTAATTAATTTATCTAATTAATTATTAAAATTAATCACATAAATATACCAATTAATCAACTTAGATAATTCAAATTTATTTAATTAATTATCTTGAGTAATTAATTCCTTTAATTACACTTAAACAATTCCACAATTGATTTTCTTTAATTAATCAATCTAATTAATTATTTTAATTTCATATTGATTAATTATAAAACAAATCTTGAGTTAATGACCATTATTACTATTAACAGTCCTAAATTTCTTTTCTTAAGAAATTTAACTTAGATAAACCCTTATTAATTTTCAAATTAATTTATCCTTAACCAAATATTAATTAACCACTAATTATTTAATTAATTCAAGTTTTAAACCGTACCTTAATTAACCTTTAATTTTTTGATTAATTAACATTTAACCATTAGTTTAAAATCTAATTTATTCAAATTAATGATCTTAACTCCAATTTAATTATTTCTAATTAATTTACTTAAAACTAAATTAACGAGCTTAAAACACATAATTACTTAATTAATCCAGTTATTAATTAAATTTGTCAATCTATTTAATTAACTTAATAATTTAATGAATCCAATCACTAAATTCCACTTTACAAATTTTAAACTAAATTTCTTTTTAAATTTTCAAATCATTAAAGTATATTTTAACTTTAACTTATTTACATCATTTAAAATTATATACATTATTTATTTTCAAAACCTAAGATTCAAATTCAGTTTAAATTCAGATTAGAATTTCAAATCAAACTTGGTTGTAAATTATATTTCAAATTTTATATTAAATTCAAAAATCCAGAACTGCCAGGCTTTACTTTCTCAAAAGCCTGGAACCATCATACTCGAACGAACAAAATATACTTCGAGTCGTTCTTTTCCTACCCCGAGAAAATCACTAGAAAACTCGAGTACAACCCGAGATAAAATTCGTCTTCCCCAAAAATTACCAGAGATGATAAAAACGTGCTCGTGCACGTGCACGATCGACGCCACCAACTCCGATCGCCAGCGATGATCTCCTCACATCGGAAAACCCCTCTACAACCAACTACGTTCATCAATTCACTTCCAACAGCCAACAATCAAAATCGAGCTTCCCATATCAAAACCTGGAACAAACTGGACGACACCAACCCAAACCCTGAAATCACCTCGCCTTCGATCCTCCGACCATCGTAAACGCTGAAACTCCGGTGTAACGACCCCAGATTTTAAATTAATTTAAATTAATAATTAAATGAAATTTTGAGTTAAATTTATGATTAAATAAATTTTTGGATAAAAATTTGTAAATTTAATTGATAAATTGAGAGCGAGTTTCCCCGGATCAAATATATTATGTATAAATCCTTTTAGTTTAAAAATATTATAAATATTGCATATATGTGAATATATATGTATATACGATATATGAGTAAATTTGAAATTCTATATATAAGTATATATATATATATATATTAATTTGGATTTAAAATTGTAAATAAATGGTTTGATAATAAATACTAAAGTAAAATAAATAATTGAGTTTATAAAGAAATACAAAATAGTTAGTGGTAAAGTAAAATAAATATTTAAGTTAAAATGGAAGTAAAACTATAAAGTAATGACAAAAGAAATATAAGTATGGTACAAAGTAGTCAATGCAATATCTTTAGCATGCAAATACATATACCTTCAGCCGAGAAAAATAAGAACAAAGCAAACAAAGATAAGAAAATGTCTTTAGTCAAACAAGCAAGACATCAGCCACCATACCATATCAATGCAGCAATTAATGCAAGCATGGCCAAACAAAGGAAAAATCACTGCCTATTGTACAAAATAATAACATGCCTATCAACTTCTTTTCTTTTTATATACCAACCTCATACATATCAGCTTCCTCCTCTCAATTCATTCGAAACTGAAAAAGAAACACTAAAGTAAAACATCTCAAACTCAAAAACAAAAGCAACTACATCAATTCAAACTAAAACATTATTCAACTCAAAGAAAACAAGCTTCAACATTTACAACAATACAATCAACTACAGACCAGAGATCTAAAGGATTTCAGTAAGCAAATTCAAAACCTGGTTCAACAAAGAAGCTCTGTTCTTTTCTTTCTTCTGAACCAAGTGAGTAACTTCTTGTTGAAAATTTTGCTTTAGTATAATTTTATATGTTGCTTGAATAATATCTGAAATGTGTATGTTTATCTGTATGCTTACCTTTGTAATTCTGAGAATATAGAATATCAATGTTGGTTTAGCTGGAGGATAACCTGTTTTTAAATTTCAAACTCAGTTTTAAATTCTTAACCATTTTCTCTTGATACATTAAATTCTGGGACTTGGATCAAAATAAGGCCTGACTGTAGATTATAAAAGGAAGTGTTAAAATTGATTTAAAACTAAATTGAAGTAGTGGCTCTGGAAAACAAAATATAACAGGGCAAACATTTTGTAAGTGAAAATTTAAATATCCAGATTCATTGATCCAGAAGTATAAGTTGATTACTTATGCTGAAACTTGATTTTTAAAACATAAATTAAAATTTTTAGTTTAAAAATGATGGAGCATTACTGGTTTGACCGGAAATCACGTATTAGGTGAGAACTGTTGATCTAGGATGTTGGAGTGGAAAATGTTTCTCTGGTTGATGGAGTGATGATCGTAGTCTATGGGAAAAATGCGCCGATGGTCGAGCGATGACTATGGTGGTGGCGGTAGGCGATAGAAGTCTGGTGACCTAGTTTGGAAAGGGTAGTTGTTTCCAATTCGCACTTCGTCGTTGGTTGATCGAGTCGCTTGGGGTTTTAGGGGAAGGAGGTCGATGGGTTGTCGAAGCTTTCGCCGAAGTTTCATGATCTCTGATGGCCAGAGGAGGCGCCGCGGGGTTGATTTCTGGTGGTGGCTGTTGGGTTCGTTTAATCGAGATGCCTCGATTTCGTTCTGAGGATAAACTCGAGATTCTGGGCTATCGTGTTGATGAAGGGGGTGATAGGCGACTTGTTCGTGGAGTCGCTGGAGGCGAGATCGTCGTTGACGATCTGTGCACGTGCACGTGCACGCTGGTTCATCTGGGTGGTTGCATGTTTGGGGAAGGAAGGTGGAACTCGGAGTCGTGCTCGAGAAAGCGAGGGAAAGGACTCGAAGGAAGGAGGAAACGTGAGACTCGAAGCAGGGCTCGGGTAAACAGACGTTTGGCTCGGGTTTGTTTCGAGACAGTGAGGCATTTCAGATTTTTGCAAACCTGACTATTCCAGGTTTTAAAACTCAGTTCAATTTTTAAAGCAAGATGTAAATAGTGTTTTGAAAATCTAAATTCAAATTTTGAACCAGTTTTAAACAGTATTTGAATTTAAAGTTTAAAGTAAAATTTAGTTTAAGCTTTTGAATCTAAATAAAAAGATGGAATTTGGATTTTTGTTAAGATTTAAAATCAAAACTTTAAAAACAAAGTTGAAATCAATGTCTTAATTTATGGATTCAAATTTGTTTTAAAAATGCAAATCTAAAATTTAAATCAATTTTTAAATTTTTAATATTTTAAATAGTTCAAATAAAATAGTTTTAAAAGTAAATCTTGTTGCAAATAAAAGTTTTATTTAACCTTCGATTTAAGAGAGTTATAAAATTCGTTTAACTTGAATGCTTAAGTTATTTTGAAACTTAATCTAGAAATATAATTAAGTGATGATTACTTAGGATAATTAAAGGATTAATCAATGTAATTAATTTGTGAATTAAGGATTTTTAATTAAATATTAATTAATGATTTAAGTTGATTTCTCAAGTGATTAAACAATAATTAATTAAGGGCTAATAAATTAATGTAAATTATTAAAGATTAATTTATTAATTAAAGATAATGAATAAAATGATAAATTAAATAATTAAAGGTAAATTATTTAATAATTAAAGGTTGATGAATTAAAAATTTAAGGTCAAATGAATTTATAATAAATGATTAATTAAATAATGATTAATTTATAGATGATAAATTAATAAATGATAAAAAAAAATCAAAATAATTAGTAATTAATTAATGTTGATTTACCAGGATTAGTAATTCATAAGAAATTAATCTGATTTGAATCAATCAGACAGTTAACCGACCTTGCTTATGAATATTTGATTTCTATTGGATGACTTTATTGTTTGATATCCCTGATATATGATGCTTTGTGATACATCCTGATTTATGCTATGATCTGTAATTTACTTATCTGTGATATATATCTGTGATTTGTGAATGAACGATGAGCGATATAGTTTATATCGTTTATCAACTATATCCTGTATTTTGATCTGTGATGATTGATGTTGCACTATTCTGTGTAAAACCCCTAGACCACACTATTACACACACAATTATGGATTTCACGTGGAAATCAGTTAAGTCACAGATAATTTTAATTTGATGTTTTTGAAATTGAAATTTTTAATTTCAATTGATTTTGAAATTGGAAATTTGGGTTTAAAAGTGAAAAGCTTTTGAAATAGAATTTCAAAGATAAAAGTTATTTTGAATAACTTAATCGAGTTTTGAAATTTAAATAATTTGATTTAAATTTGAATTCAATTGGTTTTGAAATTGAATTCTATGATTTGAAATTAGGGATTAAAGATGATATAAATGTGTTTATATAAAGTTAAACCATTTAAAAGTAAAATTTTGAGAATTTGGATTTAACCCAAAGATTTTAACTGGTATAAATGGATCAGATTTCCATAATGAAAACAGTTTGTTTTCAAAAGATAAAAGCTTTCAGATAAGAAATGAAATTCCAATTTAGTTAAAGGAATTTCAAAGTTTGAATTGAAAAATGTTTTTCCAAGTTATGAATGAATTCTCTTTTTGAAAGCTATGAATTAAATCTGTTTATTTTTAACAGATTTAAAAATGATGTTTGTTTAAACCATTCGAAATGAAATTGTTTTAAAAGCTATGAGTTAAATCTTTGATTTAAAGATTTAACGAGTAAATCAAATTGAAATGGAAATTGATTTGGAAAATCTGTGAATAAATCTTTGTGAAACTGGGTGAACTTTACGAATTAAATCTTTTATTTAAAAGATTAAAATGTGGAAATTGTTTAAACCGTTGAAGGTTGTTTAAAATGAATCTTTTTATTTAAAGATTTGAAAATGGTAAGTTGTTAAACCCTTTGAAAGAAAGTTTGGAATTGTTAAGTTGTGACTTAATTGAAATCCCAATATCCATATATTTTTAAATATTTCGCTCACTATTCGGGTTAGCCGGGAAAGGACCTTTGGGTCGTATAACCCATTCCGAATAGTGATACGTCGTATATGGATGGCATTTGAAGACCGGTGATGAAGACCGGATATTTTCGAAAATGAAAGGACAACCTGTCGAATGTCTCTGCACTGAGTTGCTCCGGTATAGAGATTTATATCACTCTTTTTGTGACAGGAAGTCCGGACGTGATTGGAAATTATCCGGATTTGCAAGGGCTTCGTGAGAAGTGCCTTCGGTTCTGTTCGAACCCGGAACAGACTTATATGGATACATGTCTGACATTACACTTTGAGATATAAAGCCGATTTCTTTCAAATACATTTCTGTTGGTGGCGGAGAATTTATTCTCTTAGCTTAACACCCTTCTCTGAGACGTACGAGCTCAGAGGTTATGTAGTTGAAGTTATCAGCGATATATCCCAATTTGGTAATGTGGCATGCTGAGTGTTGCTGTGTGATGATCAGTGTTTGATCATTTGTGATATGATCATTTGTTTGATCATTTATCTTTGTGATCATAGGTTGATCATCTGTTGACCCAAAGCGTGGCTTTTTGAAAAAGCGTAGCTTTGTGGACGAGACTTCGTCGAGCCTCACAACCCGGTAATGGTCGAAACAGGAATCGTGCGGCAAGGTTTTCAGGGGTAGCTCCCCTAGGGTATGACCATTCCTTCTGGAAAAGGGTAGTATCATGGTATGGAGCCCAGATACTTACTCATGTGGATACACTTTCTTTATGATGTGTGATGTTGGTTATCGAGCGCTCGGATAAAGGTCCCAAAGGACCGGGGGTGGCATATCTGAGGTTTCTTTTATCCCTTGGGAAAAGGGGTTGCCGGCCTTGTTTGGCAGAGAACGGTTGGTTCTCGGAACGTCCCGCCAGAGGCGTTTCTTTCGTGGAATAGGAAGTTCCTTAGCCTGACCATTTGTTGGAAATCCAAACAAAACAATACGAGCCCTGTACGGTTTTAGTTGTATTACCTGCCATGGAATGTGGTGGTAACCTGCTATTGAACATGGTAGCTATAGTAGGCATAAGTGCGAAATGTCTATGCTGGCTAAGATTTATATTCTACTTTCGAAATTGTTTTCCACTATGCACTAATAATAATAATCCAATGATTTGCGTAGTAAGCATGTTTGACTATCATAAGAAGAAATCTCCTCCAATTCTGCGTTTGCATTGTGTGTGTGGCGGGAGGTCTTATGGTAGTTTCATTTTCCAAAAGCATTGTGAATTGACTTTAAAATTCTTTTGTGTTCGTTTTTAAAGATAAACTGTTTTTGTTGCTCACACCAGTCCCATGACTGATCCGGAGTTTATTGTTTCTTTCCTAAACTCTGGATGCTCAAAAATTTTCTACACGAGCAGTCTAGAGTTTGGTTTTTCAGATAGTCAGATTAGTAGGTTATCTGGAGCTAGTTCAGTCTTTGGATCGGACTGCACTTGCTTATCTTGGTGTATCGTTATTGGGAGTTCAAGCTATTTCTGGATTAGTGCTTTGAAGATGGAGATTATCCGCTGCTGATGTTATCGTTTTCTTTTCCGCTACTATTTGTTGTATCATATCTCTGATGTATATTGATATTCATTGTATCATTCTGTTGTATCAGATATTGTATATCAATGTATTATTCATTTATTCCGCTGTGTTATTTACTTAATGTTGTTATAAGCTCCGGCGACTCGGATTTGAACGCTCGAATCTACGACATTCGAGTACGATGTAAAGTATGGATGTCGATTTTCGAACGCGAAAATCTGGGACGTTACATTTGGTATCAGAGCTAAGGTTGAACTTTAGCTCAGGAGTATAACACGTTAAGTAGCTCATTAGAGATAGAGTGAAGTAAACTCTAGAATGAGTGTATCCCTAAGATATCCGCCTGAACGTCTCAGTAAATTCTCTTACTATCCACTGATAGTGAGTATGAGTGCAAGAAGAAGACGAGATAGGGGACAGGAAATACGACTATAAATGGTCAATACCCTACAACAGTGGAAACAACTTTCTTATCAATATCTCTTTGATTCATTTCCAAATTCTTTTGATTGCTTCGTATCAGCTACAAGAAGAAGTTTCGGTGTGATGATGGCTCTACGAACCGTTGTAGGAGATTCTTATTTCGTATCTTCATCGACTTCTTATCAGCCTTTTGGATTTAAACCTTAATGAATTTGAAATTGGAATTTTAAATTGAATTAAATTGACTAATAAAATATGAGGGTAAATTGAATTGAATCAATTAAAACGATATCGTTTAAAACCGAATTTGAAATTCTATTGAAATTTCTTGTGAATACCAAAGTCCGAAGAGGACAAATTGGTATATATTCTGAGATATTCCGACTTTAGTTTGGAATTCATATCGTAAGTTTGAGGAATTATAGGAGATCGAATCTGTCTATCTCTTCGATATTTTCGTGCCTTCGAATTTCGAGGACGAAATTCTTTTAAGGGGGGAAGTTTGTAACGACCCCAGATTTTAAATTAATTTAAATTAATAATTAAATGAAATTTTGAGTTAAATTTATGATTAAATAAATTTTTGGATAAAAATTTGTAAATTTAATTGATAAATTGAGAGCGAGTTTCCCCGGATCAAATATATTATGTATAAATCCTTTTAGTTTAAAAATATTATAAATATTGCATATATGTGAATATATATGTATATATGATATATGAGTAAATTTGAAATTCTATATATAAGTATATATATATATATATTAATTTGGATTTAAAATTGTAAATAAATGGTTTGATAATAAATACTAAAGTAAAATAAATAATTGAGTTTATAAAGAAATACAAAATAGTTAGTGGTAAAGTAAAATAAATATTTAAGTTAAAATGGAAGTAAAACTATAAAGTAATGACAAAAGAAATATAAGTATGGTACAAAGTAGTCAATGCAATATCTTTAGCATGCAAATACATATACCTTCAGCCGAGAAAAATAAGAACAAAGCAAACAAAGATAAGAAAATGTCTTTAGTCAAACAAGCAAGACATCAGCCACCATACCATATCAATGCAGCAATTAATGCAAGCATGGCCAAACGAAGGAAAAATCACTGCCTATTGTACAAAATAATAACATGCATATCAACTTCTTTTCTTTTTATATACCAACCTCATACATATCAGCTTCCTCCTCTCAATTCATTCGAAACTGAAAAAGAAACACTAAAGTAAAACATCTCAAACTCAAAAACAAAAGCAACTACATCAATTCAAACTAAAACATTATTCAACTCAAAGAAAACAAGCTTCAACATTTACAACAATACAATCAACTACAGACCAGAGATCTAAAGGATTTCAGTAAGCAAATTCAAAACCTGGTTCAACAAAGAAGCTCTGTTCTTTTCTTTCTTCTGAACCAAGTGAGTAACTTCTTGTTGAAAATTTTGCTTTAGTATAATTTTATATGTTGCTTGAATAATATCTGAAATGTGTATGTTTATCTGTATGCTTACCTTTGTAATTCTGAGAATATAGAATATCAATGTTGGTTTAGCTGGAGGATAACCTGTTTTTAAATTTCAAACTCAGTTTTAAATTCTTAACCATTTTCTCTTGATACATTAAATTCTGGGACTTGGATCAAAATAAGGCCTGACTGTAGATTATAAAAGGAAGTGTTAAAATTGATTTAAAACTAAATTGAAGTAGTGGCTCTGGAAAACAAAATATAACAGGGCAAACATTTTGTAAGTGAAAATTTAAATATCCAGATTCATTGATCCAGAAGTATAAGTTGATTACTTATGCTGAAACTTGATTTTTAAAACATAAATTAAAATTTTTAGTTTAAAAATGATGGAGCATTACTGGTTTGACCGGAAATCACGTATTAGGTGAGAACTGTTGATCTAGGATGTTGGAGTGGAAAATGTTTCTCTGGTTGATGGAGTGATGATCGTAGTCTATGGGAAAAATGCGCCGATGGTCGAACGATGACTATGGTGGCGGCGGTAGGCGATAGAAGTCTGGTGACCTAGTTTGGAAAGGGTAGTTGTTTCCAATTCGCACTTCGTCGTTGGTTGATCGAGTCGCTTGGGGTTTTAGGGGAAGGAGGTCGATGGGTTGTCGAAGCTTTCGCCGAAGTTTCGTGATCTCTGATGGCCAGAGGAGGCGCCGCGGGGATGATTTCTGGTGGTGGCTGTTGGGTTCGTTTAATCGAGATGCCTCGATTTCGTTCTGAGGATAAACTCGAGATTCTGGGCTATCGTGTTGATGAAGGGGGTGATAGGCGACTTGTTCGTGGAGTCGCTGGAGGCGAGATCGTCGTTGATGATCTGTGCACGTGCACGTGCACGCTGGTTCATCTGGGTGGTTGCGTGTTTGGGGAAGGAAGGTGGAACTCGGAGTCGTGCTCGAGAAAGCGAGGGAAAGGACTCGAAGGAAGGAGGAAACGTGAGACTCGAAGCATGGCTCGGGTAAACAGACGTTTGGCTCGGGTTTGTTTCGAGACAGTGAGGCATTTCATATTTTTGCAAACCTGACTATTCCAGGTTTTAAAACTCAGTTCAATTTTTAAAGCAAGATGTAAACAGTGTTTTGAAAATCTAAATTCAAATTTTGAACCAGTTTTAAACAGTATTTGAATTTAAAGTTTAAAGTAAAATTTAGTTAAAGCTTTTGAATCTAAATAAAAAGATGGAATTTGGATTTTTGTTAAGATTTAAAATCAAAACTTTAAAAACAAAGTTGAAATCAATGTCTTAATTTATGGATTCAAATTTGTTTTAAAAATGCAAATCTGAAATTTAAATCAATTTTTAAATTTTTAATATTTTAAATAGTTCAAATAAAATAGTTTTAAAAGTAAATCTTGTTGCAAATAAAAGTTTTATTTAACCTTCGATTTAAGAGAGTTATAAAATTCGTTTAACTTGAATGCTTAAGTTATTTTGAAACTTAATCTAGAAATATAATTAAGTGATGATTACTTAGGATAATTAAAGGATTAATCAATGTAATTAATTTGTGAATTAAGGATTTTTAATTAAATATTAATTAATGATTTAAGTTGATTTCTCAAGTGATTAAACAATAATTAATTAAGGGCTAATAAATTAATGTAAATTATTAAAGATTAATTTATTAATTAAAGATAATGAATAAAATGATAAATTAAATAATTAAAGGTAAATTATTTAATAATTAAAGGTTGATGAATTAAAAATTTAAGGTCAAATGAATTTATAATAAATGATTAATTAAATAATGATTAATTTATAGATGATAAATTAATAAATGATAAAAAAAATCAAAATAATTAGTAATTAATTAATGTTGATTTACCAGGATTAGTAATTCATAAGAAATTAATCTGATTTGAATCAATCAGACAGTTAACCGACCTTGCTTATGAATATTTGATTTCTATTGGATGACTTTATTGTTTGATATCCCTGATATATGATGCTTTGTGATACATCCTGATTTATGCTATGATCTGTAATTTACTTATCTGTGATATATATCTGTGATTTGTGAATGAACGATGAGCGATATAGTTTATATCGTTTATCAACTATATCCTGTATTTTGATCTGTGATGATTGATGTTGCACTATTCTGTGTAAAACCCCTAGACCACACTATTACACACACAATTATGGATTTCACGTGGAAATCAGTTAAGTCACAGATAATTTTAATTTGATGTTTTTGAAATTGAAATTTTTAATTTCAATTGATTTTGAAATTGGAAATTTGGGTTTAAAAGTGAAAAGCTTTTGAAATAGAATTTCAAAGATAAAAGTTATTTTGAATAACTTAATCGAGTTTTGAAATTTAAATAATTTGATTTAAATTTGAATTCAATTGGTTTTGAAATTGAATTCTATGATTTGAAATTAGGGATTAAAGATGATATAAATGTGTTTATATAAAGTTAAACCATTTAAAAGTAAAATTTTGAGAATTTGGATTTAACCCAAAGATTTTAACTGGTATAAATGGATCAGATTTCCGAAATGAAAACAGTTTGTTTTCAAAAGATAAAAGCTTTCAGATAAGAAATGAAATTCCAATTTAGTTAAAGGAATTTCAAAGTTTGAATTGAAAAATGTTTTTCCAAGTTATGAATGAATTCTCCTTTTGAAAGCTATGAATTAAATCTGTTTATTTTTAACAGATTTAAAAATGATGTTTGTTTAAACCATTCGAAATGAAATTGTTTTAAAAGCTATGAGTTAAATCTTTGATTTAAAGATTTAACGAGTAAATCAAATTGAAATGGAAATTGATTTGGAAAATCTGTGAATAAATCTTTGTGAAACTGGGTGAACTTTACGAATTAAATCTTTTATTTAAAAGATTAAAATGTGGAAATTGTTTAAACCGTTGAAGGTTGTTTAAAATGAATCTTTTTATTTAAAGATTTGAAAATGGTAAGTTGTTAAACCCTTTGAAAGAAAGTTTGGAATTGTTAAGTTGTGACTTAATTGAAATCCCAATATCCATATATTTTTAAATATTTCGCTCACTATTCGGGTTAGCCAGGAAAGGACCTTTGGGTCGTATAACCCATTCCGAATAGTGATACGTCGTATATGGATGGCATTTGAAGACCGGTGATGAAGACCGGATATTTTCGAAAATGAAAGGACAACCTGTCGAATGTCTCTGCACTGAGTTGCTCCGGTATAGAGATTTATATCACTCTTTTTGTGACAGGAAGTCCGGACGTGATTGGAAATTATCCGGATTTGCAAGGGCTTCGTGAGAAGTGCCTTCGGTTCTGTTCGAACCCGGAACAGACTTATATGGATACATGTCTGACATTACACTTTGAGATATAAAGCCGATTTCTTTCAAATACATTTCTGTTGGTGGCGGAGAATTTATTCTCTTAGCTTAACACCCTTCTCTGAGACGTACGAGCTCAGAGGTTATGTAGTTGAAGTTATCAGCGATATATCCCAATTTGGTAATGTGGCATGCTGAGTGTTGCTGTGTGATGATCAGTGTTTGATCATTTGTGATATGATCATTTGTTTGATCATTTATCTTTGTGATCATAGGTTGATCATCTGTTGACCCAAAGCGTGGCTTTTTGAAAAAGTGTAGCTTTGTGGACGAGACTTCGTCGAGCCTCACAACCCGGTAATGGTCGAAACAGGAATCGTGCGGCAAGGTTTTCAGGGGTAGCTCCCCTAGGGTATGACCATTCCTTCTGGAAAAGGGTAGTATCATGGTATGGAGCCCAGATACTTACTCATGTGGATACACTTTCTTTATGATGTGTGATGTTGGTTATCGAGCGCTCGGATAAAGGTCCCAAAGGACCGGGGGTGGCATATCTGAGGTTTCTTTTATCCCTTGGGAAAAGGGGTTGCCGGCCTTGTTTGGCAGAGAACGGTTGGTTCTCGGAACGTCCCGCCAGAGGCGTTTCTTTCGTGGAATAGGAAGTTCCTTAGCCTGACCATTTGTTGGAAATCCAAACAAAACAATACGAGCCCTGTACGGTTTTAGTTGTATTACCTGCCATGGAATGTGGTGGTAACCTGCTATTGAACATGGTAGCTATAGTAGGCATAAGTGCGAAATGTCTATGCTGGCTAAGATTTATATTCTACTTTCGAAATTGTTTTCCACTATGCACTAATAATAATAATCCAATGATTTGCGTAGTAAGCATGTTTGACTATCATAAGAAGAAATCTCCTCCAATTCTGCGTTTGCATTGTGTGTGTGGCGGGAGGTCTTATGGTAGTTTCATTTTCCAAAAGCATTGCGAATTGACTTTAAAATTCTTTTGTGTTCGTTTTTAAAGATAAACTGTTTTTGTTGCTCACACCAGTCCCATGACTGATCCGGAGTTTATTGTTTCTTTCCTAAACTCTGGATGCTCAAAATTTTTCTACACGAGCAGTCTAGAGTTTGGTTTTTCAGATAGTCAGATTAGTAGGTTATCTGGAGCTAGTTCAGTCTTTGGATCGGACTGCACTTGCTTATCTTGGTGTATCGTTATTGGGAGTTCAAGCTATTTCTGGATTAGTGCTTTGAAGATGGAGATTATCCGCTGCTGATGTTATCGTTTTCTTTTCCGCTGCTATTTGTTGTATCATATCTCTGATGTATATTGATATTCATTGTATCATTCTGTTGTATCAGATATTGTATATCAATGTATTATTCATTTATTTCGCTGTGTTATTTACTTAATGTTGTTATAAGCTCCGGCGACTCGGATTTGAACGCTCGAATCTACGACATTCGAGTACGATGTAAAGTATGGATGTCGATTTTCGAACGCGAAAATCTGGGACGTTACATCCGGCCACATCCTCGTCATGAACCCCGCTAGCATTCCCCAAAGCCGCTTAACACTCGAACAACCATAGAGACAGATATGATCAAATTCATACTTGATCATAAACTAGGGTTACAGATAAGAAATCAACCTCACTGCTTCCATGGTGATTTGCATCACCACCACTCATTTTTCCCCTCAACTACGCTTGCTCCTCCATCATCAGGGAGAATCCCCGACCACCACCATCCATTAGATCGCCAGAAATCACCTCATAACCATTTTCTGGTTAAACCAGAATTGCTATCAATTTCCTCTACTAAAAACTTCCATTTTAGTTTCAAAAATCAATTTTTGTTTTAAGCATTTGATTCATATACTTGAATCAAAGATTCTTGATAGTTTATATTTTGACTTATTTTTAGTTTTGATCAATAAACCTGGTTTCCAGAGTCAAAAATAAATGTTATTTGACTTAAGTACAAATTTAAACTAAAGCTTAAATTTAAACAATCAAGTTTTGATTTGCATATTAAGTTAAACAGAGACAAGATCAAAGATTTGAATTTTATTTCTTTTAAACCAAAACTGGAAAACTGGAAGATAAAAGCAGAGAGTAACCAGATGAAACCATACATGCATATCATACATTCATACATATACAGAGAAAAACACTAATATATTCAAGCATTCAAACATGATAGTTCCAGAGATTTCATGCAACCAGATTACTACTTAAGTTATTTTAATAAAAATGTTACTCACCGGAAAATAAACAGAGAGCAACTTTGAAACTGGAAATGGTATTTGCATGCTTTTGTTTTGAGTCCAGAAAACTTGAAACTTTGTCTAGCTTCGATTTCTTTAAACTGGAAAGCTTTAATATTTGAATCTGGAATGTTTAGGACTTTGGAATTTTGAGGAAGTTGTTCAAGATTGCAGCTTTGTTTAGTTGAAAAATGTTCGAGTTGAAACTAAGCTTTAGTCTGTATGTCTTTGAAAACTTAAAAATGAAAAAAATGCTAAGTTTTCTTTGAACGAATTGAAATGAAATAGATTGATATATGGAAAAGAGTTCACAGGATGGCATCATTTTACTTGTACAAAAATGACCAGAGATTTTTTTCTCTTTAGCTTATCAGGTAGGTTTTGGGGCTGAGATGATTTTTTCCAACCATTCGAATAGACTAAAGTGTTGCTAGCATTTAATGCTTGGTCCTTTATGTCTACAACTCATCTTTTATTTTACATTTTCGTATGTACTTATGTTTCATATTTGCTTCTAGTTAATTCACTTGTATATATTTATTTTTTTCTTTTGCCTTATTGTTTTGCAAACTTATATTTCCAGAGTTGTCTAAATGTCTTAGTATATTCTTGTTTGGCATATATACTTTTTTGGTCTCGTTTCTTTTGCCAGGCATTGCAAAGTTATGCTTCCAAAATTGTCTAAGTGTTCCTACCCATTTATTTGTACAACATGAGGGTACTCTTTCCCTTTTACACTTTGTTTATTTTTGCCTTACAAAATTTTACAAGTTACTTACAAAAAGGTTTTCAGCCTTATAACATAAGCAAGTATTCTTGTAGACTAAATTGTTAAATTTTTAGGAAATGTTTACTTTTATTCTCTTTTATTTTTAACTTAGACTATTCAATACTTAATTTACTTATCGAGCTATATACATATATAATGATAAATTTAAAGCCAATTATATAAAAGCTTATACAATTATCTTTTAAATCAAAACATTTTAAATATTTACTCTTTTAATCTCAAGGCTTTTGAATTCAAATAAATTCAAAAATCAAATTTAAACCTCAAGTTGTATATATACATATACAACTACATATTAAATTTGAAAACAACACTTTTATTTTAAAATCCATTTATATTTATATATAACAATACATTAATAATGTTATTAGAAAATAACAATTTGTCAAATTTAATTAATTTATAAAAGAGATTATAACTTCCTATTATTATTTAATAAACTAATATCTCATATTTATTTAACAATATTTTGAAATAAACCTTTTATTTATCTTACCATAAGCTAAGATATAATTTAAATCAATCAAACATTTATCTTAACTATTTTAAAACCATATGGTTATTTATTTAATAGCTTAATATTAAATTAAATCAAATTTTCAAATTATCAAAAATATTTGAATTATAAAACAAGATTTACTTATTTCTTACATTTTAAACAAAGCTTATCAATTTACAATATATATAAACTTATATACATTATAAATAGAAAACAGTTTATTTAGCTTTTTAAAAAGATAAATTCACAATTTAAATGTTTATTAGAAGAAGAATTATCAAATCAATTCAAATTTACCAACAGAATCATCAAATCAATTTAATTTTAAATGCAGATTATTAAATTGATATTGTCAGAAATTCCGGGATGTCACAGCAAAAGTAAATATGAATGTGAAGTAGTTATGAAGGCAAGTAAAATATATATGTATGCAGCCTGTAGAGTTAGAAATGCAAGGCAAGAAAGTACAAAGTGAAAAAATAAATATCTATATATACATATAGGAATACAAATGTAAAATAAGACTAAAGAAAAATAAATATAAATATCTATGAAGCTTGCAAAGAAGACACTAATCTATTCAAGTTTGTACATGATAATAAATACTATCTTCTCTAGTACAATAGAGATATATATCAGCCACCATTCCAATAAAAATATCTCTGATGCTTTGTACCAAACATATTATCACCTGTAAACTTCATTTTATATGCATCAATTCTTATCTTAGTTCATTTAAAAAGAAAAAAAAAACTGTGTAAACCTGAAGAAAATATCATCTCAACCATAAACAAAAATCTCAACTTAAACAACCACAAACCAGAGATCAAGTGAAGGCTTCAGCTAGCTATTCAAGCCTGTGTCAATTGATGAAGCTCTGTTCTTCTTCCTAAATCACAGTGAGTAAATTTTTATTTTTAAAGCCTTGAATCTATAACTAAATGCTTGTGATTGATTCTTGATGTAAAATAGTTGCATGAATGTAAATATATATTTGTGTGAATTGAGGTATGCATGCCTATAAATATGCATATAGATCTCTGTTCTTAGTTACAGGTTTAGAAATCAAGTTTAAAATTCAATTTCTCTTTATACCTTCAATATTATGCTAAGATCCTAAAAGGGAAATGATGATGATGATATGATTTCATTTTTAAAAATAATTCCAAGTGGAAATAATTAGGAAATATTTTGAAAATAAAATATCACAGTGAAAATCAAACCAAGTCAGAAAATGCATAGTTTAAATTTTCATGTTTGATTATATAAATAGATTCGTCTTGTAAAATGATGGTTTTTGGTAATAATTTCATGATTTTTAAACTTGTATTTGGGGAGGAATTGAGGGTTGCACGGATTATGGATCTTCGTTAAATTTGGCGATCGGCATGGTGGATGTCGTCGGGATCATGGTCGAAGCTGACTGGGGGGTTGATGATCACGAGAAAAATAGTGGTTGTTTTTATTAGTGGCCGAGGTGGCCAGAGTACGGCAAGTTAGGGTTTTATGCTCCGTTGAAGCCGTCGATGTAGATGAGATTCGTACGATAATTGTGGTGGACCGGAATGGTTCGCGAGTAGGGGAATAGGTGCGTGGGCCTATGGCGAAGTAATGATCGGAGTAACGATGCTTCTTGTGGCCGGAGGTGGTGGCTTGGGAAGTTCTTGGGTGATGGTTCGTTATGGGTTTAGTTGCACTCTGACTCGATCTTGTTTCCGAGTTCGAACTGAAACACAGATGGTCGAAATTGGGTAGGGAGGCTTGGGTTGACTCGCGGCGAAGGTGTCGATGATCGAAGCGGCGACTGGCGACGTGTACACATGCACGTGTGTCTTTGTGTATCTGAAGGATGCTGTGTGTTTGGCATCGGGGAAGAAGCGAGTTGTATCGGGTGCGTGCACGAGTAAATCGAAGTCTGACTCGGGGGAGATTTAGAGTAGAGCTCGGGTAGAAATTTGTTTTCAAGTTTCAAACCTGATTTGTTTCTGCAAATTTAAACTGAGATTTGAATTTTTTAAATTAAGGGTTAAAATGAATTTTAAATCCAAGTATAAATATGAATTCAAGTATAGATTATAATTTAGTTTGGAAACAAATAAAGTTTCAAATTTAAATTGTTTTAAATACTTAAAAATGTTTTAGTGTTGAAAAGGAGATTTGAATTTTAAAATGGAATTTGAATTGTAAAATAAGGATTTAAACAAGAAATTAAAATTTAAAATCTGGATTTAAAGTTTAGCCTTAAATTCCAGATTTTGAGATAAAATTAAGTTTTAAAAATTTAAATGTTTAAGATAGATTTAAATGTTAAAGTATACTTCTAAATATGTTAATTTAAAAGGAATTTGATTTAACTCTTTAAAATTTCTTTTATAACAAAATATTGCTTTAACATATGAATTTGAAGGTTTTCAAAATTAATTTTAACTTTATTAAAAATCAATTGGCATTCATTTTAAATCTTAAAATTTAAAATGAATTTAAAGGTGAATTGAATATAAATGTTTCAACCTATTTATAAGTGATAACAAAATCATTAATAAGAATGAGATTTGTTTTAAGTTAATGAAGATACAAGATAATTTGTAATTCATTAATTATTAAGTAAATTAAAATGGATAATTTGCTTATTTAATTAAATAAATTATTTGGATCAATTAAATAAGTAATTAAAGAGTTAAAGTAAGTAATGAAGATTTAAAGATTAATTAATTGGTAATTAAGGATTTTTAATTAAATATTAAGTAATGGTTAAATTTGATTAATCAAGTGATTAAGTAATAATTAATTCAAGGATAATGTGATAAATTAATTAAGATAATTAATTAAGGAATGATTAATTAATGAAAGTGATTAAGACCTAATCAAAATTGTAATTAATGATAATTAATCGTTAATTAAAGATTACTAATGAAAGAAATTATGTGGTTGATAAATTTAAAACCACACGATTTATTCATCTTAATTGAAGATGGTTGATTGTTATTGAATGTTGTGTGATGGATTGATATATCTGATATGTGATGTGATGCTATGTAATATGAAATGCTTTGTGCTGAGCTGTTATATCTGTGATGAATATACTATAGTATGAATATGAAAACCCTTTGGACCCGTAAAACGGCATTTGAATTTCGATGCGACAGGGAGTCGGATTCCAGTTTGTTATCCAAAACCCACATCGAATCGTAATGGTGAATCTTTGTGATTGATAAATTGACTTTATTTGTGAATCTGTGAATGAAGATAAGCGTTATAAATCATACTGCTTATCGATATTGATATGCTTAAATCTGTGATGATGTGATGATTTGTAATGTTGCACTACTGTGTAAAACCCCTGGACCACACTTTTACACACACAAATATGGATTTCACGAGGAAATCGGTTAAGTCACAGATGATTTAAAATTAATATTTTTTTGAAATTGAAATTTTAATTTCAATTGATTTTGGAAGTGGATTTGGGTTAAATGTTAAAGCTTTTGAAAAGGAGTTTGGAGATAAAAGTTATTTTGAATAACTTGGTAAAGTTTTTCAATTTAAATAACTCAATTTGAATTCGAATTCAAAATTTGGAATTGAATTCCATGTTTGGAAATTATGGTTAAAGATGTTATAAATGTGTTTTATATGGATTTTTAACCATTTAAAAGTATGGTTTCGGAAATTTAAGGAAATTTAATCCAAGTTTATACTTGAATGGTTTTAACTTATGTAAATTGTAATTAGTTTTCCAGAATGGAAACTAATTGTTTCAAATGATAAAAGCTTTCTTATAAGAAATGAAATTCTAATTTAAATTAAAGGAATTTAAAGTTTGAATTGAAAATGGTTTCCCAAGCTATGAATAGATCTTTGTGAAACTGGGTGAACTTTGTGAATTAAATCTGTTTATTTTTAACAGATTTAAAATGGTTATTTGTTTAAACCATTTGAAATGGAATTGTTTTGAAAGCTATAAGTTAAATCTTTGATTTAAAGATTTAATGAGTTAATCCAATTGAAATGGAAATAGATTTGAAAATCTATGAATAGATCTTTGTGAAACTGAGTGAACTTTGTGAGATGAATCTTTTTATGTAAAAGATTGAAAATGGTAATTTGTTTAAACCATTTGAAAGAGAAGTTTTGGGTAATAAGTTGTGACTTAATTGAGGACCCACTATCCATATGTTTTAAAATATTGCGCTCATTATTCGGTTTAATCGGGAGAGGACTTTGTGTCATATAACCCATTCCGAATAGTGATACATCGTGAATGGATAGCATTTGAAGACCGGTGTTGAAGACCGGGTGTTTGGGAGAAGATAGGTTAACCTATCGATTGTCTCTGCACTGAGTAGCGCCCGGTATAGAGATTTACTAAGTGATGGGAAGTTCAATCGGGATTGTGAATACCCGGATTGCAAGGGCTTCATCGGAAGTGCCTTCGGTTCTGTTCGAACCCGGAATAGACGTGTATGGTTGTATGTCTGAACACTTTGAGATGTAAAGCTGGTTTCTATCAGATACATTTCTGCTTGGTGGCGGAGATTTATTCTCTTAGCTTAACACCCTTCTCTGAGACGTATGAGCTCAGAGGTTATGTAGTTGATGGTTACTAGTGATACATTCCCAATTTGGTAGTGTGGCATGCTAAGTGTTGTTGTGTGTTGCTGATCATTTGTTGATCAAAGCATTGCTTTGTGAAAAAGCATAGCTTTGTTGACGAGACCTCATCGGGCCTCACAGACCGGTAATGGTCGAAACAGGAAAGTGCGGCAAGGTTTCAGGGGTAGCTCCCCCAGGGTATGTCCATTCCTTCTGGAAAAAGGTGGTATCATGGTATGGAGCCCAGATATTTACCTGTGTGGTTGCTCCAATCTCATTTCCTGTGTGATTGTTGCTTTGTGATCGAGAGCTCTCGGATAAAGGTCACAAACGACCGGGGGTGGCATATCTCAGGTTTACTACCCGGGAAGGGGGTAACCGGCCTTGTGTTGGCAGAGAGCAGTTGTCTCTCGGGACGTCCCTCTAGAGGCGTTTCTACGTGGCATAGGAAGTTCCTTAGCCTGACCATTTGTTGGAAAAATCCGAAGAAACAATACGAGCCTTGTACGGTTTTAGTTGTATAACCTGCTATGGAATGTGGCGGTAACCTGCTATTGAACATAGTAGCTACAGTAGGCATACAATAATGGTTGTATGCTGGCTAAGATTAATATTATATGCTTGAGATGTTTTCACACTATGCACTAGTGATAATATCAAAGAGTTTTCTCGTATTGAGCATATTTGACTATCATAAGGAGAAATCTCCTCCAATTCTGCATTTGCATTGTGTGTGTGGCGGGAGGCCTTACGGTAGTTTCATTTTCCAAAACGCATTGCGGATTTCAATGTTTAAAATTCTTTTGTTGTTTGTTTAAAGATAAACTATTTTTGTTTACTCACACCAGTCCCATGACTGACCTGGAGTTTATTGTTCCCTTCCTAAACTCTGGGTGCCCATAATTTTCCACACGAGCAGTCTAGAGTTGGGTTTTTCAAATAGCCAAGTTTAGTAGATTATCGGGAGCTAATTCAGTTTTTTGGAGTTCATGGACTGACCTTGCTTAGCTTGGTGCAATGTGATGGTGGTTCGAGCTTGATGTTGGAGTTATTGGTCTCATTCTCTTTGTCGGATCACTTGGAGTATCACTTCTGTTTCCGCTGTAGCATCTTTATTTATCTCTGATATTCTTGTATCATATTGATTTCATTATTGTATATCATTCTGGATATTGTATTCATTGGAGTTGTATATGATATTATCCATTTCTTTATTCCGCTGTGTTGTTATACTTACTATGTTATAAGCTCCGGTGAGCCAGATTCGGCGTTTGAATCTGTGGCATTTTGAGTACAAGTGAAGTACGAGTGCCGATTTTCGAAGGCTGAGTACAGGATCATCACAATTAGCATTCGCACATGTCGGACTTGAATTGCTCAAAATACCGAATTGTAAATATAAATTTGGCAAAACTCAGAATATATAGTAAATAAATCACAGATCACAGACACAGAGTAATATAATAATGCAGCGGAGACAAAGAGATAGTAGTTCATGAAGCTACTATATATAACAGAGTTAAACAAGATACAGCAGAATTTATGAATACAAAGATGTCTCAATACAATAGTCAAATACAAGATCTGAATACATCACTGGAATCAACTGAATGAATGAAATCAGAATCAATGGATGGATCCAAGCGAAGCTCCAACTCCAAAGATGAGTCTCGAATGCTGTATCACTCAGTCTGACCCGAGCGTAAAGCAAAACACAAAACACTCAAGTCAGGACATACATACTTATATAATGTAAACCAACTCTAGTGAAATGTAATAAAAATGCACAAGTAACCTAAAGGATACTTGGGATCGCCCATCCTTTAAGGATCCGTTAAACTATTTACTATGTAGTAATATTCGCTATTATAATAATGTCTAATAGTAAAAAAAACTTACTTTGAAATAGCATTAAGGCTTTACATTTTCCACCTTAACACATAATAGTCTCTATAGTCTATCTAGTATCAGCTCACCCCCTGATCGGGAGCTACCCTCAATACTCCACAAGCTACGGCACAAATCCAAACTCGTAGTAAAGCTCGATATGGTAGGTGACACGGTACAACTAGGCAATGTCAGGTTAGATATACCAATTACGCATCCGGGCTGGTGGAAACGCATAGCAGCCACTACCGCCCACCTCGGAACACACTCCCAAATTAAAAATCAAAGGGTGGCCACCAAATAAATCACAAAGTAATAGAATAGCATCGAAGAAATGCGTCCGATCAGAGGTCTGAGGTGCTACCTCATTGGCCCGTCAATCGCTCCTGTTTTAGCCACCTTATGCCAACTCATGGGAGTAGGGTCCACGTATATACCTCAATAGGAATCGTCGCCACTATCCTACTTCATTCTGGAATCTCCACCGCATACACAGTTGTTAAAGTTGTTTTCGGTATCGACTGAGAGTATGCCCATATCCGATCCCGGTTTCTTTAACAACCAATCGTTATTATAACCCATGGATATTTATTTCAAAATAATTTATACTTCAAAACCAACATATTTTATTCATTTCAAAACCAATTACTATATTATTTCATTTAAAAACCAAATCAATATATCATTTAAATAAAACACAAATTTCCAAATTACAAGATATTTCCTTCCATTTATTAAACTTGAAATATTCATTTTTAATCATCTTAAGCCAAAACCACTTTATACAGTCATATTCTTAAATCTTCAATTGCAAATCAATATATTCAAAGAAAATTCTTAATTAAATACTATTTCAAATAAATTCATTTCCATAAGTCATAGTACTTTCAAAGTTATAACACCTTTGAAACCAAACACTTTGAAACCATAATACTTTGAAACCATATCAATTTAAAATGTTATCATTTGGAAATCATAATATTTAGAAAGATCATAACATCCTTAAAAATAATATTCATTACCAAAGTTATAGCATTATTAAGTTCATTTGTTCAATTATACCAATTTCGAAAACATTGTATTAACTTATAAATTTCAAAAATGGTTTATATTGCACCTCAAAACATATTCATTTAAACCATTTAATTTCAATGTCAAAATCTTCCAAAATATATTCATTTCCAAAGTTCATTGAAATTTCAGCCACAACAGCACTTACAAAGTGTTACGGTAAATATATTAACATTTCAAACACATTGTCAAATTCAAAACAGCAGCACTTATAAAGTGCTACAATAGGTATTAGTATTTCAAAACAGTTCAATTTCAAAAACAGCAGCACTTATAAATTGTTGTAATAGTATTTGGTTATTTCAGAACTTAGTTAAATTTCAGAAATGATAGCACTTAACAAATGCCATCTTAAAACCACAGCATTTTATAAATGCTACGAATAAAATTCCAGATTTTATTATAACTTTTCAAAACATTAAAACTTCAATTTTAGCCATTTTTAACTTATAAAAATCATATTTCATGTTTCAAAAACATTCATTTGGATATCATTTAACTTATGATTTAATAAAATAAAGTTTTATAGATAAATATCCAATTTAAACCATAATTTATTTATTAAGTCAAAATAAACTATTTTACTTTACTTTTATTTTTAACCACTAACCTAACACTTTATTTTAAAATACCCATCTCATAAATAAAACTAAATTTCTATTTATTACTTAACTTAAAATTTCCATTTGAAAAACCAAATTTCCAGTTATCAAGTTAGGTCATAATTAAAGTTACATTTTTCCATTTAAAAATCATAACTATTTATTTTACAAAACATAACATTTCACAAAAGAATATTTTATCATAGTTAATATAACAATCAATTTTTTTCTTTTAGATCTATTCATTTAGACATCAATTAACCATGATTTTCTAGTTAAATAAATTTTATTACAAAATGTCCAATTAAAACAGTATTCCATTTTATCAGTTCAAAATACATTATTTACTACACAAAACATGTCTGTTTCATAAAGTAAAATTCATAACTACTAGGTTAGATTTAAAACTTCCATATTAAGTCAAATTCAATTATTAAGTTATTTATCATCAATAAAGATCCTTAATTTCTATTTAAAACCAACACATCTTTATAGTTTCAATTAAAGCCACTTATAGACTTATAAAATTTTAACTTATAGGAAACCAATATATCTTTATAATTTAAAATCATTAAATCAACTTTAAGTTAAAATTTCATATATTAAAAATTCAAATACTTAATATACTTTTAGGAAAATATTAAATTAAAAGTTTATTCATGGGTTTGTATAATATTTTCTAACCTAGGACAAGTTATACAGATATGTATCATTTCAATCTGTAATTTAAAAAAGAAAAATCTGGGTTCTTTCTTTTCAAACCCGCAATCCCAAGTCAAATAAAATACAATAAAAATCACTCGAGCCTATCATTTCAGCTCATAATGATTTTTCCTTATTCTAATGTCCGTTCGTGTATGTATCATTTCAACCCATAGTGAAAGGGAACTTGCAGTGTGAGAATCAGTAAATAAATGAACAGTAGAACATATAATCATACCATATGAATTAACAAATATATAAACAGAATTTAACATCATATAATCATATCACAGGCATATATGAACATATTAACATAGCATATAAAGTTTCTACAATTCACATTCCATTGTTTCACAATTATAAAAGTACGTATGTCGAGAGTGATAAACTCACCTTTTTAAGCTGAAGATAACAATTCTAGACACACAACAAACTCCGAAAAGCACGACAAAGCACGAATAGATTTGAGGAGAAGATGATGAGCCAATATTCAGATCTTGCACCAAATAAAAAAAAACAAATAAGAATATGATTCAATACAAAAGAATAGATGAATTAAACAATGGAAATACAAGAATTAAATGACATAACCTTTGTTACATCAAAGCAAGAGGCAAAGGCAAGTGGAAGGTTTTGGCTTGTTTTGGTTCGACCCTAAGGCAAACATGGTTCGGCCATGGCTTGGTTTGGTCAAGGCATCATCTAAAGGCACGGCTATGTGGTCCTAAGGCATGGACGAGGTGGTGTTGTGGTTTGTGGCCGAGGCAAATAGGAGAAGTAGATGCATAGGAAGGCTCGGCTATGGTTGAAACAAAGAGATGGTGATCTATTTTTGGATCTAGGGTTCAAGGCATGGCTTGGTGGTCACGGCCTTGGAGGAGGTGATGGAGAAGATCATGGTGGTGGTGGAGAAGGGGATATGGTCGGTTAGAGGAGGTAGAGGCCGAGCATAGCAAAGAAAACAAAAGGAAAAATAAAAGTGAAAAAGAGGAGAAAGAGAAGGAGGCCATGGATTTAGATCTTGAAATATTTTCTCTTAAAAGCAAATAAGAAAAATGAGGAGATTAAATGTATTTTGTGCGTGAATGATGGAGTGGTTTGCACGACAAGGAAAGGAATAAATGTTTGGAAAACAAAAGGGCAAGAATTAAGGAGTTTTGAATGGTAAGAAAAAGGAAAAGAATCTTGTGTATAATTTATTCTTAAATGCAAATGAAAATGAGAAGTGGGTAATAAATCTTTGTACATGTAAACAAGTAAGAATGCATGGCTAAAAAAGTTTTGGATGGCAAGCAAAGGAGTGAATGCTCGGGTAAGTAATAAAGAGGGTAGGTAAATAAAAGCAAGAAATTAAAAAAATGAAACGTATATCCCTTTGATTCTTCCAAACCATAAATAAAAGATGTAAACAAGTAACAATTCAATAAATAAAATGAATGTCTAGGCAAAATAAAAATAGAAATAAACAAAGAGATGGATAAAGGGAAATATATAAATAAGAATACAGAAATTTATTGCGTGTAAAACGCTGTAATTTATCCAATTTTAAAGGTATAAATCAGAATTTAATGAAACAAAAAGCAGAACAGATATTAGCATTATATTCTGCTCCAAAGAAAAAGATTAAAAATTTAAAATTCAAATTTAAAAATTTAAACTTAAATTCAAAATTTGACCAAAGTTGACCAAAATATAAAATTTTCAGAAAATGTTTATTTTATTGTATTTGGAATATAAATTACAAACAAAATCCAAATTTACATTTATTATAAATAAAACCTTACTCAATTTATTCAATTTGGTTTCATTCTTTTCTTTTTATCTATGAATAAAATATACATTTCCATTTATTTCATTACATTCACACTTTACAATTACTGTCCTATCTCATATTAATGAACATTTACTTACATTTAAATGTAATTGATTTCCTACTTTAAATTTAGTAGCCTAAATAAAATGTAACTTGCAATAAATGTTATCATTATCTTTATATTACACTCAAGTTTATTATGTCCACTAATTATCATAATTGCTTACATAATGTTTAATTCATTCAATTACCATAAATTATATACTAATTCATTTATCCATACAACACTTACATTTATTTACTTATATTCAGTTTTATACCCAAATGTAACATTTACAACTAGATTAATAGATCAATTAAATAGCAACTTACAACCGTTACTATAACTTTTAATCACACTTTTGAATTCATTGTTCACAAACATATGTTACCATTCTTATATACCTAATCTTTATTCAATGATCATTTTTTCATACTAAATCATTTATAAATTTTAATGTTTGCATTTGTTTTCTTACATAAATTTATAGCCAAGTATAACAATTTACATTACTTCAATAAATTGTAATTTCATTTCAATTGTTAGTAATTAGTTTTTAAATACATTGTTACATTTCATTTTGGCATTCATTTCATTATTAAATTACAAAGTTTTATTTATTTCTTCCAAATTTATTTACCAAAATCTTATTAAATTGACAGCTTTAATTATTAAAAATGTACGGGTCGTTACACTCTCTCCCACTCAAAACTTTTCGTCCCCGAAAAGGAAAAAGAAGGGAAAAGAAAGAATTAAGTAAATAATACATCTTATTCAAAACATTAACTTTATAAACAAATAAATTTATAAAATTAATTAATTTAAATAAAATATATCAATTTATATATAAATTCCTTCAACACCATTTTATATTGTACATTATTCAATTACATTGTTTACTTCTGAATAATCAGGGTAAGTTATATTGCAATGCAATAGTATTGTACAAATAAAATTTTCCCAATTCAATTATTCAAGCTTAAATATTTATTCAAATTTTGGCTTCATTTTATAATTGAAATCATCCTTTAAGATAAAATTTAAGAATTAAATTTCCGGTTAACTTCAAACTATTCTAGATAAACAAATATATATACATAATATATATCAAATCAACTTTATATCATATATCAATATATATATTATAAATCTAGTCAATTTTTAGAAATTCAAATCAATTTAATTCTTCAAAGCAAAACTGTAGCAAAGCTACAAAATGGTCTCTTCACTCGAAACTCGAAAATGAATGTCGATGATGCTGCAGTCATCACCGAAATTATTTTTCACCGACAAAGAAAAGAGCACTGATTTAAACATTTAACATTCTTTGGAAACAATTTCTACTCGTAAATACTTTAATTAATATATCCTTTAAAACTTTAAAAACAAAGTTTGAAATCATCGGAAACTAAATTCTCAAATTCTAGTTTTAAATTCATTTAAATTTCCAAATTAATTTATATCCGTATTTTTATAGTTTAATTATTTATATATGAAACAAAAGCCAATGATTACAAGATATATACAAAGTCGAATATTATTTCTTAACATCCAATTCAATTAACTATAAAATTTTAAATTTTTTTATACATATATAGAATATAATTATACAAAATTTATCCATTTACCAAGTTTGAAAACAATATGGTGTCAGTTTGCTCTGTTCAAGTGTTTTGGAGATCCTATCGATAGCGTTGATCAAACAAATCGATCGGAAACCCAAATCAACATCAACAACTCAAACAACACCATATATATTAAAACATTTTAAATATTAGTTTACAAATATACTTCAAGAATGATTGAAGATAAGTTTGAAACAAAAGACAAGATGATTAAATAACAGAATAAGGGAATGAATAAGCTTATATAAATCACTGGCAACCTTAATCGAGTCGACAATGACTTCAAGAATTAGATCGATATGGAGTTCTGGGACAAACCTACATCCGATCTCAAGAGATAGAATTTGGGATAACAAGAGATAGATAGCATCGTAAACCGAAATCTTTGGTGAATCAATGCTAATTGTAAAGGAGTCTCACCCCTTTACAAGTCATTCAAAGATTGGCAAGACCGCCTATTCATTATAAAGATTATTCGAAGTGGAGTTATGGGATACTCCAGAATCAAAAGAAAACAAATAGGGAGAGACAAGAATGGATTTTGGAACCGCAAGGAACGTTCCAAAATTCAAAAGAAATCGAGTCAAAAAAAGTAGAGATTCAAGCTCGAACGAAAGTGATTCTGTAAATAAATATACTATATATGCTCAGTTTTGCCTAGAGCCAATGCTCTGATACCAAATGTAACGACCCGATATTTTCAACCTTTCGCATCCGCACATGTCGAACTTGAATTGCTCAAACTACCGAGTTGTAAATATAAATTTGGCAAAACTCAGAATATATTGTAATTAAATCACAGATCACAGACACAGAGTAATATAACAATGCAGTGGAAGCAAAGAGATGGTAGTTCATGAAGCTACTATATATATAACAGAGTTAAACAAGATACAATAGAATTTATGAATACAAAGATGTCTCAATACAATAGTCAAATACAAGATCTAATTACATCACTGGAATCAACCGAATGACTGAAAGCAGAATCAATGGATGGATCCAAGCAAAGATCCAACTCCAAAGGTGAGTCTCGAATGTGGTATCACTCAGTCTGACCCGAGCGTAAAGCAAAATACAAAACACTCGAGTCAAGATATACATACTTATACAATGTAAACCAACTCTAGTGAACTATAATAAAAATGCACAAGTAACTTAAAGGATGCTTGGGATCGCCCATCCTTTAAGGATCCGTTAAACTATTTACTATGTAGTAATATTCGCTATTATAATAATGTCTAATAGTAAAATAAACTTACTTTTAAATAGTGTTAAGGCTTTACATTTTCCACCTTAACACATAATAGTCCCAGTAGTCTATCCAGTATCAGCGCACCCCCCAGATCGGGAGCTACCCTCAATACTCCACAAGCTACGGCACAAATCCAAACTCGTAGTAAAGCTCGATATGGTAGGTGACATGGTACAACTAGGCAATGTCAGGTTAGATATACCAATTACACATCCGGGCTGGTGGAAACGCATAGCAGCCACTACCGCCTACCTCGGAACACACTCCCAAATCAAAAATCAAATGGTGGCCACCAAATAAATCACAAAGTAATAGAATAGCATCGAAAAAATGCATCCGATCAGAGGTGCTACCTCATTGGCCCGTCAATCGCTCATGTTTTAGCCACCTTATGCCAACTCATGGGAGTAGGGTCCACGTATATAACTCAATAGGAATCGTCGCCACCATCCTACTTCATTCTGGAATCTCCACCGCGTACACAGTTGTTAAAGTTGTTTTCGGTATCGACTGAGAGTATGCCCATATCCGATCCCGGTTTCTTTAACAACCAATCGTTATTATAACCCATGGATATTTATTTCAAAATAATTTATACTTCAAAACCAACATATTATATCCATTTCAAAACCAATTACTATATTATTTCATTTAAAAACCTAATCAATATATCATTTAAATAAAACACAAATTTCCAAATTACTAGATATTTCCTTCAATTTATTAAACTTGAAATATTCATTTTTAAACATCTTAAGCCAAAACAACTATATACAGTCATATTCTTAAATCTTCAATTGCAAATCAATATATTCAAAGAAAATTCTTAATTAAATACTATTTCAAATAAATTCATTTCCAAAAGTCATAGTACTTTCAAAGTTATAACACCTTTGAAACCAAACACTTTGAAACCATAATAATTTGAAACCATATCAATTTAAAATGTTATCATTTGGAAATCATAATATTTAGAAAGATCATAACATCCTTAAAAATAATATTCATTGCCAAAGTTGTAGCATTATTAAGTTCATTCGTTCAATTATACCAATTTCGAAAACATTGTATTAACTTATAAATTTAAAAAATGGTTTATATTTCACCTCAAAACATATAAATTTAAACCATTTAATTTCAATGTCAAAATCTTCCAAAATATATTCATTTCCAAAGTTCATTGAAATTTCAGCCACAACAGCACTTATAAAGTGTTACGGTAAATATATTAACATTTCAAAAACATTGTCAAATTCAAAACAGCAGCACTTATAAAGTGCTACAGTAGGTATTAGTATTTCAAAACAGTTCAATTTCAGAAACAACAGAACTTATAAATTGTTGTAATAGTATTTGGTTATTTCTGAACTTAGTTAAATTTCAGAAATGATAGCACTTAACAAATGCCATCTTAAAACCACTGCATTTTATAAATGCTACCAATAAAATTCCAGATTTTATTATAACTTTTCAAAACATTAAAACTTCAATTTTAGCCATTTTTAACTTATAAAAATCATATTTCATGCTTCAAAAACATTCATTTGGATATAATTTAACATATGATTTAATAAAATAAAACTTTATAGATAAATATCCAATTTAAACCATAATTCATTTATTAAGTCAAAATACACTATTTTACTTAACTTTTATTTTTAACCACTAACCTAACACTTTATTTTAAAATACCCATTTCATAAATAAAACTAAATTTCTATTTATTTACTTAACTTAAAATTTCCATTTGAAAAACCAAATTTCCAGTTATCAAGTTAGGTCATAATTAAAGTTACATTTTTCCATTTAAAAATCATAACTATTTATTTTACAAAACATAACATTTCACAAAAGAATATTTTATCATAGTTAATATAACAATCAATTATTTCTTTTAGATCTATTCATTTAGACATCAATTAACCATGATTTTCTAGTTAAATAAATTTTATTACAAAATGTCCAATTAAAACAGTATTCCATTTTATCAGTTCAAAATACATTATTTACTACACAAAACATGTCCGCTTCATAAAGTAAAATTCATAACAATTAGTAGGTTAGATTTAAAACTTCCATATTAAGTCAAATTCAATTATTAAGTTATTTATCATCAATAAAGATCCTTAATTTCTATTTAAAACCAACACATCTTTATAATTTCAATTAAAGCCACTTATAGACTTATAAAATTTTAACTTATTGGAAACCAATATATCTTTATAGTTTAAAATCATTAAATCAACTTTAAGTTAAAATTTCATATATTAAAAATTCAAATACTTAATAAACTTTTAAGAAAATATTATATTAAAAGTTAATTCATGGGTCTGTATAATATTTTCTAACCTAAGACAAGTTATACGGATATGTATCATTTCAATCCGTAATTTAAAAAAGAAAAATCAGGGTTCCATCTTTTCAAAACCGCAATCCCAAGTCAAATAAAATACAATAAAAATCATTCGAGCCTATAAGTTCGGCTCATAATGATTTTTCCTTATTCTAATGTCCGTTCGGGTATGTATCATTTCAACCCATAGTGAAAGGGAAATTGCAGTGTGAGAATCAGTAAATAAATGAACAGTAGAACATATAATCATACCAGATGATGTAACAAATATATAAACAGAATTTAACATCATATAATCATCTCACAGGCATATATGAACATATTAACATAACATATAAATTTTCTACAATTCAGATGCCATTGTTTCACAATTATAAAAGTACGTATGTCGAGAGTGAAAAACTCACCTTTTTAAGCTGAAGATCACAATTCTAGACACACAACAATCTCCGAAAAGCACGACTAAGCACGAATAGATTTGAGGAGAAGATGATGAGCCAATATTTAGATCTTGCACCAAATAAAATAAAAAAAATAAGAATATGATTCAATACAAAAGAATAGATGAATTAAACAATGGAAATACAAGAATTAAATGACATAACCTTTGTTACATCAAAGCAAGAGGCAAAGGCAAGTGGAAGGTTTTGGCTTGTTTTGGTTCGACCCTAAGGCAAACATGGTTTGACCATGGCTTGGTTTGGTCAAGGCATCATCTATAGGCACGGCTATGTGGTCCCAAGGCATGGAGGAGGTGGTTTTGTGGTTTGTGGCCGAGGCAAATAGGAGAAGTAGATGCATAGGAAGGCTCGGCTATGGTTGAAACAAAGAGATGGTGATCTATTTTTGGATCTAGGGTTCAAGGCATGGCTTGGTGGTCACGGCCTTGGAGGAGGTGATGGAGATGATCATGGTAGTGGTGGAGAAGGGGATATGGTCGGTTAGAGGAGGTAGAGGCCGAGCATAGCAAAGAAAACAAAAGGAAAAACAAAAGTGAAAAAGAGGAGAAAGAGAAGGAGGCCATGGATTTAGATCTTGAAATATTTTCTCTTGAAAGAAAATAAGAAAAATGAGGAGATGAAATGTATTTTGTGCATGAATGATGGAGTGGTTTGCACGGCAAGGAAAGGAATAAATGTTAGGAAAACAGAAGGGCAAGAATTAAGGAGTTTTGAATGGTAAGAAAAAGGAAAAGAATCTTGTGTATAATTTATTCTTAAATGCAAATGAAAATGAGAAGTGGGTAATAAATCTTTGTACGTGTAAACAAGTAAGAATTCACGGCTAAAGAAGTTTTGGATGGCAAGCAAAGGAGTGAATGCTCGGGTAAGTAATAAAGAGGGTAGGTAAATAAAAGCAAGAAATTAAAATAATGAAACGTATATCCCTTTGATTCTTCCAAACCATAAATAAAAGATGTAAACAAGTAACAATTCAATAAATAAAATAAATGTCTAGGCAAAATAAAAATAGAAATAAACAAAGAGATGGATAAAGGAAATATATAAATAAGAATACAGAAATTTATTGCGTGTAAAACGTTGTAATTTATCTAATTTTAAAGGTATAAATCAGAATTAACGAAACAAAAAGCAGAACGGATATCAGCATTATATTCTGCTCCAAAGAAAAAGATTAAAAATTTAAAATTCAAATTTAAAAATTTAAACTTAAATTCAAAATTTGACCAAATTTGACCAAAATATAAAATTTTCAGAAAATGTTTATTTTATTGTATTTGGAAAATAAATTACAAACAAAATCCAAATTTTAGAGCATTCAAGCTTAGGCGAGAATATAGTTATTTTAGTTGTTTAATTATTTACTAAATGCATTGATTTCAAAGTTAGGTATCGTGCTCGTTTTAAAACTGCTTGACCCGTTGATTTTTACATTAGGCTCGTATTAACAAAATGTTTAAGTGTTGAAAAGGAGATTTGAATTTTAAAATGGAATTTGAATTGTAAAAGAAGGATTTAAACAAGAAATTAAAATTTAAAATCTGGATTTAAAGTCTAGCCTTAAATTCCAGATTTTGAGATAAAATTAAGTTTTAAAAATTTAAATGTTTAAGATAGATTTAAATGTTGAAGTATACTTCTAAATATGTTAATTTAAAAGGAATTTGATTTAACTCTTTAAAATTTCTTTTATAACAAAATATTGCTTTAACATATGAATTTGAAGGTTTTCAAAATTAATTTTAACTTTATTAAAAATCAATTGGCATTCATTTTAAATATTAAAATTTAAAATGAATTTAAAGGTGAATTGAATATAAATGTTTCAACCTATTTATAAGTGATAACATAATCATTAATAAGAATGAGATTTGTTTTAAGTTAATGAAGATACAAGATAATTTGTAATTCATTAATTATTAAGTCAATTAAAATGGATAATTTGTCTATTTAATTAAATAAATTATTTGGATCAATTAAATAAGTAATTAAAGAGTTAAAGTAAGTAATGAAGATTTAAAGATTAATTAATTGGTAATTAAGGATTTTTAATTAAATATTAATTAATGGTTAAAGTTGATTAATCAAGTGATTAAGTAACAATTAATTCAAGGATAATGTGATAAATTAATTAAGATAACTAATTAAGGAATGATTAATTAATGAAAGTGATTAAGACCTAATCAAAATTGTAATTAATGATAATTAATCATTAATTAAAGATTACTAATGAAAGTAATTATATGGTTGATAAATTTAAAACCACAGGATTTATTCATCTTAATTGAAGATGGTTGATTGTTATTGAATGTTGTGTGATGGATTGATATATCTGATATGTGATGTGATGCTATGTAATATGAAATGCTTTGTGCTGAGCTGTTATATCTGTGATGAATATACTGTAGTATGAATATGAAAACCCTTTGGACCCGTAAAACGGCATTTGAATTTCGATGCGATAGGGAGTCGGATTCCAGTTTGTTATCCGAAACCCACATCGAATCATAATCGTGAATCTTTGTGATTGATAAATTGACTTTATCTATGAACTTGTGAATGAAGATAAGAGTTATAAATCATACCGCTTATCGATATTGATATGCTTAAATCTGTGATGATGTGATGATTTGTAATGTTGCACTACTGTGTAAAACCCCTGGACCACACTTTTACACACACAAATATGGATTTCACGAGGAAATCGGTTAAGTCACAGATGATTTAAATTTAATATTTTTTTTGAAATTGAAATTTTAATTTCGATTGATTTTGGAAATGGATTTGGGTAAAATGTTAAAGCTTTTGAAAAGGAGTTTTGAGATAAAAGTTATTTTGAATAACTTGGTAAAGTTTTTCAATTTAAATAACTCAATTTGAATTCGAATTCAAAATTTGGAATTGAATTCTATGTTTGGAAATTATGGTTAAAGATGTTATAAATGTGTTTTATATGGATTTTTAACCATTTAAAAGTATGGTTTCGGAAATTTAAGGAAATTTAATCCAAGTTTATACTTGAATGGTTTTAACTTATGTAAATTGTAATTAGTTTTCCAGAATGGAAACTAATTGTTTCAAATGATAAAAGCTTTCTTATAAGAAATGAAATTCTAATTTAAATTAAAGGAATTTAAAGTTTGAATTGAAAATGGTTTCCCAAGCTATGAATAGATCTTTGTGAAACTGGGTGAACTTTGTGAATTGAATCTGTTTATTTTTAACAGATTTAAAATGGTTATTTGTTTAAACCATTTGAAATGGAATTGTTTTAAAAGCTATAAGTTAAATCTTTGATTTAAAGATTTAATGAGTTAATCTAATTGAAATGGAAATAAATTTGAAAATCTATGAATAGATCTTTGTGAAACCGAGTGAACTTTGTTAGATGAATCTTTTTATGTAAAAGATTGAAAATGGTAATTTGTTTAAACCATTTGAAAGAGAAGTTTTGGGTAATAAGTTGTGACTTAATTGAGGACCCACTATCCATATGTTTTAAAATATTGCGCTCATTATTCGGTTTAGCCGGGAGAGGACTTTGTGTCATATAACCCATTCCGAATAGTGATACGTCGTGAATGGATAGCATTTGAAGACCGGTGTTGAAGACCGGGTGTTTACGAGAACGATAGGATATCCTATCGATTGTCTTTGCACCGAGTAGCTCCCGGTATAGAGATTCCCTAAGTGATGGGAAGTTCGATCGGGATTGTGAATACCCAGATTGCAAGGGCTTCTTCGGAAGTGCCTTCGGTTCCGTTCGAACCCGAAACAGACTTGTATGGTTGTATGTCTGACATTACACTTTGAGATGTAAAGCTGGTTTCTATCAAATACATTTCTGCTTGGTGGCGGAGATTTATTCTCTTAGCTTAACACCCATCTCTGAGACGTATGAGCTCAGAGGTTATGTAGTTGATGGTTACTAGTGATACATTCCTAATTTGGTAGTGTGGCATGCTAAGTGTTGCTTTGTGTTGCTGATCATTTGTTGATCAAAGCATTGCTTTGTGAAAAAGCGTAGCTTTGTGGACGATACCTCATCGAGCCTCACAAACCGGTAATGGTCAAAACAGGAAAGTGCGGAAAGGTTTCAGGGGTAGCTCCCCTAGGGTATGTCCATTCCTTCTGGAAAAAGGTGGTATCATGGTATGGAGCCCAGATACTTACCTGTGTGGTTGCTCCAATATCATTTCCTGTGTGATTGTTGCTTTATGATCGAGAGCTCTCGGATAAAGGTCGCAAACGACCGGGGGTGGCATATCTTAGGTTTACTACCCGGGAAGGGGGGTAACCGGCCTTGAGTTGGCAGAGAGCAGTTGTCTCTCGGGACGTCCCTCCAGAGGCGTTCCTACGTGGCATAGGAAGTTCCTTAGCCTGACCATTTGTTGGAAAAATCCAAAGAAACAATACGAGCCTTGTACGGTTTTAGTTGTATAACCTGCTATGGAATGTGGCGGTAACCTGCTATTGAACATAGTAGCTATAGTAGGCATACAATAATGGTTGTATGCTGGCTAAGATTAATATTATATGCTTGAGATGTTTTCACACTATGCACTAGTGATAATATCAAAGAGTTTTCTCGTATTGAGCATATTTGACTATCATAAGGAGAAATCTCCTCCAATTCTGCATTTGCATTGTGTGTGTGGCGGGAGGCCTTACGGTAGTTTCATTTTCCAAAATGCATTGCGGATTTCAATGTTTAAAATTCTTTTGTTGTTTGTTTAAAGATAAACTATTTTTGTTTACTCACACCAGTCCCATGACTGACCTGGAGTTTATTGTTCCGTTCCTAAACTCTGGGTGCCCATAATTTTCCACACGGGCAGTATAGAGTTGGGATTTTCAGACAGTCAAGTTTAGTAGATTATCGGGAGCCAATTCAGTTTTTTGGAGTTCATGGACTGACCTTGCTTAGCTTGGTGCAACATGATGGTGGTTCGAGCCTGATGTTGGAGTTATTGGTCTCATTCTCTTTGTCGGATCACTTGGAGTATCACTTCTGTTTCCACTGTAGCATCTTTATTTATCTCTGATATTCTTGTATCATATTGATTTCATTGTTGTATATCATTCTGGATATTGTATTCACTGGAGTTGTATATGATATTATCCATTTCTTTATTCCGCTGTGTTGTTATACTTACTGTGTTATAAGCTCCGGTGAGCCAGATTCGGCGTTTGAATCTGTGGCATTTGGAGTACAAGTGAAGTACGGGTGTCGATTTTCAAAGGCTGAGTACAGGATCATCACAATTTGCATCCGCACATGTCGTACTTGAATTGCTCAAAATACCGAATTGTAAATATAAATTTGGCAAAACTCATAATATATAGTAAATAAATCACAGATCACAGACACAGAGTAATATAAGAATGCAGCGGAAGCAAAGAGATAGTAGTTCATGAAGCTACTATATATATAACAGAGTTAAACAAGATACAACAGAATTTATGAATACAAAGATGTCTCAATACAATAGTCAAATACAAGATCTGAATACATCACTTGAATCAACTGAATGAATGAAAGCAGAATCAATGGATGGATCCAAGCGAAGCTCCAACTCCAAAGGTGAGTCTCGAATGCTGTATCACTCAGTCTGACCCGAGCGTAAAGCAAAACACAAAACACTCAAGTCAGGACATACATACTTATACAATGTAAACCAACTCTAGTGAAATGTATTAAAAATGCACAAGTAACCTAAAGGATACTTGGGATCACCCATCCTTTAAGGATCCGTTAAACTATTTACTATGTAGTAATATTCGCTATTATAATAATGTCTAATAGTAAAAAAAACTTACTTTGAAATAGCATTAAGGCTTTACATTATCCACCTTAACACATAATAGTCTCTGTAGTCTATCTAGTATCAGCTCACCTCCTGATCGGGAGCTACCCTCAATACTCCACAAGCTACGACACAAATCCAAACTCGTAGTAAAGCTCGATATGGTAGGTGACATGGTACAACTAGGCAATGTCAGGTTAGATATACCAATTACACATCCGGGCTGGTGGAAACGCATAGCAGCCACTACCGCCTACCTCGGAACACACTCCCAAATCAAAAATCAAATGGTGGCCACCAAATAAATCACAAAGTAATAGAATAGCATCGAAAAAATGCATCCGATCAGAGGTGCTACCTCATTGGCCCGTCAATCGCTCATGTTTTAGCCACCTTATGCCAACTCATGGGAGTACGGTCCACGTATATAACTCAATAGGAATCGTCGCCACCATCCTACTTCATTCTGGAATCTCCACCGCGTACACAGTTGTTAAAGTTGTTTTCGGTATCGACTGAGAGTATGCCCATATCCGATCCCGGTTTCTTTAATAACCAATCGTTATTATAACCCATGGATATTTATTTCAAAATAATTTATACTTCAAAACCAACATATTATATCCATTTCAAAACCAATTACTATATTATTTCATTTAAAAACCAAATCAATATATCATTTAAATAAAACACAAATTTCCAAATTACTAGATATTTCCTGTAATTTATTAAACTTGAAATATTCATTTTTAATCATCTTAAGCCAAAACCACTTTATACAGTCATATTCTTAAATCTTCAATTGCAAATCAATATATTCAAAGAAAATTCTTAGTTAAATACTATTTCAAATAAATTCATTTCCAAAAGTCATAGTACTTTCAAAGTTATAACACCTTTGAAACCAAACACTTTGAAACCATAATACTTTGAAACCATTTCAATTTAAAATGTTATCATTTGGAAATCATAATATTTAGAAAGATCATGACATCCTTAAAAATAATATTCATTACCAAAGTTATAGCATTATTAAGTTCATTCATTCAATTATACCAATTTCAAAAACATTGTATTAACTTATAAATTTCAAAAATGGTTTATATTTCACCTCAAAACAAATTCATTTAAACCATTTAATTTCAATGTCAAAATCTTCCAAAATATATTCATTTCCAAAGTTCATTGAAATTTCAGCCACAACAGCACTTATAAAGTGTTACGGTAAATATATTAACATTTCAAACACATTGTCAAATTCAAAACAGCAGCACTTATAAAGTGCTACAGTAGGTATTAGTATTTCAAAACAGTTCAATTTCAGAAACAGCAGCACTTATAAATTGCTGTAATAGTATTTGGTTATTTCAAAACTTAGTTAAATTTCAGAAATGATAGCACTTAACAAATGCCATCTTAAAACCACAGCATTTTATAAATGCTACCAATAAAATTCCATATTTTATTATAACTTTTCAAAACATTAAAACTTCAATTTTAGCCATTTTTAACTTATAAAAATCATATTTCATGTTTCAAAAACATTCATTTGGATATCATTTAACTTATGATTTAATAAAATAAAATTTTATAGATAAATATCCAATTTAAACCATAATTCATTTATTAAGTCAAAATAAACTATTTCATTTACTTTTATTTTTAACCACTAACCTAACACTTTATTTTAAAATACCCATCTCATAAATAAAACTAAATTTCTATTTATTTACTTAACTTAAAATTTCCATTTGAAAAACCAAATTTCCAGTTATCAAGTTAGGTCATAATTAAAGTTACATTTTTCCATTTAAAAATCATAACTATTTATTTTACAAATATAACATTTCACAAAAGAATATTTTATCATAGTTAATATAACAATCAATTTTTTTCTTTTAGATCTATTCATTTGGACATCAATTAACCATGATTTTCTAGTTAAATAAATTTTATTACAAAATGTCCAATTAAAACAGTATTCCATTTTATCAGTTCAAAATACATTATTTACTACACAAAACATGTCTGTTTCATAAAGTAAAATTCATAACTACTAGGTTAGATTAAAACTTCCATATTAAGTCAAATTCAATTATTAAGTTATTTATCATCAATAAAGATCCTTAATTTCTATTTAAAACCAACACATCATTATAGTTTCAATTAAAGCCACTTATAGACTTATAAAATTTTAACTTATAGGAAACCAATATATCTTTATAATTTAAAATCATTAAATGAACTTTAAGTTAAAAATTCATATATTAAAAATTCAAATACTTAATAAACTTTTAGGAAAATATTAAATTAAATGTTTATTCATGGGTCTGTATAATATTTTCTAACCTAGGACAAGTTATACAGATATGTATCATTTCAATCTGTAATTTAAAAAAGAAAAATCTAGGTTCTATCTTTTCAAACCCGCAATTCCAAGTCAAATAAAATACAATAAAAATCACTCGAGCCTATCATTTCAGCTCATAATGATTTTTCCTTATTCTAATGTCCATTCGGGTATGTATCATTTCAACCCATAGTGAAAGGGAACTTGCAGTGTGAGAATCAGTAAATAAATGAACAGTAGAACATATAATCATACCAGATGAATTAACAAATATATAAACATAATTTAACATCATATAATCATATCACAGGCATATATGAACATATTAACATAACATATAAAGTTTCTACAATTCACATTCCATTGTTTCACAATTATAAAAGTACGTTTGTCGAGAGTGATAAACTCGCCTTTTTAAGCTGAAGATAACAATTCTAGACACACAACAAACTCCGAAAAGCACGAATAGATTTGAGGAGAAGATGATGAGCCAATATTCAGATCTTGCACCAAATAAAATAAAACAAATAAGAATATGTTCAATACAAAAGAATAGATGAATTAAACAATGGAAATACAAGAATTAAATGACATAACCTTTGTTACATCAAAGCAAGAGGCAAAGGCAAGTGGAAGGTTTTGGCTTGTTTTGGTTCGACCCTAAGGCAAACATGGTTCGGCCATGGCTTGGTTTGGTCAAGGCATCATCTAAAGGCACGGCTATGTGGTCCCAAGGCATGCAGGAGGTGGTGTTGTGGTTTGTGGCCGAGGCAATAGGAGAAGTAGATGCATAGGAAGGCTCGGCTATGGTTGAAACAGAGAGATGGTGATCTATTTTTGGATCTAGGGTTCAAGGCATGGCTTGGTGGTCATGGCCTTGGAGGAGGTGATGGAGATGATCATGGTGGTGGTGGAGAAGGGGATATGGTCGTTTAGAGGAGGTAGAGGCCGAGCATAGCAAAGAAAACAAAAGGAAAAATAAAAGTGAAAAAGAGGATAAAGAGAAGGAGGCCATGGATTTAGATCTTGAAATATTTTCTCTTGAAAGAAAATAAGAAAAATGAGGAGATGAAATGTATTTTGTGCGTGAATGATGGAGTGGTTTGCACGGCAAGGAAAGGAATAAATGTTAGGAAAACAAAATGGCAAGAATTAAGGAGTTTTGAATGGTAAGAAAAAGGAAAAGAATCTTGTGTATAATTTATTCTTAAATGCAAATGAAAATGAGAAGTGGGTAATAAATCTTTGTACGTGTAAACAAGTAAGAATGCACGGCTAAAGAAGTTTTGGATGGCAAGCAAAGGAGTGAATGCTCAGGTAAGTAGTAAAGAGGGTAGGTAAATAAAAGCAAGAAATTAAAACAATGAAACGTATATCCCTTTGATTCTTCCAAACCATAAATAAAAGATGTAAACAAGTAACAATTCAATAAATAAAATGAATTTTTTGGGAAAATAAAAATAGAAATAAACAAAGAGATGGATAAAGGAAAATATATAAATAAGAATACAGAAATTTATTGCGTGTAAAGAGCTGTAATTTATCCAATTTTAAAGGTATAAATCAGAATTTAACGAAACAAAAAGCAGAACGGATATCAACATTATATTCTGCTCCAAAGAAAAAGATTAAAAATTTAAAATTCAAATTTAAAAATTTAAACTTAAATTCAAAATTTGACCAAAGTTGACCAAAATATAAAATTTTCAGAAAATGTTTATTTTATTGTATTTGGAAAATAAATTACAAACAAAATCCAAATTTACATTTATTATCATTAAAACCTTAATCAATTTATTCAACTTGGTTTCATTCTTTTCTTTTAATCTATGAATAAAATATACATTTCCATTTATTTCATTACATTCACACTTTACAATTATTGTCCTATCTCATATTAATGAACATTTACTTACATTTAAATGTAATTGATTTCCTACTTTAAATTTAGCAGCCTAAATAAAATGTAACTTGCAATAAATGTTATCATTATCTTTATATTACACTCAAGTTTATTATGTCCATTAATTATCATAATTGCTTACATAATGTTTAATTCATTCAATTACCATAAATTATATACTAATTCATTTATCCATACAACACTAACATTTATTTACTTATATTCAGTTTTATACCCAAATGTAACATTTACAACTAGATTAATAGACCAATTAAATAGTAACTTACAACCGTTACTATAACTTTTAATCACACTTTTGAATTCATTGTTCATAAACATATGTTACCATTCTTATATACCTAATCTTTATTCAATGGTCATTTATTTCATACTAAATTATTTATAAATTTTAATGTTTGCATTTGTTAAGAAATTTATAGCCAAGTATAACAATTTACATTACTTCAATAAATTGTAATTTCATTTCAATTGTTAATAATTAGTTTTTAAATACATTCTTACATTTCATTTTGGCATTCATTTCATTATTAAATTACAAAGTTTTTTTTATTTCTTCCAAATTTATTTACCAAAATCTTATTAATTGACAACTTTAATTATTAAAAATGTACGGGTCGTTACACTATCCCTCCCTTGACCTGGCCGAGAACCAATGGCCATGGCCCCTACCCTTCCACTTGTTCGCCACTTCAACCTGGCAGTTCACTGGCCTCCACACAACTCGCCTCCCTCACGCAACCCGCTCCGACAAGCTCGCGCCACTCTCTCCCTCAGTCTGCATCTTACATAATCTAGCACACCATCCTTAGTGTTCTTTTGTATAAGGTAAATCATATATATGTTTTAGTTTCATATATAATTTATACTATAAGTTGCTGCTGTTTTGTTTGTAAACTGTTCAGTTTTTTGAAAAAAGGCCAAAATGCAGTTGCGGTTTATAAATTTTAAAATATATAAAGGTATTTTGATACTTGATATCTTACGTATTACGTTACATTACATGTATTTGGGTATGTTTTGAAATCTTCGAGAAAAGGTTGCTAGTTCCTATGATCACGGTATTTATATTTTATGTTTAAAATGTTATATAATATAAGATATATATATATATATATGTTATATATGATCTGTTGGGTTTAATGTATAAGTTAATAGTTTTATATGTAATCGGCTCTTTATATATATGTAAGTGGTAATAATTTGTCATCTTATATGTGAGCTTATGTAAGTTATTTAATCTATAATATGCCAGTTTATATATGTTACATAATAGGCTAGTTTATATATGTCAGTTTATGAAAGCTATAGAATATGCCAGTTTCATATATGTAATATACATATATTTTGAAAAAAATATGTGTTATTTGTTCCCTAGTTGATTTTAAAAATATATATAACAATCTAAGTCTATATATAATAATGTCTGAAGCTTTCTATCTTACTTTGGGTTCTAAAGTATATATATATATATAAGTAAGTTTATATATCAGCTTATATATTAGTTATATATATATTGTTGATTTCAAAGTATATAGGTATATAGGTTTGTAATAATATTGATTTTAAATTGTATGTGTGTGTATATATAAAGTTGTATAATGTACAAGTTTGAATATGTATCCAGTTTTGAAAGTATAGAGGTTTAGTTATACGTATCAAGTTTTGTATGTGTAGTTTGTATATACCAAAGTTTCTGTTATATATATATCGAAAGCATGGGATTTTTTTTATGTATGTTAGGCTCTTGGAAATATAAGATTTGTATGGATATGACTTCATATATATATATATATAATTTATTTTTAATATATGTTTTTAAATTTATTTAAGTGAAAATTTTATATATATAGCTTATATTTTGATCAGTTTATATTAAACTAGTGTCTTATATTTTGATCAGTTTATATTAAACTAGTGTTGATCCGTTTCCATCAATTCCAAACTTCTAGCTTCGCTTTGACCGTCAAAAATTCATGTCCATTGTGCTTTGCTTTGGAATTCATGCTTGGATTTGTAGCTCATTTCATTTTCAAATTCTCTAGCCCCGAAAGGTGAGCAATCACTCACGATTAACATTCTTATAGTTTGTAAATTTGATTTCACTTGAAACGACAATTGAAATATGCTGTTGAATTTGAATTGTTAGTTATTTAATTATTAAATATGATATGCCATTATCTGCAATTGTTCACCTGTGATATATGACACCATATCCTATTGTGTATATTGTATTTAATTTATCACTGATGATATATGCCTGTTGTTGATATATTATATTATTATCATATTTGTTCTCACTCTGCAAGTTCCCTATTAGTTTAGAATTCGCTACGGGTTGAACTGATACATACCCGAACGATATCCTAGAATAGGGGAAAATTGTTATGGGTTGAAATGATAAACCCAAGCGATTTCATTGATTTTAAATTTTAGGATTGCGTGTTGAAATGATATATACCCGTAGATATTTAATTGCAGATTGAAATGATAAATATCCGTATCACTTGACCATAGGATAGAAAATTATATACGGACACCGTTGGTCTATACTTTGAAAATGATTTCCAAAGTTTGAAAGGGAATATATGGGGTTTTATTGAATATTAACTTTTAAAAATATAATATATAAATGCTATTTTTATATATGTATAAAAGCTTAGATTTTAAAATTTTATATATTTTGAAATTTTAAATTTATAAGTTAATTTTGAAAAATAAATTTATAAATTTTACTTAAATTTTATTATTTTAAAATATGTGTAAAATAAGCTTTAAAAGGATTTAATTGAATAAAATTTAATTTACTTAATATATATATATAATATGTTTAAAATATTTAATTAAATTTATATTAATATTTTAAAAATAGATTTTTGTAATAACTTTAATGAATTAAGGCTGGAAAGATAAATTGAAATTGATTTGGAACTTAAATTGTTTAAGAATTTGATTTAAATAGAAATTAATTTGAAACCTATAAATTTGAGATTTTTAAAGATATGATTCTATAACTTGATTACTTGATTTCGATAAAAGATGAATAGGTGAATATTTTCGGATTTAATTAAGATTGAAATTGAATACTTATTTGATTTAAAAGGTGAAATTGGAAATTTTATTTAATTGTTATTAAAATGATTAAGTGAATATTTTCCAATTTGAATAAAATTTAAAGTTAAATGTTGAAATATAAACGAAATTTATATTATAAATGTTTGAATATTTAAACTTGAATCTTTGAACTTTAAATTAAAATGGTTAAACTGGAATTGATACAAATTGAATTTTTGGAATTTAAGATGATTTGAATCGATTTGCGAAATTGGAGGAAACTATTTTATTATATAAAGTATTTTAATATATATAAACTATTTTAATATATAAACTATTTTAATACATAAACTATTTTAATTTATAAATGTTTTAATATATATACTATTTTCAATATGTAAACAGTTTAAGTTGGAAGTGTTATGATTTCAAAAGTGTTATGATTTCAAAAGTGTTATGATTTCAGAAGTGTTATGATTTCGAAAGTGTTATAATTTTGAAAGTGTAACGATTTTGGAAATCAATATTATTTAAAGTGAATAATGATATCGAATTAATATGATTTTGAAATGAATATGATATTTTGATTTTGAAGTATGAACTATTTGAAATAAAATCACCACGTTGTGAAATAAGCGTTTGGTTGTTAAGGGGACCGGGATCGGATATTGTCATACTCTCTGCCATAACCGAAAACCACTTTAACAACTGTGAACGTGGTGGAGATTCCAGAATGAAGTAGGATGGTTTAGTGATGATTCTGTATGGTATTTACGTAGCCCTGACTCCCGTGAGTCAGCTTGATATGGCTAAAACAGGAGCCATGTCAGGCCAAGTGAAGTCATTCCTCCGATCAGATACATTTTTATGATACCATTCTATTGCTTTTGTGATTTGATTGGGTGCACCTTTGATTTGGGAGTGTGTCACGAGGTGGGTGGTAGTAGCTGCTATGCGTTACCACCAGTCCGGATCCGCAAACGGTATATCTACCCTGGCATTGCCTCGCATGCCTTGTCACATGCCCTATCGCGCCTTCTACGAGTTTGGTTTGTACCATACCTATGGAGTGCCCTTTGATAGCCCTCTAGTTTACGGAGGAATTATGGTACTGTATAGACTATGGGAATATATAACAATGTGTTAAGGGGGATATGGGTAACGCCTTAACGTTATTTTAATAGTTTACTTTACTATAGACATATTATAATAGTGTATATTACTACATAGTAGATAGTCCCATGGATCCTTAGAGGAAGGAAATCCCAAACATCCTTTAAGTTACTTGTATTTCAGTTGACATTTCACTTGAGTTGAATTTATTAATTTATTAATATAAGAATGTTAATCCTGACTCGAGTGTTTTGTGTTTTGCTTTATGCTCGGGTCAGACTGAATGCATAGCATTTGAGACTCACCTTGGAGTTTGGAGCTTTTCTTGAAGATCTGTCCTATCTATTCAGCTGTTTCCAGTGATTTCTATTCAGTCTTGTCAGTTACTTTTGTATTTGAGATTCTGTTGTATTTTATTTCAAACTCTGTTGTTTATATAGTAGCTCCATGAACTATTGTTTATCTATTCTGCTGCTTATTGTTGTAATAATCTATGTCTGTGATTCTGTGATTGGTTTATTTACTGTACATGTTGAGTTTTGCCAAATTTAAATTAGCAATCTGATATTTTGAGCAAATCAAGTCCGACATGTGTGGATGCGAATGGTTCGAAATACCGGGTCTTTACACTCCATTTCCGTGCACACAAACCCATCGGATCCGCCATTACCCATACAGCGGCACCCTGACTCGAAGCCTCCACTTGGTTGGGAAAAGTGTATATATGTACATATACTATATATATCTATATATTTGTTCAAGCCTATCTCAGGTAGTCATGCTCTCCTCTTATATGTTTTATAATATATATATATATAATATAGTCTGTTAGCGTTATATATATAGGCTGTTAGAGTTATATATATTCCGTTAGAATTATATATACTGTCTGTTTTGATTTTTATAAGATAATATAAATATTTCGTTTCATTTTTATATCTGTTTAAAATTAATATGGTTTTAATATATATATATATAAATATATGTGTGTGTGTGTGTGTGTAGTATATCTAAAGTGTTTATATAATTTTAATGTCAGTCTATGCTTTAAAGTATTTGTTTTGAAGTACATGTGTATATATATGGAAATTTTTGAAATGTAATATTTGTTTATTAAGAATTGATTTCTAATTTATATATATATATAGTTATCTGTTTGCATAAGTTTGTATTAGTACTATATACATAATCTGTTTGTATAAGTTTACATTAGTATTATATATAATCGGTTGTATATCAGATTCTGTTATTTATAATATATTAGTATTATATTAGTTTATATAAAGTGAATTTGGGCCAGTGCAATTTGCTGCTGTTATATATATATATATATATATATATATACAACAATAAAGTAAGTTTTATATATAAAAGTTTGCAAAGTGGCTTGCTCATTTTTTTAAAAGTGTTTTATCTTGTTTCAAAGATGGGAAAAGTTTGTATATATTATGTTTAAGGTATTTTTTTAAATTTATGCTAATACATTAAATAGATTTTTGAAATATATAATACGTTTAAATATATATTTGAAGATTATTGAAAAATATATGATATATATCATACGTATATATATTTTTCCATCAAAAACTCATTCATCATAATTTCAACGGCTCTTTCATGGCAGAACTAACGGCTCTTTCCACCCCTTTCTCTCCATCTTCCTCTCCTTCTTCTCTACCTTCCGTACCTTCTCCTCCTCCTCTGGTTGTTATCAATCCCTCTGTTCCTCCACCTCCTCCTCTCCCGCCGCCCTTGCCCCCACCTGCTCAGTCCAACTCCTCCATCCCGCTTGATAACCCACCCTCTGTCCCTGCTTCCTCTACTAACATGTCAATTCCCTCATCACGTTCTTGGTCCTCTCTCTTTGCATCCAAACCTCGTAATGCTGGTGTTTTCTCTCCAACGGATTACAAGCTAGACTATCTCGGCAAACCTTTATCGCCTCCTGCTGAATTATACACCGAAGGAAAAAACTACTGGGATGATTACCTAGTGGGTTTTTTTCTTGGTGTTAGTGTTAATTATATGGCAGTCATCTCTCATATCAAGAGATTCTGGAAGCTTAAGGGTTCCTACGATATAAAGTCAAATGGTACAAACTTTTTTTTCAAATTCAATTGCCAAGAGGATAAACATAAAATACTAAAAGCTGATCCCACTTTCATTCGTGGGCAAATGTTTATTATTACAACTTGGAAACCTTCTTTTGGCACTGTGCAGTCTCAAGTCAAATATGTGCCTATTTGGGTACATTTATATAATATACCACATATTGCTTGGACTTTACTTGGCATTAACTGGATAGCCTGTCACCTGGGTAAACTGATATGCTTCAATGAAGCCACAGAGAAGCAGGAGCGTATGGAATACGCTAAATGTTTAGTTGAAATCTCGCCAGATAAAGAGTTACCGGATTATATCCTTGTTGGAGATAGTCAAGACGCTGTTCAAAAAGTGTATGTTGAATACACATGGAAGCCCCTAATATGTACTGCGTGTAAAGCTTTTGGCCACTCCACCTTGTCATGTGACTTACATAGCAGCAAAGAAAACACTAACATAAAATCAGGTGATATACATGACAACAAGGAAAAAGCAGCTCAAAAAATAGACATTACAAACCAATTACAAAAGAATACTGTGAAAGGCAATGTCAGAAAAGATGGTGCAGAAATGAGCAGAGCAAAGCAACAATTTTGGCAAAGGAAAATGAAACAATCAAATGTTATTTCTTCAGAGACTCAGAGCAATATAGAAATTAATGAGAATAAAGACGCAACTGCAAATGACAATATACAGAAAAACAAGGAAAAAGCAATAGATGGAAACATAGAGACCAATAATTCCTTCTCTCTACTTGCTGATATAGAGGAAGGCGAATTAATTGAGATACATGATGATGTTCAATCCAACAAAGAAACGTTTTCAGAACTCAACAGCAATCGTGCAATGGATTTGCACTATGTAAATGGAAAGCAAAACAACAATATTGAAGAAACAAGTGAACCACACTCAAGACACACACAAGCAAACTGTACAAAAAACAATCTGGATAATTTGGAGACAATTTTGTCTTTGCAAACTTCTACTACTCCCATACTCAGTAAAGACAGAGATCCTAATAATATGCAACTATCTAAAAGTACTTCAAATCCTTTACACAAAGAAAGTGGTAGAAAAAGCTCTTCTACTTCGAAAAAGCAATTACAAAGTCCATATATGAAGCTAAAGCCTCCCCCTGACATTGCTTTATATCTGACTAATACTCCCTCTTCTAAACATAAAGCTACTGTTAACAACTCTGAAACTGAAGAAGAATGCTCCAGTATGTCTGCAGAAGACTTAAATGAAGGCATGGATTTTTCTACTGGTCAAATTCTTGCTAAATTAAACACCAAAAGCACATCAGGAAAGAAGAAAAGAATCACCAGGCAATCTTCCAAAGCAAACAAAAAGAAGATATGATAGACAGTATGGGTTACTGGAATATCAGAGGAGGACATGATGAAGCAAAAAATATGAAATTAAGCAACTTATACAGGGCAACAAACTACATCTGCTATGCCTTGCTGAAACTAAATTCACTGAATTAGAAACCATAGAAGCGGCAAATAAAATTGCTCCCACTTGGTCAATGATACACAATCACATTAATGCTCCTTATGGTCGCATTATGGTTATATGGAATCCTCTTACTTTTTCTGTTAATGCTGTGGCCTCTCATAGGCAATATATTCACTGCAGTATATTGCACTTGCCCTCTAATACTAATTTTGATTCTACTTTTATATATGCAGAAAACACTAAACATAAAAGGCAATACCTGCTTGACTTGCTCCCCACTCTACATCCCACTGCTCTTCCGTGGATATGCTTGGGTGATTTCAATTGTATGCAATACTCTGATGATAAATCTGGAGGGCTCCCTCTTAATATCAATGATGTCTCCCCTCTTAATAACTCCATTCATACTTCCCAGCTCTATCAAATGCCTAAAACTGGAGTCTTCTTTACATGGAATAATTGCAGTAGATCTGGAACTCGCACGTTCTGTAGATTGGATAGATCTTACTTCAACAATGAAGCTATTACTATTTGGCCTACCCTCTTATCCCACTTCCTTTCCCCTTCTTTATCTGATCACAGTCCTATCATTCTTGATTGGGGCCATGTTTATATTAAAGGTCCCTCCTCCTTCAGTTTCTTCAACAACTGGACTCAAGAAAATGACTTCATGAGTTTAATTCAGCATACTTGGAGTGCTAATAAGTTTGGCAACCCTATGTACATTCTTCAATCAAAACTAAAAGATTGCAAAATCAATATCAAATCTTGGGCTACTGAAAAATTTGGTACAGGTAATCAGCTAACTATCAAAATAAGAAATGATCTTAGCAATATTCATATTATGATGCAGGCTTATCCCAATGATATTGATTTATCAAATAAGGAGCACTGCTTATCTACTCAACTAAAAGCAGCTATCGTCTCAGAACTTAATATTTTGAAAGCTAAAAATAGGAATAATTGGGATATAGGAGGTGACAAAAATTCTAAGATCTTTCACAACTCATTGAAGATAAAAAAAGCAACTAGCATCATCCACAAGATAAAAGATAAAAATGGTTATGAAGCTTCTTCTCAAATTGGTATCAAAAATGCTTTTCTTTCTTATTACAAATATCTCTTTACCAACACTGAAATCAAACCTGATCTAAACCTTCTCACTGATCTAAATTTTAAGACCATATCTGTTGATCAGTCCTTTTGCCTTATAAAACAGATAACCATTGAGGAAATAACTAATGCAATCTTTAAAATGAAGAAAGATAGCTCTCCTGGCCCGGATGGTTTCACAGCACATTTTTTTCAAAAATGTTGGAGCATTATTAACATAGATTTTTGTAATGCCATTCTTCATTTTTTTAAAACCAACATTCTCCTTAACGGCATAAATCATACTAAACTTGCTTTAATTCCTAAAACTGACCTCCCTCAAAGTGTCACTGAGTTTAGACCCATTGCATGTTGCAATGTTATTTATAAATGCATCGCTAAAATCATATCTAAACGTATGAAAATTTGCTTGAATGACTTAATCTCTACTAATCAAAATGGTTTTATTCCTGGTCGATCTATTACTGACAACATATTGCTATCCCAAGAATTGATAAGAGGCTACAATAGGAAAAACATTTCTCCTAGATGTTTTCTCAAACTTGATATTCAAAAAGCTTTTGACACTATTAGATGGGAGGCTATTATATCCATCATGTCTAGATTGAACTTCCCCCTTCCATTTCTAGCTTGGATACATAGTTGCATTTCCACTGTCAGGGCATCTTTATCTATAAATGGTGAATGCTTTGGTTACTTCAAAACTGGAAAAGGTATTAGACAAGGGGATCCCATCTCCTCCACTATTTTTGTCATCGTTATGGAAGTGCTAACTCAGCTTTTGTGCAGGGAAAATATTAACAATAATATTGATTACCATCCTAAATGCAAAGTTCATAAAATCTCTACCTTAATGTTTGCTGATGACCTTCTTCTTTTCACTAAGCCTAATATCAAATCTATTACTAATACTTTTGTTACATTGGATATTTTCAAAACCATGACTGGCTTGCAAATTAACAAAAGCAAATCTCATATGAGTATAGCTGGAGTGTCTGAATCTTTGATCACTAACATTCTTCAACTTTCTGGTCTTCAAATCATGGATATGAATGCTACTTACTTAGGAGTTCCTTTATGTAAAACTAGAATAAACACTACTCAATGTCTCCCTATGTTCGAAAAAATAACACAAAAACTTAATTTTATGAACACCTCTAACATATCTCAAGCTGGTAGGCTAATGATCATTAAAAGCATTGCCACGGCCATGTGCACTTATTATTTTCGTTTATTTATCATACCTATTAAACTTATTAATATGCTAAACCGTGCTTTTAATCACTTTATTTGGCATGGAAATATTTACTCAAACAAACTTATTCCTATTGCTTATAAAAAGATTATCACACCTTTTAAAATGGGTGGTCTTGGCATAATCAATCTCAAAATATGGAATATTGCTGCTAACTCTACTCATGTCAATAATCTTCTCACTGATAAAAATGGTCTTTGGGCTGCCTGGAATAGGCACTATAATCTCAAAAATAATAATTTCTGGACTATGAAACCTGATTCCAATTCTAGTTATCACTGGAAAAAAATATTAAAGCATAGGCAGCAATTTTTACCTATGGTTCAATGTGATAAAAACAACGCTTTCTGGTTCTCTCCATGGTGCTCATCAGGTATGATTCTATCTTCTCTTGTTGACTACAATCTTATCTCCAACTCTGGTATCCCTCTTCATGCGACTGCTAATGACTATATCACTGATGATGGTATTCAATTGCCCCATGTTTCCTCGTCCGCTCTGATTTCTGTATGGAGACATATCAGAGAAAACTTCTCTAAACCCAATTTAGAAGGTATGGCATGGTGTGATAAATCCCACAACATCTCTAATGTTTACAATTCCATTATTTGCAGCACTTCAAATTCTAAATATGCTTGGCACTCTAGAATTTGGCAATCGGGATCTAAACCAAAGCATAACTTACTTCTCTGGAAATGCCTCAATAATGCTCTGCATACTCAAGACAACCTAGTGAGGAGGAATTTCATCGATCACTCTAAATGCATCCTTTGTAACCGTGCTCCTGAGAACGTTGGCCATCTTCTTTTCAACTGTCTCTTCTCCTTTCAACTTTGGCGTCGTACTCTATTACACTTAAATGTTCATCCGCCTGTCCGTAACTACAAGATTGAATGGATTCGTATCTTCAAAGCTACACGATGGAAAACGCAATCTTCCATTTGCCTTCTCAAATACCTCAAGTTAACTGTGGCTGCCATATGGGAAGAGAGAAATAATCGCAGATTTGCCAATAAACACTCTTCCATATCTGCTGTGTTGTGCAAAATCATTAGTTAATTTGCTTTTTGTTTTGATATTTTCATGCAGTCTGTCTGCTTGCGTCTATGCCTTTGTATTTTCCGTTTTTTTAAGCTTCTCTAAGCTTTGTATCTTTTTTCTTTTATGTTTCTAATAAGTGGACTGCCCACTCAAAAAACAGGCTGGCCTTACCAAAATATATATATTTTTCCATATAATCTAAGTTCAATTTGCTTTGTTTCACCGCTGTCCAGATTTACAACAGTAATTCTAACTTTGTCATTGTAACATCACACTATTTTGGACCATTCAAATAGACAATAAATCCACCCATGTCGGACTTGAATACTTCAAAATAGTGTATTGTCAAGAAAATTTTGAGCAAATAAAACCAAATACAGAATCACAAACACAGAATATCAGAATAACTCACAGCAGAAATAAAATACCATAGTAGTTCATGAAGCTACTATATATAAACTCTCAAAACATATACAAAATCTCATAGTCAAAATAGATACAATTGAAATCAGGATACATAAGTCAATAATACAGAGACAATACTGAATAGGAAATAACTAGAATAGAAGTCGATGAACCGATAGACAAATAAGCTCCAACAAATCTCTAGATCCAGAAGGTGAATCCAAAGCTGTGATTCTCAGGCTGACCCGAGCGTAAAGTAAAACACAAACACTCGAGTCAGGACATACATACTTATACAATGTAAACCAACTCAAGTGAACTGTAATAGCAAAGCTCAATAACTTAAAGGATGCTTGGGATCGCCGATCCTTTAAGGATCCGTTAACCATCAATTAAGCGGTAATAAACATTATCATAGAAATATCAATATTAAAGTAAACAATGCAAATAACAGTGTAAATGTGAATAGGGTAGCGCAGAGCTGCAGTAATCACTCACCTCTAGCCACACTCTCAAATTAAAGGTGTGCATCCAAATAAATCACAAGGAAATAAAATGGCATACAGAGAAGTGTAACCGTGGTTATAGATTTCAAAATGGTTTATAATTTCGAATTAAAATTGTTCATTTAAACCATTAAAGGATGAAGTCATTATTCCTTCAAATCAAATATTCAATTCCCAAAATTTTATCCTTTTCAAAGTTCATTTATTCAGTTAAATACTTCAAATATTGAAATTTCAGCTTTTCGCAACACTTAGAAAATGCTGCGGTGAGTTATATTTAAAACAATTCAATTCAGGAAAGACAGCATTTAAAACTGCTGTAATAGTTCAATTTTAGTTGCAAAATAGTTCAATTCAGCAAAGACGGCTTTTACAAACTGCTGTACTAGTTCAATTACATTCAAAATCACATTTCATCCAACTGCAGCACTTAACAAGTGCTACAATAGCTCTGTTATTAGTTTCAGGTTTTAAATTTAGTTTCTGCGACTACAGCACTTACAAAGTGCTGTAATAGCCCTCAGTTCATTTTAGTCTTTTAGTTCATTTTTGCAACTACAGCACTTACAAAGTGCTACAGATTCACTTTAGTTCATATTTTAGTTATTATTCAGAAACGATAGCATTTCTGAAATGCTACTAAAAGAATTTCCAGATTTACACTAGAATTTCAGAAACAATAAATCTTCAATTTAAACTATTTTAACTGTATAAAAATCATATTTTTCCACTTTAAAATGGTCATTTAAATACCCTTTAACTTATGATTTTATAAAGTAAATTTCACAAATAAATATCAAATTTTCCATTACTTCACTTATTAAATTCAAGTGTACAGTTTTTCCTATTCTTTGCATTCACTTAACACTTTAATTTAATTTACCATTTCACAAATAAAACTAAATTTCCATTTTATTTTCTTTTACTTAAACTTCCATTTTAAAACCAAATCTCACAATTCCAAGTCAAGTTAAATTCCAAATTATCATTTTAAGCATTCATTTGTTTAACATTTTATATTCATAGAAAAATCAGTAACACTTTAATAAATCATTTTAAATTCAAATTCAATCAAAATGTCATAATTTACATTTTTAAAATACTTAAAAATATCCAGAAAATATATAAAATAACCACGGGTCTATATACTATTTTCTAACCTATCAAGTGATACGAATAATATATCATTTCAATCCGTAATTTACAAAGAAAAATCTGGGTTCTATCATTTCAAACCCGCAATCCCAAGTTAAATAAAAATAAAGAAAAAATAAATAAAAATCACTCAGGCCTATCATTTCAGAACATAACGATTTTTCCTTATTCTAAAGTCCGTTCAGGTATGTATCATTTCAACCCATAGTGATTATATTCCACAGGGAACTTGCAGTGTGAGAAACAGAAATAAATAAATAGTATAATAGAAAATAACATAGCAGATGATGTGACAAGTTTATAACAGGGATTAACATCGTATAATTCACATCCCAGGCAGATATAACATGATATGAAAATTCTACACATTCACTTGTTGTCACTTCACAAATTATATAAGTATAAATGTCATGAGTGAATACTCACCTTTTTAAGCTGGAGTTCGCAAAACAAAAGAAACAGATACATCTAGACGGCACGATATAGCACGACTTTTGATTTGAGTGGAGAGAGCCAAGATATTAAATCTTGTATACAAAATAAACAAAGTAATATATAAATATATTTCAATACAAAATATATTGAAACAAATTGAGATAAAGTTAACAAAGACATCACCAAGCTTTGAAAAAAAGATTGCTTGACCACAACTCAACATATGCTTGGCCACAACATGGTTTAGGCTCGGCCATGATGGTCTAATTGGTGGAAATGGCTCGGGTGCGGGTCACAAAAGCACGGCTACAATAGGAATTGGAAGGGGTAGGAGTTACAAGGTAGGGAAGGTCAAAGGACAAGGCCTAGAAGTGGAGTTTTGGTGCATCTATGCTCGGCCTATGGTCAAGTTTGGCTCGGCCATGGTCAGTTGCAGGTCATGTTAGTGGTGAGGTGATGTTCAAAGGAGGTGTACTTGTTGGTGGTGGTGGCTAAGGGGGTGGCCGTGGCAAGGAAATGAAGGTGGTGGTGAAAACTAGGTCGGCTGTGCAATTTTTCAAAAGGTTTGTAATGTTTTTGTGGTGCTTGCCTCATTGGTGATCACGACCAGATCTGGACAGAAGGAGGGGAGATGGTTGCTGCTGTGGATGATGAGGGGATGTGGTGGTGGTGGTCGGAGGAGATGGTGGTGGCTATGGATGAGCAAGGCATGAAGAAGTCAAGGAAAAAACAAGCAAAAGTCAATGAAAAAAAAGAAGAGAAAAAGTAGAAAAAAATGGAAGCCATTACATACTTTATTTTTCAGAAATGAATAATGCCGTGAGTGATGAAAGTAATGAGATGTTTTCACGTTAATAAGCAATGAAGTGTACGGCCAAAATAAGAAATTGAAAGGCCAAGCAAATGAAAAGACAAGCAAATGAAAAGTCACAATGTTTTGAAAGCTTTTGTATCTTTGAATTTCCAAATCTATATATACAAAATATACAAATAGAAAATCAAGTAAATAAAATAAAAGTCAAAACAAAATAAAGTGGAAATGAAAATAAATAATCAATCTTAGGAAAATAAGAAAATAAATAAAGAAAATAGTTTATTATATTGAAACAAGAATTAAAAATTGTAAACAAATACAACTAATATAGGAAAATTCCAAACACAACAAAAATTTACACAATTTAATTCAAAACCCAAAACAAAAATAAAAGATAGCAAATAGAATAGAAAATGAAAAAAAATGCAGATAAAATTCTGCATGTAAAATGCTGAATTTATCAAATTCTAAAAAGTTTAAAACGGAATTCGACGAAACGAAAAACAGAGCGGATATCGGAACCAATTACTGTTTCAAAGAAAAGATAAAATTTAAAAATTTAAAATTTCAATAATTTCAATAAACAATAAAGGTGTGACAAAATATAATATTTCCAGAAAATCAATATTTAATTGTATTTGGAAAAATAAGAATAAAAATGAAACAAAAATCCAAATACATAGGAAAAATTCCAAACTTTAATTTAAGATAATGTAAAGGTCAAAGTTTCAAAATAAAATTTATTAAAAATATTTATTAAAATTATAGGTTGTTACACTCTCCCCCACTCAAATCTTTTCATCCTCGAAAAGAAAGAAGATAGGAGAATAGGAATAGCTAGTAGGAAAAATAAGAGAAATAGGAATAGCAAGTAGGAAAAATAGTGAATCGGGATAGCTAGGAGGGAAAATGGGTTGAAAGACAAGGATGAACCATTAATTTAAAACCATATAAATTCAATCAGAATTCTTTAATATTTAATAATTTGGTTAAATCCATTTTATTATATCCATAAAAGTCTTTTAAATTCAAATTATCAGAAAAAGGTAAACAATATTTAAAACACTTTAAAATCTTTTAGAAAGGAAAATTAACTGATCAAAATATCCTTTATATAATACTTTATCAAAATACTTTTATAACTAGATGTCTTAACAAGTTTATCCTCGTTCCTGTAGAGTCTGGCAGTGCGTCGATCAGGCGCAAAGCTAGAATTCTCCAGGTACTTAGTAGACCTGTTTCAACACCCAGTGAAAATACTGGAAAAACTTTTAAAAACAGATATGGAAAGTACAATCCAAACAAAAAAACCAAAACCTTTGTCTAACCATGGATCGCAGATACACAATGATTACGCCTGGATCCCCCAAGAAGCAATCCATATCCATAAGCTTTCTCAGCCCTGCGAATTACGCCATAATGACTAGTAGACCGCAGATACACAATGGTTACGCCTGGATCCTCCAGGAAACAATCCATATCCGTAAGCTTTCTCAGCCCTGCGGATTTTGCTACTATATACAACCTACATAGATCACAGGATACACAATGATTACGCCTGGATCCCCCAGGAAACAATCTGTACCCCTAGGCCATCTCAGCCAGGTGAATTACGCTATGCAGTTGCACTCGTAAGACTATGGGTAACGCCATGGAATTCGATGGACACTCGAGTATCATATCCGGAAAATCAAAAATCGGAGAATAATATCGATAGAATGAATCCACAATGTGGCCACAAAGCGGATATCAAGCAGAAAGCACTTTCCATATCTTTAGTTCGAAAATATGTATCATATAGTACCTTTCAAATCACTTTCAAATATCATACTTATATAAAGTCCATTATATATAAGATTTTATTTTCAAATCAAATACCTTTCCAAAATCAAAACTATATCAAATCACACTTATATAGACTTCAATTATATAAGATTTCACTTTTCAAATTGAGTACCTTTTCAAATCCATAGTTTTTGAATCAACATTATACTTATACAAACCAATTTTTATATAAGTTCGATAACTCCCAAATCAAGTATTTAGTAACACAAGGTTCTCGAATTTCAATTTGTTTCAACATCAATACAATTTTCAAAATCATATACACTTTCACCAAATTATTCTTCCAAATCAAATATCTTCAGTTTCAAAGTATCCAAAATAATAAGTTTAGAAAATAATCCAAGTTTCTAAATCAATATAATTTAAGTCAATCAATTCATTTCCAAAATCAATGGTTTTCAAAATCATCTTATACTTACATAAAGTCCATCTTAGATCAGGATCAAAAAATTTCAAAACCAATTACGTTGCATGAAGAGCCATATGGGATTGAACATCTTTACTTTATAAAGGGTTTTGAATTTAGAACAGTTTTGTATACAAAATAGTTTGTAACATAGTTTGTAAATAAAATAGTTTGTAAAATAGTTTTGTATATAAAATAGTTTTGTAAATAAAATAGATTGTAAAATAGTTTTGTATGTAAAATAGAATAAATAGTTTGTTTAAGAAGAATAAAAGAAAAATAGTTTTGAAAATTGGTTTTAAATTGATAGTAGTTTTTCATAAAAGAAAAATTCCAATTAAATTACAAAGATGTCCAAACCAACAACTTCCAATTTCAGCGTCAAGTATATCAATGATATTAGAATATAAGATGTACATATGTCATCATTTCACAACATTACATTCGATCGCTCGCTCGATCACACAAGTTCGCTTTCGAACTAGTATTGTCCATTCGACTTCCCTAATGCGAACTTCGATATGATTTCTCGACTAGAAGCCATCAATCTCCTTGCATAGCCATATACTATGATAGAGACTTCTAGAATCAAGCCCAAAATAAATATCAAATATTCGCCATCAAGAATCAAATGAAAAATCCTAACACGAAATGGTGTAATTCACCTCGAACTTGTGTACTCACCTGGATCAAATTAATTATAAGAAAAATACAACATACGTACAACTTATGTATCTATTCCAACTTGTTAAATATATAGTTTTATAAAGATGTTACTAAGTTAAACATTAAACTAAATTTTATTCAAAATATTTTGAAGACCAAATTCTTTTCAAAACATTTCAAATCTAAATTTCATATTAGATAAATTCAAAATAGCCTTATTCATTTACTTAACAAGACAGTTTCAACTTATTTAAATCATATTACTACATACTTTAAACATACATACCAAACTTATATACTTTATACTTTTCAAAATTACTTAGCTTTGAAAAGTTAACCTTGATTTGGAAGTGCTCGAACCTTCAAACTAGTCGAAGAAATCATATTTTCAATCCAAGAGTTGGAAATCACTAACAAATCAGTACATCAATTCCAAAAGATAGGGTTATATCAAATCAAATCCAAAACTCAAGGACTGAACATCGGCTCATTTCAGACAATTCAAATATATATATCTTCCAAATATCAAAACACACTTCGGAATTTGAAATCAAAATTGGTTTCACAAATCAATCGCATAGAAAAGCTACCCTCTCCCCCACTCAGAAACTCGAACATCAATATGCCGATGATGCATGCATTCATCACCGAAATTATTTTCCAGCGACATAAGCGGGTTCTGGACTTCTAATTTCTCGAAAACTTCTTTTGAAATTTCTTCGAAATCATTTGAAACCCATCAAAATCATTTGAAACATTTCTTATTCGAAAAATACTTTCTAATCGTATTAATTTTATTTTCAAATCTTAAAACCAGTTTCAAAAAATTCCGGAGTTCAATCACTCAAATTCAGATTCAAAATCTTCAGTTATAAATCATTTTATATAAAACCATTCCTTATATAATTTTTAAAATTTCAAATCCTTTCGAAACTTCAAATTCTCATTTTAAAAGGGTATATAATCCTTATCGAATACATTTTTCTTTTATATAAAATATGGTCATCCTTATCAAAATAACAATCCCGATGAATACACAATTCCAAAAATAAAGTCAACCACAAATTTTCCAAGGAATGATTCAAGGATGGATTTCAAAACAAAACAGAGATTCAAATTTAGAGGAACTCTAATCAAATAGAATTCTGATTCAAATATAAGCTCAAACGAAGATAAGATACTTAAATTACAAAATAGAAGATAGATAAGCCTATATAAATCGCGGGCTACCTTAACCGGTCAACCGTGACTTCAGGAATATAATCGATGCAAAAATCTAAGGCAAATCGACCTTTGATTGCCAAAGATAGAATCCAGGTATAGCAGAAGATAGAAAACATCGTAAACCGAGGATACAGAAATCTCTAGTGAATCGATGCCAATTGCAAGGGAGTTTTACCCCTTTACAAATCATTCAAAGATTGGCGGAATCACCGATCTTTCTAGAGGTCATTCAAAGTGGGGTTATGCAATGCTCCAAAATCAAAAGATTACAGATTAGGGAGACAGGAATGGATTTCAGAACAAGTGGGAGCATTCCAGAGTTCAAAGAAATCCTAATCGATAAGGATCCTAACCAAGATTAGAGATATACAACCTATATTAATACAAAAGAATTCCCATTCAAAATTTGGAAAATACTCAAATTCAAATCATACGAAAACAGGAGCATAAATATCTTTAGTTTGACAATTTCAGCTAACCAAAAGATACAATAGAGTTCACTTAAACCAACCTAACAAACTACTGATTTTGCCATACCCAAAATAGATTCCTATCAACAATGAATCTAGATCAAACAAGCTAGAAGTTCTAAATTTAAGAGGATCCTAATCAAAGAAATTACTAACAAGGTCGATATGAAAGGAATGAAGTTTTAGAAATATTTTACTTTCAAAGCAAGAAAATTTATATCAAAATAATCTTTGAAAATTCCTTAAAATCATTTGAAAATCATTTTATACTTCGAAAATACGTTCTCTCACAAGGAAATGATTCTAAGATTGATTTCACTCATTCTAGGGTATTTCTACTCTATCTCTAATGAGTTTTGCTCCACAGGCTAAGGTTTGCCTAAAACCTAAGCTCTGATACCAAATGTAACATCCCACTATTTTGGACCATTCAAATCGACAATAAATCCACACATGTCGGACTTGAATACTTCAAAACGATGGATTGTCAAGAAAATTTGGAGCAAATAAAACCAAATACAGAATCATAGACATAGAATATCAGAATAACTCGCAGCGGAAATAAAATACCATAGTAGTTCATGAAGCTACTATGTACAAAATCTCAAAACATATATAAAATCTCATAGTCAAAATAGATACAATAGAAATCAGGATACATAAGTCAATAATACAGAGACAATACTAAATAGGAAATAACTAGAATAGAAGTCGATGAACCGATAGACAAATAAGCTCCAACAAATCTCTAGCTCTAGAAGGTGAATCCAAAGCAGTGATTTTCAGGCTGACCCGAGCGTAAAGTAAAACATAAACACTCGAGTCAGGACATACATACTTATGCAATGTAAACCAACTCAAGTGAACTGTAATAGCAAAGCTCAATAACTTAAAGGATGCTTGGGATCGCCCATCCTTTAAGGACCCGTTAACCCTCAATTAAGCGGTAATAAACATTATCATAGAAATATCCATATTAAAGTAAACAATGCAAATAACAGTGTAAATGTGACTAGGGTAGCTTAGAGCTGCAGTAATCACTCACCTCTAGCCACACTCTCAAATTAAAGGTGTGCATCCAAATAAATCACAAGGAAATAAAATGGCATACAGAGAAGTGTACCCGTGGTTATAGATTTCAAAAAGGTTTATAATTTCGAATTAAAATTGTTAATTTAAACCATTAAAGGATGAAGTCATTATTCCTTCAAATCAAATATTCAATTCCCAAAATTTTAGCCTTTTCGAAGTTCATTTATTCAGTTAAATACTTCAAATATTGAAATTTCAGCTTTTCGCAACACTTAGAAAATGCTATGGTGAGTTATATTTAAAACAATTCAATTCAGCAAAGATGGCATTTAAAACTGCTCTAATAGTTCAGTTTTAGTTGCAAAATAGTTCAATTCAGCAAAGACGGTTTTACAAACTGCTGTACTAGTTCAATTACATTCAAAATCACATTTCAGCCAACTGCAGCACTTAACAAGTGCTACAATAGCTCTATTATTAGTTTCAGGTTTTAAATTTAGTTTCTGCGACTACAGCACTTACAAAGTGCTGTAATAGCCCTTAGTTCATTTTAGTCTTTTAGTTCATTTCTGCAACTACAGCACTTACAAAGTGCTACAGATTCACTTTAGTTTAGATTTTAGTTATTATTCAGAAACGATAGCATTTCTGAAGTGCTACTAAAAGAATTTCCAGATTTACACTAGAATTTAAGAAACAATAAATCTTCAATTTAAACCATTTTAATTGTATAAAAATCATATTTTTCCACTTTAAAATGGTCATTTAAATACCCTTTAACTTGTGATTTTATAAAGTAAATTTCATAACTAAATATCAAAATTTCCATTACTTCACTTATTAAATTCAAGTGTACAGTTTTTCCTATTCTTTGCATTCACTTAACACTTTAATTTAATTTATCATTTCACAAATAAAACTAAATTTCCATTTTATATTCTTTTACTTAAACTTCCATTTTAAAACCAAATCCCACAATTCCAAGTCAAGTTAAATTCCAAATTACCATTTTAAGCATTCATTTGTTTAACATTTTATATTCATAGAAAAATCAATAACACTTTAAAAATCATTTTAAATTCAAATTTAATCAAAATGTCATAATTTACATTTTTAAAATACTTAAAAATATCCAGAAAATATATAAAATAACCACGGGTCTATATACTATTTTCTAACCTATCAAGTGATACGGATAATATATCATTTCAATCCGTAATTTACAAAGAAAAATCCGGGTTCCATCATTTCAAACTCACAATCCCAAGTTAAATAAAAATCACTCAGACCTATCATTTCATCCCATAACGATTTTCCCTATTCTAAAGTCCGTTCGGGTATGTATCATTTCAACCCATAGTGCTCTATTCTATAGGGAATTTGCAGTGTGAGAAACAGAAATAAATAAACAATATAACAAAAAATAACATAGCAGATGATGTGACAAGTTTATAATAGGGTTTAACATCATATAATTCACATCCCAGGCAGATATAACATGATATAAAAATTCTACACATTCACTTGTTGTCACTTCACAATTATATAAGTATAAATGTCATGAGTGAATACTCACCTTTTTAAGCTGGAGTTCGCAAAACAAAACACACAGATACATCCAGAAGGCATGATATAGCACGACTTTTGATTTGAGTAGAGAGAGACAAGATATTAAATCTTGTATACAAAATAATCAAAGTATTATATAAATATATTTCAACACAAAATATATTGAAACAAATTGAAATAAAGTTAACAAAGACATCACCAAGCTTTGAAAAAAAGATTGCTTGACCATAACTCAGCATATGCTCGGCCACAACATGGTTTTGGCTCGGCCATGATGGTCTAATTGGTGGAAATGGCTCGGGTGCGGGTCAAAAAAGCACGGCTACAATAGGAATTGGAAGGGGTAGGAGTTACAAGGTAGGGAAGGTCAAAGGACAAGGCCTAGAAGTGGAGTTTTGGTGCATCTATGCTCGGCCTATGGTCAAGTTTGGCTCGGCCATGGTCAGTTGCAGGTCATGTTAGTGATGAGGTGATGTTCAGAGGAGGTGTACTTGCTAGTAGCTAAGGGGGTGGCCATGGCAAGGAAATGAAGGTGGTGGTGAAAACTTGGTCGGCTATGCAATTTTTCAAAAGGTTTGCAATGTTTTTGTGGTGCTTGCCTCATTGGTGATCACGACCAGATCTGGACAGTAGGAGGGGAGATGGTTGCTGCCGTGGATGATGAGGGGATGTGGTGGTGGTGGTCGGAGGAGATGGTGGTGGCTATGGCTGAGCAAGGCATGAATAAGTCAAGGCAAAAACAAGCAAAAGTCAATGAAAAAAAAGAAGAGAAAAAGTAGAAAAAAAAATGGAAGCCATTACATACTTTATTTTTTAGAAATGAAGAATGACGTGAGTGATGAAAGTAATGAGATGTTTTCACGTGAATAAGCAATGAAGTGTACGGCCAAAATAAGAAATTGAAAGGCCAAGCAAATGAAAAGACAAGCAAATGAAAAGTCACAATGTTTTAAAAGCTTCTGTCTCTTTGAATTTCCAAATCTATATATACAAAATAAAGAAATAGAAAATCAAGTAAATAAAATAAAAGTCAAAACAAAATAAAGTGGAAATGAAAATAAATAATTAGTCTTAGGAAAATAAGAAAATAAATAAAGAAAATAGTTTATTATATTGAAACAAGAATTAAAAATTTTAAACAAATACAACTAATATAGGAAAATTCCAAACACAACAAAAATTCACACAATTTAATTCAAAACCCAAAACAAAAATAAAAGATAGCGAATAGAACAGAAAATGAAAAAATAAAAATGCAGATAAACTTCTGCATGTAAAATGCTGAATTTATCAAATTCTAAAAATTTAAAACGGAATTCGACGAAACGAAAAACAGAGCGGATATCAGAACCAATTACTGTTTCAAAGAAAAGATAAAATTTAAAATTTTAAAATTTCAATAATTAAATAAAAAAGAAAGGTGTGACAAAATATAATATTTCCAAAAAATCAATATTTAATTGTATTTGGAAAAATAAGAATAAAAATGAAACAAAAATCCAAATACATAGGAAAAATTCCAAACTTCAATTTAAAATTATGTAAAGGTCAAAGTTTCAAAATAAAATTTATTAAAATTATTTATTAAAATTATGGGTTGTTACAGTCATTGTCCCGCTTGTTCGACCGTGTGCTTGTCTGTGTCCATTCGCTTCATTTTCGTTCATTTCTCTAGCCTCAAAAGGAGAATAGAAACAACTAGAAAGGAATTAGATTGAAATAAAAACAATTAAATTAAAACCATATAAATTTCAAATTAAACTAATTACTATTCAACACTTTGGTTTAATCCATTTGAGTTCACTTAAGTTAAATCAATCTATCTATTTCTAAATTCATTAACTTTTTATCTAGTCATCCTCAACTAACAATTTCTAAATCATCAATTTGTATAATAATTTATTATACTCATATTTTATTCAACAAATTTAATTCTTTTGTTCCAAATTATTATTAACTTTATTCCACTTAATATATCTTATCACATATATTTAAACTATATAAATTAATTTAAACCATATAAATTTCAATTTAAATTAATTTATATTCAATAATTGATTATAATTCAAGGTGTTTCATTAAGTTAATTTTATGTCAATTTATTAATATTCGATACAAATGATTTCTTTCAAACAAAATTTTATTTAATTTGTCTCATTTACTATTCAATCAACTTATTATTCTATTTATATCTATTAACATTTTTATAATTAAAAAAAATTAAGTGTATAATATTTATTATAACCACTCAAATTTATTTATCAATTCCTTTAACATCATTTTATATTGTATATTATTCAATTACATATCTAACTTCTAAATAATTTAGGTAAGTTATATTGGAATGCAATTTAATATTATACAAATAAAATTTTCCAAGTTTAAATATTTATTCCAAAATTTTGGCTTTATTTTATAATTGAAATCACCTTATCAAGATTTAAGAATAAAATTTCCAGTTTCAATTCAAACCATTTAGAGATAAATATATATACTATATATATATATATATCAAATCAAATCTACGATCATGTACCAATATATATATATATTATAAATCAAGTCATACTTTGGAAATTCAAATCAAATTAATTTTCCAAAACAAAAATGTAGCAAGCTACATAATGGTCTCTCCACTTCGAAACTCGAAAATGAATGTCGATGATGCGGCCGTCATCACCGAAATTATTTTCCAGCGACAGAAGAGAAGAGCACTGATTTAACCATTAAAAATTCTTTGAAAACAATTTCTATTTGAAAATACCTTAAATAATATACACTTTAAAACCAAAGTTTGAAATCACCATAAATTAAATTCTCAATTTCTTGATTTAAATTCATTTCAATTCCAAATCAATTTATAAGCCATGTTTATAAATTCATTTATAGAACTATAAATGATAATCAAATATTATCATTCCAATCAACCAATTTAATTAACTTATTAAATTCCAGAAAATTTTACTTATATATATATAATATAATCATACAAATTATTCATTTACCAAATTTGAAAATAATATTGTGTCAGTTTGCTTTGTTCAAGTGTTTTGGAAATCCTATCGATATCGCTGATCAGATGAATCGACCGAAAACCCAAATCAACATCAACAACTCAAACAACACACTATAAAACATTTTAATATTAATACAAATACACTCCCTCACTCGATGATTCCAGAATGGATTTCAAAACAAGGATAGAGATCCAAATATAGAGGGATCCTAACCAAAAGAGTTCAGCTGGAAGATAGGCTCGATAGGGAGATAAATGGATTTCAAAGAGAAAAGAATAGATAGAATTATATAAATCATGGGCAACCTTAACCGGGTCAACCGTGACTTCAAAATAAGAATCGAGGTAGAATTCTGGAGCAAATCGACATTCGATCGCCAGAGATAGAATTTGGGTATAGCAAAAGATAGCAGCATCTTAAACCGAGGATACAGAAATCTCTGGTGAATCAATACCGATTGTAATGGAGTTTCACCCCCTTTACAATTTTTTAGTGGAGCTATGGGATACTCCGGAATCAAGGAACACGAATAGGGGAGACAAGGATGGATTTGGAACCGAGGGGAACGTTCCAAAATTCAAAGGAAACCGGATCAAAGAAAAAGGAATTCAATCTCGAACGAAAGTGATTCTGTAATTAAATCTACTCCATATGCTGAGTTTTGCCTAAAACCAGAGCTCTGATACCACATGTAACATCCTGAAATTTTCAACCATTCGCATCCATACATGTCAGATTTGAATTGTGCAAAATATCAGATTGTAAATTTAAATTTGGAAAACTCATTATATATACAGTAAATAAATAATCACAGAATCATAGACACAGAGTAATATAACAATAATGCAGCGGAAACAAAAGAATAGTAGTTCATGAAGCTACTATATATATAACAAAGTTAAATAAGATACAACAGAGGTCATGAATACATAGATCTCTCAATACAATAGCCAAATACAAGATCTGAATACATCACTGGAATCAACTGAATAACTGAATGTAGAATCAATAGATAGCTGGATCTCCAAGTGAAGCTCCAACTCTAAAGGTGAGTCTCAAATGCTGTATCACTCAGTCTGACCCGAGCGTAAAGCAAAACACAAAACACTCGAGTCAGAATTAACATTCTTATATCAATAAATCCAACTCAAGTGAAATATCAACTGAAATACAAGTAACTCAAAGGATGTTTGGGATCACCATCCTCTAAGGATCCGTTAAACTATCTATTATGTAGTAATACACTATTATAATAATGTCTAAAGTAAAGTAAACTATTAAAATAGCATTAAGGCTTTACATTTTCCACCTTAACACATTTTATATATTCCCATAGTCTATATAGTTCCGTAATCTCCCCCGTAATGGGCGTCGTCAAAGGGCACTCCATAGGTATAGTACAAAACAAACTCATAAAAGGCGCGCTAGGGTAGGTGACATGGCACAACTAGGCAATGCCAGGGTAGATATACCAATTACACTTCCGGGCCGGTGGTAACACAGAGCCACTGCAATCGCCCACCTCGAGCCACACTCCCGAATCAAGGGTGTGCACCAAATCAATCACAGAGTAATAGAATGGCATACGATGGATTGTGTCCGATCAGAGGTGCTACCTCATTAGCCCGTCGATTGCTCCTGTTTTAGCCACCTTATGCCAACTCACGGGAGTCGGGTCCACGTATATACCTCATATAGGATCATCGCCACCATCCTACTTCATTCTGGGATCTCCACCGCGTACACAGTTGTTAAAGTGGTTTTCGGTATCGACAAAGAGTATGCCCATATCCGATCCCGGTCTCTTTAACAACCAAACGTTATTATAACACCGTGGTCATTTCAAAATAGTTTATACTTCAAAACCAAAACATCATTTCCATTTTTTTTAAACCATATCAAAACGATATCATTTTCACTTCAAATATATCCATTTCCAAAAATCATATCACTTTCCAAAGTTATAACGCTTTCGAAATCATAAGTCTTTTAAAATCCAAACACTTTGGAAATCAAAACCTTGAAATTCATAACACTTTGAAATCATAGCATTTTGGAATCCATAACACTTTCCTTTAAACAGTTTAGATATTAATAATAGTATATAATATAAATAGTATATAAAGTAAAATAGTTTATAAAATAAAATAGTTTTTCAAAAATAGTTATAAGTTAAAATAGTTTAAAATAAAATAATTAGTATATTAAAATAGTTTATATTAAAATGATTTATAAAGTAAAATATAAAATAGTTTTAAATATAATTTAAATTACTTTATAAAATAAAATAGCTTCCTCAAATTTCACAAATCGATTCAAAATCAACTCGAATTTCAAAATTCAAATTTAATCAAATCTCAAATCATTGATTTCAATTCAATTAAGTTTCTCAATAAACCATTTCAAATTATCAATTTCAAATAAATATTTGAAACATAAAATAAGCCATTTCAATTTCAATATATTTCAAAGCTTTAAATATTCAACATTTAAAAACTAAATTTGATAATTTCATATATATATATATATATATATATATATCAAATTCACTTTACTATTTTTTAGTTTTGAAATATTTACTTAATCGTTTCAATAACATCTAAATACAACTTCAATTTACAAATTTAGATAAACAAAATATCCCATTTAAATTTATATAAATTTGAAATATTCATTTAAGTCACTTTTAATCAAATTCAAGTTATAAAATATATCTTTAAAATCTCAAATTTAATAAATTTCAAATCAAACTTATTTAAGTAAAATTCTTAAATAAATAACATTTCAAATCAATTTCAAATTTATCTTTCCAACCTGAATCAATATAAATTCTATATTTGAAAATATATATTTAAATAAATACTTAAACATATTATATATCAACTTTATTAAATCAACTTTAATAAATCTTTAAAATCAATATTTATTAAAACCATATATTTCTTTTCAAAACCATAGAAATCATTTTCAAAATATTTCTTTTCAAAACCATAGAAATCATTTTCAAAATATTTCTTTTCAAAACCATAGAAATCATTTTTCAAAATATTTCTTTTCAAAACCATAGAAATCATTTTTCAAAATATTTCTTTATAGGCCAACGGTGTCTGTATAAAATTTTCTATCCTATGGTCAAGTGATACGGATATTTATCATTTCAATCCGCAATTTAAATATATACGGGTATATATCATTTCAACCGGCAATCTCAAATTCAATTCAATTGAAAATCGCTTGGGTTTATCATTTCAACCCATAACGATTTTCTCCCATTCTACAAATCGTTCGGGTATGTATCATTTCAACCCATAGTGAATTCTATACTAACAGGGAACTTGCAGAGTGATAACAGATATGACAATAATATAACAGGCATATGATATCAATATAAATAACAGATAATGGTGTCAGCTGTCGCAGGTGAACAAATACAGATAATGGCATATATATAGTAATGTAAATAACTAACAACATCATATTTCAATTGTCGTTTCAACTGAAATAAAATTTAATAAATATAAGAATGTTAATCGTGAGTGGTTGCTCACCTTTCGAGGCTAGAGATGATCGAGAATGAGAGGAGTTACGAATCCAAGCACGAATTCTAAAGCAAGGCAAGATTGGCACAAATTCGACGAACAGGGCTGATAAATAGAGATTGATGAGAACGATCAAAATATCAACGTATATATAAGAAATAAATTATATATATATATATAAAACTATAAACACTACATATATAAACAATACACTACAATATGATATACAATACGTATAACAAGTATATATATATATATATAACTAGTAATCCTAAAACTGTAAACATATAAATTAAATCAGATTAGACAAATCTTATATACATACATGTATATAATAATATAATCTTATATACATACATGTATATAATAATATAATCAGAACTGTAACATCCCGGAATTTTTGGAAAATTTAATTCGTTAAATTGTTTAAATTTTTGAATTTTAAATTTGAGAAAACTTAAGAGGAATAAAATATTGTTAATATTAGTATTATAAAGTTATATGGTAATAAATAAATAAAAATATATATATATATCAAATAAGAAATTGTTTTAAACAATAAAATAAAATAGATGTGATGAATTAAATATAAATAGTTAACTTTAAAATAGAAATAAAATTCAGGGTTTATGTTGTAATAAGATTTTATGGTTATATGATGACATAGAAAATTCATACAAGTTGCATAAGAACTATATAAACCAGGAAACAAGAAGGAAAATTGTAAGTAAAACAAAAACAAGTTTGGATCACAAAAGAAAGGACATACATTTAAGTATAAGTAAGTAAAAATATAAACAAGACAAAAATCTGCAAAACAAACAGTACTTGCAAAGTAAAATAAAATTGTATGTAAGCAAAGATGGGAACACAAACATTAAATGCCATCACCTTTAGCAAAGTGAAAACCCTCTCAGCCGAAATTAAGTTGGTTTAGTCAACAAATAAAAAATAAAAAATAATAAAAATAAATGTACTTATAATAAAACATGCTGGAAATATACAAAGAAACCATATCAGCCACCATTAAATAAAAAGAAAACTGTACCTCCCTTGCTCTGTACATTTCTATATGTATCAACCCATGCATCAGTTCGTTCAAAACTTTTTACTGAAGAAAGAAAATAAACTTAGAAAAATATATACAAGTCCAAAACAAATTGCCGAAGAGAGAAATAAAAGAGTAGAGGAATAAAAACTGCAGATTTTCCAAAACAAGTGAAAGTATTCTTTGTCTCCTAATCAATTTCAAAGGTGAGTAAACATGATTTTGTAAAGAATTTCAAGTTTATTTAAAACAGTTTGAACTTTAATTATAAACTGCTTGTTCATGCTTCAGTGTGATAATATCCCAGTAATGCTCTGTGTTCCCTGTAAACATTTATACAGGGATTATAATTGTTTTCAAAACTAAATTCTATTTGCTTTAATCACTGACAAGTTTGGGTTTTTCATATAAATCAAGTTGTTTTAATCCTCAAACAAGATTTTGTAAAGTAAATTAAACATACAGTAAGTTGTCATCACTGTAAACTTCAAATTTACTGTAAAAAGAAATTTTTATGAGAAACTCGAATACTTTAATTTGTTGAATAGATTGTATAACTTGAATGAACATAAAGGAATAAGATTTTTGAAATAAAAATAGTGATTTTTAGTTGAGTATTCACAGAGTATTTGGTTTTTGAACAAAAATAACACTTTTTCGAATTACCACTGATTTAGTTAATGATAAATGTTGAAATTTGAATTGAAGCTAGTTTGAACCTCAATAATGATGAGAAAAATACTAAATGATTTTTCGAATGGATGAAATTGCCGTTCGAACCCAAAGTAGGGTTTAAGATGGAGTTTTGCAGTGGGTCGAAAGCAAGGTGATTGCATCACCTAGGAGTGATCGAGTTTTATGAAACTCGAGGGGATGGAAGAAGTGGACGTTATCGTGGTATGGCCGGAAGCGTGGGTTTTTCTGCTGACCGAGACGTGGCGGCGAAGCAATTGTGTTCGATGGGTTTCGAGTTGCAGTTCGTTTGAACGAGCAAAATTTGCATTCGAGTTTTTCACGTCGACCTGGGTTTTGATTTCGAATGAGGGGATGAATTGGGATTTGCTGGCGATCGCGATGGTCATCGGAGGGGCGCCGCGATGATGTGCACGTGCACGATTTCAATTCGCGTGTCAGTGATTTGGGTTTGGGAGGAGAACTCGAAGAAAGGTTCAAGTTGATGGTGGATATACTCGGGTATGTCGTGTGATTGAGAAATGTTGTTTTCAGCAGTTGTTTTAAAAAACTTAAAACTGGGCAGAGAAATAAAATGGGGGAAGAAAGGGAAGATGGCTCGGGGAGGTGACGAAGAAGAACTGGATTTGGCTCGAGCGAGAAACATTTTTGCTCGGATTTTATTTCCAGAGTGAGCCAATTGATTTCCAGTGTGATGTTTAGTACTCTGAAACAACAAGTGTTAGATATTATAGGTTAAGAATTTTGATTTAATAAACAACTTAGTGTTTAAATTGAATTGTAATTGAGAATTTGTTAATTAAACAAATCAAATTAATTAATTTAAATTGGTAGTTAATTAAAATAATAAATTAAGAAATAATCAATTTATCAAGTAAATTAAGATTTAATAAATTCATAATTAAGTAAAATTAAACATTAATTTAAAAATGATTAGTGAAGATATTTATGTGGTTAATTCAGTTTAATCACAATTACTTGAATCAACGATGATTGACCATCATCAAATATTCGGTTTTAAATTGATATTTTCTGTTATGGTACCGTGATTGTTTTGTATTGCACTGTAATCTGTGATTTTGTTCTGGATTAATGTGAAAACCCTGTTTGCCTGTAAAACGACATTTAAACCTCGATGCGACAGGGAATCGGATTTCAGTTTGTTATCCGAAACCCACATCGAATCTATGAATTGTTGTGAACAACATATCCACATGTTTTTGAAATTAACGCTCACTATTCGGGTTAGCCGGGAAAAGACCTTTGTGTCATATAACCCATTCCGAATAGTGATACGTCGTATATGGATGGCATTTGAAGACCGGTGTTGAAGACCGGATATTTTCGAAAATGAAAGGACAACCTGTCGAATGTCTCTGCACCGAGTTGCTCCGGCATAGAGATTTATATCACTCTTTTGTGATGGGAAGTCCGGACGTGATTAGAAAATTATCCGGATTCGCAAGGACTTCTTTGGAAGTGCCTTCGGTTCTGTTCGATCCCGGAACAGACTTGTATGGTTACGCGTCTGACATTACACTTTGAGATATATAGCCGATTTCTTTCAAATACATTTCTGTTTGGTGGCGGAGAATTTATTCTCTTAGCTTAACACCCTTCTCTGAGACGTACGAGCTCAGAGGTTTTGTAGTTGAAATTTATCAGCGATATATTCCCAATTTGGTAATGTGACATGCTGAGTGTTGCTATGTGATGATCATTGTTTGATCATTTGTGATATGATCTTTTGTTTGATCATTTATCTTTGTGATCATTACTTTGATCATCTCTTGACCCAAAGCATGGCTTTGTGACAAAGCGTAGCTTTGTGGACGAGACTTCGTCGAACTTCACCCCCCGGAATGGTCAAAACAGGAAAGATGCAACAAGGTTATTGGGGGTAGCGCCCCTTAGGTTATGTTCATTTCCTTCTGGATAGAAGTGGTATCATGGTATGGAGCCCAGATACTTAACTTATGTGGATGTCGCAAATATTTTTATATCTTACTTTGTGATTTGTTGCTGGGGCCCCGGTTAAAGGTTGGTTACAACCGGGAGATGGCATACTCGTGTCAGTAGTTACCCAGTTAGGAGTAACCCGGCCTTGTGTTGGCAGGGATCTAACCGTAATGTTAGGTTATTTCTCAGGGTCGTCCTTCCAGAGGCGTACCTATGTGGCGATGGGAAGTTCCTTGGCCTGACCATTTGTTGGAAATCCAATTACCAATACGAAACCCTGTACGGTTTTAGTTGTAGAACCTGCCATTTATGTATGGTGGTCACCACTGTTTAGATGGTAGCTATAGTAGACATACGATAATGGTCGTATGTTGGCTAAGATTAATATTCTATTTTCGAAATGCTTTATACACTATGCACTAACAATAATATCAAAGAAATTTCTTCGTACCAAGCATATTTAACTATCATAAGAATAAATCTCCTCCAATTCTGCGTTTGCATTGTGTGTGTGGTGGGAGGTCTTATAATGGTTCCATTTTTAAAAGCATACCGAAAATTCTTTTATAAAATCTAGTTTCATTTAAATACAACTGTTTTTGTTTACTCATACCAGTCCCATGACTGATCCGGAGTTTATTGTTTTCTATCTTAAACTCTGGGTGCCCATAATTTCTACACGGGCAGCCTAGTAGCAGGTTTCCATATTTTGGAGTTAGCTGTATTTTAGAGCTTTTATCTTGGAGATATTCTTAGGAGCTTTTTGGAGATCTCAGGTGTTTAGCTTTTGGGAGTCTGTTATCACTTCTTTCATCTGAAGACTTATGGATATATCATCACTGTTGTATTATCATGATGTTGTATTTGAAGTTGTAGCATCTGTATTAAATACTCTGATGAAGTATGGATTTTATGTCGATGTTGTATCTTCGATGATATTTATGATATTGATTCTGTTCCGCTGTTTTATATTCATCTAATTGTTGTTATAAGCTCCATCCGAACTGAAATTTGACGTTTGAATTTTGGCAGTCAAATACAAGTGAAGTATTTGATGTCTATTTTTGAATGATGAATTTTGGGTCGTGACAAATTGGTATCAGAGCTTCTGGTTGAGTAAGAACTTTAGCTACGGAGTATAACACATTAGATGGCTCATTAGAGATAGGGTGAAGTATACCCTAGAATGAGTATAACAAAGACTGAAACTCTAAAATTTCTTAGTCTATTTCTTTTTACTGCTGATATTCCTTAAGATACTTCGTCCGTGTATCTAAAGGAATTTTCTTACTAATTTCAGATAAGTAAGAATGAGCGGACGTAGAGGAAGAGCAAGGGGTCGAAGGAATGCAGCAGCACCTAACCAAGACCCTCCATCAGTAGTAGCAGCGATAGATATCCAACAGCAGCCGAATCTGGCTGATTTGTATAAAAATTTCGCAAAGCTTGGTGGCAAACCATTCACTGGCAAAGAGTCAATTGTTGAGACTCAAGCATGGGTAAGATCTTGCGAGAAAATTTTTAAAGGGCTTAAGCTGCAAGATGAGAAGAAGAGACTTATAGCTTCTTGGTAACTCCAAGAAGAAGCTTCAGCCTGGTGGGAAACTGTCACTGTAAATGAACCTGAGGAAGAGTTTACTTTTGATCGTTTCAAGGAGGTGTTTGAAAAATGCTATATGCCGTCGGCGGGGATTTCCAGAATGTATCAAGAATTTCTGGATCTGAAACAAGGAGGCTTGTCATTTGAAGAGTACTTAAACAAGTTCAACGAACTATCCCGATTTGGTCCAGAGTTGTTAAACACGCCTCTTAAGAAGAATGAAAGGTTCATCCGTGGAATGAACCAGAAATATCACGAAAGAATGTCAGCGCATGTCAAGGAATCTTTTGCTGATCTTATTGATATGGGATACAGGTATGCCACATTGGATATGCAGGAGATTCCAAAGGAAGGAGGAAATTCAAATAATCAGAACTGGAAGAAAAGGAAGTTTGGGGGCAAGAAGCCACAACAAGGCAATAATAAGAAGAGCAGCCAAGGAAATTCGACAAGCAATATAACTTGTTACAACTGCCAAGAGAAGGGCCATTATTCAAACAGCTGCACAAAACCAAAGAAGCAAGTTAAGAAGGAACAACCTGTGAAGAATGATCAAGCCAAGCCCAAGAAATGTTATGCTTGTCAGGGAGAGGGACATGAAATCAAAAACTGCCCAATGATGAAGCAAGCACAGGTGGCAAATGTTTACGCGATAAAGAAAGACCCTTCAACTTCAAAAGCTGATAAAGGAAAAGGTGTTCTGGAAGGTAACCTTACTATTTATGGTAGAACTGTTAGAGTTTTATTTGACACGGGAGCTTCACATAGCTTTATCTCCCAACAAAACGTAAGTGAATTAGGACTTAAAACTAAATTTGTTGACGATCCTATTTGCGTGAAAAATCCGGTTGGAGGTCCCGCCAATCTTTGTTTGTATTGTAAGAGAGTTCCTATTTCATATGCTAGCTATCGATTTCCTATCAACCTTTATGTCCTCGAATTTAATGAATTTGAAATCTTACTCGGTATGAACTGGTTATCGAGATACGAAGCTATATTGGATTGTAATAGTCGAACAGTTTTAGTCAAAACAAACCTTGGAAATTTTATTGAAATCTCTTGTGAGGGTCCGAGTCCAAGGAGAGATAGATTGATGTATACTTTGGGATATCCTGAACCCAGTTGACAGTCTATACCTGTTGTTCGGGAATTTTCCGACGTATTTGAAGAAGTAAATTCCTTACCTCCACACAGAGAAATAGCGTTTCGAATTGACTTAGTACCCAATGCCAGTCCTGTGGTTCACGCAAGTCGCAGGATGGCACCTAGGGAGAAAATTGAATTAGTCGATCAAACTCGGGATTTGCTAAAGAAAGGATTGATTCGCCCTAGTGTTTCCGAATGGGGTTCAGCCGTTGTATTTGTAGCTAAATCGGACGGATCTTTGAGATTGTGTGTAGATTACCGCGATCTCAATAAACAAACTCTCAAGAACAAATTCCCTTTACCTAGAATGGATGATCTATTTGATCAACTTCATGGTGCTCGATTCTTTTCTAAAATGGATTTAGCTCAGGGATTCCATCAGCTGCGAATAGCTGAGGATTGTGTACATTTTACTGCTTTTAGGGGTCCAGATATGTTCTACGAGTGGTTAGTTATGCCCTTCGGACTGACCAACGCTCCCGCGTACTTCGTGGATTTAATGACCCGAGTATTTCGAGAAGTATTGAACAAATTTGTCCTTGTATTTATTGATGATATTTTGATTTACTCCAAAACTGAAGAGGAGCATGTTGAACATCTCAGAATTGTTTTGGAGATATTGAGGATGATTGTCTTATTCGCTAAATTTTCTAAGTGTCATTTTTGGGTCAAAGAAGTCAAATTTCTCGGTCATATTATTAATGAAGAAGGAATTTCTGTTGATCCAAGCAAGATTTCTGCAATTTTGGACTGGAAGCAACCCACTACTCCTAGAGAAGTTCGAAGTTTTCTCGGTTTAGTGGTATATTATAGAAAGTTTGTACAGATTTTTCTAAGTTGGCTAGCCCATTGACTAAGCTAACAATGAAGAATGCTAAATTCGATTGGACTCCAAGATGTGATGAAGCTTTCCAGGAATTGAAAAAGAGATTGACTACTGCTCCTGTTCTCGTTATTATTAATGGGAACCAAGGCTTATCTGTCTATACTGACGCATGTGGCGATGGGGTAGGTGCAGTATTAATGCAGAATGGGAAGGTAGTTGCCTACGCGAGTAGACAATTACGGCTGCACGAGAAAAACTACCCAACACATGATTTGGAGCTTTTGGCTGTTGTTTTTGCTTTAAAAATCTGGCGACACTATCTTCTGGGTAAGAATCTTTTCAGCTTTCTTAACAAATTACGAAATTAACTAAATAAATATACTTAATAAACTCTCTTTGTTTTAGGTGAAAATTTTGAATTATTCACCGACCATAAATCTTTGAAATATATTACCCAAAAGGATCTGAATCTGCGACAACAACGTTGGTTGGAATTTCTGGCATCTTATGACCTAGATATTTTGTATACGCCGGGAAAAGCCAATGTGGTTGCCGATGCTTTGAGCAGAAGACATGCTGTTCTCACATATCTTGTTATCACTCCTACTCTTATTAAGAAGATCGCGAGTAGGCAAAATGAAGATGAGTTTCTTCGAGGAATCCATACAAGAATACGCCAGGGTGAGGATACTAGTTTTGAAATAGATAATAGAGAAGTTATAAGGATGAAAGGCAGAATTTGTGTTCTGGACATTCCAGAGCTAAAACGAGAAGTCTTAGATGAATGTCACAAGTCCAAATTCAGTATCCACCCAGGAATTAATAAAATGTATCGAGATATTAAAAGAACATTTTGGTGGCAGACGATGAAGAGAGACATATCGATATATGTGAGTCGATGTGCTACTTGTCAGCAAATCAAAAGCGATTAAAGGAAAGTGGCCGGTTTACTTCAGCCTTTGGAAGTACCGAAATGAAAGTGGGATCAGGTATCGATGGATTTCATCGACGGATTGCCACGAACCAAGAAGGGAAATGAAGCGATTTGGGTTATCGTGGATCGTTTAACCAAAACTGCTCACTTTATTCCAGTGAAATCCACTCGGACTACAGCAAGCTTAGCAGGTATATACGTAAAAGAAATCGTTCGTCTCCATGGGATTCCCAGTAGTATAGTGAGTGATCGTGACCCGATCTTCACTAGTAGATTTTGGGAGGCATTTCAGGATGCTTTGGGAACGAAATTAAATTTCAGTACTGCTTATCACCCGCAATCTGATGGACAGACTGAAAGGGTCAACCGAATTCTAGAAGACCTATTACGTTCTTGCATTCATGATTTTGGTGGTTCATGGGAGGACCATTTACATCTGGTTGAATTCTCATATAATAACAGCTATCAGGCCAGTATAGAAATGGCTCCTTTCGAAGCTTTATATGGTCGTCCGTGTCGATCACCTGCATGCTGGATTGAATCAGGGGACAGACTCGTTCTAGGACCGGATATGATCAAAGAAGCGACGGAGAACATAGATTTTATTCGAAAGAAATTATTAACTGCCCAAAGTCGTCAGAAGAGTTATTATGACCGTCGAAGAAGATTTTTGGAATTTCAAGTTGGAGATTCTGTATTTCTGAAAGTATCTCCGATGCAGGGTGTATTGAGATTTGGGAAAACTGGAAAGCTAGCACCGCGTTATATTGGTCCTTTTCCTATTCTGGAAAGGATTGGTTCTCTAGCTTATCGCGTCCAGCTACCCAGCTGGTTATCTGGCGTGCATGATGTGTTCCACATTAATAATCTTCGGAAGTATGTACACGACCCAGATGATATTATTGAAGAAGCTGCTCAGCAGGATCTAGAAATCACTCCTAACTTGGCAGAAAAGAGGGAACCGATAAAAATTGTTGATCGTGATGAGAAGAGATTGAGAAACAAAGTTGTGAATCTGGTCAAAGTTCAATGGAGTGGCGATCCAAAGGACTGTACTTGGGAAACTGAGGATAATATGAAGAAATCATATCCCAACTGCAGAGTAGACATCTCGACTTAAATTGTAAGTTATTTCCTTATTTCTGAATTCATATATTCTTTGTTTACATTTCTCTCTCTTTCAATTTCGAGGACGAAATTTTCTTAAGGAGGGGATATTGTAACATCCCGGAATTTTTGGAAAATTTAATTCGTTAAATTGTTTAAATTTTTGAATTTTAAATTTGAGAAAACTTAAGAGGAATAAAATATTGTTAATATTAGTATTATAAAGTTATATGGTAATAAATAAATAAAAATATATATATATATATATCAAATAAGAAATTATTTTAAACAATAAAATAAAATAGATGTGATGAATTAAATATAAATAGTTAACTTTAAAATAGAAATAAAATTCAAGGTTTATGTTGTGATAAGATTTTATGGTTATAAGATGACATAGAAAATTCATACAAGTTGCATAAGAACTATATAAACCAGGAAACAAGAAGGAAAATTGTAAGTAAAACAAAAACAAGTTTGGATCACAAAAGAAAGGACATACATTTAAGTATAAGTAAGTAAAAATATAAACAAGACAAAAATCTGCAAAACAAACAGTACTTGCAAAGTAAAATAAAATTGTATGTAAGCAAAGATGGGAACACAAACATTAAATGCCATCACCTTTAGCAAAGTGAAAACCCTCTCAGCCGAAATTAAGTTGGTTTAGTCAACAAATAAAAAATATAAAATAATAAAAATAAATGTACTTATAATAAAACATGCTGGAAATATACAAAGAAACCATATCATCCACCATTAAATAAAAAGAAAACTGTACCTCCCTTGCTCTGTACATTTCTATATGTATCAACCCATGCATCCGTTCATTCAAAATTTTTACTGAAGAAAGAAAATAAACTTAGAAAAATATATACAAGTCCAAAACAAATTGCTGAAGAGAGAAATAAAAGAGTAGAGGAATAAAAACTGCAGATTTTCCAAAACAAGTGAAAGTATTCTCTGTCTCCTAATAAATTTCAAAGGTGAGTAAACATGATTTTGTAAAGAATTTCAAGTTTATTTAAAACAGTTTGAACTTTAATTATAAACTGCTTGTTCATGCTTCAGTGTGATAATATCCCAGTAATGCTCTGTGTTCCCTGTAAACATTTATACAGGGATTATAATTGTTTTCAAAACTAAAGTCTATTTGCTTTAATCACTGACAAGTTTGGGTTTTTCAAATAAATCAAGTTGTTTTAATCCTCAAACAAGATTTTGTAAAGTTAATTAAACATACAGTAAGTTGTCATCCCTGTAAACTTCAAATTTACTGTAAAAAGAAATTTTTATGAGAAACTCGAATACTTTAATTTGTTGAATAGATTGTATAACTTGAATGAACATAAAGGAATAAGATTTTTGAAATAAAAATAGTGATTTTTAGTTGAGTATTCACAGAGTATTTGGTTTTTGAACAAAAATAACACTTTTTCGAATTACCACTGATTTAGTTAATGATAAATGTTGAAATTTGAATTGAAGCTAGTTTGAACCTCAATAATGATGAGAAAAATACTAAATGATTTTTCGAATGGATGAAATTGCCGTTCGAACCCAAAGTAGGGTTTAAGATGGAGTTTTGCAGTGGGTCGAAAGCAAGGTGATTGCATCACCTAGGAGTGATCGAGTTTTATGAAGCTCGAGGGGATGGAAGAAGTGGACGTTATCGTGGTATGGCCGGAAGCGTGGGTTTTTTTGGTGACCGAGACGTGGCGGCGAAGCAATTGTGTTCGATGGGTTTCGAGTTGCAGTTCGTTTGAACGAGCAAAATTTGCATTCGAGTTTTTCACGTCGACCTGGGTTTTGATTTCGAATGAGGGGATGAATTGGGATTTGCTGGCGATCGCGATGGTCATCGGAGGGGCGCCGCGATGATGTGCACGTGCACGATTTCAATTCGCGTGTCAGTGATTTGGGTTTGGGAGGAGAACTCGAAGAAAGGTTCGAGTTGATGGTGGATATACTCGGGTATGTCGTGTGATTGAGAAATGTTGTTTTCATCAGTTGTTTTAAAAAACTTAAAACTGGGCAGAGAAATAAAATGGGGGAAGAAAGGGAAGATGGCTCGGGGAGGTGACGAAGAAGAACTGGATTTGGCTCGAGCGAGAAACATTTTTGCTCGGATTTTATTTCCAGAGTTATCCAATTGATTTCCAGTGTGATGTTTAGTACTCTGAAACAACAAGTGTTAGATATTATAGGTTAAGAATTTTGATTTAATAAACAACTTAGTGTTTAAATTGAATTGTAATTGAGAATTTGTTAATTAAACAAATCAAGTTAATTAATTCAAATTGGTAGTTAATTAAAATAATAAATTAAGAAATAATCAATTTATCAAGTAAATTAAGATTTAATAAATTCATAATTAAGTAAAATTAAACATTAATTTAAAAATGATTAGTGAAGATATTTATGTGGTTAATTCAGTTTAATCACAATTACTTGAATCAACGATGATTGACCATCATCAAATATTCGGTTTTAAATTGATATTTTCTGTTATGGTACCGTGATTGTTTTGTATTGCACTGTAATCTGTGATTTTGTTCTGGATTAATGTGAAAACCCTGTTTGCCTGTAAAACGGCATTTAAACCTCGATGCGACAGGGAATCGGATTTCAGTTTGTTATCCGAAACCCACATCGAATCTATGAATTGTTGTGAACAACATATCCACATGTTTTTGAAATTAACGCTCACTATTCGGGTTAGCCGGGAAAGACCTTTGTGTCATATAACCCATTCCGAATAGTGATACGTTGTATATGGATGGCATTTGAAGACCGGTGTTGAAGACTGGATATTTTCGAAAATGAAAGGACAACCTGTCGAATGTCTCTGCACCGAGTTGCTCCGGCATAGAGATTTATATCACTCTTTTGTGATGGTAAGTCCGGACGTGATTAGAAAATTATCCGGATTCGCAAGGACTTCTTTGGAAGTGCCTTCGGTTCTGTTCGATCCCGGAACAGACTTGTATGGTTACGCGTCTGACATTACACTTTGAGATATAAAGCCGATTTCTTTCAAATACATTTCTGTTTGGTGGCGGAGAATTTATTCTCTTAGCTTAACACCCTTCTCTGAGACGTACGAGCTCAGAGGTTATGTAGTTGAAATTTATCAGCGATATATTCCCAATTTGGTAATGTGACATGCTGAGTGTTGCTATGTGATGATCATTGTTTGATCATTTGTGATATGATCTTTTGTTTGATCATTTATCTTTGTGATCATTACTTTGATCATCTGTTGACCCAAAGCATGGCTTTTGTGACAAAGCGTAGCTTTGTGGACAAGACTTCGTCGAACTTCACACCCCGGAATGGTCAAAACAGGAAAGATGCAGCAAGGTTATTGGGGGTAGCGCCCCTTAGGTTATGTTCATTTCCTTCTGGATAGAAGTGGTATCATGGTATGGAGCCCAGATACTTAACTTATGTGGATGTCGCAAATATGTTTATATCTTACTTTGTGATTTGTTGCTGGGGCCCCGGTTAAAGGTTGGTTACAACCGGGAGATGGCATACTCGTGTCAGTAGTTACCCAGTTAGGGGTAACCCGGCCTTGTGTTGGCAGGGATCTAACCGTAATGCTAGATTATTTCTCAGGGTCGTCCTTCCAGAGGCGTACCTAAGTGGCAATGGGAAGTTCCTTGGCCTGACCATTTGTTGGAAATCCAATTACCAATACGAAACCCTGTACGGTTTTAGTTGTAGAACCTGCCATATATGTATGGTGGTCACCACTGTTTAAATGGTAGCTATAGTAGACATACGATAATGGTCATATGTTGGCTAAGATTAATATTCTATTTTCGAAATGCTTTATACACTATGCACTAACAATAATATCAAAGAAATTTCTTCGTACCAAGCATATTTAACTATCATAAGAAGAAATCTCCTCCAATTCTGCGTTTGTATTATGTGTGTGGTGGGAGGTCTTATGGTGGTTCCATTTTTAAAAGCATACCGAAAATTCTTTTATAAAATCTAGTTTCATTTAAATACAACTGTTTTTGTTTACTCATACCAGTCCCATGACTGATCCGGAGTTTATTGTTTTCTATCCTAAACTCTGGGTGCCCATAATTTCTACACGGGCAGCCTAGTAGCAGGTTTCCGTATTTTGGAGCTTTTATCTTGGAGATATTCTTAGGAGCTTTTTGGAGATCTCAGGTGTTTAGCTTTTGGGAGTCTGTTATCACTTCTTTCATCTGAAGACTTATGGATATATGATCACTGTTGTATTATCATGATGTTGTATTTGATGTTGTAGTATCTGTATTAAATACTCTGATGAAGTATGGATTTTATGTCGATGTTGTATCTGTGATGATATTTATGATATTGATTCTGTTCCGCTGTTTTATATTCATCTAATTGTTGTTATAAGCTCCATCCGAACTGAAATTTGACGTTTGAATTTTGGCAGTCGAATACAAGTGAAGTATTTGATGTCTATTTTCGAATGATGAATTTTGGGTCGTGACAAGAACAATGCAAACTAAAATATGAAACCGAACTCATTATACATATATATGCAGACACCATTTAAATATACAACAAATAAAGCATATATATCAAACATTCATTTTATTAAACTTGTTCAAACTTTTATATGGTAGCCATTCCATTGTTTACATACATATGAATTAATATATATATATAATAATTTAACAAATGTATAAACTGATATACTAACATATAATATACTTTTAACATAAAATAAGTATATATATATATACACACACCTCTATTTAAATATAACTAAGGAATTTTAGCATACCCTTTTTACATAAATTGTAAACAACAGATTTGACTATAAAACCCATGTGTTAAACACATATACAAACCGTAATATATATATATATATATATATATATATATATATTTACTTAATACAGAGCATTTGTATAGGTGAAGAACCAATAATCAAAAGTAGGCAAGTAGAGATCACCGAATATCAAAATATATAGTATTCATATAAGTAATATATATATATATATATATATATATATATATATATGCAAACACTTACCTAAGTTTCAGAGAACATACGCATGTAACCAAATATAAAACACTGTAACATAAATATAGTGCAAACAACTTTATATATGTAACTATGGGTCATGTACAACAGCTTGTAGATAAAATAAACTATTATAACTTTATACTTTTAAGTCTCAACAGACTAAAACTTTTAATATAAGTTATTACAAACAAACAGAAACAAAATCTAATTCAAACTATTAATCCAAATATATAGTATATATATTTACCTATTCTATAAAGGACATAAAGGCTGTAGGCTCGAGTATTCGAAGGTGTGACACTGAAGGTAGGCGGTCAGAGGAAACAAGGCCGAAGAGGTCAAAGAAGTGGAAGCGGGTCTCAGTGCTGCTCACGACCGGAGCAAGGCCTGCATGGTGGAAAAGCACGGCTATCATGGTGGAGGGGTTGACTGGTGTTTGGTGACGGGGTCACGGCTGAAGGGAGGAAGGTGATGGATCTCGAGATGGCTCGGCTGTCGGCTTCAAGGTGGCGAGGTCGAGGTGGTGTACGTCGAGTAGGTTGGAGTATGGAGAAAGTGGTCGGCACGAAGGAGAGGACGGTTCAGATTGGGAGAAGAAGTAACGTTTGCTCAAAAATGAAAAATGACTGTTCATTGTCTTCTTTTGTTTTCAAAACAACGAATAGATAAGGTGAACAAACGCAAAATAAGACGAAATGTTAAGATGACCAAACGTCAATAATAAAGTTCAGAGAATTTTAAAAGTTTCTGATTAACACGGAGGAAAAATAAAAGGGCACCAGAAACCAAAAGACTCTGGAAATGTACCAGTACGATTATCCGTTTCACGGATATCGTCGGGTACCGGAAATCCAAAACACAGAATTGAATATACTGTAGAAATCAGCATGACGAGACGATCAAAACAGTATACAGATATCAGTGGTAGGACCATCCTATCAAAAGTCGATATCGGTACGAAAATGCTGCTATTTCGTCGAAAATAAGATCGACGGAGCAATAACAGTCCAAATTTGACGAAATGAAAGATGACGCCTTACTCAGAAGATGATTTACAAATTTTCGATATAAAAATATTCAGATTTCGAAAACATTTTATTATCATCAAATATTAACTGATTTAAATTGAAATAAAATTACACAAGAAAATAAACTTGTATATTATCTGATGAAAATTTACCATTTGCTATGTTTAATAAAACGTATTTCAAATATCAAATTTTTATTTCCAAATTTAATTATTTAAAAATTCACAAAAATTCAATTATTCACGTTATTAAAACCTTTAAAATTTACGGGTCGTTACACTCTCCCCCACTCAAAACTTTTCGTCCCCGAAAAGGAAGGAGGTAGGAGAATAGAAACAACAAGAAAGAAATTAGATTGAAATAAAAACAATTAAATTAAAACCATATAAATTTCAAATTAAACTAATTCATATTCAACACTTTGGTTTAATCCATTTGAGTTCACTTAAGTTAAATCAATCTTTCTATTTCTAAATTCATTATCTTTTTATCTAGTCATCCTCAACTAACAATTTCTAAATCATCAATTTGTAAAATCATTTATTATACTCATATTTTATTCAAAAAATTTAGTTCTTTTGTTCCAAATTATTATTAACTTTATTCCACTTAATATATCTTATCACATATATTTACACCATATATATTAATTTAAACCATATAAATTTCAATTTAAATTAATTTATTCAATAATTGATTTTAAATTCAAGGTATTTCATTAAGTTGATTTTATGTCAATTTATTAATATTCGATTCAAAAGATTTCTTTAAAAAAAAATTTATTTAATTTGTCTCATTTACTATTCAATCAACTTATTATTCTATTTATCTCTATTAACATTTTTATAATTAAAAAAATTAAGTGTATAATATTTATTATAAACACTCAAATTTATTTATAAATTCCTTTAACATCATTTTATATTGTATATTATTCAATTACATATCTAACTTCTAAATAATTTAGGTAAGTTATATTGGAATGCAATTTAGTATTATACAAATAAAATTTTCCAATTCAATTATTTTCAAGTTTAAATATTTATTCCAAAATTTTGGCTTTATTTTATAATTGAAATGACCTTATCAAAATTTAAGAATAAAATTTCCGTTTCAATTCAAACCATTTAGAGATAAATATATATACTATATATATCAAATCAAATCTATGATCATGTACCAATATATATATTATAAATCAAGTCATACTTCGGAAATTCAAACCAAATTAATTTTCCAAAACAAAAATGTAGCAAAGCTACAGAATGGTCTCTCCACTTCGAAACTCGAAAATGAATATCGATGATGCGGCCGTCATCGCCGAAATTATTTTCCAGCGATAGAAGAGAAGAGCACTGATTTAACAATTAAAAATTCTTTGAAAACAATTTCTATTTGAAAATACCTTAAATAATATACACTTTAAAACTGTAAAACCAAAGTTTGAAATCACCGGAAATTAAATTCTCAAATTCCTGATTTAAATTCATTTCAATTCCAAATCAATCTATAAGCCATGTTTACAAATTCATTTATAGAACAATAAATGATAATCAAATATTATCATTCCAATCACCCAATTAAATTAACTTATTAAATACCAGAAAATTTTACTTATATATATATATATAATATAATCATACAAATTATTCATTTACCAAATTTGAAATAATATTGTGTCAGTTTGCTCTGTTCAAGTGTTTTGGAAATCCTATCGATATTGTTGATCAGACGAATCGATCGAAAACCTAAATCAACATCAACAACTCAAACAGCACACTATAAAACATTTTAATATTTATACAAATACACTCCCTCACTCGATGATTCCAGAATAGAGTTCAAAACAAGGATAGAGATCCAAATATAGAGGGATCCTAACCAAAAGAGTTCAGCTAGAAGATAGGCTTGATAGGGAGATAAATGGATTTCAAAGAGAAAAGAATAGATAGACTTATATAAATCACGGGCAACCTTAACCGGGTCAACCGTGACATCAAAATAAGAATCGAGGTTGAATTCTGGAGCAAATCGACATTCGATCGCCAGAGATAGAATTTGGGTATAGTAAAAGATAGCAGCATCTTAAACCGAGGATACAGAAATCTCCGGTGAATCAATACCGATTGTAAATGAGTTTCACCCCTTTACAATCATTCAGTGGAGCTATGGGATACTCCGGAATCAAGGAACACGAATAGGGGAGACAAGGATGGATTTTGGAACCGAGGGGAACGTTCCAAAATTCAAAGGAAACCGTATCAAAGAAAAAGGAATTCAAGCTCGAACGAAAGTGATTCTGTAATTAAATCTACTCCATATGCTGAGTTTTGTCTAAAACCAGAGCTCTGATACCACATGTAACATCCTGAAATTTTCAACCATTTGCATCCATACATGTCGGATTTGAATTGCTCAAAATATCAGATTGTATATTTAAATTTGGCAAAACTCAGCATATACAGTAAATAAATAATCACAGAATCACAAACACAGAGTAATATAACAATAATGTAGCGGAAACAAAAGAATAGTAGTTCATGAAGCTACTATATATATAACAAAGTTAAATAAGATACAACAGAGGTCACGAATACATAGATCTCTCAATAAAATAGTCAAATACAAGATCTGAATACATCACTGGAATCAACTGAATAACTGAAAGCAGAATCAACAGATAGCTGGATCTCCAAGCGAAGCTCCAACTCCAAAGGTGAGTCTCAAATGTTGTATCACTCAGTCTAACCCGAGCGTAAAGCAAAACACAAAACACTCAAGTCAGGATTAACACTCTTATATCAATAAATCCAACTCAAGTGAAATATCAACTGAAATAAAAGTAACTCAAAGGATGTTTGGGATCACCATCCTTTAAGGATCCGTTAAACTATCTACTATGTAGTAATACGCTATTATAATAATGTCTAAAGTAAAGTAAACCATTAAAATAGCGTTAAGGCTTTACATTTTTCACCTTAACATATTTTATATATTCCCATAGTCTATACAGTAGCGTAATCTCCCCCGTAATGGACGTCGTCAAAGGGCACTCCATAGGTATGGTACAAAACAAACTCGTAGAAGGCAATGCCAGGGTAGATATACCAATTACACTTCCGGGCCGGTGGTAACGCAGAGCCGCAGCAATCGCCCACCTCGAGCCACACTCATGAATCAAGGGTGTGCACCAAATAAATCACAAAGTAATAGAATGGCATACAATGGAGTGTGTCCGGTCAGAGGTGCTATCTCATTAGCCCGTCGATTGCTCCTGTTTTAGCCACCTTATGCCAGCTCACAGGAGTCGGGTCCACATATATACCTTATATAGGATCGTCGCCACCATCCTACTTCATTCTGGGATCTCCACCGCATACACAATTGTTAAAGTGGTTTTCGGTATCTACAAAGAGTATACCCATATCCGATCCCGGTCTCTTTAACAACCAAACGTTATTATAGCACCGCGGTCATTTCGAAATAGTTTCTACTTCAAAACCAAAATATCTTTTCCATTTTTTTTAAAACCATATCAAAATGATATCATTTTCACTTCAAATATATCCGTTTCCAAAAATCATATCACTTTCCAAAGTTATAACGCGTTTGAAATCATAAGTCTTTTAAAATCAAAACACTTTGGAAATCAAAACCGTGAAATTCATAACACTTTGAAATCATAGCTTTGAAATCATAACATTTTGGAATCCATAACACTTTTCTTTAAACAGTTTGGATATTAATAATAGTATATAAAATAAATAGTTTATAAAGTAAAATAGTTTATAAAATAAAATAGTTTATAAAATAAAATAGTTTATAAAATAAAATAGTTTTTCAAAAATAGTTATAGGTTAAAATAGTTTAAATAAAATAATTAGTATATTAAAATAGTTTATGTTAAAATGATTTATAAAGTAAAATATAAAATAGTTTTAAATATAATTTAAATTACTTTATAAAATAAAATAGCTTCCTCAAATTTCACAAATCGATTCAAAATCAACTCGAATTTCAAAATTCAAATTTAATCAAATCTCAAATCATCGATTTCAATTCAATTCAGTTTCTCAAATAAACCATTTCAAATTATCGATTTCAAATACATATTTGAACCATAAAATAAGCCATTTAAATTTCAATATATTTCAAATCTTTAAATATTCAACATTTCAAAACTAAATTCGATAATTTCATATATATATATATATATATATATCAAATTCACTTTACTATTATTTAGTTTTGAAATATTTACTTAATCATTCCATAACATCTAAATGCAACTTCAATTTACAAATTTAGATAAACAATATATCCCATTTAAATTTATATAAATTTGAAATATTCATTTAAGTCACTTTTAATCAAATTCAAGTTGTAAAATATATCTTTAAAATCTCAAATTTAATAAATTTCAAATTAAAATTATTTAAGTAAAATTCTTAAATAAATAACATTTCAAATCAATTTCAAATTTATCTTTCCAACCTGAATCAATATAAATTCTATATTTGAAAATATATATTTAAATAAATACTTAAACATATTATATATCAACTTTATTAAATCAACTTTAATAAATCTTTAAAATCAATATTTATTAAAACCATATATTTCTTTTCAAAACCATAGAAATCATTTTCAAAATATTTCTTTTCAAAACCATAGAAATCATTTTTCAAAATATTTCTTTTCAAAACCATAGAAATCATTTTTCAAAATATTTCTTTATAGACCAACGGTGTCTGTATAAAATTTTCTATCCTATGGTCAAGTGATATGGATATTTATCATTTCAATCCGCAATTTAAATATATACGGGTATATATCATTTCAACCCGCAATCCCAAATTCAATTCAATTGAAAATCGCTTGGGTTTATCATTTCAACCCATAACAATTTTCTCCTATTATACAGATCGTTTGGGTATGTATCATTTCAACCCATAGTGAATTCTATACTAACAGGGAACTTGCGGAGTGATAATAGATATGACAATAATATAACAGGCGTATGATATCAATATAAATAACAGATAATGGTGTCAGATGTCGTAGGTGAACAGATACAGATAATGACATATATATAGCAATGTAAATAACTAACAACAGCATATTTCAATTGTCGTTTCAATTGAAATCATATTTAATAAATATAAGAACGTTAATCGTGAGTGATTGCTCACCTTTCGAGGCTAGAGATGATCGAGAATGAGATGAGTTACGAATCCAAGCACGAATTCCAAAGCAAGGCAAGATTGGCACGAATTCGATGAACAGGGCTGATAAATAGAGATTGATGAGAACGACAAAAATATCAATGTATATATAAGAAATAAATTATATATGTATATATAAAACTATAAACACTACATATATAAACAATACACTACAATATGATATTCAATACGTATAACAAGTATATATATAACTAGTAATCCTAAAACTGTAAACTTATAAATTAAATCAGATAAGACAAATCTTATATACATACATGTATATAATAATATAATCAGAACAATGCAAACTAAAATATGAAACCCAACTCATTATACATATATGTGCAGACACCATTTAAATATACAACAAATAAAGCTTATATATCAAACACTCATTTTATTAAACCTGTTCAAACTTTTATATGGTAGCCATTCCATAGTTTACATACTTATGAACGGATATATATATAATAGTTTAACAAATGTATAAACTGATATACTAACATATAATATACTTTTAACATAAAATAAGTATATATATACACCTCTATTTAAATATAACTAAGGAATTTTAGCATACCCTTTTTACATAAATTGTAAACAACAGATTTGACTATAAAACCCATGTGTTAAACACATATACAAACCGTAATATATATATATATACACTTAATACAGAGCATTTGTATAGGTGAAGAACCAATAACCAAAAGTAGGCAAGTAGAGATCACTGAATATCAAAATATATAGTATTCATATAAGTAATATATATATATATGCAAACACTTACCTAAGTTTCAGAGAACATACGAATGTAACCAAATATAAAATACTGTAACATAAATATAGTGGAAACAACTTTATATATGTTACTATGGGTCATGTACTGTAGCTTGTAGATAAAATAAACTATTATAACTTTATACTTTTAAGTCTCAACAAACTAAAACTTTTAATATAAGTTATTACAAACAAACAGAAACAAAATCTAATTCAAACTATTAATCCAAATATATAGTATATATATTTACCTATGCAATAAAGGACAAGAAGGCTGCACGCTCGAGTATTCGAAGGTGTGACACTGAAGGTAGGCGGTCAGAGGAAACAAGGCCGAAGAGGTTAAGGAAGTGGAGGCGGGTCTCGGTGCTGCTCACGACCGGAGCAAGGCCTGTGTGGTGGAAAAGCACAGCTATCATGGTGGAGGGGTTGACAAGTGTTTGGTGATGGGCTCACGGCTGAAGGGAGGAAGGTGATGGATCTCGAGATGGCTCGGCTGTCGGCTTCAAGGTGGCGAAGTCGAGGTGGTGTACGTCGAGTAGGTTGGAGTATGGAGAAAGTGGTCGGCACGAAGGAGAGGACGGTTCAGATTGGAAGAAGAAGTAACGTTTGCTCAAAAATGAAAAATGACTGTTCATTGTCTTCTTTTGTTTTCAAAAAAACGAACAGATAAAATGAACAAACGCAAAATGAGATGAAATGTTAAGATGACCAAACATCAATAATAAAGTTCAAAGAATTTTAAAAGTTTCTGATTAACACGGAGGAAAAATAAAAGGGCACCAGAAACCAAAAGACTCTGAAAACGTACCAGTACGATTATCCGTTTCACGGATATAGTCAGGTACCGGATATCCAAAACACAGAATTGAATATACCGCAGAGATCAGCACGACGCGATGATCAAATCGGTATACAGATATCAGTGGTAGGACCATCCTATCAAAAGTCGATATCGGTACGAAAATGCTGCTATTTCGTCGAAAATAAGATCGACGGAGTAATAACAATCCAAATTTGACGAAACGAAAGACGACGTCTCACTCAGAAGTTGATTTACAAATTTTCTATATAAAAATATTCAGGTTTCGAAAACATTTTATTATCATCAAATATTAACTGATTTAAATTGATATAAAATTACATAAGAAAATAAACTTGCATATTATCTGATGAAAATTTACCATTTGCTATGTTTAATAAAACTTATTTCAAATATCAAATTTTTATTTCAAAATTTAATTATTTAAAAATTCACAAAAATTCAATTATTTACGTTATTAAAACCTTTAAAATTTACGGGTCGTTACAGTTATCTATTTGCATAAGTTTGTATTAGTACTATATATATAATCTGTTTGTATAAGTTTGCATTAGTATTATATATAATCGGTTGTATATCAGATTCTGTTATTTATAATATATTAGTATTATATTAGTTTATATAAAGTGAATTTGGGCCAGTGCAATTTGCTGGTGTTATATATATATATATAGCAATAAAGTAAGTTTTATATATAAAAGTTTGCAGAGTGGCTTGCTCATTTTTTTTAAAGTGTTTTATCTTGTTTCAAAGATGGGAAATGTTTGTATATATTATGTTTAAGGTATTTTGTTAAATTTATGCTAATACTTTAAATAGATTTGAAATATATAATACGTTTAAATATTTATTTGAAGAATTTTGAAAAAAATGTGATATATATCATATGTATATATTTTTTTCCATAGAATCTATGTTCAATTTGCTTTGTTTCACCGCTGTCCAGATTTACAACAGTAATTCTAACTTTGTCATTGTCCCGCTTGTTCGACCGTGTGCTTGTCCGTGTCCATTCGCTTCATTTTCGTTCATTTCTTTAGCCTCGAAAGGTGAGCAATCACTCACGATTAACATTCTTATATTTAATAAATTTAATTCACATTGAAATGAAAATTTAAATATGCTGTTAAATTAGAACTGCTTATTATTTAATTGCTATATATGATATGCCATTATCTGTAACTGTTTACCTATGACACTGACACCATCACCTGTTGTTTATGTATTATAATTAAATTTGTTATTTATGATATATGTCTGTTGTTGATAAGTTATATTTTTTATCATATTTGTTCTCACTCTGCAAGTTCATGTTATTCTAGAAATCCCTATGGTTTGAAATGATAAATACCCGAACGATATTATAGAATAAGGGAAAATCGTTATGGGTTGAAATGATAAACCCAAGCGATTTTCATTGATTTTGAATTTTGGGATTGCGAGTTGAAATGATACATACCCGTAGATATTTAAATTGCGGATTGAAATGATAAATATCTGTATCACTTGACCATAGGATAGAAAATTATATACGGACACCGTTAGTCTGTATTTTGAAAAATGATTTCCAAAGTTTTAAAAGGAAATATATGGGTTTTAATAAATATTAGTTTATAAAAATATATTATATATAGGCTATTTTTATATATGTGTAAAATTTAGATTTTTAAAATAATATGTTTGGAAATTTTTAATTTATAAGTTAGTTTTAAAAATATAATTTTTAAGATTTTTCTTATAATTTTATTATTTTAAAAATATATAAAATAAGATATAATACAAAATACATTTAATAATAAGATTGAATTTAATAAAATTTAATTTAATTAGTATATAATATGTTTAAGTATTTATTTAAATTTGTATTAATATTTAAAAATAGATTTTTATAACTTTAATAATAAAGGTTGGGAAGATAAATTAATGTTGACTTGGAATTTAAATTGGTTAATAATTGAATTTAAATAAGAATTGATTTGAACTTATTGATTTTGAGATTTTGAAAGATATGATAGATAACATGATTTGATAAAAAGTGATTAAGTGAATATTTTCAAATTTGAATAAAATTAAAGTGAAATATTGAAATATAAATGAAACTTATATTGAAAATGTTTGAATATTTAAATTTTGAATCTTATTGGAATTGAAGTGATAGTTCAAACCTGGATTTGAAATCGAGATAAATTGAAATGGTTTATTTAGAATTTGAATTGAATCATTGACCTTTAAATGTAAATGGTTAAATTGGAATAGATTTAAATTGAATTTTTGGAATTTAAGTTGATTTGAATCGATTTACGAAATTGGAGGAAACTAATTTTATTATATAAATTATTTTAATATATAAACTATTCTAATTTATAACTATTTTAATCTATATACTATTTTCAATATCCAAACTGTTTAAGTGGAAACTATTATGATTACAGAAGAGTTATGATTTCAAAAGTGTTATGATTTCCAAAGTGTTATGATTTCGAAATTGTTATGAATTTAAAAGTGTTATTATTTCCAAAGTGTTATGATTGCGAAAGTGTTATGATTTCGTAAGTGTTATAATTTTGAAAGTGTTACGATTTTAGAAATGAATATTATCTAAAGCGAATAATGATATCGAATTGATATGGTTTTGAAATGAATATGATATTTTGATATGAAGTATGAACTATTTGAAATGAAATGACCACGGGGTGAGATGAGCATTTGGTTGTTAAAGAGACCGGGATTAAATATTGTCATACTCTCTGCCAATACCGAAAACCACTTTAACAACTGTGTACGTGGAGATTCCAGAACGATGTAGGATGGTTTGACGATGATTCTATATGGTATTTACGTAGCCCTGACTCCCGTGAGTCAGCTTGATGTGGCTAAAACAGGAGCTATACCGGGCCAAGTGGGGTCATTCCCCCTATCAGGCACATTTCGTCGATACCATTCTATTGCTTTTGTAATTTGATTGGGTGCACCTTTTATTTGGGAGTGTGTCACGAGGTGGGCGGTAGTAGCTGTTATGTGTTACCACCAGTCCGGGAGTGCAAATGGTATATCTACCCTGGTATTGCCTCGAGTGCCATGTCGTATGCCCTACCGCGCCTTCTACGAGTTTGTTTTGTACCATACCTATGGAGTGCCCTCTGATAGCCTCCAGTTTACGGAGGAGTTACGGTACTGTATAGACTATGGTAATATATAAAATGTGTTAAGGGGGATATGGGTAACACCTTAATGCTATTTTAATAGTTTACTTTACTATAGACATAGTATAATAGCGTATATTATTACATAGTAGATAGTTCCACGGATCCTTAGAGGATGGGTATCCCAAACATCCTTTAAGTTACTTGTATTTCAGTTGACATTTCACTTGAGTTGAATTTACTGATATAAGAATGTTAATCCTGACTCGAGCATTTTGTGTTTTGCTTTATGCTCGGGTCAGACTGAGTGTCACAGCATTTGGGACTCACCTTTGGAGATTGGAGCTTTATTTGAAGATATATCTATCCTGCTTTCAGTTATTTTAGTTTATTCCAGTCATTTAGGTTCAGACTCATCAGTTTCTTATGTATTAGAGATTCATTTGTATTTGAGATTCTGTTTTATTTTCTTTCAAACTCTGATGTTTATATAGTAGCTTCATGAACTACTATTTATCTATTCCGCTGCTTATTGTTATATTACTCCATGTCTGTGATTCTGTGATTGATTTATTTACTGTATATTTTGAGTTTTGCCAAATATAAATTAACAATCTGACATTTTGAGCAATTCAAGTCCGACATGTGTGGATGCGAATGGTTCGAAATACAGATCGGTACAGCCACTTAACTCTTTAGACGTCTTTTGGTTAGTTGAGGGGTAGCTGCGTGGGGCAGTAGCCATGATGAAAAAGAGATAGACCAACCAGAATATCTGTATTGTAGGCCTAACGAAGCAGTCCTTTACAGATATAGAAAATCCCTGACTGAATTCCGTACAAGGTAGACCTTGTTGGCGGGATTCATATAGTAGACAGAATGATTACGTAGTCCTCAATGTATGCACTGGGTGGTACATTGTGGATGTCCGAGCACTGGCATAGACTAGCGCGGACGCGATTTGCGTTTGCATAGTAAGTAGTGGAGCATTTGTATTGTAGGCCTTACGAAACAGTCCTTTGTAGATGTAGCTATGGAACGCTTGTGAAGCAAGACGATGGTGTATCTGTATTGTAGGCCTTATGAAGTAGTCCTTTACAGATATAGCTACGGAGCAAGACGATGGAGCATCTGTATTATAGGCCTTACGAAGCAGTCCTTTACAGATGTAGTTACGGAACGCTCTCGAAGCAAGACGATGGAGCCCTTTTCGAGGAGGATACAGAAGGTACCATGGGTGGTACCTAGGACCAATATGGTCATTTGGCATATAGCTACATATATGTATATATAGTTATTACGTTTTACCCTACTATAGAGTAGATGGGAACGGTTCATGAACATAGGCGAGAGAATTGTAACCTAATGAACCTAATATAAGAGTAAATGGAAATAAAACAATATATGTAGAATTAATCCTAGAAGTATATAATTTATTCATTCACTAGAACTTTTGTTCTGGCCCCCTTCTCATAACATCATACAGGTTAGGTAGATGGCAGAGACTTCTCAGCTTTATGGCACTTGCTTAAAAAGTGCTATCATTTGGGTGAGTATTTACTTACTATTATATTTTAGTCAATCCCGCTGTGAGATAAATTATTGAGCTCTGATATATTTTTCTTTGCCTATTTGCTGGATACCAGATAACCAACTCGGGTTTCAGTGGGCATGGTTTTTAGCATTTTTGCAAAAAATCCAGACCATTGGAATTCGGGTTGTTACATGTTTTCATCCAAGTTCTACAACCAACTACTCAACCATCATCCATTGCATCATTGTCCTTAAGTTTTTCTAATGCGATTTATGATACTTATGCAATTAGTGTAGTGTCAATGTCCCTAACTAATGCAAAAGATTAGGCGGTCTACTGATTCAGTCGACCTCCTTTTATGCAATCATGTCCGTGCCATGTATCCAAATGAATGCAATTTCCCTAATGATAATTGATAATTCTATATGCGTGCTACAATCATCATCCAAATGCAACAATCATGTGATAATCATCCATTTATAACAACCATGGAAAATAAAATAAAAATGTGCACACATCCATATGAATATGCTCTAGTGTCCTAGCTAGGCCGATCCCTAAGAGATAATAGTGCCTGGTGTAAGTATATGCGTCCATTAGCATCCACTAGCAAACGCTTGCAACCACTAGCATCCATCGTACATAACATGTTCTAGTAACATGTTTACATCAAATCCTACCATCCATAGGTTAAATCCTAAGATCTACTCTCCCAAAGGATAATAAAGGAAAGAACCTATTCAAAACTAAAGATGGAAATAGGAAATTCGAAAACTTAGTATCAAATAGATGTGGATAAGAGATACGAATCTTCTCTTTAGCCTCCCACGTGGCATTTTCAACACTATCTCCCCACTGTACCTTTACTAATGGAACTTCTTTATTCCTAAGCTTCTTGATATCGCGTCCAATGATCTTTGTAGGAATATGATGAACCGATCTTCCCTTTCTACTTCCACTTTCTCTGACTGACTAGGCTCCACAATCTCTGCTAAGTCATGTAAGCACTTTCTCAAGTGTAAAGCATGAAAAACGTCATGTACTCCTACGAGCTTCTCCAGTAGCTTCACTTGATACGCCATCTTCCCTACTCTCTCTACAATGGGGAACGGTCCTACAAATCTGGGGGCTAACTTCCCACTCGATCCAAACCTCACCACCTTCCTTAGCGGAGATACCTTAATGAAAATCAAGTCTCCTACCTCAAACTCAATATCCTTCCTCCGCTTGTCCGCATAAGATTTCTTCCTATCTTAGGCCGTCTTCATCCTCCTTCTAATCAAATCGATCTTCTCTAAAGTCTCCCTAACCATGTCAGGACCAAGTAGCAATCTCTCCGTAGACTCCCACCAAAATGAAGGTGACTTACACGGTCTCCCATAAAGAACTTCGAATGGGGCCATCCCGATGCTAGTTTGGAAACTATTATTATAAGAAAACTCTACCAAAGGAAGATGCTCCTTCCAAGTTCCTCCAAAATCAAAAATGCACATCCTCAACAAATCTTCAAGCACTCTATTAACTCTCTCCATTTGGTCATCCGTCTGAGGGTGATAGGCTGTACTCAATCTAAGCAGCGTCCCTAAAGCCTCTTGCAAGCTTCTCCAAAACTTGCTAGTAAAAATAGGGTCTCTATCGCTCAAAATGCTAGAGGGAACTCCATGAAGTCGGACTATCTCACGAACGTATAAAGATGCCAAATACGGTGCCATCCTCTTACACTTGACCGGAATGAAGTGGGCACTCTTTGTTAAGTGATCTACAATCACCGAAATACTAGTATTCCCCTTCCTAGATCGAGGTAATCCATCTATAAAATCCATCGAAACACTATCCCACTTCCATTCGGGTACATCCAATGGCTGAAGTAATCCTCCGGGCTTCTGCTACTCTGCCTTAACCCTTTGGCACACAAGACACCTAGCTACAAACTTTGTCACATCCTTCTTCATGCCACTCTAATAAAATACCCTCTTCATGTCCCTATACATCTTATCACCACCCGGATGAATAGTCATACGCGAATGGTGTGCCTCTGCTAGAACTGCACCCACCAAATCACTAGTACAGGGAACGCAAATTCTTCCATCTCTCCTTAGCCACCCTTTACTATCAATGGAATATCGTTGGAGATGTCTAGAGACCTCTCCTCTACTAATCCTCTCCATAATATCTATAAGCTCTGCATCCTCTCGTTGCCTCAAACCAATCTGATCCACAAGGGTAGGCCTCACCTCAAATGATGCTAACAATCCAGGGGTAATGTCCGTAGAAGGCTTAAAATCAAAAATGGAGATAAACACTAGGCTTTTCCACTCTACGACCATTAGACTGAGGGTTGCTATCTTCCTACTCAACGCGTCCGCAACTACGTTTCCCTTGCCAGGGGTATAAGCTATCTCAAAGTCATATGATGCCAAAAAATCCATCCGACACCGTTGCCTCAAGTTTAAATCCTTCTGTGAGAATAAGTACTTCAATTATTTATGGTCAGTGAAGAGCTCGAACCTCTCTACTAGCAAGTAATGCCTCCAAGACTTGAGTGCGAAAACTATAGCAGCTAACTCTAAATCATAGGTAGGATAGTTTCTCTCATGAGTCCTCAACTGTCTACTCCCATAACATATTACCCTCCCTTCTTGCATCAACACTGCTCCTAGATCCGTCTTACATGCATTAGTGTATACTGTAAAAGGCATAGATCCATCGAGTAAAACTAATACTGGTGCACTAGTAAGTGCCTTCCTCAACCTCATGAAGGAATCCTCACAATAAATGTCCCACACGAATGCCGCATTCTTCTTAGTAAGGCGAGTAAGCGGTGTTGAAATCTTAGCGAAGTCTCTAATAAACTTCCTATAATAGCTAGCCAAACCTAGGAAGCTTCTAACTTCGGTAGCATTCTTGGGGGCCTTCCAATCTTGCACTGCTACAACTTTAGCGGGATCTATAACCGAACCCTCTTTTGAGACTACAAGCCCCAAGAAACGCACTTCCTTTCGCCAAAAGTGACACTTCGAGAATTTAGCCTTCAACTGATGAATGCGAAGTGCACGAAGAACCTCCTCTAGATGAACAGCATGCTCCTCCATACTCTTGGAAAACACCAAAATGTCGTCCATGAATTTATTTAGGACATCTCCAAAAACACGGCTCATCAAATCTATGAAATATGTCGGGGCATTGGTTAGCCCAAAAGGCATAACCAACCACTCAAAGAATCTATCAGGTGTCTTAAATGTCGTCTTATCGATGCTATCGTTAGCGACTCTAAGTTGATGAAATCTGGTAGCCAAATCCAGCTGAGAAAATATTGAAGAGCCAACTAGCTGGTCGAAAAGATCGTCTATCCTAGGAAAAGGGTAACGGTTCTTCTTTGTGAGCTTATTCAACTCTTTATAGTCTACGCAAAGTCGAAGGGAACCATCCACCTTCGTAGCGAAGACGACTGGCGCTCCCCACTTAGATATGCTCCTTCTGATGAAGCCTTTCTCTAATAGATCACCAATCTACTTGCTTAACTCCTTCCTCTCCCTAGGTGCCATTGTCTCACGGACAATGCCACTAGCTTAGCATTGTCATTAAGATAGATCCTAAAGTCGATCTCTCTCTTAAGGGGTAGTCCCCTAACCTTCTCAAAGACGTCTGGAAAATCTCTGACGATTGGAACTGAATCTAACTCTGATGGCGATGAATCGAGGGAATAAAGAAAGCTTAAAATGGTTGACCCCTGTAGGTCACAATAGACCTCGAGAGTCCTACCATTGCATGTCTCTAGTCTAACGACTCTCCTCTCGCAGTCCAATATCGCTCCATAAGTGGATAGCCAATCCATCCCCAAAATCATCCCATACCCCGAAAATCCCAATACATAGGCATCACAACCAAACTCTACGCCTAGGATAAAAAATTTCAAACACCTACAAATCATAGATAAATGTGTCAATCCTCCTATAGGGTTTGAAACAACAATGGGGTCTACTACTAAAGAGATGTCTAAGTGCAAACAATCAACCAAAGAACTAGAAATGAAAGAGCGTGATGCTCCAAAATCAAAAAGAGTCTGAATGGGAAAATCAAAAATAGAAATCAAACCTTCTACGGTGACTTTCCTACCTCTATCTGGTCCGCTGCTGGAAGGTGCTGCATCCAAAGCCTGAATTTGTGCTGTAGGTGCACCCGCTGCCTACCTCATCCTCTGAGGACAAAATCTACTAAGGTGACCGGGCTGCCCACAATTATAACACTTTCCCTTCATTGTCTCCTTCTTGCAGTCTCTTGCATAATGTCTAACCCGACCATAGTTATTACATTTCTCGCTTTTCTTGATTTGTTTTTTAGGTCCTCCTCCTTTCTTCTTATCCTTCTTGTTCTTCCACTACGACTTCTTAGAATTCTCCGACTTAGGAACTTCCTTAACTTCTCCTTCCTTAGCTGCCTCAGACATAAGCACCATCTCCACCAATGACTCATATGTAGCTCCCATCGGTACGTGAGTCAATAACAACCCTTGGAGGGGCTGATTCATTCCCTTCGCGAACTTCATGGCATTCTTGTGCGATTTATTCATTAGCTCCATTCCAAACTGCGACAACTCATTCAATTAGTCGACATACTCCTTTATTGAAAGACTTCCTTGCTTCAAACCAATGAACTTCTCCAGCTGCATACTTTCTTCTGCTTGTGAGAAAAACTTCCTCTCAAACCTCTTTCGAAATCCATTCTAACCAATGTTTCTACCTTCCAACTCAACAACCTCCCACCAATAAGAAGCTTCTCCTTTCAGTTGCCAAGATGCAAGCTGAACTCTCTATTGATCCTCCAATCCTAATAGCCCAAATATCTGCTCCACACTCCTCAACCAAGCTCGCGCTTCCATGAAATCCTCCGTTCCAGAAAATGACTTGCCTCCTAGATTAGCGAAGTCCTTGCATTGCTTAGAAAAGTTAGCTGCTACGGGCTGATTAATGGGATCTCCAACCACTAGTGCTGGATTGGGCGCATGCCCTTGCACCTCTGGTGTCGTAGCTTGGAGGTATCTACGAAACCAGCCTAGGACTTGGACACCCTCGGGAAGATTAGAGGCATCCACGATGCTATGTGAAGAAAAAGAGAATTTAAGCTCGAAAGAATCGAAAGGAGATTGGACTGGATTTTGAGGGGATTTTTATAAAATCTCTTTTATACTTTAAAACCACTTATATAATAAGAGTTTCTTTCTAAAAAGTAGTTTGAAACTATATTACTTTTCAAAAATACTTTACTTTTAAAACAAATTTTTGGGAATCCTATAACCTTAGGCTATGATACCAAGTGAAACACCCCCACACTCCTTAGTATACCCAAAGGGACAAACTAAAGGATATGGTGCGTTATAGGTATGGCTAAAAACTTTATAGAGAATAAGATTCACAAGACAAAATAAATAAATAAAACAGTGGAAACATATAAAAAAGTGACTTATTTAAAAGTCAAACTTCATAAATACTTCAGAAAACCAAATATGTCTCAAAATACCAAATATCCATGTCTAGTGAAAACATTATCTCAGCCATAACATTAGAGTACATAAAATAACTATCCCTCTCAAAGAAAAGTACCAGTATATCAAAATGAAATAAAAACCGAAAAAGAAGAAGTAGAATACATGAAGAAAAATCTCTGCAGCTGAAGTCTCTAAGAGTCTGAAATATACTATCCTACCTCTGCTGGCCTATGGGGGGAAAAATGGGAAAATAGAGGAGTGGGTCGGACTAAAAGTCTGGTGAGTGGAAGTAACTACTAGTATTTTTAAGTGAGATAAAGATAATAGACTTATCAATAGTTCTAGTATAAAAAGGAAATAATGGAAAAGATAAAGCTGGAATAAAACGATGTTTGCTTTGATTATTTCGATTATTTGCACTTGTCTTAGATTACTGCTTTGATTAGGCTGAATTCCTAATCCTACTTTAATTAGGCTGAATTCCTAATTATACCCTTTGATCGGCCTTCTATCTCTGTTGTGCCACTATGAGCTAATCCCATTCTGTTGGTTCCCCAGCAAAAGACACTTGCTAGCGCTCTGGAACTCAATAGCAACTTATTTCCCCGCACCGAGGCCGCACGCACGACCATCGTTAGGCTTGCACTATCTGCTGCTCCCTCTTACCCTAAACAGCATAAGCGTGCCCAGCCTCACCTCCTCCGTTGTGAGACCATCAGTCTTAGTCTGAAAGGGTCCTTCCCAGCCTCACCTAAGTGTGTTGTGAGACCATCAGTCCTAGTTTTAGAGGGAATGCTGCCAATTCGGGTCCTACCAAATAAAATCTAGTTGCGCCCCTTGCCCAAATCCCCTATTTGAACTTCTATCTATTGGCCCGTTAGTTACTTTAGTTAGCATAAACGTGTCCCAGCCTCACCTAACCTACTGTGAGACCATCAGTCCTAGTTTGAAAGGGTTATGCCCAACCTCACCTACTTTGAGACCATCAGTCCTAGTCTGAAAGGGAATGCTATTGGTTATGGGCCCTACTTCTATCTTTTCTTATTAACTTAATATAAGTCTTTTAAATAAGCCTCTTCTGTTCATTCTGCTCTATTTTCTTATTAACTTATTCTAAGTCTTTTTAAATAAGCCTCTTCTATTATCTCTGCTATATTTGCTTATTAACTCAGTGTAAGTCTTTAAAATAAGCCTCTTTCTGTTCATTCTGCTCTATTTTATTATTAACTTAGTATAAGTCTTGAAAATAAGCCTCTTTCTGTTATTTCTATTTATTATAACCTATGTTATAATTTCTCTTTTATCTTGTCTTTCTGGTTATAATCTACTAGTTATAACTCGCTTGCAAATGTCAAATTTGCCTATTTCAGTCTATATTCTTTTATTACAGTTCTACTTATTTACGTCCAATTTTCTGTAATTTTAGTGTTCTTAAAATTTAGTCCATATTAGCGAATTATCCACCTTTTATTAATTTATTCGCGTAAAAGGAATAAAAAGAACTAAAATTTGCCTGCTGAAATCTAATACAAAACGGACGTAAATAAAATACAAGTAACTGTAAATAAATGAATAAAATAGCTAATTAAAAATAGCTAAATAAAGTTGACTGAAAAGAACATTAAAAATTAACTGTAAACAACTTGTATAAAAGTAGTCTCAAAATTGTAGAAAGACACAACTGTTGAAAACCCTATTATTTTAAATTACTTAAAAATCTAAAATAATTACTTAAACACTCACCCGTGGTCCTTAGCTCTTTCCTTGGCCTTCCCGTATCCACTTATAGCGTATAAAATATTTTAATTAGAAAGATCTTCTCCTCAGAAAAATATTCCTTTTAGGGTCCAGCCTCAGGCAATGAACCCATATGGAGAAAATCTGAAAGAGAAAAATAGCTAGGCCTAAGGTCTTATTTACAGTGTCACTTGTGGATCTCAGACCGTTGGATTTGAAGATTAAATCTAGCGCAACCACGTCATCGGCTCGATGGGAACCGTCGGATTGAAGCATGGATGCACCAGATGAGATAAAATCAATAAAAACATGTCACGCTCGAATCTGGACGATTGCTCATCCAAGTATACACGTGGGTCGACCTTTCTTTGGAGAAGGTCGACCCTAGGGTTGAACTGACCCATTATAATTTTTTTTCCTCTCGTTTTCTTGTTTATTTTGTAACTTCTTCGTTCTAGCTTTGATTTTGACGTTCTATATATGGAAATTGACCAGAAAATTACCACGAACACAATGGTGCAACTCCCGTGGCTCAATTCTGATAATTTCACAAAGTTATTTTATCAATTAATTAATTTGTTAATTAATTACTATAGCTTAAATTTCAGGTTGTTACAGAAATCATATTTTTAGAGAACTTAAAAATAGTTTATTTAAGCAATATCTATATACAATACTCTCCAAAAGTTTTATTTGAAAATTTAAATTATCACTTTCCTTTATAAAACCATTCATTCCAAAATACACTTATTTTTAAATCAAATTTACAGTTTAAACATTTCAGTTTCGGTCCTTTAAATCTCAAAATTTTGCAAAACTCAAAACACCAAAGTTGTAGATACTTTCAAACAAGAACAAGATCATCAAAAATTAGACTAGTGGTTATAGAGTTATGGTCAAAGTAGTTCTCAGGTTTAAAATTCATCATCCCTGTCATTTATTCTCGGGACAATGACACTAAATCGAATTTTCGGCCATATAAACCACAAAATATTACAAAACTCAAAACATAAAAGTTGTAGATAAAAGTATAAGCTTTCCACAGTATTATGACTTATCGAATTCTGATTAGTAAAAAAAGGATATGGCCAAATCAATTTTAGGTTTAAAACTTAAAAAATTATATTAAAGACAGAATTATGATTGCACTTTCAATTCTATTTCGAGTCAAGTAAATAGAAAATTCTCAAAAAGTAACAAAAAGAGAATTTGTTTCTCATTGAATCTAGTGTTTAACCTAGAAATATGGACCTCAAACGGATTCGAAACTTGCAAGATATCGCTGTTTAACTTTAGCGCATTTTCCTAATGCATTTTCAACAACCATAGAAACCCGAAATTATCATCTCAATTCACAAATTCAATCAAAATAGCAAACTTACAACCAATTATTCAAAGATAGGTGTTTGAGTAAAAAAATCACCAATATGGACTTGAATTGAAGTTATGAACTTGACTTCTTCTAGGCTAATACCTTTCAGCAATTACCTAGGTTTAATTTTAGCAATTTGAAAAGAAAGATTACAACCCTTAGCAAAAGTGAGATCAATCAACGAATTAGATATACTAAAAGATGGAGGAGATTACCTGAAGTTCATTTCTATAATTATTAGACAAAAGCCCTTTGACTTACACGAAGATTTGAAGGAAAAATAGAGCTAGGGTTTTGAGAATAAGAGGTTTCTTATTTTCAGATTTTTGAGCTGCAAATAAAATGAGATGGAAATGGACGTAAGTTTCATTTTCTCCTCACAATATCTCCTACATGGTGCGAAATGGGTTAGCATGAACCCAATAAGAGAAAAAGGTGTTTATATTTTTTGTTTTACTTATTATAAAATACTATTTTCACACTAAACAATGATTTATTTAACATATTTTGATTTTTCAAAATTTTCCAAAACCAATCAACGAGTTAAAATTTCTCATTTCATTAATATTGAGATATCTTACAAAATTAAATATAACTTTTTAAAACAGAAATTATTCTCATTCTTTTGAAAAAAATAAATTAGTGATTATAAAATCTAATTTTAAACAACAAATCTCAATTGACATTTTAATAAATTTTACAATGTTGATTCAAATAATTGGAGACGAAAATTATTTTATCAAAAATCTCCACTTATAATAAATAAGTGAAAAATCCTTTATAATCCACTTATATCTAATTATTCTTATATTATTAGATATAAGAATCAAGTTTCATAAAAGGATACTTGTTGAATTTCAATTTATTTAATCCCAAATCCATTTTAATTTGGAAATCATAGCTAATAAAATTATCAATTTTATCTTAAGATTAAATAAGATAAATTAAATCACATTTTTAAGTTTAATTCTAGGTAATCATAACCAAAGTTGTTACATGAGCCAAAGAAGTCAGCAGAAATGGGTTGACTTGACCCCACAGGAATAGATAAGGGAACTGTTCAGTCGATGATTCAGCCTTTGAAGGTGTGGATGCTCCTTCATTAGACTTGCCACGAGATGATTGGCACGTAATTTTAGAAAATAAAATCATCGATCATGGTTAGACAAACTTTATTTTTCATAAGTTTCCATGCGGTAAACACTTGGAATCCAATGGAAGTCACTTTGTGCTGACCAATTGGATTCTAAGCAATGACTAAGGCAAATGTAGTGTGTTGCCTATATAAAGTGAGTCCATAGTCATAAATACTACGAACGGGCCACCCTGTATAGTTAACTCGCTCGTATGGAAAAAATAATCTTCAACGTCCTTTGTAATTATCCCTCAGTACTTACCCATTATCGATTGACGATTAGTAACGTATCCATTATCTGAAGTGAGGCAGAAATTTTTTTCTTTTCTTTTCAGTATCATAGGAAATAAAGAAATGGAATGTCGATGTGATGGAATCATCCAACATGTTCGAATTCAAGTGAGATCATCATATTGAGGTTAGTTCGGCAATTGAGACTTGGTCGGTCTTAAGAAGGGAAATAATTGAAACTGAAGAATGCAACTTTTCTTCGGAGCCACACGCATTCGATCAGAGCAAGTCCTGAACCCAACACTACCTGAATACGCTTAGCATCAATCATCTCTCCTCCAAATCGAGAATTAACTAAGTCTAACTCATTGGCCTCGCCACCATCATCATGCTAAAATTCCATGCACCCAACCTTCAAGCCATTTGAGTCCTAGTGCAAGGATTGGGTCTTCAAATAAGTTTGGTTCTGAGTCTTCTAGGTAACGACGGAAAACCCTAGGTTAGGTCGATGATCTTGGTGGCGACAGCAAAGCAAGGCAATGGTAAGGCATGGTCATGGCATGGCAGGGGTTAGGTCGGAGGTGAGTAAACCCTAGGCTAGATCGACTAGAACCTTTGAAAACTCGGGTTGGAGGCTTAGAAACTTGGAGCCAATAAAGTGAAGTTAGAGGCTTAGGGAAGTAATAAAAGCAAAAGGAAATGCAGTCAAAAATTTCCTAAATCCTTAACCGAGTACCAAGTTAAGGCTATACCTCGGTACCGATTTCTGCTCGGACCAGCTCTAGCTCACCATAATGATCCTATATGCCGACATAAAGCCTTAAGTAATTTCTAAAATGAAGATTGCATTGTTGGTGTAGAAAATTGGAATTCGGATTAAAACCAAAGAAAATAGCTAAGCGGAAAAAAACCAAATGAAAACAATGTCTCGAGACAGAATCCAATGATCAACTAGAATTCACCATTTACCAATCTAGAATTTACTTAATCCCAGAGCGCACTTTGTTTCAAATGAAAGTGTACTCTTGGGGGCAAATGTTAACTGGTTTTTTAACCAAGCAGAAGTCTACAGAAGATATAACATCAAGATGAAGACCAAATGACTTAAAACTTGGAAGGTGGGCTCACATAGGCAAGGAAATTTACCGAGGAAATTTGGGCGACTATGGAGCTAAGTCCATAACTCGGCACCGGGTTATGGCCATAACTCGGCATCGGATTATGGTGCTCCATAGTGGGGAGCTCCAAATTTTCCCAACCCATTCTCTATCTATTATAAGCATGCTCAATCGATTTCACAAAGTTACAGATGACCTATCTCAAGAAGGGAAGAGTTAGCTCTAGTGAACTGTAGAATAAGCAAAGTAATTGCTTATTCTTGGGTTTTGATCCATTTTTGGCATTAACAATAGCTAAAATAAACTAGAGATATCAACTTGCCATAGCTCAATGTCAACTGATTTTGCTTAACTAGTTATAGCTTAACTGGTTATAACTTAATATCAACTTGCGATAGCTCAAATCAAGTTGTTATAGCTTAATATCAACTAGATATAGCTAATATAAACAAGAATATCTACTTGCTATAGCTCAGTGTCAACTAGTTATATCTTAATTGGTTATAGCTCAACATTAACTTGCAATAGATGAATATCAACTTGTTTATAGCTTAATGTCAACTGGAGATAGCTAATATAAACTAGAGATGTCTACTTGCTATAGCTCAATGTCAACTGGTTATAGCTCGACTGGTCATAGCTAAATATCAGCTTGTGATAAGTAAATATCAAATTTCTACGGCTTAATATCAACTGGAGACAGTTAATTTAGACTAGAGATATCGGCTTTCTATAGCCCAATATCAACTAGTTATAGCTCAATATCAACTTTCTATCACTTAATATCAACTATAGATAGCTTAATATCAACTAGAGATAGTTGAATGTCAACTTGAGATAGATATAAAATTTATCAACTTGCTATAGTTTAATGTCAATTTTAAGAGAGTTATAGTACTCATCAAATTGCTTTAGCCTTAACCTACGATGGCTACGCACTGACAACCTACGATAGCTAAAGGTGGTAAGAAATTCTAAGTAAATAAACAAACTTTTGTAGCACTTGGTAAGCCATCTTTCCTAAGTGATGGTTGAGAATTACATAAGGATGTAATGGTCATAAAGAATAATAATTTAAAATGAATAACTTATTTAAAGAATGAAAATGTAATTATATGGCCTTTGTGGCACTAATACATCAAATCACGACGTTGTATTTGATGATTGTTGGCGTAAGGCCCGTATCGTAATTATTTTACTAAACACGACCGTATATTTGACGATTGGTGATGGAAGGCTAGTGTGACAACCGTTTGTCCAAGCACAACATTATACTTGATGATTGGTGATGTACGACCTGTATTGCAACCATTTGTCTAAACCTTACATTTGCCGATAGGTGGTGTAAGGCCTTTATGGCAATCATTTTGTCTAAATGCAATTATATTCAATGATGGGTGGTCTAAGGCCTTGGGGGCAACCTAATAAACTATTCTTGATACATTTGAGGGAAAGTAAAAAAAATACCTAAGTGATAACCATAAGTGTCTAGTACCTTCGTTAAGCTAATAAAGGTGAGCATGAGTGGCAAATCAAGAAAAAAAGAACTGACTATAACAGTTAGTCGGAAATGTTGTGAAGAGAATCTCACTCATATAGAAATTGATGATTTTTATTTGATCATATTTTGATATTATCACATTATATGATGTAATTGATGAAGTTGGAATAGTGAAGGGAAAACCCGTTGTGTGTTTTAATGGCATGCTCTCGCTATGTGATTGTTTGCTTAGGATAAAGTATTACACATACAAGGCTTTATGCTTGATCTATATTTTTATTATTTCCCATCAACACATAAGTACTCATTCGAGTAGGGTGAGTTATTAGTATAGACAGGTAGCTTTAGGAAAAAGGGAAACAAAAACTCCAAAGCCAAACCATAAGGCTTATTTTACGAATAAAGGCTGTTTTGAAATTCCTCTATGTAAAACTAGAATTTACAATTGGTTAAGTGTCCATTTTGGCATCCTCAAATATCAAGCATGACATTGTATTCATATCTTACTGTATGTTCACCCCTACGTGGGAACAATATGGGTTAATGATGATGTAATGACCTTTGTAAAACATTTTAATGTACTAAAATTATTTAGTTGCTCTGTTTAATTAATTTTGTGGAAAAATAATATTAAACTCTCTTTTTCACTGGAAAATGATTCTAGCGATGGCTACAGCATCATCGGTGTTTGTTTTCGAGTCTCGCAGTGGGTGATGTTACAAATTGGTATCGGAGCTTAGGTCAAGGGACCCTTAAGTGAAATAGAGCTAAGTATAAATTACATAACCAAGAAAACACCTTGAGAAGGGTATACGCTATACACACACACATATATACATATGTATGTATGTGTGTGTGTATATGTATGTATGTGTGTATATCTATATAACTACATGTATTTTGATATAGAAATATAAGTGGATATATCTATCCATCCACTCCTGTTTTCCACTCTCTTTCCCTTAACTTCTTACGAACACTTGGTTATGTAGAAAGATAGAATGGATCAGTAAAGTGGAAATTTGACTTTGGGAGGAAGAAAAACAAATGCTAGTAGAGGAACCTCTAATACTTAGACTAATGGCCACTGAGGGAAGGCGGCATCGAAAGTTTGTGCTTAAGTTGGTAATAATATGCCTACCCCGGTTGTAGGGAATATGGATATGAATGCACTCTTTTAGTGGTTTTTAGCAAATTTACGTAGCAGTAAGAACCATCACAGGCCTAGAATGTACCAAGGGGCCCGGTGCAACAAGATAGAGAGGATTTGGCCAAAATGAATAAGGATTTTAGGAGCCTGGAAGGATAAATGTTTGATGGAACAAAAGAGGCACCAGAGGCTAGTGATTCGCTGGTTCTGTATGAGAGGATTTGTGAAGACTTAGAGATGACAGATACTTAAAAAGTGAAGCTTGTATCTAGAGAGTTTAAGGGACTGGCAAGTATCAGTGGGGAACTCTGAGAGTAGAGATTCCCGAGAAAGAAATCACTTAGGACAGGTTTTGGGAGATGTTTGAAGAATAATATATTCTTGGACCAGAGTTGTCGACAATGATCTGGGAGTTGGTGGACTGTAACAAGGGAATATAACGATGCTAGAGTATGTGCAGAAGTTTAATGTAGTATCTGATATGGAGCTGACCTGTTTAGGACACCGAGAAAGAAGGTAGAGATGTTTATCTTGGGATTGAGGCCTGGATTGAGTGACTGGACAATGGCTCATCTTGCACTTCCACTCAATAAATTAGTAGATATGGAGAGGAGGTATGAGCAGATGTATGTTGAAAGGCGAGGCATGGTACAGAAGGCTCTGACTGATAAAAAGAAAATGAAGTTTAGTCCCATATCCTAAAGGCAAGAAATGCCAACAATAGAAAGGAAAGGGTTAAGGATAGAAGAAGGATGTTGCTGATGTAACATGCTCTAATTGTAGGCAAAAGGAGCACTATGTAGATAAGTTTCTGGATTTTGTTGGAGTGGTGAATGTCAAATGCTTTATCTATGACAAACTCAGGTACAAGAAGAAAGACTGTCCCGAGTTAAAGCAACCAAAAGTTTTCGCTTTAGAAGGACCACCAATCGGACCGATGGCTGAAAAGAAAGGAAAGGAATTTGTGTTAGGAGGTATGATCTCGATCTCCATGTAACAACTCTTAAAATTTAATAAGAAATTAAGAAATTAAAATAAGGTTCAACAAATGGAAATTTTGTAAAATCGAAATTCGGTTACGGAATTTACACCATTGCGTCCATGGTGGTTTTTTGACCAATTTCCATATATAATATATTGAAATCGGATTTCAAATGGAGAAGTTATGAACGTTTGAAGTTTCAAATTTAAAATATAAATATTTGAATTTGAATTAAAAATGTGCAATTTGAATATTAAAATTTGGCTTTAAAATGTGTAACATTATGGGATAATTAACATTTAAGTAACACGTTAAAGTTAACGTGTATAACATATAAATTAATTGAGTAGTTAATTGTGACGCCCCACCTCTATGCTCACAATAACAAAGGTTATTATAAGGAATAACGTCTGCTATTGCGAAGAATAAGGCTTGTTAGAAGCGACCATCCGTAAGTTATGCCTTAGACGAGTATTGATTACATCGATAGGAGTTGTGAAAATTACTCCCAAAGATATAAATTCAATCCAAATCTAAAACGAAACTACAGTGGCTAAAGAAAAATCCAAAACAACTCATAACAACAACAACACTAATAGTATAATCACATTAGAACAGAAATATCAGATATATAGCGGAAGACAAATCTGGATACATGCTATAACAATCGATAGTTCACATGAACCCAATGTACATAAACATATCCATCAATACATACATAAGATGAGAGTCAATAAGCCAAAAGTACTCCTCGAAGTCTAGACAAAAGATGATGTGGAATCCCAAAAGCTGAAGCTACAACTGAATCAGAGATAGAGATTACCCTGAAATAACTCGGTCTGAACCGAGTATTATTTAGAAGAAAATAATAAACGGATCAGTCTAATTTAAACTCAGAAATAAGTGTATGATAAACAACACTTAAACAAATAATTATAGTCTTGAATGAGACTATTCAGCATGAATAATCAACATAGTTTGAATGAAGAAATATCAATTTAAACTCCATCAAAATAAATTTTCAAATTCACAATCGAATTCAAAACAGCAATACGCAAATTTATAATCTCAGATGAGACTATACTCAAACTCAACTTCCAAATTCATAATTGAATTCAAAGCAGCAATTCACAAAATCTAGAAATACAAATAGATAACTAGAAAATCAGCATAAAAGTGAATCGATCCCAGCAGATGGCGAGTTTTAGCTACGCTGCACGTGCATCTCAAATTGCCGAAGCCTGCTAAGTACTATAATTTGTGGTGCCCGTCAGATGACCCGAAGGTCTGTAGTGTGACCCAAAGGTCTAGTACTGGTAATTGACCCGAAGGTCTATTAGATGACCCGAAGGTCCAGCAGAGTGGCTCGAAAGCCCAACAAAATCATCAAAATCTCCAAACAGCAAATCCTCGGCAATAATTTCAATTAACGAGTCCGGAATTAACCGAATTAGTAAAAGTGTGGTTCCATACTCCGCACTTTTGCTAAATCATTTAAATCTCTTCATTGTTTCCTTGAAAGTGCAAAAATGTGTGTTTTAAATGAATAAAAGTTACGTTCTCAAACGGACAAGTCCGAAATTAAGCAAATCAGTAAAAGTAAGGGTTCATAGTCCTCAATTTTGCTGAAGCATTTAAATCGCTTCCTCATTCTTTTGAAAGCGCAAGCTGTAAAATTTTTGGAAACAATTTTATTTTAAAACAATTTTTAAAACATGTGATTAAACAGCAACATCTGTAGCAATTTCGATGAAGAAATTGCGCTTCACAAAACACCGCAAAAACGGGTATCAAATCAGCGTTGCGGGATAACCGCTTGAATATTCACTTTAAAATTGACGGTTACTGAAGTCAAAATAACAGTAGTTTTTATTCGTCAAAAAAATCATCAAACCAACACGCTTCAAAAATATAATACCGGGGTAAAAATTTTGTTATAAAAATAACGGTAACAAGCTACGTTTCAAAGTGAAACGCCGGTTCAACGTAAATTTAATAGTAGACTGCACCACTATATATTCAACGAAAAATATTGCGCTGCCTACTTGCACAAAATAAAATAGACAAACAATAAAGTATGGACAATATGAAAAGTATTACCAGTTCTAACACGTAATTGGATTTCCAATATATGTAATCTGACATTACCGCAATATGCACGTACATACTAGATGTACCCAAAATAATGCATGCAAGTAAGAACAGCCTGGACACTATATATACTTCGCGCACGTTTCACAATATAAAGAAAGGCCTAGAACCTAGTTTTCTTGTTCTATAACTTGTACACACGTACAAAAGAAAAAAAAGCAAAGACCTGCACACGTATGCAACTATATAATGTGTGGACTTGCAATTTACACTTTGCAAAACAAGCATAAGAATAGCAACAAGATATGTGGCCTGGGCACTATCAAAATTTTAATAAAAATAATGTCCAGGATCTTGATTTTTGTATGCAATCTCTTGGCATGCAAAAATGAATTAAACAAAATATCTGGCACCTAGCTTCGTGCATTCCATGCACATAACCAAATAAACCAAAGCCTGAACTTGAAATTTCCAAAGCCAACAAAATCCAACAGTGAAATATGCACTTGAAATTTCCAAAGCCAACAAAACAAATAAGTGAATATGCACTTGAAATTCCACGGCTATAAGGTATTGTGTGATCATATTTTTGAAGGAATTCGTGCCTCATTATCACAGCAACCAGACAGTAAAGGATGAACAAAGTCAAGGCAACAAGCTATGGATGAAATAGATAATGGTCTGGGCTAGAAATTTTCGCACACACGAATTGAATGAAACACTGGTCTAGACACGCTAACACTAGGGCAACACTGTTTGCACGCCAAAAATAAAGTAGAGAATAATTTAGAAATGTGAGTTTTACACTCACCTAATTTAATGCAGAATTAACTAGCAACCACGATCTGAGTGGAGCAAGTGTTTTGGAACAGCCATTAAAGCTTTACACAGAGCTACTGGGAAAGTTGGAACAACAAAGAATGATGCTGGCCTTTCTTTTTTTTCTTTTCAAATGTGAACAAGTCAAAGATGAAGATGTGCTGTCAAAAGTTTGTACATTAGCATTTAACGCTAGATGTGCTCACAAAAAAAAGGACTTAGCTAGCATATCAAATGATGAAATGAAAAGGAAAAAATTTGTTCAACACTTGCTTTCTGAAAATTTGTGACAGCAAGGCAAAGATATGTTCCACTTTGTTTTGAAATGGATTCTTTTGTTTACACGTGAATCCAAAGGCAAAGTGCTCAAATTGTTACTAAGTTGGACCACTTCTCATATGCACGTGAAGGGCAATATGCAATTCATTTACAACATGCACCATACAACTGACTTTGCAATATTTTTGCATTGCAAATTTATTTTTCAAATTTCTATTTAAAAATTTCTATTTAAATTATTTACTCCGACGGTAATTCAAAAATCACGGTCATTACAGACTCCCCCCGCTTATAAAAATTGCGTCCCCGCAATTTTCATACTAGAAGCAGTCAATAACACAAATACTACATCACAACAAAGATTAAAATAGAAAAGATGGATAAGAATGCTCACCCCCACCCGAAGAGGAGAGAAAGCCCGGATAAGAACGCTCGATGAATTCTCTGGTTTCTCAAGTGCAATCCTTGGGGTTTGCGGACCATTGAATCTTCACGAGCGGAACTTCTTTATTCCGAAGGCGTTTAACCTCCAAAGCTAACACACGAATAGGATTTTGCACAATAGACAAGTCGGGTGAGATCTCAAGATCTTGCAGCATAGGAGGATCAATAATAGAATCTGAATCTCGAAGGCATCGACGAAGCTGGGATACATGAAATACGCCATGAATTCCCGAAAATTGAATAGGTAGCGATACACGATAAGCAACAGGGCCAATGCATTCTGTAATAGGAAACGGTCCAACATATCGAGAAGCCAATTTCCCGGAGCTACTAAAACGCACCACACCCTTCATCGGGGAAACACGAATGAATACAAGATCGCCAACAGAAAATTCCAAAGGCTTCCTACGATGATCGACATAAGATTTTTGCCTATTATGAGCCTCTTTCATTCTCTGTCTAATGATATCAATCTTCTCAGAAGATTCACGAATATAATCGGGGCCGAGAACTAACTTTTCCCCCGATTCCAACCAACAAGATGGTGATCGACATGGCCTTCCGTAAAGGGCTTCGAAAGGAGCCATACCGATACTTGACTGAAAACTGTTGTTATATGAAAATTCAAAAAGAGATAAGTAGTCTTCCCAACTACCACCAAAATCAAGAATGCAAGCTCGAAGAAGATCCTCTAAAACCTGATTCACCCTTTTAGTCTGACCGTCAGACTGTGGATGATAAGCTGTACTGAGATTGAGCTTAGTGCCCAAAGCTTTCAGAAGGCTCTGCCAAAAACCACTAGTAAAAAGCGGATCTCTGTCACTAACAATAGAACTAGGCACATCATGAAGTCGAACGACTTCTTTAATAAACAGCTTAGCCAATAAAAGAGCAGTCCGATTGGACTTGATTGGAATAAAATGGGCTGATTTAGTCAATCGGTCAACAATCACCCAAATACTAGTATGGCCCGACCTCGAACGAGGTAGACCATCAATGAAGTCCATAGAAATTTGATCCCATTTCCATAATAGAATCTCAAGAGGCTGCAAAAGACCACTGGGACGCTGGTGTTCTGCTTTAACAAGTTGAAAAATCATGCAACGACTTACATAACTTGCAACATCACGCTTCATACCCTCCTAATAGTATAAGCATTTCATATCAGCATACATCTTACTACTACCCGGATGGATGGTATACTTAGAACGATGACAGTCCTCAAGAATGTCATTTCTAAGATTAGAAACATTAGGCACGATTAACCTACCCTTCTTCCGAATGCAACCATGAACATCAATATCGAAATCCTTTAGATCATCACTTCGGGATTCCGATTTACAACTCTGGATAAGATAAGCAATATGTGGATCTTGTTTCTGGGCATCGACAACACGATCCAACAAACTAGGACGAGCTTCCATGCTAAATAAAAGCACGGGAGAATTAGAAACTGAAGGACGGTCTCTAATATCACAAAGAGATAAAGCTTCCAAAATAGTCCACTCTGCTAGCATCATGGAAACAACAACTTGCTGCTTGCGACTAAGCACATCAGCAACTCGATTACCCTTACCAGGGGTATACTGAATATCGAAATCATATGAAGCAAGAAATTTGAGCCAACGCTGTTGCATCATATTAAGCTCTTTCTGAGTAAATAAATACTTCAGAGATTTGTGATCAGTGAAGAGAATAAAACGCTCTCCCAACAAATAATGTCGCCAAATCTTTAAAGCAAAGACTATAGCGGCTAACTCCAAATCATGGGTAGCATAACGAATCTCGTTAGGCTTTAGTTGTCTAGAAGCATAGGCAACTACTCTATCCTTTTGCATGAGAACAGCACCGAGTCCATAACCACTGGCATCGGTATAAACAACAAGATCATGATTTCCTTCGGGAACCACTAAGATAGGAGCATGAGTAAGGAGATCTTTTAACTTCAAGAAAGAATTCTCATACTTATCCGACCAAATAAAAGGAACAGCTTTTCTCGTACGAGTGGTAAGCGGTAAAGCAATACGAGAAAAGTCCTTAATGAACCGACGATAATAACCCGCCAATCCAAGAAAACTACGGATCTCAGTAATGGTCTCGGGCCTCTTCCAATTCTAAATAGATTCGATCTTGGAGGGATCGACGAAAATACCATCGGAAGAAACAATATGACCGAGAAACTTCACCCTATTCTCCCAGAAGTGACACTTGGAGAATTTGGCATAAAGCTGATGCTGACGAAGGGTGCCCAGAACACTCTCCAAATGCTGAATATGATCGGCTTCAGATTGGAATAAATAAGAATACCATCAATGAAAACCAAGACGAACTTATCGTGATATTCGTGGAATATCCGATTCATAAGATCTACAAAATACGTCGGAGCGTTCGTCAAACCGAGCGGCATAACAAGCCATTCGTAAGAACCATAACGAGTACGGAATGCTGTAAGAGGAATGTTATCTTCTGCCACTCGTAACTGATGAAAACCTGTAGCAAGATCGAGTTGGGAGAAGAGCTTAGCGCTACTTAATTGATCGAACATGTCGTCAATCCTAGGTAATGGATGCCTTTTCTTGATAGTGAGCTCGTTAAGCTTGCGATAATCAATGCAAAGCCTAAGAGTACCAACTGGCTTCTTAACGAAGACAACGGCGGCGCCCCAAGGAAACGAGCTAGAACGAATAAAATGCTTGCCTTCCAACTCAGATAATTGTTGCTTGAGTTCCTCATTTTCCTTAGCAGACATCCTCGTGGGAGGACGACTGACAGGATATGCACCAGAGATAAGATCTATACGGAACTATATTGCCCTTTTCGGCGGCAAACATGAAATAGACTTAAAAACATCAGAAAAATCACAAACAACCGGTATTTTAGCAATGACATCCTCCGATTCGAAGCAAGAAATGAGAGCATTAGAAGCATGATCCATGCTTTGAAATATAATAGATAACTGCTCGCTAGCATCGGGATGCTTAAGATATAAAGTTCTTTCAGGACATAGAATTTGAACTTCATAACGGACGAGCCAATCCATACCCAATATCATATCAAAACCAAGATGATCCATAACATGCAGATTCGCATGAAAGGAGAACCCACATAGAATAATCTCAACATCAACACACAACAAACCAAGGGTAGCGGATCCACCAATAGGATTTACGATCCTTAAAGGGTCGCAAAGACCAATAACATCCAAATGAATAATATCAACAAGCTCCTTTGACACGAATGAATGCGATGCACCCGTATCGAAAAGAACTCTAATAGAACGACCATTAAATAAAATAAAACCTTCCAAAACAGAAGGAGTAATACCTTTGGGCTGAGAAGAAACACCAGAAGCTTTAGCAACATTAAGCTTCCCAGATTTGAGACCCCTAGAAGCAGTAGGGCAATCAGAAATCCAATGACCCTCTTTCTTGCAATAGCGGCAAATGCGAGGCTTAGGACAATTACGGTGAAGATGATCCAGAGAACCACAATTATAGCACGCCCTCTGAACAGAAGGTGCACTACTAGGCTGAGAACTAGAGGTAGCTTGCTTCTTCTTCTTCTGGTTGGAAGAATTAGGCTTATGAAATGGAAACCTCTTCTTGTTGGGGTTCTTAGAAACCTCAACGTCATCACCACTATCACGTTCCTTTTCAACGGCTTCAAGACAAAGAGCCGAATCAACAAGCTCCTCAAAAGAGAGCTTAAGCTGAAGCAAAAGAACTTTCTTCAAATACTTCTTCAAACGATCAACAAAACGAAGATTCTTCTTATGCGGAGTATTAATGAACTCAACTCCGTACTTGGACAAGGCCTCGAAGGATGCAACATAATCATAAACAGAGGACTTTCCTTGCTTCAACTCAAGGAAACTTCGAGCAAGATTAGGCTTTTCCGATTCAGGAACGAACTTAAGTTCGAAACGTTCCTTGAACTGAATCCACAAGAGAGAGGACTCATCAACTTCCGCAATAAAAATCTCATACCAATCAAGCACACGCTCTTGCAATATACTAGATGCCATGAGAACGCGATGATGATCAGAAAGATCCATCCGAGAAAATATGCGCTCACAAGTGCGCAACCAAGTCTGAACCTCCATTACACTTTCCGATCCCTCTGACCTCCAAGGTGGGAATAGTCACTACACATGCGGGCGAAGGCAGACTTGTGATTAGGAGCTGCGGGAGTAGCAACAGGAGGCTGAGTACCCCGAAATAGCTCCATAAACTGATCAGCTAACATATAGACTCCGTCCAGATGAGAACCAGTAGACGGGCCTGCAGAAGAACGCTTCCCTCTACCTCTTCCAGCCATAGGCTGAGAGACAAGAGAAGGTAAAGATTTGTTAAAACAATACACCGATGATAAGAAATTTAACAAATGGAATACTACAGAATATGAGATTTATTCCTAGACATACTCCAACATGTTAAAGTGAAAAGAATAGATTAGAAAGGCACGAATAAAACTCTCGAATAGTTGTAACGCATGTTCTATTCTGCTTCTGTTCTGTGTTTTATTACATTTTGTTCTGAATCTCAGCTTTGATACCAACTATGATGCCCCACCTCTATGCTCACAATAACAAAGGTTATTATAAGGAATAACATCTGCTATTGCGAAGAATAAGGCTTGTTAGAAGTGACCATCCGTAAGTTATGCCTTAGACGAGTATTGATTAAATCGATAGGAGTTGTGAAAATTACTCCCAAAGATATAAATTCAATCCAAATCTAAAATGAAACTACAGTGGCTAAAGAAAAATCCAGAACAACTCATAATAACAACAACACTGATAGTATAATCACATCAGAACAGAAATATCAGATATATAGCGGAAGACAAATCTGGATACAAGCTACAACAATGGATAGTTCACATGAACCCAATGTACATAAACATATCCATCAATACATACATAAGATGAGAGTCAATAAGCCAAAAGTACTCCTCGAAGTCTAGACAAAAGATGATGTGGAATCCCAAAAGCTGAAGCTGCAACTGAATCAGAGATAGAGATTACCCTGAAATAACTCGGTCTGACCCGAGTATTATTTAGAAGAAAATAATAAACGGATCAGTCTAATTTAAACTCAGAAATAAGTGTATGATAGACAACACTTAAACAAATAATTATAGTCTCGAATGAGACTATTCAGCATGAATAATCAACATAGTTTGAATGAAGAAATATCAATTTAAACTCCATCAAAATAAATTTTCAAATTCACAATCGAATTCAAAACAGCAATACGCAAATTTATAATCTCAGATGAGACTATACTCAAACTCAACTTCCAAATTCATAATTGAATTCAAAGCAGCAATTCACAAAATCTAGAAATACAAATAGATAACTAGAAAATCAGCATAAAAGTGGATCGATCCCAGCAGATGGCGAGTTTTAGCTACGCCGCACGTGCATCTCAAATGGCCGAAGCCTACCAAGTACAATAATTTGTGGCGCCCATCAGATGACCCGAAGGTCCGCAAAGTGACCCAAAGATCTAGTACTGGTAATTGACCCGAAGGTCTATTAGATGACCCGAAGGTCCAGCAGAGTGGCTCGAAAGCCCAACAAAATCATCAAAATCTCCAAACAGCAAATCCTCGGCAATAATTTTAATTAACGAGTCCGAAATTAACCGAATTAGTAAAAGTGTGGTTCCATACTCCGCACTTTTGCTAAATCATTTAAATCTCTTCATCGTTTCCTTGAAAGTGCAAAATTGTGTGTTTTAAATGAATAAAATTTACGTTCTCAAACGGACAAGTCAGGAATTAAGCGAATCAGTAAAAGTAAGGGTTCATAGTCCTCAATTTTGCTGAAGCGTTTAAATTGCTTCCTCATTCTTTTGAAAGCGCAAACTGTAAATATTTTGGAAACAATTTTATTTTAAAACGATTTTTAAAACACGTGATTAAACAGCAACATCTGTAGAAATTTCGACGAAGAAATTGTGCTTCACAAAACACCGCAAAAACGGGTATCAAATCAGCATTGCGGGATAACCACTTGAATATTCACTTTAAAATTGACGGTTACTGAAGTCAAAATAACAGTAGTTTTTATTCTTCAAAAAAAAATGTCAAACCAACACGCTTCAAAAATATAATACCGGCGTAAAAATTTCGTTATAAAAATAACGTTAGCAAACTACGTTTCAAAGTGAAACGCCGGTTCAACGTAAATTTAACAGTAGACTGCACCACTATATATTCAACGAAAAATATTGCGCTGCCTACTTGCACAAAATAAAATAGGCAAACAATAAATTATGGACAATATGAAAAGTATTACCAGTTCTAACACGTAATTGGATTTCCAAAATATGTAATCTGACATTACCGCAATATGCACGTACATACTTGATGTACCCAAAATAATGCACGCAAGCAAGAACAGCCTGGACACTATATATTCTTCGCGCACGTTTCACAATATAAAGAAAGGCCTAGAACCTAGTTTTCTTGTTCTATAACTTGTACACACGTACAAAAGAAAAAAAAAGCAATGACCTGGACACGTACGCAACTATATAATGTGTGGACTTGCAATTTACACTTTGCAAAACAAGCATAAGAATAGCAACAAGATATGTGGCCTGGACACTATCAAAATTTTAATAAAAATAATGTCCAGGATCTTGATTTTCGTATGCAATCTCTTGGCATGCAAAAATGAATTAAACAAAATATCTGGCACCTAGCTTCGTGCATTCCATGCACATAACCAAATAAACCAAAGCCTGAACTTAAAATTTCCAAAGCCAACAAAATCCAACAGTGAAATATGCACTTGAAATTTCCAAAGCCAACAAAAAAAATAAGTGAATATGCACTTGAAATTCCACGGCTATAAGGTATTGTGTGATCAGATTTTTGAAGGAATTCGTGCCTCATTATCACAACAACCAGACAGTAAAGGATGAACAGAGTCAAGGCAACAAGCTATGAATGAAATAGATAATGGTCTGGGCTAGAAATTTTCGCACACACGAATTGAATGAAACACTGGTCTGGACACGCTAACACTAGGGCAACACTGTTTGCACGCCAAAAATAAAGTAGAGAATAATTTAGAAATGTGAGTTTTACACTCACCTAATATAATGTAGAATTAACTAGCAACCGCGATCTGAGTGGAGCAAGCGTTTTGGAACAGCCATTAAAGCTTTACACAGAGCTACAAGGAAAGATGGAACAACAAAGAATGATGCTGGCCTTTTTTTTCTTTTCAAATGTGAACAAGTCAAAGATGAAGATGTGATGTCAAAAGTTTGTACATTAGCATTTAAAGCTAGACGTGCTCACAAAAAAAAGGACTTAGCTAGCATATCAAATGATGAAATGAAAAGGAAAAAATTGTTCAACACTTGCTTTCTGAAAATTTGTGACAGCAAGGCAAAGATATGTTCCACTTTGTTTTGAAATGGATTCTTTTGTTTATATGTGAATCCAAAGGCAAAGTGCTCAAACTATTACTAAGTTGGACCACTTCCCATATGCACATGAAGGGCAAGATGCAAGTCGTTTACAACGTGCACCATACAACTGACTTTGCAATATTTTTGCATTCCAAATTTATTTTTCAAATTTCAATTTAAAAATTTCTATTTAAATTATTTACTCCGACGGTAATTCAAAAATCACGGTCGTTACATTAATATATTAATTAGAATTTAACAAGAATAAAACATATAGTCAATAATATTGGGGGACCGCTGGTCGACCGCAACCAGTCGTTCGCTTGGGTCCAGCGGTCCACCGTTGGATGTGTATGACGGATAGGAAATGAATGTGTTGGATTTAATTATTTTAAATCCAATGGTTCTTGTTCCTTCTCACCTCTACAAGTAGACCTCAAGACCCTAATTTTCCTTCTTAAAATTTTGTAAGCAACGGTCAAGCTCTGTCAAAATCTTTTCCCTTAAAATTTCAGAAATAATAACTTTTGGTAAGTAATTCTGATTTCTAATCTCTAATTTAAATTAAAATTCCTTCTCCCTGTCATTTGATTTCTGAAATCTAATACACACAAATACAATCTATTTGTTATATTTTTAAAAAGGGGTAGATCTAACAGAGGAATCAGGAGCGGTATAAATCATATCTCTTCTTCTTCTTTTTCCTTGGGTTTCAAAATTAGTTAGGGTCTCGGGTAAGAGGTTTAGATGTTTAATTCTCTTGATTCCCGATTCTATTCCTCTAGTTTCCGATTTTAAATCTCATTTCTATATACAATTCACTTTGTTGTATATTTCAAAAGAGGGAGATCTGAAAGAGAATTAGGCATAATGGAATCAAATCAAAGTTAGCAAACAAATAATTCTTTATGAGTGGAAATACCAAGTAACGACCCACCTTTTGGATAGTTTAAATCAACAATAAACCACTGATGTCAAACTCAAACCATTCAAAAGGGAGGATTGTTGTGGGGTAAATAAGAAAAGAAGAGAAAACAAGGAAAAACAAACACAGAATCTCACAGCGGAATGACAAAATATAATAATCAAATAAACAGTTCATGAAGCTGTTTTACAAATAACATTTGATTACAGTTTTACAATAAAGATCAGAGTTACATACAACATAAATGAATAAAATAATGCAGTGGAACAACATAATGCAGTGGAAATAATATAATAAATAATAATAGTATTAAATCTTCGTCCTCTAGAAAAGCAGTCTTCGGTACACTGAAAAGCTCAGACTAACCCAAGCGAATTGAAAAGACAAAACACTCGAGTTAGAACTAAAAGATCTTATGTAAGTTAAATCAACAGTAAATAAATATGAGTGTAGCGGCGTAAGAGATGTTTACAGTGTTTGACATCTCCTATCCAGTGTCTAACGTGAGTGCAATAACTTAAGAGATGTTCGGGATTACATCTCCTAAGGATCCATTAAACTATCTACATACATAGTACAATACACTATTATAATAGTGTCTACAGTAAAGTATTAAAATAGCGCTAAGGTGTTACCCATTTCCCCCTTAAAACATTTTATATATTCCGGTAGTCTATACAGATAGTGTAAGCTCCTCCGTAAACTGGAGGTTTACTCAGTGAGCACTCCATAGGTACGGTACAAACCAAACTCGTAGAAGGTGCGATAAGGCATGTGACAAGGCACGCAAGGCAATGCATAGGTTAAGATACTACCGTTTTGCGGATCCGGACTGGTGGTAACGCATAGTAGCTACTACCGCCCACCTCGGAACACACTCCCATAATCAAAATCGAGGGGTGGCCACCAAATCAATGACAAAGTAATAATATGGTATTGAAGAAATGTGCCCGATAGGAGGAGCGACCTCACCTGGCCCGACGTGGCTCCTGTTTTAATCACATTAAGCTAACTCATGGGAGTCAGGGCTACGTAAATACCTCATACAGAATCATTCGCCAAACCATCCTACTTCATTCTAGAATCTCCACCACGTACATAGTTGTTAAAGTGGTTTTCGGTATTGGAAAAGAGTATGATAATATCCGATCCCTGTCACTTTAACAACCAAACGCTTATTTCACACTGGATTGTTCTTTTAAGTTTCCACAACCGTTTCATAATTGATATCAAAATATCATATTCAATTCAAACCATATCACTTTCGAAATCATATTCACTTTCGAAATCATATCGATAAAATAGGTTAAATCTCATTTCAAATTCATCATATTCAATCAAATATTTTATTTCACTAGAAAATATCATTTTAAATTCCAACTTTGGTTATAACATCATTTAACCGTACTCACTTTTAAATCAAGGATTTAAATATAAACACTTCAACTTTACACGGTCTGAAATTTAGTAAATAGTTTAGACAGTTTAAAATAGTTTAAGTAGTTTAAATATTTTAAAATAGCTTATAAATAGGTTTAAGATAGTCTAAATAGATTTAAGATAGTTTAAATAAATTTAAGATAATTTAAATAGAATTAAGATAGTTTAAATAAATTTAAGATAGTTTAAGTAGATTTAACATAGATTAAAATAGATTAAATAGATTTAAATAGATTAAATAGATTTAAAATAGATTAATAGATTTCAAATAGATTAAATAAAATTAAAATAGATTAAATATATTTAAGATAGATTAAATAGATTTAAAATAGATTAAATGGATTTAAAATAGTTTAGATAGATTTAAGATAGTTTAAATAGATTTAAGATAGTTTAATTAATTTAAGATAGTTTAAATAGATTTAAAATATATTAAATAGATTTAAATAGATTTAAATAGGTTAAATAGATTTAAAATAGATTAATAGATTTAAAATATATTAAAATGATTTAAAATATATTAAATAGATTTAAAATAGATTAAAATGGTTTAAAATAAATTAAATAGATTTAAAATAAACTAAATAGATTTAAAATAGATAAAATGGGTTAATTAGTTTAAAATAGATTTGGATTAAATAGATTAAATTAGCACAGTTTAAATTGATTAGATAGTTTAAAATAGTCTAAAAATAGATTAAATTAGTTTAATAGTTTGAAATCTTAATAATCAATATTTTTAAAATAGTATATCTTTAAACAGTTTATATTAAAATAATAATTTTGAAATTAACAATTTAACTGTTTCCAATCAAAACCCAATTTCAAATCTTGAAGTATCAATTTAAGTTATTCAAATTTCAATAGATTTCAAAGTTACAATTTCAAGCGTTTTCAATAACTCAATTTCGATAAATTTCGTTTATACTTCAAATTCAACTTTAGAATTTCAATTTAAATCCTTAAGCAATTTACTAAAAACAATTTCAAATTTTCAAATTAAATCCTTTAAATAATTCATTTAAACAATTCAATTTATATAAATCAAATTCTATTTCAAAATATTATTTAACTAAATTCAAAGTTTAAGGATTTAAAATCATTTAATTTAACCAATCCGGTGTCCATATATAATTTTCTACCCAATGGTCAAGTGATACGGATATTTATCATTTCAATCAGCAAATATTTAAATTTTACGGGTATATATTATTTCAACCTACAATCCCAAATCTTACTTCAAATCCATGACACCGCCCGAGTCTATCATTTCAACCCATAAAGATTTCTCCCTAATCTATCAGATCGTTCGGGTATGTATCATTTCAACCCATAGGGAATTTGCAGTGTTAAAACAATATAAAAATATAACATCCAGTCATCCAATATCAACAATCAACATCCATCACAATCACCATTCAAACTAATCAATAAACAATAACAACCGACTGATTATCAATAACAGGTATTAACTGGCAATTTAGAATTTAATATTAAATTAATGGCAATAATATTCAATAAAAGTCAGATTTAACTGGAATGACAATTTAAATATATCAAACAGCATTCAATCAATTTCAAATCACATCATTAATTCAATTTAACTAACATAAGATAATTTAGTAAGTTGTGAGTGGGTTAAAACACTTACCTTTGATTTCAAATCGATTTGAAATCCAAAATAAAGCCCAAAATTTAACTGTCTTAGAATGCAGCCAAACTAGTTCCAAAATGTCCAAAATTTTGATACGATCACAATGGAGAAAACCGCACGTGAATTCGAGCTCGTATGCAAAAGTTATTAACGTTAGAATATTGGAAAATTTCGACTTCGAGTCTTGCTTCGGTCTACCGCCTCAATTACCCGGTGTTCGCTTTGAGTGTTTGCCAAAATGACCCGAGACCCGATTCATTTGGCTCCTGACCCGAAGTCGCTGTATGGTTTTCGCCTCTGGAACTCGAAGCGCGACCAGATCCGCCTTGTTTGTGATGCAACTCTCTCTTACCTGAAGTCGTTGCAGGGTTTTCGCCTCTAGAACCCGAAGCGAACCTCTTCCTGACTAGAAGTAAACCTGGAGCAACCAATTTTTTTTTAAATTAGGTTTTGGAATTTGGGAATTTTGTTTCATGTTCTGTCGTTGAGAAGGAGGAAGAAGATATACATACAGAAATAATAAAATGAGAAATAAGTAGGGTTTATAACAGCCTATATATAGGGAGGGTTGGATCGAAACGATAACAACGACCCAAAAAGCCCGTTTTGTTCTCGAAACAAAAATGGGTCATCCAATATATTGAAATATTGGTTTTCAATATTTTTAAACTCAATGGAAGTTTCAAGTCCTAATTCCATTGTATACAGAAGTTAGCTTTTAAAATCGGCTTATTTAAATTGATTTCTACGCGTTTCGAGCCCGCACGATCAGACGACAAGTCGGATCACTGTGAAACTTGAAATCCTACAATAATTCATTGTTACAGATCTAATGAAACTAGTTTCGTCGTAATCCGTGACAGTGGCCAAAATGGCTATTTTCACGTTAATTAAATAAATTATTATTAAATTGATTTAATCACTTTTTAATTTCAAATTTAATAACTAGCAAATTTTATCATTTTTGATTACTAAGTAATTTAAAATCTTTTAAAAAAAAATTCCATGTCAAATTCAACTATTAATATTGCGCTAATTACAGCGTTCTAATTCTAATTGCAATAAATTCATTAATTATAATTTAAAACCCAATAAATTGATTCATTTTGATTTCAATCTTTTTATTCAATCAATCGTTATTTTATGGACATAGTTAACATTGGTTTACCATTTATTACATCAATATTCTACAGTTACCATCTTAATTCACATTAACTGCGGTATTTAAATAGATTAATTGAAATTAACTTCCAATTAAATTTCAACGGATAAATAGTGAAATGATAATTAAACAATTGTTACAACTTATGATTTCAAACACATTTCTATGTTTATTGTTAACAAAGAAAACTAATAAATTCACATACGGATTAATTATTCTATTTTACTCAATTCCAATTAATTACATACAATTTCACCTTTCAATACAACATTTGGTTTATTTACCATTTACACTTTATGACTAATTATAACTTTCCAATCATTCCAATTAATTAAGATTGGATTAAAATAGTTATCAATTGCCTTAAATTAACATTATTAATATTACATTCTAGTTACTTTTTTCTTATTAATAAATCACAATTTTTATTTCTTCCAATATTAAATTATAAAATCTTATTAAATTCAATAATTTAATTATTGGAAAATTATGGGTCGTTACTCTCCCCCACTCAAAACTTTTCGTCCTCGAAAAGGAAAAAGAAGGAATTAAGGAATTGATATATCTCATTCAAAATATTCAATAAACAATTAATTTACATAATTAAATAATTTAAATAAAATGTATCAATTTATAAACAGTTAAATCCTTTCTTATTCAAGTTCAATAAAAGTTTGAAAAACATTTTCACAAAATTTTCTAAGTCCAAAATTCATGGAAAATTTCGGTAGAGTCTCCTTTGTACGAAGAGGTCCGGGAGAAAAATAATATCAATAATAACCATATATATATCATATTCAAAATAAAATATCCCAAACCACGGGATAAACGATATAATATCGCTATAAAACCGTAATCCGAAACCGTACCTATTTGTCGGGCAAACAACGCTTTATTTATGAAACCAAAAGCAGTAGCAATTGCTTCCATAACCTGTATTTCATTTATACAATCCAAAGAAGTTAATAATTATATAAAAGAGAAATTTAAGTTGTTTCAATTAATAACAAACAACACAACACAACAATAGTCACTTGCAAACAAAACCATACAATCATCACATGCAATCAAAGTAATCAGCCATCCATCCATAACAACCAAAGCAAATGGTTTGTTCGGGTTTAGAAACTTTTAATCGTATAAAATGATAAATAACTACTAAGTATACCATATACTCAACAGTCTTAGATAAAATTTAATAGATTATTTATACATCTTTATACAGTTAGAAGTATCTTTTCCCAACCATCCCATAAGCCAAAACAAACAATAATTTCAAGTATCATTTAATTTGATTCTTATAAATTTCCTTTCACATCATTTACTGTTCATTTTTTTTCATACAATGATTATTCTCTTTAATTTACATTCATTACTTTCAAAATTCATTTCCCATTCATTCATACAATGCCATTTTTCCATTACTTTACATTCACTTACTTATATATGTCGTTTTCCATTCAATTATTTAAAATAATAAATGAATTCATTATTTAAGTATTACATACTTTTCATTTATTTCCAATTCATTCATACCAAGTTATTTCTTATTAATTTATATTCTTTGTATTTCGGCTTATTTAACATTTATTATTTATATAGCTTGATTGTAATCATTCATGGATCTTTTCACTTAAGTTTCTTAACTATTTAAATTACATTCATTTCCTTATATAGTGTCATTGAATTTCTTTCTATTTTCTGGATCATTTCAACATTTTTGAAGTTATAATTATTTATTTAATATAGTATCACTTTTACCATTCACTTCAAATATAATTAGCTTCAAACCTTAACTTAAGTTTATAATCATTTACTTACAGTATTCACTTTTCTATTAAATTTAACTACTAGCATCTCAAATTATTAACTTAAGTTTATAACCATTTGTAACTTCAAAATTGTTTTTATAGAAATACTTTCATTTGAACACTTTCATTACTTAAGTTTTACTTATATAATATTCTATTACATATCCTATTTAACATTACAACTTTTTAAATATTTCTGGTAAGTTATATATATGTCTTTTAGAATATAATTGAATGATACACAAGTTATCTTATTCATTTTAATTAAAAAAATGTTCAATAATTACATTTTCCTATTTTTTCATATCATTTGATTTGCAAGTTACAAATTTCCATTTCTTATATGTTTCATTAATCACTTAGCATCTATTTCCTTATTTTCTCATTTTGGAAATTTCCAACTATTAATATAGTCAAGATTTCATTCATTACAATAATTAAAATCTCTAATTTACAGAAACTTAAGAACTAAATACCGGGTTCCATTTCAATCAATTTAAAATAATATATATATATAATCATATCTTTTATATACATCAAATAATATTTGGAAATTAAAATTAAGATTTGTTTACCAAAAAAAATGTGTAGTAAACTACTACATCGGTCTTCCCATTTCGAGACTCGAAAATGAACATCGATGATGCATGCACTCATCACCAAAATTATTTTCCAACGACAGAGAGGGGAGTACAGAACTTATTTCCATCCAAAATTCCTTTAAAACATTTCTTTCAAATCATATTGAAATATTTATATCAGAAAATACTTCAAAATAATACTAATATTATATTCCAAAATCTTTTGAAAGAAATTTTCAAAATCCCGGAACGTAGTTCTCTAATTCCAATTTATATTCATTTTATTTATAATCTCATTTTGCAACCAATATTTATAAATTTCACTTCCAAACAAACAAATATATCACAATCAACTATATCATTTATAAAAATTATTCTTTTATATATAAAATCTAATACTTGGTCAAATTATTTCATTTACCCATATTTCAAAATGATATTATGTCGGTCTACCCTATTAAGTGTTTAGAAATCCCTATCGATGACATATCGTCCTATGTACCGCCCAGAATTTATAAATACTAAACAGAACTAATTGACACAATATAAAACCTTTTATAACACTAACAAATACGCTCTCTCATATATATACACTCAACGACTTATTCTAGGGTATTACTACCTGTTACACAAAAAATTAACCTTCCGGCTAGGACTAAGGACACTTGGACAAGCAAGAAAAATAAGAGCGCAACTCAAACCTCTTGGAATTTACGTAGGGATGCAACCGTTGAAGTTTACTAACCTAAAACCTTACGAAAGGTCGAAAGGTTCTGCCTCCAGTATCCAAGAGATTCAAAGGAGAAGAAAGAGTCAAAGCAAGTAAAAGCCGATATTTAATGACCTTTTCTAAAGCACACTAAACATTCCAAATAGGTTGAGAAATATACAACACATCTTTCAACAATGCCGAAAGGTTTGTAAGGGAGAAAGTGATCATGAATCAACAACAAGCAAAGAAGAAACCTTCCGAGAAGACCGGAAGGTTCATGGCAGCATAAGTAAGGAACACCCTTCGGTTACATCAAAAGGTTTGCACTGTGCATAAAGGGTTACCTTCCGGCTCAACCGAAGGCATAAAGCCGAAAGGAGGGTCGACTGCATCTATAAATAGGACCCAAAGGCCCTAGTTTTAAGGGATTGGATTTTTTTCTCTCCCACCTCATTCTTAGAATATGAAAGGAAATGTGTTGTAACCCTAATCAAGAATGGATTTGGGGATTTGTAAAAGCTAATATTGAATAATAAAAGGGGAAGTTTCGCATTTTGTTAAATCTCTTATTATCTAGTTTAATTCTTCATTGTATTGATTTATATTTTCAGGATTAACTCAATTAAGAGGTTCAGGCTGATAGTGTCAGAAATTTAATTGATCAAGTTGTAACTTCGACCCTCAAAAGTCATCAATTTCTCTACTCCAACCTTCTAGAGGAGACTATAGCTGATCTAAATTAATAAGAGTGGCAACCCTTCGAAGTCATTGGTTTTCGGGGCTGGATTCTTCAACTAAGTTGGTAAGTCCTTCTATATTCATAATACCAAAAACTTCCGTTGCTGTTACCTGAGTGATCAAACCTTTCGGTGAAGTCTGAATTCAGGAGAATAAAGTTTAATCCGATAGTAGACATTCACATACCTTTCGGCAAATCCCAACCAGTCTTCGAATAGGAAGTTAAACATTTCGCTAAGGGCCAAAGCCCTTATACGTCATCCAAGGACTTACTGTTTATACTACTGCTAATAAGATCAATCTTCCCAAACCTTTCGGAAGCACTAAAGATCAACTTGAAAGAAATAAGACCGGTAAGTAATCATATGTAACACAAAGGACAGCTTTATATGACACCTTGAAAGTTCTCTCAAAGTCAAAAGTTCTTTATCTAGAAGACCGGTTTTACCAACCATACCGAGAGGTTTAGGTCGAAAATCAGCAATCACTGAATTGAAGTATCTTTCGGGGTGTTAACTATAAATTTGGTTAACATTATTGGCTCTAGAGGGAGGGGTCGAGCCTTCGACCTTGTGGTTAACAGCCACATTTCCTACCTTGGCACTCTCTTAGGACTCATTGACGTCATTTTTTGAATGGGAAAGGTTTTACTTTAAATATAAGATTTATAGTCCATTTGAATACAATTAAAAGATAAGGTATGAATTCAATACTCGAAGCAAAAGAAAGCTTTTGCAGGGAAAGATCAATTCAAGGATCAACAGAACCTCTGGATGTAGGTCCTAATAATCGAATAAATTGTAGCCAACCCTTACTTGAAGAGTAAACCCTTTGCTTTCGAGCTTTACAAGACATTAAGAGGGAAAAACGAGATTTATTCTACAACTCATGGAAATGGAATATCAATCAGGTCGGTTCGAAACTAGTCCCAACCTTTGCTCCAGAAAAAGAAAGTTCAAGGAGAGAGGATATATTTTGACAAATGAGAGGGACCTCCAGTCATATTCCTTTGGAGCTGCCTTTGAAAAAGAAACAATAAAGGGTTATGACAATCCTGCACATAAATGGAATAAGATTATAAGTAAAGTCCACCACTCAAGGAAAAACCATGGATGCATATAAGAGTTCATAATTAAAGGACTAAGGGTAGTAGATGAATCCCCGGATGGGAATATAAAGATTACGAAAAAAATTCCATCTGAAATCTTAAGAGTAAGGGAAAACCCTTGGAAGAGAACCGACTAATCATTAGAAGAAAACTTGCCTCCTAGGAGGAAGTACATAAACCGTACCAAAAAGAAGATCTGACGTCAAAAAAATAATATAAAAATTACGTTGCAACTTTTGCTTGATAAAAGGACATGAAATAAATCAATGGTCCTGCACCTCCTAGAACAATAAAAACTCAAGTAGTTTGTAAAGGATTGAACGGACCGAAGAATAAAGACTCTATTATCAAAATAAGAAAAGTCTACATGGTTGGCAGTGAAATTCTCCTTAAAACTTTGGACTACCTAAAATGGTAGGCTACCAATAATGGTAGAAAGCCCTTGGTCGCGCCAAGATGGCCAGGTCAAGGCACCTCATGGAGGGAGGGTGTAAGCCTTTAGCCGCGCCAAAGTCAGAAATGGCCAGGTTAAAGCAGCATAAGCCCTTATCTGTGTCACGTTTTGGCCAGGATAAGGTGCCTCATGGAGGGAGGACGGGTAATCCCTTGGTCCCACCATGCTATGGCCTGGCCAAGGTACCAACAAGCCTTTAGCCGCATCACATTCTGGCCAAGTTAAAGTGCCTCCTAAAGGGAGGTCAAATGTCCGGTAGACTAAGAAAAGTCAATGCCTGAAATAGGCACCGCCGGAAATCGACATTGCTTAAATAGCAACCACCAAAAGGTCGATAATGTCTAAAATGACAAATAGCCTGAAATAGGTTCTACTTAAATAAGCACAAAAATTGGACAAAAGAGTCCCCGCCTAAAATAGGCCAAAACAAATGACAAATGGACAAAGAAAATTCGGGTTCGAGAAAGCAAAAGCATGCAAGACATTATCAAAGCCTGGAGATGGCGCATTCAACAAGAGAATCGAGAAGAAGTCACTGACTTATTCCCATAAACATCTGCCAGATTGGTTTTCTGGTCTTCTATTACTTATTATCAGATATGATATTCTGGTTTTCTGTTACTAGATTGATTCTCTGGTCTTCTATTACTTATTGCCATAATGGTTCTTTCGTTTTCTGATACTTATTTCCGAAAACAGTCTTCTGGTCTTCCATTATTAATACGAGATTAGCAGTTATGGATTTCAAACCTTACATTATATATTACCGGAGATGGTACTCTGAGCCACTATTGCCCATTACCGAAAAGGATATTCTGATATTCTTTTACTGAAACTGGCATTCTAATCATCCCTCACTTATTATCAGAGGATACCGAAAGGTGACTTTCAACTTATCTTCCATCAACTAATACCCAAATCTGGGTCCAATGACACCTCATAAAACTCTATCATTAACACCTAATTTGGCTATCAAGACTGCTACTTATTTAAGACCCTAATTTGGGTACAAAATCTTTGGATTTCTATTCATCCCAAGTGCTCGAATCTGGGCCAAAGAATATTATTAAAAAGAATAATGTTAAAACTCCCCGAATGGGGAATTCAGGCTTCAAACTATATCAAAATAAGGGGATTTACTTCCAACAAATCTTATGCATTCCCGACAGGTGGAAAGTGTTAAATCCATAATCATTTTTCATCATGGTTAAAGATGAGATCTTAACATTTTGAATAAATTACTTTTCATATGATTGGCAAGATGAGTTGCTAATCTAGGCGAATGATATACATAGACAAATATGCTAACTTAAAAGCTAACAATTAGAAGCATTTTTTGCCACGTGTTCCGCAGGGAAGTCAGAATGGCATGGAATAGCAAAGGATTCAACAAGCACAAAAGTTGTTGAATGAACAATTCAAAAGTATATCAAAGGTTACCTCACAGAAAAGGATCACAAATCAGGTGATATTTACCAAATTTCCATAATTTATGTGAGTTATGAAGTCATTTGCAAACAACAAGTTATGCACTAGATATATTTACATAACCCAAATACATAAACGAATTACAAATCTTGAGACGCTTTATTAAGGGTCTCTGCCACGGAAGGATTAACTACATGGTTAATTATTGCATGGAGAACTTCTTTAAGTTTTTTCTCCTTTCTTCTACTTGTATTCTCTTCATCAATTGCCTCGATGTTGGTTATCAAAGCATGGTTAAAGGCTGTGTTTGCAGCTCTAAGGGTCTTGTTTTCCGTTTCTAACTCAGCATAATATTTTTGGAGGAAATAAATATTATGCTCAAGCTTTTGATTCTTGGCAGCATAATCGTTAATAGTCAGAGAATACTTGACTTTTTGTTGCTCATTAAAATACTGAGTGATTTCAAATATCACTCTCCGACACAAGTTCCCCACCACATTGTCGTCCAAACCTGGGGGAGGACTGAGCATGGTGGGAAAATTTTGAGCTGCAAGATACTTCGATTTAGTAGTCTTCACAGTCGAGGTTGCCTGTGGAACCGGAAGTTTAATCTTTGAAATTTTATCGCCTACAATGAATTATAGAGAAGCACATTATGCCTGACTATCTTTCAATTTTAACTCCAAGTCACTTAATCGCTGGATGAGCTTAGACATCTTCACATCAAAGTCAATTGTGGGATTTGACTTTACTTGTCGCTTAAGCAAAGTAATCGCCTCGTCTTTCTTTTTAATCTCAGCCTTAAGATATTCAATACGATCTTTATGATTGCTGGCTATGGTCTTTTGGATAAGGTGTCTTTTATGCCACTTTACGGCTTCGAGGTTGCCGCCGAAACGCTCGAGAAGGACTTCATCATGAATTACAATCTCACCACTCCTTGATAATAACCTATCTCTAATGGCGTCAACACGAGAAAGTAAACTTTCAGGAAGATGAGGTGGAGATGGCTGAATCTCCTATTTAACAAAAAGAAATAAAATAGATAAAAATTAAGAAAACATGACTTTATTGTTATATCGATGAATTACAACTCAAATAGCCACAAAGTTAAGAGGAACAACAAATGCTTTCATTAGACCTAAAGTTGAGAGACTACATTTCTAACTTTGCCTAAAGAATTAGCCGAAAGCGTAACAGTCGAGTCAAAAGGTATAGAAACCCCTTCAGGGGTAATAATTGGCGGACATTTACTGTAATCCCATTTTCCGGCAGGTGGACTGTCACGACCAAGAATTAGCATGAAATGAAATGTCTTGATTTCTTTTAAGAGAGTTTCTTTCTCTTCACCAAGAAAGTCAAAGCGGAAACGAGGGTATTCCAAATATAATTTTTGCAAATCCCGAAGAAAGCAATATCTCGCTAACTTCGAAGTCTTTAAGAGTGGTGTATTCTTAGAGTAAAACCATCTCAGGTTAACATATTGACTTAAATGGTCTCCTGGGACGACTCGAACTAAAAAACTGATATTCTGAAATAGCATAGCAAAAGGAAGCTAAGTATAGGGAGCATTGCAAAAATATGTGTTCATAAATCGGTTATCTTTACATACTAACAATTACTCATCAGGTTCATACAAAATGGACTTAAAGAAAAACTTAGAAACAAATTTATCCTTATAATACTTAAGCTTTTCAGGGGGGATATCTTGTGTATTCGGCCTGACCCGTGGTAAATTCCAGCAGACTCTAAGATGCGGGTCATAACCAAATTAATCTAAGAATCTCTTATGGAAACGTCTGAGTTGACCCCTGCTAAATTCGCCTAAATACGAAAAATCTATGATTGAATTCTACAATATACTTTATAAAAAAAATTAATTAAAATATCTCTCTCCTCCATCATCATCCAGAATAGAGTTGTTAACTCTCTATTTTCCTTCAAGAGGGCATCGTATCGGGTACACGCTTTCTTTAGTAAAGGAGTCACTCTCTTATATTTAAAATATGCTCAAGCAGAAGTACTCCTGTCCAGACTATGATATTTCTAAGATAGAGCATTGTTTTCCACTATTAATTTGTCTAATTCCCTATATAACTTGTTAATCTATGCCTGTTTTCTCTCATTTTTTGTGCTATATGGAAAACTTGACTTCTTTTTTACCTAGACAAATAATTTGTCACTAATTATTATCTTCGAAGTGTAAGGTATTTAAACAGGGATGCCCATACCTAAGAAACCGAGATAGAAACTTGAGGAACTTGTTCTTTCCCCGAAGGACCCTCGGAATGGACAGGAACAATTTCCTCCTCCAAAGGAGCATTTGGTCCAGGAGATGATGAAGGTATATCTTTATGGGACGATGGCTCTTTTTTAGGGAATTTGGTTGAGCCGCCATCGTCCTCTTGAGCATCAGAATGACCTCCCTTGTCTCCGTCATGGCCTTGACCTTCGGGAGGATTGTCGTGGTTACTGTCATCATTATAAGTATCCCAGTTCATATGGTCATCATCCTCTTTTCTCATTGGGATCTTTATTTATGTCGTCCTCCTCCTCAGAATTAGAATCAATGTCAAATGAAGGGACATCAAGACAAAGAGCTTTCTTAAAGTCAATCTTCCTCTCTTCACTCTCCTACTTAGAGCTCTATTCGAATTGCTCAATTTGGCATGTGACTCTCTTGTCTATAGTCGGATGAAGTGAATGAAAACTGAGTTCAGGACATTTGTCGCGATTATCGATATAAGCAAGCAAGAGAGCATCCGCATAGTAGTTCAACATCATGGGTCCCAGGGAAGAATCGACGATCAAAAACATGCTTTTCGAAGTTAGTGAGAGTTTGAACAACAAGTTTAAGAGAATCTCTAGACCTTTGTAATTTATCTTCCAACACCGTGTTCTTGGAAATTAAACGAGCCTTTTCGTCCTCCAATTCTTTTAGAGCAAGCTCCTTTGCAAATTTCTCATCATGGGTTTGTCGATGAGCTTTCCTCTCTGCTTCAAGGTCAGCTTCAACCTTGGATAGGGAAGCTTGAGATCGCTCGAAAGTAAGTTGATGAGCTTGTCTCTCTGCTGTAAGGTTAGCTTTAGCCTTGGAAAGGGAGTCCTGAACTTGTTTTAGCTCGAAGGAAGATTCATCTCGGGTAGCTAAAAGTGAAGAAATTCGGCTTTTTAATTCAGCATTTTCCTCCTGAAGTTTGGAGGATTCAAAAGGAAGTTTAGAGGCGTACTCGATAAGAGAAACCCAGTTCCTTGAAATATGTAACAAGAAAGAGATATGGGTTAACAATTAGAAAGATCCAGTGATAATAAAATTGATTATTTTAAAAACTTGCTAGAAGCTGTTGCTCCACGAGAGAGCATTGGTTTCCACCAAGTTTGGACTAAAAGGTGGTGGAGAAGAGGAAGTGAAGGGTTCTGACTGAAGGATAGACTTAACAAGATCGCCAAAATCAGATGGCAAAAAGGTAGAAGATGATGATCCTGGAGGAGTGTGAGACTTAGAAGGGGTCCCAAAAAGTGCAACCTACATCTATGCCAATACAGTTGGTGAATCAAAAATTGAGATAGGCGGAATGGGAGCAGGAGAAGGAGGAATTAACCCCAGAATATTTTCTTGAGCCTCAATAACTAGGCTTACTGGAGCTTTCTCTGGAGAACTGTCTTCTTCTCCCTCATCAAGGTCGATAATCTTTGTCATCTTGGTTGGAGAGGCCTCACCAGGAGGCACTGTTTTTTTCTTTTCAAGGATTTTTTGGAGCTAGCAAAATACCCCATAACTTCTGAGACATCTGTGGATGAGGACGAAGGAGCAACTTCCCTTAAAGGCACCACAACCTTGGGAGGAACTATAACGATTACAAAAAAAATTGAATTGTATAAAATAAATTTGGAAGTTTTGTGGAAAGAGGACACCAAATTGATGAGATACCTGAAGCATCAGAACCGATTGGCGACAATGAAGTAAAGTGATCAACATTACCTGGAGAATAGAAATGGCTACCCCAGGTGGTAAGCATGATGGCGGGCGGAGTACCAAAAATCTTTTGGCCAGTTGCCAATAAAGAATGCTTCCTTAAATTTGGAAGGGTCAAAAGCGACAACCTGCTCCTAAGATGTTTGGATCTGCAGCCAATGAATTGATAATTTTCTGATTTGCATCGCTGAGTGCTTTAGAAGGATCACCTGAAAAAGATTGAAGGATAGTAAGCAAGAAACATAGGGGAAAGCAAAGACGATATTGGAATAAACTTACAAAGAGAAGCGAAGGCCCTGTGGACATCAGAAAAGCACTTAACAAAAAAGAATTGGTTTTTCCAATCCTTAAACTTGTTAATACCATCCAATATCAGTTTCTTATACACATTCACCTAGTAAATCTGCTTATTAGACTTGCTTAACCTTGCCAATTTGGTTAAAGAAGTTAAAATTTCAGGACCAAGCGACGGAAGTCCAGATTCCAGCGTTAGTATTTCAAGAGACATGAGATAGGTATACACGTTAGGTGAAAGCTGTATCGGAGCAACTGCAATGTAAACAAGAAGGAATGCATAAATGCAAGAAATGGGAGGAAACCGCCATGCCATATGTGGATGGCAGTAAATGCAAAGTACCCCGTCGGAGGGTTGTCAATAGTTTCAGTGGGGCTAGGTGGAATGGCTTCAATCCCAGCGATGCCAAACTCTTTCAAGATGGCATCAACGTCACTCTGGGACTCGATGAGGGAATGCTTGGCAACAACTTCAACTTTTAGGGAGCTCATTGTTCTGCTAGGTGAAAACACTCTAATTAAAAAAATTTAACCAATTATAGAGTTAAGTGTCTATTAAGAGAATAAAAGTAGACAAATCTGTTCAGATAAATTAAAAATGAAAACATATGAAAGGCTAGGATAAGATTTCGATAATGCCGAAAGGTCATGGCTAGAGCCTTCGGCGGAAAATAAAAAAAATAAAAATAAATAATGGTTGTCACTAATATTATAAAAAGAAATGATCCAAGACGTTGAAACACAATTTTGAGATTAAAGGACTTTAACCCTATCGGAGGCATGTATCCAAAAGATTTAAAACCCTTAGTACTGCCGAAATCTCTAGGTCAGAAGCTCTAACCATGATGTTGCCTAACCTTCCGATCATAATGGTAAGGTAATGCTGAAACATCTTCCGGCGTCATTGAAAGGTATAGAAGAAGTAAAGCTAATATTTACCACACCCAAACTCTTTCGGAGGGACAAGGGAGTCATTTTGCATCACCCAATTATGTGCTAGTGGGGCCCAGATTGAAATATCAGATTTGAGAAAATCTATACCCGATAATAAATGCCATTTCAAATTTTTCTCGAGAAACAAGGAAGACGAACTTGCTAGCAAAATGGTCCTCATATAAAATTAAATTAACTCGATTTCAAAGCATAACATAACATTGCTGATTGATAAAGTCTATCTTGAAAGTTAAGGATTGAATTCAAGTGTTTTGGGCATAAAATTTAAACTCTAAAAAAGGGGAGTTTTTCCACAGCAAACACTGCCAATCCGGGATCCAATACATTGGATAAGGTTTATCCAAAAACTGATTTAAGAGAAAAAAGAATTTCCAGGAAAAACCCAATTCAATTTTGAACTCGGGAAATTGAAAATCTGATCAGAAACTGGTAACGGAGAGAATGAAACTAAAACTTATAAAGTAAATTCAAAGAGTACCTTGCTATAGCGAGTTGAGGTTTGGAAATTTTTTGGGAATTTCCTTTACTTGTTTGCGGTGATTTTTATTTCAGGGAAGAGTGGAAGAAAAAGAGGAAGCATATTATATAGAGGAAAGTCGTCCAAATTCTTGACCGTCGGATTAGACTTAGGTGGACATCCTGGATCAACGTGGGAAAATCAAGAGGCGGAAAATTTTGAAGCTTTCAGCAAAGATGACTTGGAAAGTCAAGAGCATCCCTTCGAATGGGGGGGGCAAATGTTACACTAAAATTTAACCTTCTGGCTAGGACTAAGGAACCCTGGATAAGCATGAAAAAGAAGAGCGCAACTCAAACCTCTCGGAACTTCCGAAGGGATGCAACCGTTGAAGTTCATTAAACTAAAACCTTACGAAAGGTCGAAAGGTTCCGCCTCCAGTATCCAAGGGATTTAAAGGAGAAGAAAGAGTCAAAGTAAGTAAAAGTCGCTACTTAATGACCTTTTCGAAAGCACACCAAGCCTTCCAAACAAGTTGAAAAATATACAAGACATCTTTCAACGATGCCGAAAGGTTTGTAAGGGAGACAGTGATTATAACTCAGCACCAAGGAAAGAAGCGACTTTCCGACAAGACCGGGAGGTTCATGGTAGCATAAGTAAGGAAAATCCTTCGGCTACATAGAAAGGTTTGCACTGAGCATAAAGGGTTACCTTTCGGCTCAATCGAAGGCATAAAGCCGAAAGGAGGGTCGACTGCATCTATAAATAGGACCCAAAGGCCCTGGTTTTAAGGGATTGGATTTTTTTCTCTCCCACCTCATTCTTAGAATATGAAAGGAAATGTGTTGTAACCCTAATCAAGAATGGATTTGGGGATTTGTAAAAGCTAATATTGAATAATAAAAGGGGAAGTTTTACATTTTGTTAAATCTCTTATTATCTTGTTTAGTTCTTCATTATATTGATTTATATTTTCAAGATTAACTCAATTAAGAGGTTCGGGCTGACAGGGTCAGAAATTTAATTGATCAAGTTGTAAATTCGACCCTCAAAAGTCATCAATTTCTCTACTCCAACCTTCTGGAGGAGACTGCAGCTGATCTAAATTAATAAGAGTGGCAAACCTTCGAAGTCATTGGTTTTCGGGGCTAGATTCTTCAACTAAGTTGGTAAGTCCTTCTATATTTACAATACCAAAACCTTCCGTTGCTATTACTTAAGTGACCAAACCTTTCGGTGAAGTCTGTATTCAGGAGAATAAAGTTTAATCCGACAGTAGACATTCACATACCTTTCAGCAAATCCCAACCAGTCTTCGAATAGGAAGTTAAACCTTTCGGTAAGGGCGAAAGCCCTTATACGTCATCCAAGGACTTACTGTTTATACTACCGCTAATAATATCAATCATCCCAAACCTTTTGAAAGCACTAAAGATCAACTTGAAAAAAATAAGACAAGTAAGTAATTATATGTAACACAAAGGAAAGCTTTATATGACACCTTGAAAGTTCTCTCGAAGTCAAAAGTTATTTATCTGGAAGATCGGTTTTACAAGCCACACCGAGAGGTTTAGGTCGAAAATCAGCAATCAATGAATTGAAGTATCTTTCAAGGTGTTAACCATAAATTTGGTTAACGCTACCCTATCTTTAATAAGTCAGACCCCACAAAGCTATGGTTATCACTAAACCAAAGCTCTGATACCAAATGTAACGACCCACCTTTTTGGACAGTTTAAATCGACAATAAACCACACATGTCAAACTCAAACCATTCAAAAGGGAGGATTGTTATGGGGTAAAAAAGAAAAGAAGAGAAAAGAAGGAAAAACTAAACACAGAATCTCATAGCGGAATGACAAAATATAATAATCAAATAAATAGTTCATGAAGCTATTTTACAAATAACATTTGATTACACTTTTACAATACAGATCAGAGTTACATACAACAGAAATGAATAAAATAATGCAGCAGAACAACATGATGCAGTGGAAATAATATAATAAATAATAATAGTAGTAAATCTTCATCTTCGTCCTTCAAAAATAAGGTCTTCAATACACTGAAAAGCTCAAACTGACCCAAGCGTAATAAAAAGGCAAAACACTCGAGTCAAAACTAAAAGATCTTATGTAAGTTAAATCAACAGTGAATAAATATGACTGTAACTGCGTTAGAGATGTTTACAGGGTTTGACATCTCCTATCCAGTGTCTAACGTGAGTGCAATAACTTAAGAGATGTTCAGAATTACATCTCCTAAGGATCCGTTAAACTATCTACATACATAGTACAATACGCTATTATAATAGTGTCTACAGTAAAGTAAAGTATTAAAATAACGTTAAGGCGTTACCCATATCCCCCTTAACACATTTTATATAATCACGTAGTCTATACAGATACTATAAGCTCCTCCGTAAACTGGAGGTTTACTCAGCGAGCACTCCATAGGTACGGTACAAACCAAACTCGTAGAAGGCGCGATAAGGCATGTGACAAGGCACGCGAGGCAATGCCCAGGGTAGGATAGTACCGTTTTGCGGATCCGGACTGGTGGTAATGCATAGCAGCTACTACCGCTCACCTCGGAATACACTCCTATAATCAAAATCGAGGGGTGGCCACCAAATCAATCACAAAGTAATAATATGGTATCGAAGAAATGTGCCCGATAGGAGGAGCGACCTCACATGGCCCGACGTGGCTCCTATTTTAGTCACTTCAAGCTGACTCATGGGAGTCAGAGCTACGTAAATACCTCATACGGAATTGTTCGCCAAGCCATCCCACTTCATTCCGGAATCTCCACCACATACACAGTTGTTAAAGTGGTTTTCAGTATTGGCAGAGAGTACAAGAATATCTGATCCCGGTCTCTTTAACAACCAAACGCTTATTTCACACCGAACGGTTCTTTTAAGTTTCCAAAACCGTTTCATAATTGATATTAAAATATCATATTCAATTTAAACCATATCACATTCGAAATCAAATTCACTTTCAAAATCATATCGATAATATAGGTTAAATCTCATTTCAAATTCATCATATTCAATCAAATATGTCATTTCACTAGAAAATATTATTTTAAATCCCAACTTTGGTTATAACATCATTTAACCGTATTCACTTTTAAATCAAGGATTTAAATATAAACACTTCAACTTTACACGGTCTGAAATTTAGAAAATAGTTTAGATAGTTTAAAATAGTTTAAATAGTTTAAAGTAGCTTTTAAATAGGTTTAAGATAGTTTAAATAGATTTAAGATAGTTTAAATTGATTTAAAATAGGTTAAATAGTTTTAAAATAGACTAAAATAGAATAAATAGATTTAAATAGATTATATAGATTTAAATTAGGTTTATAGAATTAAAATAGATTAAGTAGATTTAAAATAGATTAAATAGATTTAAAATAGATTAAATAGATTTAAAATAGATCACATAGATTTAAAATAGATTACATAGATTTAAGATAGATTAAATAGATTAAAGATAGTTTAAATAAATTTAAGATAGTTTAAATAGATTTAAAATAGTTTAAATAGATTAAAATTGATTAAGTAGATTAAAATAGCTTAAATAGATTTAAATAGATTTTAAATAGATTAATAGATTTAAAATAGATTTAAAATATATTAAATAGATTTAAAATAGATTAAATAGATTAAATAGATTTAAAATATATTAAAATGGTTTAAAATATATTAAATAGATATAAAATAAATTAAATAGATTTAAAATAGATAAAATGGGTTAATTAGTTTAAAATAGATTAAGTTGGATTAAATAAATTATAATAGATTGAAATAAATTAGCATAGTTTAAATTGATTAAATAGTTTAAAATAGTCTAAAAATGGATTAAATTAGTTTAATAGTTTGAAATCTTCATAATCAGGATTTTTAAAATGGTATATCTTTAAACAGTTTATATTAAAATAATAAATTTGAAATTAACACCAAATTTAACTATTTCTTCCATTTCAACAAATCTGGACCATATCCAGATTTCCAATCAAAACCCAATTTCAAATCTTGAAGTATCAATTTAAGCTATTCCAATTTCAAAGTTACAATTTCAAACGTTTTCAATAACTTAATTTCGATAAATTTCGTTTATACTTCAAATTCAACTTTAGAATTTCAATTTAAATCAGCAATTCACTTAAAACAATTTCAAATTTTCAATTAAAATCCTTTAAACAATTCGTTTAAAACACATCAGTTTATATAAATCAAATTCTATTTCAAAATATCATTTAACTGAATTCAAAGTTTAAGAATTAAAATCATTTAATTTAACCAATCCGCTGTCTGTATATAATTTTCTACCCTGTGGTCAAGGGATACGGATATTTATCATTTCAATCCGCAAATATTTAAATTTTACGGGTATATATTATTTCAACCCGCAATCCAAAATCTTACTTCAAATCCATGAAATCGCTCGAGTCTATCATTTCAACCTATAACGATTTCTCCCTAATATATCAGATCGTTCAGGTATGTATCATTTCAACCATAGGGAACTTGCAGTGTTAAAACAATATATAAATAGAACATCCAGTCATCCAATATCAACAATCAACATCCATCACAATCACCATTCAAACCAATCAATAAAAAAACAAGTGACTGATTATCAATAACGGGTATTAACTGGGAATTTATAATTTTATATTAAATTAGTGGCGATAATATTCAATAAAAGTCAGATTTAACTGGAGTAACAATTTAAATATATCAAACATCAGTCAATCAATTTCAAATCACATCATAAATTCAATTTAACTAACATAAGATAATTTAGTAGTTGTGAGTGGGTTAAAACACTCACCTTTAATTTCAAATCGATTTGAAATCCAAAATAAGGCCCAAAATTCAACTGTCTTTGAATGCAGCCAAACTAGATCCAAAATGTTTGGAATTTCGATATGATCGCAATGAAGAAAACCGCACGTGAATCCGAGCTCATATGCAAAAGTTATTAAAGTTAGAAGATTGGAAAATTTCGACTTCGAGTCTTGCTTCGGTCTGCCGCCTCAATTACCCGGTGTTCGCTCTGAGTTTTTGCCAAAATAACCCGAGACCCGATGTAACGACCCACTATTTTGGACCATTCAAATCGACAATAATCCACACATGTCTGACTTGAATAATTCAAAATAACAGATTGTAAATAAATTTGGAGCAATAAAATCAAATACAGAATCACATACACAGAATATCAAAATAACTCGCAGTGGAAATTAAAATACCATAGTAGTTCATGAAGCTACTATAACAAACTCTCAAAACAAATACATAATATCAGTCTGAAAACATATACAATAAAAATCTCAAATACATAGAAGTTTATAATACCAGAGCTGATATAGAACAACTGAACTGAAAGAAACAGATAACTAGACAGGCAGAATCTCCAGCGATTCCTAGCTCCATAAAAAAATCCAAAGCTAAGCTGTAAATACTCAGGCTGACCCGAGCGTAAAGTAAAACACAAAACACTCGAGTCAGGACAATATATACTTATATAATGTAAACCAACTCAAGTGAACTATAGTAGAAATGCATAATAACTCAAAGGATGCTTAGGATCACCCATCCTTTAAGGATCAGTTAAACTATAAATTAAATACATCCCGTGGTTAAAATTACAAAATGGTATTTTATACTTCGAAATCAGATATCATTTCAAAATGCAACATCATTCAAAAATCCATTTCAAAATATCAAAATATCATATTTCAAAATAGTTTATATTTCGAAACAAATTACTTCATTTTAAATCATAAAAATAAAGTTATTATATTTAATAATTAAATTATTAAATTTCGAAAATTTTAACCTTTCAAAGTTCATTCGTTCACTTAAATTAATTAAAACAATGAAAATTCAACTTTCGCAGCATTTAGAAAATGCTACGGAAAGTCACATTTAAAACAGTTCAATTTAACAAAAGACAGCCTTTAAAATGCTGTAATAGGGTTACATTAATTTCAAATAAACTTAGTTAAATTCAACCATTATAACATTTACAAAAATGCTATAATAGCCTTTAATTAAATTTAGCCATTTGGTTCATTATTATCAACTATAGCATTTACAAATGTTGTATTATCATTTACATTAGAATTAATAGCATTTCAGAAATGCAGTTAATTAACTTCAAATATTCAGTATAATTTCTCAAACAATTATATTTTATATAAATCATTTTTTAACATTTTAAAATCATATAATTTCACTTTTATAGTCATCATTAAATACCCTTATATTCATGATTTTATAAAGTTAAATTTCCATTCAAAAATCAAAATTTAATAATAATTCACTTATTAAATTCTAACATTAAATTTTAAATTCCTTAAATTAAATTTAACTTAACACTTAAGTTTATAAATTTTCAAATATAACTTAATTTCATTTTTATTTACTTAACTTAAAATTCACTTTTAAGCCAAATTCATAAATTTCCAATTTTAGTTATATGTTAAAATTTCAACTTAAATATTCATTCATTTCACATTTTAACTTTAATCAAAAATCATTAATATATTATAAAATCATTTAAATTCACTTTAATCCAAATTATCATGAATTTATCATATTTAAATTATCATGAAACAAAAAGCAGTTTGAATACGAATCTTTTTGCCTTACTTTCTAAAATCTTTTGCACTGCCTAGGGGTTTAATAAGGTCAGATTTGGGACCTATTTGGATCAGGTATGGGTCTCAAAAGTCACGGCCATGATCTGAAACAATTGGAGGAAGTTACACTTGAGGTAGGTGAATGGTTTCTAGGCAATTTTAGTGGAAAAGTGATCAAACTAAGGCTCGGCCATGGATGGTTAGGCTCGGCCAGAGGGTCCAGGTGGTAGATCAGGGGCTGGAGTGGTGAGGTAAGGTCTGGACCAAGAGGTGGTGGCGGCCAAAGATGGTGGTGGTGATGGAAAATGGAGTGGTGATCAACTAGGTGCTCGGCTATGCATAGATTTAAGGCATTGTTTGCAATTTTGTGGAGTTTTGTCACCAAGGGAGGTTCGACCATTGATGGATCTGAAATGATGGCTGGAGATGATTCCAAGGAATAGTGGTAGGGGATGGTGGTCGTGTCTATGGTGAGGAGGCCGTGCAAATAGAAGAGGAAACAAGGCAAAAAGTACGAAAAAATGGAAAAAAATTGAAAAGAGAGGAGGCCATTACCAAGGAACTTTGTGAGGCCGTGAAAAACGAATAGAGAAACAAAAATTTTCGTGAAAAGTGAATGGTAACTCACGGCCAAAACTGAAGAAGTGGATAGCAAAATGAATTAAAGTGAAGGTTATGGAAATGAAGAGTTTCGGAGATGAAAAGGCTTCGGTTTCAAAAGCAATTTTAAACTCTTCATATTTCTTTTTTTTTCTTTTTAATTTTAAATAAACAAAATAACTCAGAAATTAACTTTAAAACTGAAACAAAGAAATATAGAATAAGAATAAATAATTATTTTAAAGAAATAGAAAAAGAAAATAAGAAATTGCTAGAAAAATCCAAAATAGTGTCCAAAAATTTCAAATAAATCACCATTGACTTTGGAAAATAAACAACTTCATTTTAAAAATATTCTAACATAAAATTTGAAATAAAAATGAATTTAAAGCATTTCCAAAGTGAAATAAATAATTTAAATTTAAAGAAAATGGCTAAAAGAACTGAAGAATTGTTTAAAAATAAGAAACAAAACATAAAAATTACAACCAAACTACCATTAATTCGAGAAAAATTGCTACTTCACTATAAAATATTTTCAAAATGAAATAAATTCAAATTAAAATAATTTCAAAAATATTGGGTTGTTACATAAATAAATAAATATTAATTATATATGATTAAAATAAGAAAATAGTACAAAATGAAAACTAGTCTAGAAAATTTGAAAATAAACAGAATAAACTTTGGAAGATTTATATGGACCTAGAAAATATTTATAAATAAAGATAATAACATAAAAATAAAATGCATTCACAAAAATAAATAAATAAATTTTAATTAAATATAGTTTAAATGAAGAAAATATCAGAAAATATCAGAAAAATGGAAACTAGCTTTTAAAAATAGAAAATAAATGCAATAAATTTTGGAAATTTTTTATTACCACATTAAAAATATTAAAAGACTAAAATATACATAAAATAACATATTAACACATATTAAAATAAAATATGAAAAAGAAAATATAATTTATAAAATTTAAAATAAACAAAATTGCTAAATAAAACAAATTGCATTCAATATTGAAATACACATAACTTTCACAATTTAACTCCGTTTTCAACGAAACGAAAAGCAGTATTCATGTTATTAAATCTATTTTCATAATAAAAGATAAAATTTAAGAATTTAAATAATTTAAATTTGAAGTTTAAAAGTCAAAGTTTGAACAGTTTGACCAGAAATTCACTTTACAGTAAAATATTCAAATTATACTAGTTTGAACTATAAATCACTTAATAATCAACATTTATATTTAAAAATGAAATATTTGAAATAAACCATTTTAAAAATAATTTAAATAAAAGAAAGTCAAATTTAAAATATATACAAAAATCTAGGGCTGTTACACTCTCCCTCACTCAAATCTTTTCGTCCTCGAAAAGGAAGGGAGCGGAGAAACAACTAGAAAGAACAATAGGTTGGAAGACATCCCGAAAGAAGGTAGGGAAGAAAAGTAGCTAGGAGGGAAAGCAGGTTGAAAGAGAAGGATGAACCATTATTTAAAATTGTTGGTTAAAGAGGTAAAATATTTAAAACACTTTAAAATCCTTTAAAAAGGAAATAACTGATCAAAGTATCATTTATATAATATTTTATCAAAATACTTTTATAACTCGATGTCTTAACAAGTTTATCCTCGTTCCTACAGGCTCTGGCAGTGCGTTGATCAGGCGCAAAGCTAGAATTCTCCAGGTACTTAGTAGACTTGTTTCAACACCCAGTGAAAATACTGGAATTAAAAAAAACAGATATGGAAAGTACAATCCAAAAAAAAAACATGTCGATCATGGATCGCGGATACACAATGGTTTTGCCTGGATCCCCTAGGAAACATCCGTACCCTAAGGCCGCCTCCCAACCTTGCGATTACGCCATGAAGACTGGTAGTACTGTAGATACACAATGGTTACGCCTGGATCTCCCAGGAACATCCGTACCCTAGGCTCTCGCAGCCCCTGCTGATTACGCTACCAAGCGACTCAATAGATCGCAGATACACAATGGTTACGCCTGGATCTCCCAGGAAACATCCGTACCCGTAGGCCGCCCCCCAACCTTGCGATTACGCTATGAAGTCGCGCTCGTAAGACCATGGAGATTTCCATGGAATTCGATGGAAACTCGAGTATCATATCCGGAAAACCAAAAATCAGAGAAATATCGATAGAATGAATCCACAATGTGGCCACAAAGTGGATATCAAGCAGAAGGCACTTTCCATATCTTTACTTCGAAAATATGTATCATATAGTACCTTTTCAAATCACTTTCAAATATCGTACTTATATAAAGTCCATTATATATAAGATTAAATTTTCAAATCAAATACCTTTCCAAAATCAATAGTATATCAAATCACACTTATATAGACTTCAATTATATAAGATTTCACTTTTCAAATTGAGTACCTTTTCAAATCTATAGTTTTCGAATCAATATCAGACTTATACAAACAAATTTTTGTGTAAGTTCGATAACTCCCAAATCAAGTATTTAGTAACACAAGGTTCTCAAATTTCAATTTGTTTCAATATCAGTTCAGTTTCAAAATCATATACAATTCCACCAAATTATTTCTTCTCAATTTAAATATCTTCAGTTTCAAAGTTTCAAAATAATAAATTTAGAAAATAAATCCAAATTTCCAAATCAATATAGTTTAAGTCAAACAATTCATTTCCAAAATCATCTTATATTTACATAAAGTCCATCTTATATAAGTATCAAAATTTTCAAAAATAAATTTCGCTGTACGAAGAGCTATATGTGATTGAACATCTTTGCTTACTAAAAGGTTTTTAATTTAGAATAGTTTTGTATAAAAAAGAAAAATAGTTTGTAGAATAGTTTGTAAATAAAATGGTTTGTAAAATAGTTTGTATGTAAAATAGAATAAAACAGTTTGTTTGAGAAGAATAGAAGAAAAATAGTTTTGAAAAATGGTTTTAAATTGATAGTAGTTTTTCATAAAAGAAAGAATTTCAATTATATTACAAAGATATCCAACCCAACAACTTCCAATTTCAACGGCAAGTATATCAATGACATAAGAATATAAGATGTACATATGTCATCATTTCGCAAAATCACATTCGATCGCTCGCTCGATCACACAAGTTCGCTTTCGAACTAGTATTGTCCATTCGACTTTCCTATGCGGATTTCGATATGGTTTCTCGACTAGAAACCATCAGTCTCCTTGCATAGCCATATACTATGATAGAGAATTCTAGAATCAAGCCCAAAATCCATATCAAATATTCACCATCAAGAATCAAATGGAAAATCCTAACACGAAATGGTGTAATTCACCTCGAACTTGTGTACTCAAACTTAGATCAATTTAATTATGCGAATAAAACAACATACGTACAACTTATGTATCTATTCCAACTTTTTAAATATATAGTTTCATAAAGATGTTACTAAGTTAAACATTTAAACTAAATTTTATTCAAAATATTTTGAAGGCTAAATTCTTCTCAAAACATTTCAAATCTAAATTTCATATTAGAAAAAATTCAAAATAGCCTTATTCATTTACTTAACAAAACAGTTTCAACCTATTTAAATCATATTACTACATACTTTAAACATACATACCAAACTTATATACTTTATTGAAGTGACCCAATTATTTTGGATTGTTATTTTTCAGTGATTTACTGTTGAGATTTTTTTTTTCCAAACCAAGTGATCACTTCTTTAATTTCATTTCCCCCAAGATCCAAATTCTTACCAATATAAAAATATTAGTATATAAGTCAATTCAAGTCATTTATATATATGAAGATATATAAATGTTTCCTTGCTTATCAGAGTATTAAAAATTAACAAGGAAAATTCAATCACACAATATTTCTCATTTTTCAGAGAATTGGTGTCACATAGCCATTTCTATTTTTACATTCCCCTTTTTGATCTCAAGCTTGATTAATATTAAATTCGAATATTGCCACTTATAATTTTCTTGCTTACTTCTCAAATTAATTGGTTTCTTGGTTTACAAGCCATACATTTAAATTCCGGAATTCTTTTGTGATTTGGTACTTATCATATGAATACTGAGGTGATAAACTAGGTTGTAGTCTAAGCAGAGAAAAACAACACATGTGATCAAGGTTTAGACACAACAAGCACAAACCAATCATGACAGACAAAATGCATATTTCCTGGTTAACTGAGCAAATAGTCATCACATGAGTGATGGTGTTGTGATCTACTTTATAAATCACACAACTTCTTATATCTGGAGCTAGAAAAGTGTTGAATCTGGTGTCTTACCACTTAGTATCAGTTTTGAAGCTATAGTATCAGATTTTTCCAACTTAGTATTAGATCAGTAGTTATAGTATCAGAAATTTCCTACCTAGTATCAGTTTTATAGTATCAGATTTCTCCTACTTAGTATCAGTTTTATAGTATCAGATTTCTCCTACTTAGTATCAGTTTTATAGTATCAGATTTCTCCTACTTAGTATCAGTTTTATAGTATCTGTTCTAATTTCATAACTGAAGTGCCTCAAGACTGTCTAGAAAAACATGTTCACATATCAGATTAAATGGCATCTTCTCCTTCAGCATTATCTACTAAAACTATTTCAGAACTTGTTACTTAAGTCCACAGCTCACAAACACATATAACATTTAAGTTTCTTTTTCTTCTTACATACTGTTTTCCAGATATCAAAGCAAAAGACACTCATGAAAATACTTAGAACATATTAGAGTTTGCCTAACTTAATTATTACAAGGACACTGCTACTTCTCTTAAACACTTTAAATTCCTCAAGATCTCCAAATATCCATGCAAGCAAGCAAGCAATTCATGCATCTTTCCCTGCAGCAAAACTTTGAACTGCCCCAATAAAATGAGACACCCCAAGTATTGCAAAGGCAACAAATAGGGTCAGAAATAAATTCTGGTGTGAATGAAATCAAGTATGCAAAATATCTTGTAAATTCTTAAGGCTGTATAGAGAACTTTTCTATTAAATGCTAATCAAATCCCAATTAAAATCTGAGAATGTGTATATTTAAGTTTATCTATAAACATACACCCAAGCATTCATCCACTTACTTCATTCAGTTGTACAAGTACAAAACTCTTATGGATTAACTCCCTGAATTCCATAGCATAATTTCTCTGTATTTTTAAGTTTTATCTACAAACATACATCCAAGCATTCATCCATTCACTTCATTCAGTTGTACAAGTACAAAACTCCTATGGATTAACTTTCTAAATTCCATAGCATAATTTCTCTGTATTTTTACGTTTTATCTACAAACATACATCCAAGCATTCATCCATTCACTTCATTCAGTTGTACAAGTACAAAACTCCTATGGATTAACTTTCTAAATTCCATAGCATAATTTCTCCTTCTCATCTTTTCATTTTGTTTGGTCTGAACTCTTGCCATTGAACACCATGTGTGCATTGCAAAGGGGCTCAGTTCTGTTAACCCTTTACACAGAGGCCTACGGGACTTAAACAAGTCATGCACATACCCATCAACCACCTGCTGATGAGTAGATCAAGGCACTACTCCTAAATTATTTTATAATTTAGAGACCATGCTTATTTATTTCTTTCTAGGGAATTTTTCTTTTGATTCCAGAGATACTCGTATTCTTTCCTTCCTTATATAGGTCAAGAATTATTAAAATCACCCAAAGATCATATCCAGACATACAAAGCATTCATGTAAAATTGCACACCTTATTTCAAAGTCATTTTTGCTTTAATCACATTTTTCTAAAACCTGCTTATATTTTTATTTCTAGAAATTTTCCATTGCATACACAAATATGAAGAAGTCATTTGCAAAACTATATTTATTCTTTTACTGTGAACATAGGGAATGGTTTTTGAGAAAAACCCATAAAAACTTATTGGTTTATGATCTGAACAAATCAGCACATATTTGTAATATTGCATTGTTCATATCATTTTTAATATAGACTAGACATAAGCATGAATCTCAATATTCACACTGCCTACTTCTTTTCTTTCATTGATACCCTATTCCACAGTAAAACATTTGATTCATTTTTCATATCAAAACTAGCATATATAAAATCTATTTCTGTGATTAGTGTATTTGTTTGATTATCTATATTTTAAAACAAAAACTGAAACCATCACAACAAGTCAAAACAGGTTAAAATCTCATCCAAAAACTCAACCAGAATACCATCCATGATCTACATATTTTCATCCAGAGAATAAAATCAAACAGAAAAACATAATGTAATGTTTATATAAAATAACTTGGCTACCCTTAACATGGGTCTTAATGCCTTACAGATCATAAGTGATTAATCACTCACCTTCCTCCTCTATTCCCCGAGAATGCCTAAGCTTGAAAACAGGGTGAGCTCTCCTTTCTATTTTTTTTTAGTGTGTTTCTGTTTTCCCTCAGAGAAAACCTCTGCTTCCCTCTTGATTTAAATCATTTTGCTAGGGTTTTACTAAAGGAAAAACCCATTTTATCCTGATATTACTCAGAGAATTATGTGTGTGTTGTTATGGCTAAATGTGCCATTTTCTCTTGATTTCTATTTCTAGTAAAAGCGGTTGCTTTTCTGCTTTTCTGTGCACATGCTATTTGCATGATCCATCTACACATCATCTTTGTGTGACTCAGATACATTGTATACCTTGTTAGGCCTGAATGGTTCTCTTATATTATTTCAAACCATTTATTTCCTGATTTATTTTTAAGAAGGTATTTATGCACAATAGTACTAAACTGGTTTTCATGCAATTTAGTTATCAAAAGGACTTTATCATTTTATACTTCTTTGGCTACTCACATCTAATACATATATATATTTATATATGTGTATATATATATATACAGGAGATATCTGTATATAAAATCTCACTCATATTTGATCATTTTCTTCCCATTATATTTTATTGAAAAATCTCTATCCTCTTATTTAATCATTTCACTTACTCCTAATATTATTATTGTCAGACTATATTTTCTTTTCTTAAAAATTCTCATTTTTTTAAAAATTATTTTTATCTCAATAATTTGGGTCTTCACATACTCTCCTCCTAAAAGGAATTGTGTCCCACAATTATTCTCTCATACATTTCCATCCAAATGTATACAAAGCATAATTTCAATTGAATGAAATTTCAGAAACTCATTCATTCCAAATCAATCAAACATACATAAATAATTTTAAGGTCTCATCATAATTTTTAAACATACCTTTAAGTAGAAAACAGATTAGGATATTTATCCTTTATCCTCTCTTCAGCCTCCCAAGTGCAATCATTCCCATCCAAACTCCATTGGATTTTAACTAGTTTAATTATTTTATTTCTCAGTTTCTTTTCTTCTCTAGCCACAATGCCCATTGGTTCCTTTTTATAAACCAGATTTTCTTGAATTTCAACATGTGTAGGAGATTCAAGAATGGACTCTTTATCATGCACCCATTTTCTCAATTGGGATACATGAAATACATCATGTATTTTGCTCAATTCCTCTGGTAACTTCAACCTATAAGCTAAAGTCCCTATTCTTTGAATAATCTCATATGGTCCTATATACCTTGGTGATAGTTTCCCTGCCTTGCCAAATCACAGTATTCTCCTCATTGGTGAAACTTTGAGAAACACATAGTCTCCCACCTCAAATTCTACTGGCCTTCTCTTTTTATCTGCATAAGCTTTCTATCTCTCTTGAGCTACTCTCATTCTTTGCCTCACTAATTCAATTCTTGCAGATGTTTCCTTCACATTATCTGGTCCAAGCAACACCCTTTCACCAGCCTCCATCCAACATGCTGGAGATAAACAAGGCTTTCCATACAAAGCCTCAAATGGAGCCATTCCTATGGTGGACTGGTAGCTATTATTATAAGCAAATTCAGCTAAATAAATATGATCTTCCCAGTTGCCTCCAAAATCAAGTATGCATGCTCTCAGCAAATCCTCTAAAACTTTATTAACAATCTCAGTTTGCCCATCTGCTTGTGGATGGTAGGATGTGCTTAGGCTTAATTTTGTCCCCATAGCTTCTTGAAAGCTACTCCAAAACCTTGAAGTAAACAAAGTATCTCTATCACTAATGATAGTCTTGGGGATGCCATGCAATCTCACTATCTCCTTCACAAACAATTGAGCTAGCTTGTGAGCATTTCTGTTTGAACTTATTGGGATGAAGTGTGCTGTTTTTGTGAGTCTATCAACCACTACCCAAATACTATCATTTCCCCTCCTTGTTCTTGGCAAACCATCCACAAAATCCATTGATATACTCTCCCATTTCCAAGTAGGCACTTCCAAAGGTTGCAATAGGCCTGAGGGTCTTTGATAGTCTGCCTTTACTTGTTGGCATGTCAAGCAATTTGCCACATATTTTGCTACTGCTCCTTTCATTCCTGGCCACCAATAATTTCTCTTGAGATCATGGTACATTTTTGTACCACCTGGATGGATAGTATACTTTGTTTTGTGATGCTCATCCATAACTTCTTGCTTTAGTTCCTCTACATTTGGTATGCAGAGTTTCCCCTTTTTCCTTAAGTATCCTTTACCATCTACCTCATAGTTCTCCACTGTCATGCCTTGGGATAACATGTTCTTTTTCTCCTTCAAATTTATATCTTGATTCTGCATTTGTCCTATTTTATCAACCAGTGTTGATTTTAAGGATAAGAGGCTTAATTTACCATATTCAATCATCTTACTGTGTGTCTTATCTGATACACTAGCTTCTTCTTTCACTTCCACCTCACTAAGAATTGTCAAATCCTTGAATTCTGCCATCATTAAGCTTGCCAATTTAGCTTGATGTCTACTTAATGCATCTGCTACTTTATTAGCTTTTCCAGGGGTATACAATATATCAAGATCATAGGCAGCTAGAAATTCTACCCACCTATGTTGCCTCATGTTCAAGTCTTTTTGGGAAAACAAATATTTAAGTGACTTATGATCAGTAAACAATTCAAACTTAGCACCCAATAAATAATGTCTCCATAGTTTCAATGCATACACCACAGCAGCTAGTTCTAAGTCATGTGTGGCATACCTAGTTTCATTTGGCTTGAGTTGCCTTGATGCATAAGCTATGACTCTACCATGTTGCATAAGCACTGCCCCCAATCCAGATCCACTAGCATTTGTGTAAACTACTAATTCTTCATTACCCTCTGGCACTTGTAAAACTGGAGCTTCTACCAGTGCCTTCTTTAGTGATATAAAAGCTTGTTCATACTTCTCTGTCCACACATATGGTTGCTCCTTTTTAGTTAACTTGGTCAATGGGATAGCTATCCTTGCAAAATCTTTTATAAATCTCCTATAATAGCCTACCATTCCCAAAAATGACCTCACCTCAGTTACTGATTTGGGTCTACTCCAAGATTGCACTGCCATCACCTTATTTGGGTCTACACTAACCCCTTGTTGTGATACAATGTGCCCCAAAAATTTTACTTCCTTCTGCCAAAATGTACATTTAGAGAATTTGGCTTTTAAATCATGTGCCCTCAGTCTAGACAAAACCAGATGCAAGTGCTTTGCATGATCTTCTTCTGATTTTGAATATACTAATATGTCATCAATAAAGACAACCACAAATTTGTCTAGAAAATCTCTAAATGTTCTATTCATTAAATCTACAAAATATGATGGTGCATTTGTCAATCCAAAAGGCATCACCAAAAATTCATATAATCCATACCTTGTGTTGAAGGCAGTATACTTAATACTCTCTTCCTCCACCTTCATCTGATGAAACCCAGAGGCTAAATCTAGCCTTGAAAAGACCTTTGCTCCATTTAATTGATCGAATAGATCATCAATTCTAGGAAGTGGATATTTGTTTTTAATGGTGACTTTGTTTAATTCCCTATAATCAATGCACATTCTCAAAGTACCATCCTGCTTCTTCACAAATACAATTGGAGAACCCCAGTTTGAACTACTAGGCCTTATGAAGCCTTTCTGCTCCAGTTCTTCCAACTGATGTTTCAATTCCACAAGTTCTTTAGGACCCATTCTAGTTGGCTTCTTGATGATTGGGCTGGCTCCTGGGATTAGCCTTATTTGAAATTCTACTTGCCTATTTTCTGGAACACCTATGACTTCACCAAAGACATCTGGGTATTCATTTATAATTTTTATGTCCTCCAGTGTTAATTCTTTCTCAGTCATGCTACATATGTGGTTACAGTAATTGATTTTAGCAATTTCACTCATAACTATAATATTTTTACCATTTTCTGTTTTCAGAGAAATAGTAAGATTTTCTAAGTTTAAAATTGCTTTGTATTTTCTTAGCCAATCTACTCCTAGAATAATTCCTATTCCAGGATATTTTAGCACAAACAAATCAGAACTAAACATATCTCCACCTATGTTTAACTCTACTCCCAAACATTTAATCCCTAGCATGCAAGAATTACCTAGTGGGCTCTGAATAAACAAGGGATTATCAACTAAATAGCATGTGAGAGTTAATTTATTCACTATGTCTTGGGATATTAGTGAATGTGTTGCTCCAGTGTCATATATAACTGAGATGGGGTGATCTTTAATTAGAAGTATACCTTCCAATTGTCCAGAACTTCCCACTGCAGTTGCTTTTGCTTTGCCCTCAAGTGCTCCTACCTTTGCCCCCTTTTTGAACTCTGGGCAGTTTCTTTTAATATGGCCTTCCTTCCCACGGTTATAGCAGCTAAACAATGCCTTCTTGGCTGCTTGACACCTATTACTCAAGTGTCCTTCTTTGCCACAATTATAACAAGTAACCTTCTTCTTAGCTTCCCCAGTGGCTGCTCCCTCCATTTTCTTATCCATATTCTTTTTGTCATAGGGATGTGCTCTATTTTTCCCCTTCTTTTGATTATTAGCCCTCATGCTCCTAAATTTTTCCCTTGCATTGTCATGTTGTTCAAAAGAAAGAGCAAGGTCTATGACTTGATCAAATGTTTTATCCTTGTAGGGTAACATTGCTCTACTCAGACCTGCATTTAATCCTTGGATAAATCTTGAATTCTTTGATTCTTCATCTCCTATGAGCATAGTTCCATACTTGGACAAACTCTCAAATTTTTGAGTGTATTCAGTCACACTCATTGGTCCTTGCCTCAGCCTTATGAATTCTTCAAGCAATGTTGCCTTAGCTGTTGCTGGAACAAACCTTGCTTCAAGCATTTCCTTGAATTGATCCCATGTTATCTCATTTTCTGGCCTTCCTGTGATGATCACCTCCCACCAATCTAATGCTGCTCCTTTGAGTCTCCTTGAAGCTATCGCCTCTTTCTTTGGTCATTAATTTGCATATCTGCAAATATCCTTTCCAAAGTTCTCAACCATGTCTGCACTCCCATAACTCCCTCAGTGCCTTCAAAATCCTTGCCTCCTAAATTTGAAAATGTCTTCAATAACTTAGCTAATTCCTCATGAGGATTCTCTTCCCTCTGCACTGCTCCTTCTCTAAATGCCCTCACCAAATCTTGCAAGTTAACCATTGGTGTTGTATTGGAGGGTCCTGCTCCATGACTTGGTGGTCTTCCTACCATGATTCACTATTCAATTACATAGCTAGTCAGTCATATTTCTAATTTAATTATTTTCTGAAATTTATTTCTACTGTGGACATTTATTTCTATTATTACTATATATTTTTTTTAGAATTTTGTCCATACAAGAAAATTTGATAGTAAATTTATGCTATGTTTTAATAACATAGCTCTGATACCAACTGAAGTGACCCACTTCTTTTGGATTGTTATTTTTCAGTGATTTACTGTTGAGATTTTTTTTTCCAAACCAAGTGATCACTTCTTTAATTTCATTTCCCCCAAGATCCAAATTCTTACCAATATAAAAATATTAGTATATAAGTCAATTCAAGTCATTTATATATATGAAGATATATAAATGTTTCCTTGCTTATCAGAGTATTAAAAATTAACAAGGAAAATTCAATCACACAATATTTCTCATTTTTCAGAGAATTGGTGTTACATAGCCATTTCTATTTTTACATTCCCCTTTTTGATCTCAAGCTTGATTAATATTAAATTCGAATATTGCCACTTATAATTTTCTTGCTTACTTCTCAAATTAATTGGTTTCTTGGTTTACAAGCCATACATTTAAATTCCGGAATTCTTTTGTGATTTGGTACTTATCATATGAATACTGAGGTGATAAACTAGGTTGAAGTCTAAGCAGAGAAAAACAACACATGTGATCAAGGTTTAGACACAACAAGCACAAACCAATCATGACAGACAAAATGCATATTTCCTGGTTAACTGAGCAAATAGTCATCACATGAGTGATGGTGTTGTGATCTACTTTATAAATCACACAACTTCTTATATCTGGAGCTAGAAAAGTGTTGAATCTGGTGTCTTACCACTTAGTATCAGTTTCGAAGCTATAGTATCAGATTTTTCCAACTTAGTATTAGATCAGTAGTTATAGTATCAGAAATTTCCTACCTAGTATCAGTTTTATAGTATCAGATTTCTTCTACTTAGTATCAGTTTTATAGTATCAGATTTCTCCTACTTAGTATCAGTTTTATAGTATCTGTTCTAATTTCATAACTGAAGTGCCTCAAGACTGTCTAGAAAAACATGTTCACATATCAGATTAAATGGCATCTTCTCCTTCAGCATTATCTACTAAAACTATTTCAGAACTTGTTACTTAAGTCCACAGCTCACAAACACATATAACATTTAAGTTTCTTTTTCTTCTTACATACTGTTTTCCAAATATCAAAGCAAAAGACATTCATGAAAATACTTAGAACATATTAGAGTTTGCCTAACTTAATTATTACAAGGACACTGCTACTTCTCTTAAACACTTTAAATTCCTCAAGATCTCCAAATATCCATGCAAGCAAGCAAGCAATTCATGCATCTTTCCCTGCAGCAAAACTTTGAACTGCCCCAATAAAATGAGACACCCCAAGTATTGCAAAGGCAACAAATAGGGTCAGAAATAAATTCTGGTGTGAATGAAATCAAGTATGCAAAATATCTTGTAAATTCTTAAGGCTGTATAGAGAACTTTTCTATTAAATGCTAATCAAATCCCAATTAAAATATGAGAATGTGTATATTTAAGTTTATCTATAAACATACACCCAAGCATTCATCCACTTACTTCATTCAGTTGTACAAGTACAAAACTCCTATGGATTAACTCCCTGAATTCCATAGCATAATTTCTCTGTATTTTTAAGTTTTATCTACAAACATACATCCAAGCATTCATCCATTCACTTCATTCAGTTGTACGAGTACAAAACTCCTATGGATTAACTTTCTAAATTCCATAGCATAATTTCTCTGTATTTTTAAGTTTTATCTACAAACATACATCCAAGCATTCATCCATTCACTTCATTCAGTTGTACAAGTACAAAACTCCTATGGATTAACTTTCTAAATTCCATAGCATAATTTCTCCTTCTCATCTTTTCATTTTGTTTGGTATGAACTCTTGCCATTGAACACCATGTGTGCATTGCAAAGGGGCTCAGTTCTGTTAACCCTTTACACAGAGGCATACGGGACTTAAACAAGTCATGCACATACCCATCAACCACCTGTTGATGAGTAGATCAAGGCACTACTCCTAAATTATTTTATAATTTAGAGACCATGCTTATTTATTTCTTTTTGGGGAATTTTTCTTTTGATTCCAGAGATACTCGTATTCTTTCCTTCCTTATATAGGTCAAGAATTATTAAAATCACCCAAAGATCATATCCAGACATACAAAGCATTCATGTAAAATTGCACACCTTATTTCAAAGTCATTTGCTTTAATCACATTTTTCTAAAACCTGCTTATATTTTTATTTCTAGAAATTTTCCATTGCTTACACAAATATGAAGAAGTCATTTGCAAAACTATATTTATTCTTTTACTGTGAACATAGGGAATGGTTTTTGAGAAAAACCCATAAAAACTTATTGGTTTATGATCTGAACAAATCAGCACATATTTGTAATATTGCATTGTTCATATCATTTTTAATATAGACTAGACATAAGCATGAATCTCAATATTCACACTGCCTACTTCTTTTCTTTCATTGATACCCTATTCCACAGTAAAACATTTGATTCATTTTTCATATCAAAACTAGCATATATAAAATCTATTTCTGTGATTAGTGTATTTGTTTGATTATCTATATTTTAAAACAAAAACTGAAACCATCACAACAAGTCAAAACAGGTTAAAATCTCATCCAAAAACTCAACCAGAATACCATCCATGATCAACATATTTTCATCCAGAGAATAAAATCAAACAGAAAAACATAATGTAATGTTTATATAAAATAACTTGGCTGCCCTTAACATGGGTCTTAATGCCTTACAGATCATAAGTGATTAATCACTCACCTTCCTCCTCTCTTCCCCGAGAATGCCTAAGCTTGAAAATAGGGTGAGCTCTCCTTTCTATTTTTTTTAGTGTGTTTCTGTTTTCCCTCAGAGAAAACCTCTGCTTCCCTCTTGATTTAAATCATTTTGCTAGGGTTTTACTAAAGGAAAAACCCATTTTATCCTCATATTACTCAGAGAATTATGTGTGTGTTGTTATGGCTAAATGTGCCATTTTCTCTTGATTTCTATTTCTAGTAAAAGCGGTTGCTTCTCTGCTTTTCTGTGCACATGCTATTTGCATGATCCATCTACACATCATCTTTGTGTGACTCAGATACATTGTATACCTTGTTAGGCCTGAATGGTTCTCTTATATTAATTCAAACCATTTATTTCCTGATTTATTTTTAAGAAGGTATTTATGCACAATAGTACTAAACTGGTTTTCATGCAATTTAGTTATCAAAAGGACTTTATCATTTTATACTTCTTTGGCTACTCACATCTAATACATATATATATTCATATATGTGTGTGTATATATATATACAGGAGATATCTGTATATAAAATCTTACTCATATTTGATCATTTTCTTCCCATTATATTTTATTGAAAAATCTCTATCCTCTTATTTAATCATTTCACTTACTCCTAATATTATTATTGTCAGACTATATTTTCTTTTCTTAAAAATTCTCATTTTTTTAAAAATTATTTTTATCTCAATAATTTGGGTCTTCACATACTCTCCTCCTAAAAGGAATTGTGTCCCACAATTATTCTCTCATACATTTCCATCCAAATGTATACAAAGCATAATTTCAATTGAATGAAATTTCAGAAACTCATTCATTCCAAATCAATCAAACATACATAAATAATTTTAAGGTCTCATCATAATTTTTAAACATACCTTTAAGTAGAAAACAGATTAGGATATTTATCCTTTATCCTCTCTTCAGCCTCCCAAGTGCAATCATTCCCATCCAAACTCCATTGGATTTTAACTAGTTTAATTATTTTATTTCTCAGTTTCTTTTCTTCTCTAGCCACAATGCCCACTGGTTCCTTTTTATAAACCAGATTTTCTTGAATTTCAACATGTGTAGGAGATTCAAGAATGGACTCTTTATCATGCACCCATTTTCTCAATTGGGATACATGAAATACATCATGTATTTTGCTCAATTCCTCTGGTAACTTCAACCTATAAGCTAAAGTCCCTATTCTTTGAATAATCTCATATGGTCCTATATACCTTGGTGATAGTTTCCCTGCCTTGCCAAATCACAGTATTCTCCTCATTGGTGAAACTTTGAGAAACACATAGTCTCCCACCTCAAATTCTACTGGCCTTCTCTTTTTATCTGCATAAGCTTTCTATCTCTCTTGAGCTACTCTCATTCTTTGCCTCACTAATTCAATTCTTGCAGATGTTTCCTTCACATTATCTGGTCCAAGCAACACCCTTTCACCAGCCTCCATCCAACATGCTGGAGATAAACAAGGCTTTCCATACAAAGCCTCAAATGGAGCCATTCCTATGGTGGACTGGTAGCTATTATTATAAGCAAATTCAGCTAAATAAATATGATCTTCCCAGTTGCCTCCAAAATCAAGTATGCATGCTCTCAGCAAATCCTCTAAAACTTTATTAACAATCTCAGTTTGCCCATCTGCTTGTGGATGGTAGGATGTGCTTAGGCTTAATTTTGTCCCCATAGCTTCTTGAAAGCTACTCCAAAACCTTGAAGTAAACAAAGTATCTCTATCACTAATGATAGTCTTGGGGATGCCATGCAATCTCACTATCTCCTTCACAAACAATTGAGCTAGCTTGTGAGCATTTCTGTTTGAACTTATTGGGATGAAGTGTGCTGTTTTTGTGAGTCTATCAACCACTACCCAAATACTATCATTTCCCCTCCTTGTTCTTGGCAAACCATCCACAAAATCCATTGATATACTCTCCCATTTCCAAGTAGGCACTTCCAAAGGTTGCAATAGGCCTGAGGGTCTTTGATAGTCTGCCTTTACTTGTTGGCATGTCAAGCAATTTGCCACATATTTTGCTACTGCTCCTTTCATTCCTGGCCACCAATAATTTCTCTTGAGATCATGGTACATTTTTGTACCACCTGGATGGATAGTATACTTTGTTTTGTGATGCTCATCCATAACTTCTTGCTTTAGTTCCTCTACATTTGGTATGCAGAGTTTCCCCTTTTTCCTTAAGTATCCTTTACCATCTACCTCATAGTTCTCCACTGTCATGCCTTGGGATAACATGTTCTTTTTCTCCTTCAAATTTATATCTTGATTCTGCATTTGTCCTATTTTATCAACCAGTGTTGATTTTAAGGATAAGAGGCTTAATTTACCATATTCAATCATCTTACTGTGTGTCTTATCTGATACACTAGCTTCTTCTTTCACTTCCACCTCACTAAGAATTGTCAAATCCTTGAATTCTGCCATCATTAAGCTTGCCAATTTAGCTTGATGTCTACTTAATGCATCTGCTACTTTATTAGCTTTTCCAGGGGTATACAATATATCAAGATCATAGGCAGCTAGAAATTCTACCCACCTATGTTGCCTCATGTTCAAGTCTTTTTGGGAAAACAAATATTTAAGTGACTTATGATCAGTAAACAATTCAAACTTAGCACCCAATAAATAATGTCTCCATAGTTTCAATGCATACACCACAGCAGCTAGTTCTAAGTCATGTGTGGCATACCTAGTTTCATTTGGCTTGAGTTGCCTTGATGCATAAGCTATGACTCTACCATGTTGCATAAGCACTGCCCCCAATCCAGATCCACTAGCATTTGTGTAAACTACTAATTCTTCATTACCCTCTGGCACTTGTAAAACTGGAGCTTCTACCAGTGCCTTCTTTAGTGATATAAAAGCTTGTTCATACTTCTCTGTCCACACATATGGTTGCTCCTTTTTAGTTAACTTGGTCAATGGGATAGCTATCCTTGCAAAATCTTTTATAAATCTCCTATAATAGCCTGCCATTCCCAAAAATGACCTCACCTCAGTTACTGATTTGGGTCTACTCCAAGATTGCACTGCCATCACCTTATTTGGGTCTACACTAACCCCTTGTTGTGATACAATGTGCCCCAAAAATTTTACTTCCTTCTGCCAAAATGTACATTTAGAGAATTTGGCTTTTAAATCATGTGCCCTCAGTCTAGACAAAACCAGATGCAAGTGCTTTGCATGATCTTCTTCTGATTTTGAATATACTAATATGTCATCAATAAAGACAACCACAAATTTGTCTAGAAAATCTCTAAATGTTCTATTCATTAAATCTACAAAATATGATGGTGCATTTGTCAATCCAAAAGGCATCACCAAAAATTCATATAATCCATACCTTGTGTTGAAGGCAGTATACTTAATACTCTCTTCCTCCACCTTCATCTGATGAAACCCAGAGGCTAAATCTAGCCTTGAAAAGACCTTTGCTCCATTTAATTGATCGAATAGATCATCAATTCTAGGAAGTGGATATTTGTTTTTAATGGTGACTTTGTTTAATTCCCTATAATCAATGCACATTCTCAAAGTACCATCCTGCTTCTTCACAAATACAATTGGAGAACCCCAGTTTGAACTACTAGGCCTTATGAAGCCTTTCTGCTCCAGTTCTTCCAACTGATGTTTCAATTCCACAAGTTCTTTAGGACCCATTCTAGTTGGCTTCTTGATGATTGGGCTGGCTCCTGGGATTAGCCTTATTTGAAATTCTACTTGCCTATTTTCTGGAACACCTATGACTTCACCAAAGACATCTGGGTATTCATTTATAATTTTTATGTCCTCCAGTGTTAATTCTTTCTCAGTCATGCTACATATGTGGTTACAGTAATTGATTTTAGCAATTTCACTCATAACTATAATATTTTTACCATTTTCTGTTTTCAGAGAAATAGTAAGATTTTCTAAGTTTAAAATTGCTTTGTATTTTCTTAGCCAATCTACTCCTAGAATAATTCCTATTCCAGGATATTTTAGCACAAACAAATCAGAACTAAACATATCTCCACCTATGTTTAACTCTACTCCCAAACATTTAATCCCTAGCATGCAAGAATTACCTAGTGGGCTCTGAATAAACAAGGGATTATCAACTAAATAGCATGTGAGAGTTAATTTATTCACTATGTCTTGGGATATTAGTGAATGTGTTGCTCCAGTGTCATATATAACTGAGATGGGGTGATTTTTAATTAGAAGTATACCTTCCAATTGTCCAGAACTTCCCACTGCAGTTGCTTTTGCTTTGCCCTCAAGTGCTCCTACCTTTCCTCCCTTTTTGAACTCTGGGCAGTTTCTTTTAATATGGCCTTCCTTCCCACAGTTATAGCAGCTAAACAATGCCTTCTTGGCTGCTTGACACCTATTACTCAAGTGTCCTTCTTTGCCACAATTATAACAAGTAACCTTCTTCTTAGCTTCCCCAGTGGCTGCTCCCTCCATTTTCTTATCCATATTCTTTTTGTCATAGGGATGTGCTTTATTTTTCCCCTTCTTTTGATTATTAGCCCTCATGCTCCTAAATTTTTCCCTTGCATTGTCATGTTGTTCAAAAGAAAGAGCAAGGTCTATGACTTGATCAAATGTTTTATCCTTGTAGGGTAACATTGCTCTACTCAGACCTGCATTTAATCCTTGGATAAATCTTGAATTCTTTGATTCTTCATCTCCTATGAGCATAGTTCCATACTTGGACAAACTCTCAAATTTTTGAGTGTATTCAGTCACACTCATTGGTCCTTGCCTCAGCCTTATGAATTCTTCAAGCAATGTTGCCTTAGCTGTTGCTGGAACAAACCTTGCTTCAAGCATTTCCTTGAATTGATCCCATGTTATCTCATTTTCTGGCCTTCCTGTGATGATCACCTCCCACCAATCTAATGCTGCTCCTTTGAGTCTCCTTGAAGCTATCGCCTCTTTCTTTGGTCATTAATTTGCATATCTACAAATATCCTTTCCAAAGTTCTCAACCATGTCTGCACTCCCATAACACCCTCAGTGCCTTCAAAATCCTTGCCTCCTAAATTTGAAAATGTCTTCAATAACTTAGCTAATTCCTCATGAGGATTCTCTTCCCTCTGCACTGCTCCTTCTCTAAATGCCCTCACCAAATCTTGCAAGTTAACCATTGGTGTTGTATTGGAGGGTCCTGCTCCATAACTTGGTGGTCTTCCTACCATGATTCACTATTCAATTGCATAGCTAGTCAGTCATATTTCTAATTTAATTATTTTCTGAAATTTATTTCTACTGTGGACATTTATTTCTATTATTACTATATATTTTTTTTAGAATTTTGTCCATACAAGAAAATTGGATAGTAAATTTATGCTATGTTTTAATAACATAGCTCTGATACCAACTGAAGTGACCCACTTCTTTTGGATTGTTATTTTTCAGTGATTTACTGTTGAGATTTTTTTTTCCAAACCAAGTGATCACTTCTTTAATTTCATTTCCCCCAAGATCCAAATTCTTACCAATATAAAAATATTAGTATATAAGTCAATTCAAGTCATTTATATATATGAAGATATATAAATGTTTCCTTGCTTATCAGAGTATTAAAAATTAACAAGGAAAATTCAATCACACAATATTTCTCATTTTTCAGAGAATTGGTGTCACATAGCCATTTCTATTTTTACATTCCCCTTTTTGATCTCAAGCTTGATTAATATTAAATTCGAATATTGCCACTTATAATTTTCTTGCTTACTTCTCAAATTAATTGGTTTCTTGGTTTACAAGCCATACATTTAAATTCCGGAATTCTTTTGTGATTTGGTACTTATCATATGAATACTGAGGTGATAAACTAGGTTGAAGTCTAAGCAGAGAAAAACAACACATGTGATCAAGGTTTAGACACAACAAGCACAAACCAATCATGACAGACAAAATGCATATTTCCTGGTTAACTGAGCAAATAGTCATCACATGAGTGATGGTGTTGTGATCTACTTTATAAATCACACAACTTCTTATATCTGGAGCTAGAAAAGTGTTGAATCTGGTGTCTTACCACTTAGTATCAGTTTTGAAGCTATAATATCAGATTTTTCCAACTTAGTATTAGATCAGTAGTTATAGTATCAGAAATTTCCTACCTAGTATCAGTTTTATAGTATCAGATTTCTCCTACTTAGTATCAGTTTTATAGTATCAGATTTCTCCTACTTAGTATCAGTTTTATAGTATCAGATTTCTCCTACTTAGTATCAGTTTTATAGTATCTGTTCTAATTTCATAACTGAAGTGCCTCAAGACTGTCTAGAAAAACATGTTCACATATCAGATTAAATGGCATCTTCTCCTTCAGCATTATCTACTAAAACTATTTCAGAACTTGTTACTTAAGTCCACAGCTCACAAACACATATAACATTTAAGTTTCTTTTTCTTCTTACATACTGTTTTCCAGATATCAAAGCAAAAGACACTCATGAAAATACTTAGAACATATTAGAGTTTGCCTAACTTAATTATTACAAGGACACTGCTACTTCTCTTAAACACTTTAAATTCCTCAAGATCTCCAAATATCCATGCAAGCAAGCAAGCAATTCATGCATCTTTCCCTGCAGCAAAACTTTGAACTGCCCCAATAAAATGAGACATCCCAAGTATTGCAAAGGCAACAAATAGGGTCAGAAATAAATTCTGGTGTGAATGAAATCAAGTATGCAAAATATCTTGTAAATTCTTAAGGATGTATAGAGAACTTTTCTATTAAATGCTAATCAAATCCCAATTAAAATCTGAGAATGTGTATATTTAAGTTTATATATAAACATACACCCAAGCATTCATCCACTTACTTCATTCAGTTGTACAAGTACAAAACTCCTATGGATTAACTCCCTGAATTCCATAGCATAATTCCTCTGTATTTTTAAGTTTTATCTACAAACATACATCCAAGCATTCATCCATTCACTTCATTCAGTTGTACAAGTACAAAACTCCTATGGATTAACTTTCTAAATTCCATAGCATAATTTCTCTGTATTTTTAAGTTTTATCTACAAACATACATCCAAGCATTCATCCATTCACTTCATTCAGTTGTACAAGTACAAAACTCCTATGGATTAACTTTCTAAATTCCATAGCATAATTTCTCCTTCTCATCTTTTCATTTTGTTTGGTCTGAACTCTTGCCATTGAACACCATGTGTGCATTGCAAAGGGGCTCAGTTCTGTTAACCCTTTACACAGAGGCCTACGGGACTTAAACAAGTCATGCACATACCCATCAACCACCTGCTGATGAGTAGATCAAGGCACTACTCCTAAATTATTTTATAATTTAGAGACCATGCTTATTTATTTCTTTCTGGGGAATTTTTCTTTTGATTCCAGAGATACTCGTATTCTTTCCTTCCTTATATAGGTCAAGAATTATTAAAATCACCCAAAGATCATATCCAGACATACAAAGCATTCATGTAAAATTGCACACCTTATTTCAAAGTCATTTTTGCTTTAATCACATTTTTCTAAAACCTGCTTATATTTTTATTTCTAGAAATTTTCCATTGCTTACACAAATATGAAGAAGTCATTTGCAAAACTATATTTATTCTTTTACTGTGAACATATGGAATGGTTTTTGAGAAAAACCCATAAAAACTTATTGGTTTATGATCTGAACAAATCAGCACATATTTGTAATATTGCATTGTTCATATCATTTTTAATATAGACTAGACATAAGCATGAATCTCAATATTCACACTGCCTACTTCTTTTCTTTCATTGATACCCTATTCCACAGTAAAACATTTGATTCATTTTTCATATCAAAACTAGCATATATAAAATCTATTTCTGTGATTAGTGTATTTGTTTGATTATCTATATTTTAAAACAAAAACTGAAACCATCACAACAAGTCAAAACAGGTTAAAATCTCATCCAAAAACTCAACCAGAATACCATCCATGATCTACATATTTTCATCCAGAGAATAAAATCAAACAGAAAAACATAATGTAATGTTTATATAAAATAACTTGGCTGCCCTTAACATGGGTCTTAATGCCTTACAGATCATAAGTGATTAATCACTCACCTTCCTCCTCTATTCCCCGAGAATGCCTAAGCTTGAAAACAGGGTGAGCTCTCCTTTCTATTTTTTTTTAGTGTGTTTCTGTTTTCCCTCAGAGAAAACCTCTTCTTCCCTCTTGATTTAAATCATTTTGCTAGGGTTTTACTAAAGGAAAAACCCATTTTATCCTGATATTACTCAGAGAATTATGTGTGTGTTGTTATGGCTAAATGTGCCATTTTCTCTTGATTTCTATTTCTAGTAAAAGCGGTTGCTTCTCTGCTTTTCTGTGCACATGCTATTTGCATGATCCATCTACACATCATCTTTGTGTGACTCAGATACATTGTATACCTTGTTAGGCCTGAATGGTTCTCTTATATTATTTCAAACCATTTATTTCCTGATTTATTTTTAAGAAGGTATTTATGCACAATAGTACTAAACTGGTTTTCATGCAATTTAGTTATCAAAAGGACTTTATCATTTTATACTTCTTTGGCTACTCACATCTAATACATATATATATATTCATATATGTGTGTATATATATATACAGGAGATATCTGTATATAAAATCTCACTCATATTTGATCATTTTCTTCCCATTATATTTTATTGAAAAATCTCTATCCTCTTATTTAATCATTTCACTTACTCCTAATATTATTATTGTCAGACTATATTTTCTTTTCTTAAAAATTCTCATTTTTTTAAAAATTATTTTTATCTCAATAATTTGGGTCTTCACATACTCTCCTCTTAAAAGGAATTGTGTCCCACAATTATTCTCTCATACATTTCCATCCAAATGTATACAAAGCATAATTTCAATTGAATGAAATTTCAGAAACTCATTCATTCCAAATCAATCAAACATACATAAATAATTTTAAGGTCTCATCATAATTTTTAAACATACCTTTAAGTAGAAAACAGATTAGGATATTTATCCTTTATCCTCTCTTCAGCCTCCCAAGTGCAATCATTCCCATCCAAACTCCATTGGATTTTAACTAGTTTAATTATTTTATTTCTCAGTTTCTTTTCTTCTCTAGCCACAATGCCCACTGGTTCCTTTTTATAAACTAGATTTTCTTGAATTTTAACATGTGTAGGAGATTCAAGAATGGACTCTTTATCATGCACCCATTTTCTCAATTGGGATACATGAAATACATCATGTATTTTGCTCAATTCCTCTGGTAACTTCAACCTATAAGCTAAAGTCCCTATTCTTTGAATAATCTCATATGGTCCTATATACCTTGGTGATAGTTTCCCTGCCCTTCCAAATCTCAGTATTCTCCTCATTGGTGAAACTTTGAGAAACACATAGTCTCCCACCTCAAATTCTATTGGCCTTCTCTTTTTATCTGCATAAGCTTTCTGTCTCTCTTGAGCTACTCTCATTCTTTGCCTCACTAATTCAATTCTTGCAGAAGTTTCCTTCACATTGTCTGGTCCAAGCAACACCCTTTCACCAGCCTCCATCCAACATGCAGGAGATAAACAAGGCTTTCCATACAAAGCCTCAAATGGAGCCATTCCTATGGTGGACTGGTAGCTATTATTATAAGCAAATTCAGCTAAATAAATATGATCTTCCCAGTTGCCTCCAAAATCAAGTATGCATGCTCTCAGCAAATCCTCTAAAACTTTATTAACAATCTCAGTTTGCCCATCTGTTTGTGGATGGTAGGATGTGCTTAGGCTTAATTCTGTCCCCATAGCTTCTTGAAAGCTACTCCAAAACCTTGAAGTAAACAAAGTATCTCTATCACTAATGATAGTCTTGGGGATGCCATGCAATCTCACTATCTCCTTCACAAACAATTGAGCTAGCTTGTGAGCATTTCTGTTTGAACTTATTGGGATGAAGTGTGCTGTTTTTGTGAGTCTATCAACCACTACCCAAATACTATCATTTCCCCTCCTTGTTCTTGGCAAACCATCCACAAAATCCATTGATATACTCTCCCATTTCCAAGTAGGCACTTCCAAAGGTTGCAATAGGCCTGAGGGTCTTTGATAGTCTGCCTTTACTTGTTGGCATGTCAAGCAATTTGCCACATATTTTGCTACTGCTCCTTTCATTCCTGGCCACCAATAATTTCTCTTGAGATCATGGTACATTTTTGTACCACCTGGATGGATAGTATACTTTGTTTTGTGATGCTCATCCATAACTTCTTGCTTTAGTTCCTCTACATTTGGTATGCAGAGTTTCCCCTTTTTCCTTAAGTATCCTTTACCATCTACCTCATAGTTCTCCACTGTCATGCCTTGGGATAACATGTTCTTTTTCTCCTTCAAATTTATATCTTGATTCTGCATTTGTCCTATTTTATCAACCAGTGTTGATTTTAAGGATAAGAGGCTTAATTTACCATATTCAATCATCTTACTATGTGTCTTATCTGATACACTAGCTTCTTCTTTCACTTCCACCTCACTAAGAATTGTCAAATCCTTGAATTCTGCCATCATTAAGCTTGCCAATTTAGCTTGATGTCTACTTAATGCATCTGCTACTTTATTAGCTTTTCCAGGGGTATACAATATATCAAGATCATAGGCAGCTAGAAATTCTACCCACCTATGTTGCCTCATGTTCAAGTCTTTTTGGGAAAACAAATATTTAAGTGACTTATGATCAGTAAACAATTCAAACTTAGCACCCAATAAATAATGTCTCCATAGTTTCAATGCATACACCACAGCAGCTAGTTCTAAGTCATGTGTAGCATACCTAGTTTCATTTGGCTTGAGTTACCTTGATGCATAAGCTATGACTCTACCATGTTGCATAAGCACTGCCCCCAATCCAGATCCACTAGCATCTGTGTAAACTACTAATTCTTCATTACCCTCTGGCACTTGTAAAACTGGAGCTTCTACCAGTGCCTTCTTTAGTGATATAAAAGCTTGTTCACACTTCTCTGTCCACACATATGGTTGCTCCTTTTTAGTTAACTTGGTCAGTGGGATAGCTATCCTTGCAAAATCTTTTATAAATCTCCTATAATAGCCTGCCATTCTCAAAAATGACCTCACCTCAGTTACTGATTTGGGTCTACTCCAAGATTGCACTGCCATCACCTTATTTGGGTCTACACTAACCCCTTGTTGTGATACAATGTGCCCCAAAAATTTTACTTCCTTCTGCCAAAATGTACATTTAGAGAATTTGGCTTTTAAATCATGTGCCCTCAGTCTAGACAAAACCAGATGCAAGTGCTTTGCATGATCTTCTTCTGATTTTGAATATACTAATATGTCATCAATAAAGACAACCACAAATTTGTCTAGAAAATCTCTAAATGTTCTATTCATTAAATCTACAAAATATGATGGTGCATTTGTCAATCCAAAAGGCATCACCAAAAATTCATATAATCCATACCTTGTGTTGAAGGCAGTATACTTAATACTCTCTTCCTCCACCTTCATCTGATGAAACCCAGAGGCTAAATCTAGCCTTGAAAAGACCTTTGCTCCATTTAATTGATCGAATAGATCATCAATTCTAGGAAGTGGATATTTGTTTTTAATGGTGACTTTGTTTAATTCCCTATAATCAATGCACATTCTCAAAGTACCATCCTGCTTCTTCACAAATACAATTGGAGAACCCCAGTTTGAACTACTAGGCCTTATGAAGCCTTTCTGCTCCAGTTCTTCCAACTGATGTTTCAATTCCACAAGTTCTTTAGGACCCATTCTAGTTGGCTTCTTGATGATTGGGCTGGCTCCTGGGATTAGCCTTATTTGAAATTCTACTTGCCTATTTTCTGGAACACCTATGACTTCACCAAAGACATCTGGGTATTCATTTATAATTTTTATGTCCTCCAGTGTTAATTCTTTCTCAGTCATGCTACATATGTGGTTACAGTAATTGATTTTAGCAATTTCACTCATAACTATAATATTTTTACCATTTTCTGTTTTCAGAGAAATAGTAAGATTTTCTAAGTTTAAAATTGCTTTGTATTTTCTTAGCCAATCTACTCCTAGAATAATTCATATTCCAGGATATTTTAGCACAAATAAATCAGAACTAAACATATCTCCACCTATGTTTAACTCTACTCCCAAACATTTAATCCCTAGCATGCAAGAATTACCTAGTGGGCTCTGAATAAACAAGGGATTATCAACTAAATAGCATGTGAGAGTTAATTTATTCACTGTCTTGGGACATTAGTGAATGTGTTGCTCCAGTGTCATATATAACTGAGATGGGGTGATCTTTAATTAGAAGTATACCTTCCAATTGTCCAGAACTTCCCACTGCAGTTGCTTTTGCTTTGCCCTCAAGTGCTCCTACCTTTCCTCCCTTTTTGAACTCTGGGCAGTTTCTTTTAATATGGCCTTCCTTCCCACAGTTATAGCAGCTAAACAATGCCTTCTTTGCTGCTTGACACCTATTACTCAAGTGTCCTTCTTTGCCACAATTATAACAAGTAACCTTCTTCTTAGCTTCCCCAGTGGCTGCTCCCTCCATTTTCTTATCCATATTCTTTTTGTCATAGGGATGTGCTCTATTTTTCCCCTTCTTTTGATTATTAGCCCTCATTCAAATTGGAGTTATGGAATGCTCCAAAAATCGAAGGAATACAATTAAGGGAGACAGGAATGGATTTTAGAACAAGTGGGAGCGTTCCAAAGTTCAAAGGAATCCTAATCGACGAAATTACTAACAAGGTGGATATGAAAGGAATGAAGTTTATAAAATTTTACTTTCAAAGCAAGAAAATTTATATCAAAATAATCTTTGAAAATTCTTTAAAAATCATTTGAAAATCATTTTATACTTTGAAAATACGTTCTCTCACAAAGAAATGATTCTGAGATTGATTTCACTCACTCTAGGGTATTCCTACCCTATCTCTAATGAGTTTTTGCTCTGTAAGCTAAGGTTTGCCTAAAACCAAAGCTCTGATACCAACTGTAACGACCCACTATTTTGGACCATTCAAATCGACAATAATCCACACATGACTGACTTGAATAATTCAAAATAACAGATTGTAAATAAATTTGGAGCAATAAAATCAAATACAGAATCACAGACACAGAATATCAGAATAACTCACAGCGGAAATTAAAATACCATAGTAGTTCATGAAGCTACTATAGCAAACTCTCAAAAAAAATACATAATATTAGTCTGAAAACATATACAATAAAAATCTCAAATACATAGAAGTTTATAATACCAGAGCTGAAATAGAACAAATGAACTGAAAGAAACAGATAACTAGACAAGCAGAATCTCCAGCGATTCCTAGCTCCAGAAAAAAAATCCAAAGCTAAGCTGTAAATACTCAGGCTGACCAGAGCAAAAAGTAAAACACAAAACACTCGAGTCAGGACAATATATACTTATATAATGTAAACCAACTCAAGTGAACTATAGTAGAAATGCACAATAACTCAAAGGATGCTTGGGATCGCCCATCCTTTAAGGATCAGTTAAACTATAAATTAAATACATCCCGTGGTTAAAATTACAAAATGGTATTTTATACTTCGAAATCAGATATCATTTCAAAATTCAACATCATTCAAAAATCCATTTCAAAATATCAAAATATCATATTTCAAAATAGTTTATATTTCGAAACAAATTACTCCATTTTAAATCATAAAAATAAAGTTATTATATTTAATAATTAAATTATTAAATTTCCAAAATTTTAATCTTTCAAAGTTCATTCGTTCACTTAAATTAATTAAAACAATGAAAATTCAACTTTCGCAGCATTTAGAAAATGCTACGGAAAGTCACATTTAAAACAGTTCAATTTAACAAAAGACAGCCTTTAAAATGCTGTAATAGGGTTACATTAGTTTCAAATAAACTTAGTTAAATTCAACCATTATAACATTTACAAAAATGCTATAATAGCCTTTAATTAAATTTAGCCATTTGGTTCATTATTATCAACTACAGCATTTACAAATGTTGTATTATCATTTACATTAGAATTAATAGCATTTCAGAAATGCAGTTAATTAACTTCAAATATTCAGTATAATTTCTCAAACAATTATATTTTTATATAAATCATTTTTTTTACATTTTAAAATCATATAATTTCACTTTTATAGTCATCATTAAATACCCTTATATTCATGATTTTATAAAGTTAAATTTCCATTCAAAAATCAAAATTTAATAATAATTCACTTATTAAATTCCAACATTAAATTTTAAATTCCTTAAATTAAATTTAACTTAACACTTAAGTTTATAAATTTTCAAATATAACTTAATTTCATTTTTATTTACTTAACTTAAAATTCACTTTTAAGTCAAATTCATAAATTTCCAATTTTAGTTATATGTCAAAATTTCAACTTAAATATTCATTCATTTCACATTTTAACTTTATTCAAAAATCATTAATATATTATAAAATCATTTAAATTCACTTTAATCCAAATTATCATGAATTTATCATATTTCATATTTAATTTAAATTCCAATTATCACCAAATTAAAATTTCCCAAAATAACTTACATTTAAGATTTTCTAACTTTACCAATAATTTATTTCACTTATGAACTTTTAGAAAATCAATAATGCTTTACAAAAATCATTTTTAATCAAATTTAAATCAAAATATTATAATATTTACATTTCTAAAATATTTTAAAATTTTTAGAAAACCATATTTTAACTACGGGTCTGTATTTCATTTTTTTAGCCTAGGTAAAGTGATACGGGTAATTTATCATTTCAACTCGTAATTTACAAAGATACCCGAGTTTGATCATTTCAAACCCGCAATCCCAAGTAAATGAAAATAATTGAAAATCATTCAGGCCTATCATTTCAGCCCATAATGATTTTCTCCTATTCTAAAGTCCGTTCGGGTATGTATCATTTCAACCCATAGTGATTCTAATCTAAAGAGAACTTGCAGTGTGATAAACTGATAAAATTAATAGAACAGCATAATATAACAGTAACATATAATATAATAGGTGTTTAAGCATGGGTGAACATCATAAAATCATAACATAGCAAGTGTAACATGATAATGCATTTTACAGATTCAAAAGGGGTCAATTCACTAGTTATATATGTACATATTGTCTGGTGAGAATAACTCACTTCAAATGCTGGAGATTGCAAATTCAACTGACACAACTGTTTGCACAAAAAATGGACAAACACCTCAAAGTTGTATGATTTAGTAGATCTTATGTTGTTCTTAGTGATTTGGGTGACTTATGCAAATATATGAAAAGCAGGGGCTAAACTGTAAAAAGACACACAGATTTATAGTGGTTCGGCCAGAACGTGCCTACGTCCACTTTATATGTTATTTCTCCTTTAGATCTCAGATTACAAGTACAAAGCTTTGGTACAAGTATCTAAAAGTGTTTGAAAGTTCCTTCCGTGCTTGAGCTCTCAAACCTGTCCCCCATTGTTGTACCCCTACCCCTCTATTTATAGAGTGAGGTTGGGGGCAGGGGTCTTGGATGTATATAGCTGCTGGTGGGCCTGGGCTGAAGCAATCTGGCCTGGCAGCGTTCCGGTTCGGCGAAGCTTTGGTTCGGCCGTGCTTGGAGAAGGTTGGGGTTCGGTAGGGATGTGGTCCGGTGATAGGTTGGTTCGGCATAGGGGTGTGGTCCGGTGATAGGTTGGTTCGGCATAGGGGTGTGGTCCGGTGATAGGTTGGTTCGGCATAGGGGTGTGAAGCAGTTGGTTCGGTGGTTTATGGAGGTGCAGCTGGCTTGGCAGTGAGATGCCGAATGAACTTCTATATTGGGAGTGCCGAATGAGCTATTGTACTGGGAATGCCGGATGAACCAAGGCATCTTGAATGCCGAATGATATTGGGAAGGTGAATGCCGAATGACCTTGGTGATGCTGATTACCGAATGAAACTTTAAACCTTTGATACCGAATGGACTTTTATACTTGAATCATGAGTGAAGTCCCAGATTTATATACGCTTGCTGGCTGCTTCTTCTTGGTTCAGTCGTGGAGGAAACGCACCCAACACTGATATTCCAATTTTGACCAAAAATGGGATAACACTTTGCCCCCCAAAACATGACTTGCGGTAGGAAGACGTGTTTTGTAATGCCATGAGTTGGATGCTCGTATCCTGTCAACAACCTGTAAAGAGCTTGATAGTTTTATATGGCCCCAAATGACGACCGTTCGGGATCGAGCTACTTGGGATGAGGCGCGGCCGTTCGTGGTCAAGCGCCTAACTTCAAATGACGACCGTTCGCGATCGAGTCATTTGAGGTGAAGTGCGACCGTTCGCGGTCAAGCGTCTAAATCCATGCGACGATCGTTCGAGATCGAGTCATTTGTGGTGGAATGTGATCGTTCACGGTCAAGCGCTTTACTTCAAATGACGACCGTTCGGGGTCGAGTCATTCGAGGTAAAGTGCGACCGAGCCTGGTCAGAAGGCGGACCTCGAATGGCGACCGTTCATGATCAAGCCACTTGGGGTGAAATGTGACCGTTCGCGGTCAAGCGCCTTACTTCGAATGACGATCGTTCGAGATCGAGCCATTCGTGGTAAGGTGCGACTGTTAGCGGTAAGGGGGTGGACCTCAAATGGCGACCGTTCGCGGTCGAGCCACTTGTGGCGAGATGAGTTGTGCCGTTCGAGGCGAGTTTGTGACTGTTCGAAGTCGGGTGCCGTTCGAGGCGAGTTGTGACCGTTCGAGGTCGGGTGCCGTTCGCGGCGAATTGTGACCGTTCGTGGTCGGGGTGCCGTTCGAGGCGAGTTGTGACCGTTCACGGTCGGGGTGCCGTTCGAGGCGAGTTGATGTGTGCCCGGGGGGGACTTAATACCATCCAAACCAGATTCACGTTCGGGTGAGTTTCTGGATTGTCTGTTGTGGCGGTTTATCACTATCTCAGAGCATGCCTAGGGATCGTTCGCGATCCCGTACATGTGTAAATAGCTTAGCCATTTTAGAATTATCAAAACCAAATATCCATTCAACTGATGAAATTTAAAATAGAAATGTTCAGCAAAGTCAAATCCAAATCTAAGAAATAAAGAACAAAAGCAAAGCAGTGACGTCGGAGTGCAAACGCCTACATCGATGTGGTTTATAGTTGTATCAGAGCATGCCTGAGGATCGTTTGTGGTCCTGTACATGTGTAAACAACTTAACCGTGTCAGTGTGGAGTTTGCTGCTCGTCCGTCGTTATCTCAATCAATGGATAATAAGATGATGTCTCGATCCTGAGCCGTCTTCAGTTGGTGCGGGCGGTGGTCGTTCTTGTCCCACCGTTGTGGCCCTCCTTCTCACATATTGTGATAGCAAACCATTCCGAATATGCCCCTCCACCTCATCTTTCAGATGTCTGCAATCATTGGTATGATGACCATTCAGGTCGTGGAACAAGCAATATCTGTCTGATTTCCTTTCGTTAATAGTCGGATCCCTTCGCATTGGCCTACGGTAGGGAACCTGCTCTCTTGTATCTTGATAGATTCGCTCCAAACTCTCATTCAGCTCGGAGTAAGTGGTGAATCGCGACTCTTTCCGTGGCCGCTTTGACCTGTCATCATTATCCTCAGCCTTTCTCTTTCCTTTACCAGTCTCCGCACCCCTTCCAGGTGGGTTTCCGCTCTTGATTGCGTAAACATCAACTTCTTCCTCTCTTTCTGCACTAGCATCTTCCAAACGCAGAAACTTTTCAGCCTCATGATAGAACTCTCCCAGATTCATAGGCGGATCTTTAGTTAACGAATTCTTGAACTCCGTACTATCAGCTATTCCAGATACAGCCGCCATCATGACCATAGATGGATCTGGTCGATCCACTGATGTTGCTGCCACATTAAATCGTGTTAGAAAACTCCTCAAAGTCTCTCCAGTTTTCTGCTTCAAGGTTGCCAAAGTCATCACATTCTTGGGTCTTGCAATATGAACCCTGAATTGCCTCATGAATCTCTCAGTTAAATCTGCCCACGTTCCTATGGAGCCGCTTTCCAGTTGTCTAAACCACAATGCCGCAATATCTGCCAAGTACAATGGAAAGCACCGGGCCATAACCTCCTCTGATGCCCCCAGCACTTCCATATGCCTTATATATTTTGTCAGATGAACCGTGGGGTCTGTCCTTCCATTATACATATCCAATGATGGTAGCTTAAAATTTGGTGGGTTCCTAGCTCGCCTGATTGTTGTGGTAAAAGGACTCCTATTCACATCCTCCAGGTCCCTATTCACTAGTCCGCCTCTCATGGCTCGTCTGACCATCTCCGCCAGTCTGTCACTATCTCCAAGTTGTAGTCCTCGTTCACTGCCTTCGACCTGCCCCCTGAGTCCGTGGGAGCTTTCAGGTGTATGCCCCTTTGGCGGAGCGTTCATTCTTCTATTGTTACCAGGTTGTTCGGATGCCCCCGTCTCTCTTGTCGGGATTGGATCAACATGTTCTGCGCGTGTGCTCCCTAGCTCTGGTGCTACGCCAGATGGTCCTGCTCCGTTCTGAACTCCAGTTGCGCCTTGGTTCCGTGCTCCAAGTTGCCCAATCTGTTGAAGCAAGTTCTGGATCATCTCTTCTTGTCTTCTCATCATGGCCTCCATCTCATCCCTGGTGATGAAGACTGAAGCTTGGTTTGCTCCTGAGGAAGCCTCTTGACTCCCTTCCTGTTGACTTTGCTCTGGCCTCGGCCTTCTGCTTGATTGTCTTGCCATGATTCTCCCAATCTGAATCTTTAGACTTTCAAATTCAGCTTCCAAGCGGTAGAATCCCTGAGTTCAATTCTCGGTGAAAGCACCAAAAATGTTTGCACAAAAAATGGACAAACACCTCAAAGTTGTATGATTTAGTAGATCTTATGTTGTTCTTAGTGATTTGGGTGACTTATGCAAATATATGAAAAGCAGGGGCTAAACTGTAAAAAGACACACAGATTTATAGTGGTTCGGCCAGAACGTGCCTACGTCCACTTTATATGTTATTTCTCCTTTAGATCTCAGATTACAAGTACAAAGCTTTGGTACAAGTATCTAAAAGTGTTTGAAAGTTCCTTCCGTGCTTGAGCTCTCAAACCTGTCCCCCATTGTTGTACCCCTACCCCTCTATTTATAGAGTGAGGTTGGGGGCAGGGGTCTTGGATGTATATAGCTGCTGGTGGGCCTGGGCTGAAGCAATCTGGCCTGGCAGTGTTCCGGTTCGGCGAAGCTTTGGTTCGGCCGTGCTTGGAGAAGGTTGGGGTTCGGTAGGGATGTGGTCCGGTGATAGGTTGGTTCGGCATAGGGGTGTGGTCCGGTGATAGGTTGGTTCGGCATAGGGGTGTGGTCCGGTGATAGGTTGGTTCGGCATAGGGGTGTGAAGCAGTTGGTTCGGTGGTTTATGGAGGTGCAGCTGGCTTGGCAGTGAGATGCCGAATGAACTTCTATATTGGGAGTGCCGAATGAGCTATTGTACTGGGAATGCCGGATGAACCAAGGCATCTTGAATGCCGAATGATATTGGGAAGGTGAATGCCGAATGACCTTGGTGATGATGATTACCGAATGAAACTTTAAACCTTTGATACCGAATGGACTTTTATACTTGAATCATGAGTGAAGTCCCAGATTTATATACGCTTGCTGGCTGCTTCTTCTTGGTTCAGTCGTGGAGGAAACGCACCCAACACTGATATTCCAATTTTGACCAAAAATGGGATAACAACAACCAAATCCAAAACACAAAGACAAAGCTACAAACTTGAGTGGAGAGCGATATTCAAGCTATAGATCTTGTGTTACAACCCAAACAAAATCAAAACAAAAGTTAAAAATCAATACGATTGAAATTGTATCTTTGAAACAAAAAGCAGTTTGAATACGAATCTTTTTGCCTTACTTTCTAAAATCTTTTGCACTGCCTAGGGGTTTAATAAGGTCAGATTTGGGACCTATTTGGATCAGGTATGGGTCTCAAAAGTCACGGCCATGATCTGAAACAATTGGAGGAAGTTACACTTGAGGTAGGTGAATGGTTTCTAGGCAATTTTAGTGGAAAAGTGATCAAACTAAGGCTCGACCATGGATGGTTAGGCTCGGCCAGAGGGTCCAGGTGGTAGATCAGGGGCTGGAGTGGTGAGGTAAGGTCTGGACCAAGAGGTGGTGGCGGCCAAAGATGGTGGTGGTGATGGAAAATGGAGTGGTGATCAACTAGGTGCTTGGCTATGCATAGATTTAAGGCATTGTTTGCAATTTTGTGGAATTTTGTCACCAAGGGAGGTTCGGCCATGGATGGATCTGAAATGATGGCTGGAGATGATTCCAAGGAATAGTGGTAGGGGATGGTGGTCGTGTCTATGGTGAGGAGGCCGTGCAAATAGAAGAGGAAACAAGGCAAAAAGTACGAAAAAAATGGAAAAAAATTGAAAAGAGAGGAGGCCATTACCAAGGAACTTTGTGAGGCCGTGAAAAATGAATTGAGAAACAAAAAATTTTGTGAAAAGTGAATGATAACTCACGGCCAAAACTGAAGAAGTGGATAGCAAAATGAATTAAAGTGAAGGTTATGGAAATGAAGAGTTTCGGAGCTGAAAAGGCTTCGGTTTCAAAAGCAATTTTAAACTCCTCATATTTCTTTTTTTTTTCTTTTTAATTTTAAATAAACAAAATAACTCAGAAATTAACTTTAAAACTGAAACAAAAAAATATATAATAAGAATAAATAATTTATTTTAAAGAAATAGAAAGAGAAAATAAGAAATTGCTTGAAAAATCCAAAACAGTGTCCAAAAATTTCAAATAAATCACCATTGACTTTGGAAAATTAACAACTTCATTTTAAAAATATTCTAACATAAAATTTGAAATAAAAATGAATTTAAAGCATTTCCAAAGTGAAATAAATAATTTAAATTTAAAGAAAATGGCCAAAAGAACTGAAGAATTGTTTAAAAATAAGAAACAAAACATAAAAATTACAACCAAACTACCATTAATTCGAGAAAAATTGCTACTTCACTATAAAATATTTTCAAAATGAAATAAATTCAAATTAAAATAATTTCAAAAATATTGGATTGTTACATAAATAAATAAATATTAATTATATATGATTAAAATAAGAAAATAGTACAAAATGAAAACTAGTCTAGAAAATTTGAAAATAAACAGAATAAACTTTGGAAGATTTATATGGACCTAGAAAATATTTATAAATAAAGATAATAACATAAAAATAAAATGCATTCACAAAAATAAATAAATAAATTTTAATTAAATATAATTTAAATGAAGAAAATATCAGAAAATATCAGAAAAATGGAAACTAGCTTTTAAAAATAGAAAATAAATGCAATAAATTTTGGAAAATTTTTATTATCACATTAAAAATATTAAAAGACAAAAATATACATAAAATAACATATTAACACATATTAAAATAAAATATGACAAAGAAAATATAATTTATAAAATTTAAAATAAACAAAATTGCTAAATAAAACAAATTGCATTCAATATTGAAATACACATAACTTTCACAATTTAACTCCGTTTTCAACGAAACGAAAAGCAGTATTCATGTTATTAAATCTATTTTCATAATAAAATATAAAATTTAAGAATTTAAATAATTTAAATTTGAAGTTTAAAAGTCAAAGTTTGAACAGTTTGACCAGAAATTCACTTTACAGTAAAATATTCAAATTATACTAGTTTGAACTATAAATCACTTAATAATCAACATTTATATTTAAAAATGAAATATTTTAAATAAACCATTTTAAGAATAATTTAAATAAAAGAAAGTCAAATTTAAAATATATACAAAAATCTAGGGCTGTTACACCCGAGTCATTTAACTCCTGACCCGAAGTCGCTACAAGATTTTTGCCTCTGGAACTCGAAGCGCAACCAGATCCGCCTTGCTTGTCATGGAACTCTCTCTGACCCGATGTCGCTGCAGGGTTTTCGCCTCTAGAATCTGAAGCGTACCTCTTCATGACTTGAAGTAAATCTGGAGCAACCAATTTTTTTTTTTGAAATTAGGTTTTGGAATTTGGGAATTAGATTTGATGTTCTGTCGTTTGAGAAGGAGGAAGAAGATATACATACAGAAATAATAAATTGAGAAACAAGTAGGGTTTATAACAGCCTATATATAGGTAGGGTTGGATCGAAACGATAACAAAGACCAGAAAAGCCCGTTTCATTCCCGAAACGAAAATGGATCATCCAATATATCAAAATATAAGTTTTCGATATTTTTAAACTCAATGGAACAAGTTTTAAGTCATAATTCCATTGTATACAGAAGATAGCTTTTAAAATCAGCATATTTAAATTGATTTCATTAAATTGATTTCTACGCGTTTCGAGCCCGCACGATCAAACGACAAGTACGATCGCTACGAAACTTGAAATCCTAAAATAATTCACTGTTACGGATCCGATGAAACTTGTTTCGTCGAAATCCGTGACAGTGGCCAAAATGGTTATTTTCACGTTAATTAAATAAATTATTATTTAATTGATTAAATCACTTTTTAATTTCAAATTTAATAACTAGCAAATTTTATCATTTTGATTACTAAGTAATTTAAAATCTTTTAAAACAAATTTCCATGTCAAATTCAACTATTAATATTGCGCTAATTACAGCGTTCCAATTCTAATTGCAATAAATTCATAATTATAATTTAAAACCCAATATATTGATTCATTTTGATTTCAATCTTTTTATTCAATCAATCATTACTTTATGGACATAGTTAACATTGATTTACCATTTATTACATCAATATTCTATGGTTACCATCTTAATTCACATTAAATGCGGTATTTAAATAGATTAATTGTAATTGATTTCCAATTAAATTTCAACGGATTAAATAGTGAAATGATAATTAAACAATTGTTACAACTTATGATTTCAAAAACATTTCTATGTTTATTTTTAACAAACAAAACTAATAAATTCACATACGGATTAATTACTCTATTTTATCAATTCCAATTAATTACATACAATTTCATTGTTTAATACAACATTTGGTTTATTTACCATTTACACTTTATGACCAATTATAACTTTCCAATCATTCCAATTAATTGGGATTGCATTAAAATAGTTATCAATTGCTTTAAATTAAAATTATTAACATTACATTCTAGTTATTTTTTTCTTATTAATAAATCACAAATTTTTATTTCTTCCAATATTAAATTACAAAATCCTATTAAATTCAATAATTTAATTACGGGTCGTTACACCAAGTTTTTCACATTTTTATAATTGAATGGTATTTATTTGGATTTAATGTATGCTTTAGAAAATTCTATAAACGCAAAACCCTAAAACAATAAAACCTAAGAATTCATTCTTTTTCTTCCTTGCAACAATGGGGACTATGGTTCTCTTTCATTTTCTTTCAACTGCTACTTATTTCACTTCTTTCTGAAATTTCAATCCTCATTTCTTCACCTTTTTCTAACCTCCTTCCACTTTTCCATATCTTCTCCAACCTTAGCTTTCCGTATCATTTCAAGATCTTCATTTTCTCTCTCTTTGATTTGTCACCTTCAATTTTCTCATTGACGACCTTTCAGATTTATCCTCGTCACGGATATATCATTAGCTCTATTTTGTAGTGGCATATGCTCTATAACGATTTTTTCTAGCCGAACTCTTGTTTTTTGGATTTGGTTGTTTGGTTGAGTTATTTTGGAGTTTCAGTGCTATTTGGTTATTTACTCCGGCTAAACTTTGTTGTGAGCCTTTGCTGCGTTCATGTTTTCTCCTTTGCTACTTCCTGGAGTATTTTCAACTCATTGGCTTCCTCCATGGTGACTACTTGATCAGCAGACGTAGGTTTATGTAAGTAGTTTGTCAGTCCTTATGTGCCTCCCTTTAGCAGCTTATGAGATTACACTTTGATTGCATTTGGTTTGTTGCATTGGTTTCAGCTTTTCTGTTCATTTGGTAATCAAAGTTTTCCTGGATGTCAAGTTTTATTTCTACGCTTGTTAGATCTGTCTTTTCCTACAAGCTTCGTTATTCACGTTGGAATCTACATCCCATTGTTTGGTGCTCTTTAGTCATTGTGATTTCCTACAAGATCGAGTTTGTCTATGAAATATGGCGGGTTGTGAGTGATAGGCATGCTCTGCCGTTTCCTCACCTCCTCAGTGTTCTAACTCGGTGATTGCTTTGCAACGAGGGTTTGTTATGCTTTGGTTGGCTGTCTTGCTAGGTGAAATGGGGTGTCATTTCTGTCTGCCTTATCCTTCAGCTGTCGTTTCATGCCTATTTGTAACGACCCCAGATTTAAATTCATTTCAATCGATAATTTATTGAATTTTTGAATAAAAATTGTAAAATTAAATTGATAAAATGGAGCGAGTTTCCCCGGATTCAAGTATATTCTGTATGAATCATTTCAATTTAAAATATTGTAAATATATAGATATATATTTTGACTTGAATTTAAAGTGTAAGTAAATGGTTTTAAAAATAAATATAGAGTTAAATAATAATAGAATGTCTTTACAAATGAATTGATATTTTTAAATAGAAATTGTCATTCCAAATTACTTATAAATATATATACAAATATAATAGTATGGTTAAAACATAAGTATAATCACATAAGTCGAAAATTTATAACATAACTAGAACAACTTTTATAATATGTTTATAAAACAAAAGAAGATCAAAATCAAAGCCCTGTTTTCAAATGCAATCTGGAAATTTAAAAGCATCACAGAATTAAAGTTTTTTGAAGGCAAAGCAAATGAAGTTTGTAAAAGAAGCACACCAAAACAAATCTCTCAGCCGAAATGCAAAGCTTGTTAAACAAGACTTAGGCAAGTATAAGAAAAATATAAGATAAGTATAAAATGAGGACATCAGGTACAAACAACATTAAATGCTCTTATTCTTGGCAGCCAACAAAATCTATACGATTGTATACAAATTCCTTTCAGCCACCAACCATAGAGAAATATCTCTGACCATTTTAAAAAGAAGAAAGAAAAAAATAATACAAAACCTGTAACCTGTTTATACATAAGCCTGTAAGCTATTTTTCTCTTATCACCTTTCATTTCCAATTCGAGCAAGTAGAAACTGCAATACAACTTCCATTTAAATCTTAAATAAGCATACAACTAAACAGAAGCAAGATGATTTGAAGATTAAAGTGAAAACACTTTCCAGTTTTTCAAATTCAAAACTGTTTGCAAAGAAACCGTGCTCTGTTCTTCTCTGCAAAGCAGGTGAGTAACATTTTGATGAAATTTTATAACTTAAGTTATTATGTTGCATGCTTGTTTCTGTGAAATATATATCATGTACATATGTAGTTGTGCAAATCTGTGTATATGTGTACATAGGTTACTTTGTTACCCTGTTCTCTGTGTTATGTTTTGGTAGACAGGTAAATAAACCTTCATTTCTTAATCTAGTGATTGTTTGAATGTAGTGTATAAATAAAAATGGTATGTCTGGTTGAAATCTAAGTATTAAAATTTTATTTAAGTTAAAACAAACTATATTACCTCTGGTAACTTAAGGAAACTGATCTCACTTTTAAATATGTTAAAAACAAATTTTCTTATTTTAAGAAATCAGGTATCCAAAGTGAAACATCATACCAAACCATGATTTTTAATACAAGAATTATAATTTTTAAAGCTTGTGTGAAAGAGCAGTTTTAGTTTTACTGTTATGAGCATTTTAGTGTGTTGTGGGTTACCTCGTCGACTGGAGGCGTTGTGGGTTGGTCGAGAGATAGAGGAGTGATGGGTGAAGCTAGGAAAAATGGAGTCGAGGTGGCCAGATCAACGTGGAGGCGATGGCGATGGTTTCTCGTTCGTAAACCTAGTTTCTAATAGCGGTGATGTTTCGTCTCGTTCGACGTCAAGACACGATCGAGTGTATCGAGTTTTTGAGATGTTGTAGAGGGAAGGTAGACGAGGCTGTGGCTGGAGTTTGGTGGCCGCTGGTGATCGGAGATGGAAGCACGGCGTAGTTCCAGGTTTGGGTGTTGGGTGTTGTCTGTGTTTTCAGGCTTTGACGTGAGAACTCGATCTCGATTTCGAACATGGGGTGTTGATCGGAGGGCTGGGATAGGGTGTCGAGGTGATCGCCGATGTGTAGAGAAGGTCATGGACGATCAGAAGTGGTGGCTGGTGTGGTACACGTGCACCATGTATTTTGGGTGGCTGTGAGTCTGGTCTGGTGGCACTCGAGAATTCACCGAGTAAATCTTGTTTTGGTCCGGGTAGTTTCATATTTTACTCGAAGTAGAATATGGGGATTTCGAGTAAGATTGGTTTCCTCAGTTTTTAACAGTACTTAGGTAACTCGAGTATATACTCGGGAAAAATACATTTGGCTCGGGTAAATTTATAATTTTCTCGAAGGAAAACACGAAGTCTCAGGTCAGTTCGCTTTCCAGTTTTAAACAGTGCAAAAAATTTACAGTTTTTAAATTATTAAGTTTTAAAATTTTAAATCAAGTTGAACTGAGTTTAATTTAAGTGTTAATTCCATATTTTTGAAGAAAAGAAAAGTTATAAATTTAAATACTCTTAAATAAGTAAATATTCTGGAAATTATATTGATTAAATTTGTAACTATAAGTTTAAAGGCATTAATTAAAGTTTAAATAATGGAATTTAGTTTGAAATAAAATAAGTTTTTGAATTAATTTTTTTTTTACTACTTTAAAGTGGTTGAGTAGTTTAAATTTTAAAATGGAAGTTTCTAAAATGTTTTACTTTTAAAATTAATAAGGAAATTAAAGAATGATTTATTTAAATCATGAATAAATAATTTAGACTAATTAATAATTAGAAATGATTAAATGATGATTCCATCTAAGATAATTTCTTAAGAAAGCAATTTAAGAAATGTTATTAGTTAATGAAGATAATTAACTAGGAATTACTAGGTAATTTAAATTAATGCGATTAATTTTGATAATTAATTTGATTAATTAATTAAGAAAATCAATTTTTAAATTGTTAATTACTGAATGAAAGTAATTAAGGGATGAATTTATTATGTAATTGGGTTAAAGGTTAAATTAATTTATATGATTAGTTAAGAATAATTTGGATTAATTAAGGCAATTGATTAATTAATATCAAATGATTTGAAATTAATAAATCAGAATTTGATAATTAATTCATAAGTAATAAATTTACTTGGAAATAAATTGAATAAATTTGGATTAAACGATTTATTAATCCTGCTTATAAATGATTATTGGATGTTTGACCTTACTTGTGAATGTTTGGATTCTATTGGATGATTTAATTGTTTGATATCCCTGATATATGATGCTTTGTGATACACCCTGATTTATGTTGTGATCTGTAGTTTACTTACCTGTGATATATATTTGTGATCTGTGAATGAACGATAAGCGTATAGTTTATATCGCTTATCAACTATATCCTGTATTTTGTTCTGTGATGATTGATGTTGCACTATTGTGTGTGAAACCCCTGGACTACACTTTTACACAACACAAATATGGATTTCACGTGGAAATCGGTTAAGTCACAGATAATTTAAATTTGATGTTTTGAAATTGAAATTTTAATTTCAATTGATTTTGAAATTAGAAATTTGGGTTTAAAGTAAAAAGCTTTTGAAATGGAATTTTCAAAGATAAAAGTTATTTTGAATAACTTAAGCGAGTTTTGAAAATTTAAATAATTAGATTTAAATTTGAATTCAAGTTTGAAATTAAATCTATGATTTGGAAACTAGGGATAAAAGATGATATAAATGTGTTTGTATGAATTAAACCATTTTAAAGTATAAATTTGGGAATTTGAATTTAAACCAAGGATTTCAACTCGTATGAATGAATCAGATTTCCAAATTGAAAACTGTTGTTTTCGAATGATAAAAGCTTTTAGATAAGAAAAGAAATTCCAGTTTAAATTAAAGGAATTTCAAGTGAATTGAAAAATGGATTTTCCAAGTTATGAATGAATTCTTTTTGAAAGCTATGAATTAAATCTGTCCATTTTTAGCAGATTTAAAATGATGATTTGTTTAAACCATTCTAAATGAAATTGTTTTGAAAGCTATGAGTTAAATCTTTGATTTAAAGATTTAACGAATTAATTCAATTGAAATGAAAATCGATTTGGAAAATCTGTAAATGAATCTGTGAAATTAAGTGAACTTTGGGAATTGAATCTTTTTGTTTAAAAAGATTAAAATGGTAATTTGTTAAACCATTTGTAAAGAAAGTTTGGGTTTAAGTTGTGACTTAATTGAAATCCCAATATCCATATGTTTTTAAATATTTCGCTCACTATTCGGGTTAGCCGGGAAAAGACAATTGTGTCATATAACCCATTCCGAATAGTGATACGTCGTATATGGATAGCATTTGAAGACCGGTGTTGAAGACCGGATATTTTTCGAAAATGAAAAGACAACCTGTCGAATGTCTCGTCACTGAGTCGCGCCGGTATAGAGATTTATATCACTCTTTTGTGACGGGAAGTCCGGACGTGATTGAAAGTTATCCGGAATTGCAAGGGCTTCGTGAGAAGTGCCTTCGGTTCTGTTCGAACCCGGAACAGACTTGTATGGATACATGTCTGACATTACACTTTGAGATATAAAGCCGATTTCTTTCAAATACATTTCTGTTTGGTGGCGGAGAATTTATTCTCTTAGCTTAACACCCTTCTCTGAGACGTACGAGCTCAGAGGTTATGTAGTTGAAATTTATCAGCGATATATCCCAATTTGGTAATGTGGCATGCTGAGTGTTGCTGTGTGATGATCAGTGTTTGATCATTTGTGATATGATCATTTGTTTGATCTTATATCTTTGTGATCATAGGTTGATCATCTGTTGACCCAAAGCGTGGCTTTTTGAAAAAGCGTAGCTTTGTGGACGAGACTTCGTCGAGCCTCACAACCCGGTAATGGTCGAAACAGGAATTGTGCGGCAAGGTTTTCAGGGGTAGCTCCCCTAGGGTATGACCATTCCTTCTGGAAAAGGGTAGTATCATGGTATGGAGCCCAGATACTTACTCATGTGGACACACTTTATTTATGACGTGTGATGTTGGTTTCGAGGTACCTCGGTTAAAGGTCCCAAAGGACCGGGGGTGGCATATCTGAGGTTTCTTTTACCCTTGGGAAAAGGGGTTGCCGGCCTTGTTTGGCAGAGAACAGTTGGTTCTCGGAACGTCCCGCCAGAGGCGTTTCTTTCGTGGAATAGGAAGTTCCTTAGCCTGACCATTTGTTGGAAATCCAAACAAAACAATACGAGCCCTGTACGGTTTTAGTTGTATTACCTGCCATGGAATGTGGTGGTAACCTGCTATTGAACATGGTAGCTATAGTAGGCATAAGTGCGAAATGTCTATGCTGGCTAAGATTTATATTCTACTTTCGAAATTTTTTCTACACTATGCACTAATAATAATATCAAAAATGATTTGATTTTGCGTAGTAAGCATCTTTGACTATCATAAGAAGAAATCTCCTCCAATTCTGCGTTTGCATTGTGTGTGTGGCGGGAGGTCTTATGGTAGTTTCATTTTCCAAAAGCATTGCGAATTTACTTTAAAATTCTCTGCTATTTGTTTTTAAAGATAAACTGTTTTTGTTGCTCACACCAGTCCCATGACTGATCCGGAGTTTATTGTTCCTTTCCTAAACTCTGGGTGCTCATAATTTCCTACACGAGCAGTCTTGAGTTGGGGTTTTCAGATATTCAGGTTTAGTAGATTTTCTGGAGTTGGTTCAGTCTTTGGATCAGACTGCACTTGCTTATCTTTGTGCTTCGTTATTGGGAGTTCGAGCTATTTCTGGATCGTGCTTTGGAGATGAAGATTATCCGCTGCTGATGTTATCTATTTTTCTTTCCGCTGCAATTTATTGTATCATATCTCTGATGTATATAGATATTCATTGTATCATCAATGTATCTGGATATTGTATCAGATGTTGTATATCTATATTCTTTTAATTCCGCTGTGATATTTACTTAACTGTGTTATAAGCTCCCGAGAACCAGATTCGGCATTTGAATCTACGGCATTTTGAGTACAAGTGAAGTACGGGTGCCGATTTTCGAAGGTCGACTTTTGGGTCTTGACACTATTGGTTTTCTAGTGATATCTTTTTATGTTGTGCATTTATGTTTAGTTTGGGTTTTCTGGCATATTGCTTGTGCGCTTATGCATTAGTAGTGTGCTGGTTTGGCCTGCTAATTTTGTCTTGGTGATGATCTCGTTTTCTATGGGGTCCTAGTTTTGTGCTTCTACTATCAATTGGGATGTTACTTTGAAGCTTTGTAATGTTTTTCTTTTGCATATTATGTTTGGTCAGTTTTCTTGGGTATCTTGGTTGTCATCGAGTTGTGTTATTTTGTCATGTGCTTCTAGTAAGAGCATTTGTGAAATGTATTTCGATGGTTATTGTTGTATTGTGAGTTCATTCAAAGTGATTGTTGTGCAATTTTATTTTGATTCTAGGATTAGCATGTTTGGAATTTGCTACTGTATGTAGCTTGTAAGGTGGGTAGGAGATGTTGTTTCTGTGGTTGTCGTTGTGCGACTATTCGAGTGACCATGTTAGTAGTTTTGGCATGTTGCCTAACTCCTATTCTTTAGCTAGTTAATTAGTAGATATGGAAATCGGCCTAACTCATGTTCTTATATGTAATTGTTACTTTTGTAGTAATAAAAAGTGGATGGTCCACTATAAAACTGGCCGGCTTTGCCAAAAAACCCCTAAAATTTTCCTAATTAAATATCAATCTTTGTATATGTTGGAATTATAATTTTTTTTGTGTTAATATATTAGAATCTAATTAATTGTTTAAAATTAGATAATCTATAGTCCATTCAACATATTTCCTTTGTTTTAAAATGGAGTGTGAAAGGGTCCAAAACGAAAATAAATTAGAAATGGTATGTAAATTAAGAATTGAATTGTTGCAGTTTGGACCACATGTATATGTAACTTGAATAAATAAGAAACTCCTTTCTCACTTCAATATGATGTATATAAAGGTTGAATTGAACATAGACGGTCTAATTTGTGAAGTTCTATTTTTTTAAATAGAAAAGGGATTCTTATTAATTAATATGGAACAAGTTGTAGGTATTCAATATTTGTACAGGTCTATTTTATTTGGCTATGGGTAGTAGATGTGCTTATTGGAATTGTAGATTTGTATGAAATTGATATTTCAAAATTCCTTGTAAGCGAATTGTTATTGAATTATTGTAGCGTAATGATTAAACCTTAAATTTCATGCAAAATATATATGTATATAATTTTAATGTATTGACTGTTAAAACCAATAGTGTATTGACTATAAAGTTAGAACATGATAATTAGTATTATTAGAACAGTCAGGTAATATTAATTTGTAAGAAGGAATTTAGTGTAAATTAGGGATTAATCCCTAATTAGAGGCGAAATGAGGGGATACCTTATATGGCCTCAACTAAAAGTCGTGTAGGATGATATACGTATATAGTGGTATGCATATAAGGTATGATTAAGTTATAGGGTTGCGAGGTTAGTCCAAAGCTACAAGAATGTCTTCCTAGTTAAATTTGGCTAACGGTGGTGTGGCTTTGCGGAATAATATGGGACATCGCCTATAATAAATAACCACAGGACACGAGGTTAGTCCCAATTCATTAGGATAACTCTACTCAATCAATCTGGCTACTAGTACCTATGAGTGGTCGGACTAATGTGAGACGTTGGGAGTTGGTTATGGGTCATAAGTTGCGCTTTTGGTACGGGAGGTGAAATCCTTAGGAGGGATCCACTTTGGGTTAGAGCTATTAAGTGGTAATGGTAGGATCCGCTTCTTTCTTAGGTGAAGTATTAAGTGGCGTACTAGAATACCTTACGATGTCAGTAATGAAGAACCATGTAGGGACTCGCCTTGGAGTTAGGTATTAAATTATGGGGATCTACCTGTTTTATAGGTCTTAAATGATTAGAGTCTGTCTGATCCCAATTAAAGAGGCATTAAGTGGTTTGGGTATTTCCTCTTACATTGTAAATGCAACTTGTGTTAGAATTGTATAGTCAGACTAGGAGTGCATATGTAGTTAGACTGGAAGATCCTTCGGGCTTATAGTTGACTTTTGTATAGTTGGAATGGAAGAGCCTTCGGGCTTACAGTTGACTTTATACATGTGTTGTGATTTTTATACGTAAGATATATTTATTATTTAAATGATATCGCCTAAGTAAATTATGTTAAAGCTTTAAATTTTTATTTCATCGTACATTTGTTGTTCTAACAAACAACTCATTACAACACAAGTTAGATAGAGTAATGCTGAGAAGATGAAGGTGGAGGTGAATACTTATGGCAGTTATCAATCTATTTATGCTTTTTAAGTATTTTATTGTATCCGGTTCAAACAGTTATATTATTTTGAGACATTGTACTATGGAGGCTCTATGTAAACATGTTGTAATGTTTAACCTATTATGTTTCTGAAATGGGTACTTGTTTCTGATATTATATTTTATCCATTCCGTTATGAGATTCCGAAAGTATAGATAGATAGCTCTGTGTACCGTGTATTTTTTTAAGTGTATCAACTTAATAGCTCGCCTTGAGATGTGCCTAAGGTTCGACGGACTTTTTTTGGATAGAAATTAGGTCTGTTTCGGGGCGGGTTGTTAAAGCTGGTCTCAGAGCTTAGGTTATCCGATCAATGAGGACAGGTATACGTATGAGTGAACTACTTGTTATTTTTGAAGGTATTTTTTAAAAATCTATAATGTATAAGTACATATGTATACTTAATTTGAATTTACTCTATAATTTCCGACCATAGAAGTAGTTGCGACCATATTTCAAAAGGATGGGCGACGTGACTATGAGTTGGAAAAATTAATAGATTAGGGAATGAGCGACAAAGGTCGTATTGTAAGGAATGTAAATGGAAAAGATTGTAAGTCTAAGATTAATAAGGCAATAAGTGTGTAATAAATAGGGAGTTATGGCAATTTAATTAGGATACAAATGGACTAACTAAGGAGATTGTTAGGCAGATTAATGGACTAACTAAGGAGATTGTTAGGCAGACTATGGAAAGACGATAGGAAAGATTGGAATGAATAAATAAATGTCTTTAGGGATTGTCATGTTATAATAATAATTATATATTATGGACAATCAACATTTATAGAGATAATAAATAAGCATGTTAAGTAGTAATTAATCACTACGAGGTAGTATAGTTGTAAACATTTGGAAGTAAGGGAAGAAAGAAGAAGAAAATGCAATAGATAAGACAATTAAAAAGAAGTTGTTGCTTTGAAAAAGATTATAAAATCTAACCTCTTGTAAAAGAATTTCATAAAAAGATTTTCCTTGGAAACTTCCTTGAAATGTATTGAATGGATTTTTCAAAAAATTTATTAAGAAGTTGTTGTTTTGAAAAGTGAGGAAAATCATAACCTAAAAAGAAGTTGTGGAGTCAAAGGTCCCAATGGTAAAAAGGGATTTTCAGTTTTGAAACTCTTAGTCTAAAAATTTGTTGGGTTAAAAGTTTCTAGTTTAAAGATTTTCCAACAAAGTGACTTTTCTTTTTGAAATAAATGTAAAGTAGAGCGTAGGTTGGACCTAAAGATATTCCCTATTTCATAAATTTGGAAGTTCTTTACAATTCATCCTTTTAAAATGGAAATTAAACTTGATTAAAAATAATGAAGAAGCCATTTAAGTAGGAGAAATGTAAAGAAAGGCAATAGTGGGAGATTTGGATAGCAATAGCGCTAGGAACTTATAAAATAGGATTAGTAATCTAGTTAGAGATAATGTAGGAAAGGAATGATGAGAATAGGATAGGAAGATATTAGGATAGGAGTTTATCTATTCTACTCCACTTTTCATTGTTTAAAGTTATAGAAGATGTTTTGAGTTAAAAAGACCAACTTTTAAAGAAATAATCTTTGATATGGAAAGTTTTTGAAAATGGGAAATTACTTTGCTTCTTTTTAGGATCAAGCAATACTTTTTGATTTTCTGATGGCTTAACTTAGAAATTGAGTTTTTGTACATTTTGGGTTAAAGACCCTACTTTGAAAAAATTAAGCATTTGAAGTAAATTACTAGAGATGGGAAATAATTTTACTAAGCAATTTTACAACCTTTATATTTAGGGTTAAGAATAAAGTGGTAAATATTTTGAAAGTTGTGAAAAGTTGGGTTCAATATTTTTTGGAAAGTTTTGTCTAAATGTTTAATAAAATGGAATAGATGTATGGAATGAAATAAAACATGGTGTTTAGATGTTTTTAATAATTCAATTCCCTCAAACTTTTTTTGGAAAGCTAGAAATACTTTTGAAAAGTATGCTTAAATGTTTTCTTTTGGGATGTGGAAATTCTTTTGTAAGTTTGTATTTCAAATGTCGCAAATTAGCGTAATGTGGATTTCTAAGTTTATATTTTATAGAGTGGAAAAGGATCACTATCTAGGAAAGAAAGATTAAAGGTTTCAGGATATGAATAAAATGAGAACAATATGTACAGCCTGATTTGGAATATTGAAATATGTCTCAAGCAATTATTTGCAGAATGTTGGTAAGGTCGTAAAGATATTCCTGATCTATAATTAGGTTGTAAGTTAGGTTGCCCTTAGAATATGAATTTCTATATTTTGATTGATTGGGAGAAAGTTCCGTGTAGTTTTCATAAATTATTTAATTCCTTAAAATGTATAAAAGTGCGGCGTTTGTACTGACAAGGGATATAATAAAAGGGAAAGAGATGCGTAAGGTATGAATATTCTTTTCTGTAGTTTACACTGTCCATTTCAATAAAAGAAAGATAATTAATTCCTAGTAATTTCAAATGAAGCAAAAATATTACTTGTGGTAAATTTATGGAAATTTTGAACGGTAATCCTATTTGGAAGGATGGCTCTATAAAATGAAATATGGAAAAGAATGTTATTGTTTATAAATTAATAATTAGAAACAAGAAACATATAGCGTAATTTATAACAGTATTCGTATTAATTATAAATAGCATAGTAATTATAGGACTTGGATTTATGGACATTAACTATAGATTTAATGAGCAATAAATTTTTAGTTAATTGAGCATAAAATGAAAATTGGATAAGGGACTGATTTAGGAAGCTGATATGGTATTTATGGAGGAATTGAATACTTATAATAAGAAGATTTTTGAAACTGGTAATAGATTCAAATGGATTTAATAAGAATTGATTATAGAATGTCAATTTTGACATTGATGACCTGTTATTATAGGTAATGGATATTTATTAGACCTAAGAAAGAAAATTAAGAAAGGTGGAAAATGGTGGAATGGTATTCTAGGAATGTCCATCTTAAATTTCTAAAGAACATTAGGACCCAAACATTATTAACACCAACTAATGATTAAGGGTAGCTTCCAGCAAAAAAATTTCTTTTAGGATTTTAGTTTGTAATTGCTAATTGCCCCCTTTAGGAAAAGTATTTGATATTGTATAAGGCATGTTCCCATTTTATCACTATGTTGATATTAGGGATGGGACTAGACCGCTAAATAAATATATATTAAGGAACATCATAAATAAGGAAATTTCATTAGGACACTGAATTAGCAACCAAACCGAAAATAAGACTTGGAGTCAGTAAGGAAGTTAGATTAGAATGCTTCAAACCCAAAACTTGTGGAGTGTCACCATTCACCCCAAATGCGATAAGGTGTATAGGGATGTGAAGAATATATTCTAATTGTTCAAGAACGAAGAGTGAGTCGCTGAATAAGTTTCCAGATGTTTGACATGCTAAAAGGTAAAGGCTAAGAAAGGAAAATACGAAGGGTTGTTATTACCAATGAAGGTTCTGACTTGGAAATAAGAGCATTCATTGATGGACTCTGTAGATGGGTTGCCTACAGGCAGTAATGTTATTTAGGTTTTAATAAATTGGCTTATTTTATTGTCGTTAGGGTTAGTAGGATTGCAGCATCTCTGGCACGAATTTATGTCAAGGAAGTAGTGCAACTATATGGCATTCCAATTAGCATTATTAGGGATAGAGACCCTTTGCTCACTAGGGAATTTTAGAGGAATTTGAAACTTGCTTCGAGAATGACTTTGGATCTTAGCACTGCTTACCACCCGCAAAACAAGGTTAGACGAAAAGATTGTTGAAGAATTTTTAGAAGATTTGTTAAGATCTTACATCATGGGACCTTGGAGAAGGTAGAAGTGTTTAGGCGGCAAATGATGATCGCATAGGACCACTAGGAGTTCTACGCTGACAGTCGATGATAGGAGCTGGAGTCTTTAGTTAGGGATATGATATTCGTTAAGATTTCCAATTTAGAAAGTTTATGAGGTTCGGTACATTTGGGAAGTGACGCCTAGGTTTGTTGGGCCTTTCCCAATTTTAGAGATGGTGGGGGAAACATGCTTATTTGGTGGAGCTTCCAGACTAGTTAGTGGGTGTCTATGATGTCTTTCATGTTCCATACTTGAGCAAATGTCTACATGACATTGCCTCAGTAATTGAGCCTGATCAGTTAATGGATGCTAAAATGGAGCCCATTGCCCCCTCCTGCCCCCACTCGCATAGTGGAGCACGGTATTAAGAAGCTTCGTAACAAAGAAAATTGTGTTGGTTCTGGGGAGATAACCCAATGAAAAGTACATGAGAAACCGAAGAAAAGACGAACGTTTCTCATCCCGAGCTTTTATCTGGTAAACTTTTCTCTCCAAAATATAGGTTTTTGTTTGCATAGTGATTTCCAGAGTGGACGTTAGAGTACAGTTGCCACACATTTTACTATCACTTTTGTGTTCATATAGAATTTTATGTGTATATATAAAGCTTTCATAAATTCCTATATGTCACGATATTGTATTCACACTAGGATTGGGCTCACCTATAGTATGATTGTATACATAATCACATTGCATTTTTGGTTGAGTAGATGGTTGTGTAAATTATTGTAAAATATTTGGTTGTATAACAAGGTTATTGAGTGCGCATTACACTATCTTCCCTTGGCGATTTTGGTGCCGAAATCCTTTTTAAGAAGGGGAGAATGCAACACCCCGTAAAATTTAATAAGAAATTAAGTGATTAAAATAAGGTTGAAAAAACGGAAATTTTGTAAATGTTGGAATTTGGTCATAGAAAATGCATCATTGCATCCGTAGCGATTTTTTGATCGATTTTCATATATTCAAACGCAGAGGTTATGAAAGTTTGAAGTTTTTGAATTTAAAATTTAAATATTTGAATTTGAATTAAAAATGTGAAGTTTGAATGTTAAAATTTGAATTTAAAGTGTGTAACATTTTGGGATATTGAACGTTTAAGTAACACATTAAAATTAACGTGAATAACGTATGAATTAATTGAATAATTAATATATTAATTAAAGTTGACTAAAATAAAACATATAGTCAATAATATAATGGGACTGGTCGACTGGTGGATGTCTGTAGCGGCTAGGTCTTGATGTAAAAGAACGTATCGAATTTAATTATTTTAAATCCAATGTTCTCATTCCTTCTCACCTCTATAAATAGACCCTAGACCCTCACTTTTCCTTTATAAAATTTTGTAAACAACGGCGTAGCTCCGTCAAAATCTTTCCCATTACGTTTTAAAAAAAATAAACTTTCTAGTAAGTAATTCTAATTTATAATCTCAAATTTAAATTAATTCCTCTTCTCCCTTTCTTTTGATTTATGAAATCTAATACACACACACAATCTATTTGTTATAGTTTTAAAAGGGGGAAGATCTAACTGAGAAATTAGGAGCGGTATAAATCAGATCTCTTCTTCTTCTTCTTTGGATTTCAGAATTAGTTAGGGTTTTATGGTAAGAAATTTAGGTGTTTAATTCTTTTTATTCCTGCTTCTATTCCTCTAGTTTCTGATCCTAAATTAATTTCTACATACAATTCACTCTGTTGTGTATTTCAAAAGAGGCAGATCTAAAAGAGAATTATGTGGTGGAATCAAATCTAGTTAGGAAGCAAATAATTCTCCGTAAGTGGAATTTTTCACATTTTTGTAATTGAATAGTAATTATCTGGGATTGATGTATGCCTTGGGAAATTCATAAAACCAAAACCCTAAAACAATAAAACGCTAGAATTTCTCTAAGTAAATATCAATCTTTGTATATGTTGGAATTATAACTGTTTTGGTGTGAATATATTAGAATCTAATTAATTGTTTAAAATTAGATAATATATGGTCCATCCCTGGTTTAAATTGGATTGTAAAAGGGTTCAAAAAGAAAATAAATTATGAATTGTGTGTAAAGTATTAATTTTATTGTGGTAGTTTGCACCGCCTATTCCTATCACCTGAATAAATAAGGAACTCCTTTTTCACTTCAGAATGATGTACATAAAGGTTGAATTGAACATAAGCGATCTAACTTGAGAAGATCTGTTTCTTTAAAAACAGAAAAGGGATTCTAATTAATTAATATGGAATAAGTTGTAGGTATTCCATGTTTGTACGAGTCTAATCATTTGGCTATAGGTAGTAGCTGTGCTTGTTGGAATTGTTGATTTGTATGAGATTGATATTTCAAAATACCTTATAAATGAATTATTATAACGTAATGTTTAGACCTTAAATTCCGTGCAAAATATATTTGTGTATATAATATTAAAGTATTGACAATTAAAACCAATAGTGTATTGATTATAGCGAATTGAGCATGATAATTAGTATTATTAGAAATGTTAGGTAATATTAATTTGTAGGAAAGAATTTAGTGCAAATTAGGGAATTAATCCCTAATTTGAGGCGTAATAAGGGGATGCCTTTTATGGCATCAACTATTAATCGTGTAGGATGATATATGTATATAGTGTTATACCTATAAGGTATGACTAAGTTATAGGGATGCGAGGTTAGTCCAAAGCTACACAGATGTATGCCTAGTTAAATCTGGCTACCAGCAGTGTGGCTTTGCAGACTAATGTAGGACATCACCTATAATAAATAACCACAGTGGACATGAGGTTAGTCCAATTCTATACGGTAAATCTGTCCAGTTAATCTGGCTACCAGTACCTACGAATGGTCAGACTAATATAAGGCATCACAAGTAGGTTATGGGTCATAAATTGCTCTTTTGGTACGGTAGGTGAAATCCTTAGGAGGGATCCACTTTGGGTTAGAGGTATTAAGTGGTTGTGGTAGAGTCCGTCTCTTTCTTAGGTGAAGTATTAAGTGGCCTAATATGATTTCTTACCATGTCAATAAGGAAGAACCATGTAGAGACCCGTTTTGAGGTTATATCTTAAATGACTAGGATGTGCCTATTTTATAGTTCTTAAATGAATAGAGTCTGTCTAATCCCCATTAAAGAGGTAAAGTGGTTTGGGTGTTTCCTCTTACATTGTAAACGCTAGTTGTGTTAGAATTATATAATCAGACTGGGAGAGCCTTCAGGCTTATAGTGAACTTTGTGTAGTTAAACTGGAAGACCATCGGGCTTACAGCTCACTTTTGTCAAGTTGGACTGGAAGAGCCTTCGGGCTTACAGTTGACTTTTGTATAGTTGCACTGGAAGAGCTTTCGGGCTTACAGTTGACTTTATACATATGTTGTGATTCTTATATGTAAGACATATTTCTTATTTAAATAATACCGCCCAAGTACAATTATGGTAAAGCTTGAGATTTTCATTTCACAAGACATTTGATGTTCTGATCCACTTCTCATTACTACATAGGTAAGAGAGAGCAATGCTAAGGAGACGAAGGTGGAGGTGAAGACCTTTGGCAGTTATCAATCTATTTATGATTTTTAACTATTTTATTGTACCCAGTTCAAACAGTTATGTTATTTTGAGGTATCGTACTATGAAGGCTCTTTGTAAACATGTAGTAATGTTTAACATGTTATGTTTTGGAAATGGTTTTCTTTATGAAATGGGTACTTGTTTCTGATATTATATTTTATTCATTCCACTGTGATATTCTAAAATTATAGATAGATAGCTCTGTTTAATGTTTATTGTTTTAATTTTATCAACCTACTAGCTCACCTTGAGATGGGCCTAAGGTTTGACAGGCTTTTATTAGGTCGAATTTAGGTCTATTTCTAGGAGACCAGTACTTCACTTAGAGCCCATTTTGGTACAGTGCTACCCATTCTTTTATTTTGAAAGATGAAGTGGACAGGTTGGAATTAGATACTACCTATTTAATCATGCCTTTACTAGTGATTAATCTGATCGGTAGGTATGTTACTCTTGAACCAAGATGCATTTATTGTTTTGACTTGTGTGGTCATTTGTTAGTTTGTAACCTATGTGTTTTACTTTATGGGATACGGGGTAATTTTGGGTATGGACGGGTTAGTACATAATGATGCCAATCTTAACAATAGGAAAAGGATCATGGTGGCGTTAAATGTGATGGATGAGAAGTTGGGATTAGCATTGTGCATGATGGAGGATCAAGAAGAAGATATAAGTAGAGTGCAGTTAGGCTAGAGTTTATGTATGTTTTCGAACAAGTAATGGGATTACCACCAAGAAGAGCAATTGAGTTTTGTATAGACATGAAGCCATGGACACAATCTATTAGTAGACCATGCAGCAGAATGCGATCCAAGAAGGTGGAAGAATTGAACAAGCAGCTAGTGGAACTTGAGCATAAAGTTTTATTATGCCAAGTAGTTTGCCGTAGGGAGCATCAGCGACATTTGTAAAGAAGTTAGATGGAACTTTACGGATGTGTATTGATTACCAAAAGTTGAATGAGTTCACCGTAAAGAACCATTATCCATTGCCTAGGACAGACGACTTATGTCGTTGAGTGAGGCAAGAATATTCTCGAAGCTAGACTTGGCAACGGGATTCCACCAATCAAGGGTAGTGGAGGACAGTGGCCATTGACCGCATTCATAATAAGATATGGTTCATGTAACAACCGACCCTTCGTAATACCCTAAAATCGGCCCTGAATGACAACTTCTTACTTCCGAATACCACAAAAGACAGATTGTCAGGGAAAGGAAATTTAAAATAAATACTAGACCAGGGTATATCGATAGGTTCTCACAGCAGAATGATAACATATAATATAAATATACATAAACAAAATAGGGTAACAATATAAATACGAGAGATTACACTAGCAAAAATAACTGATAAGTGAATATCAATATGAAAAGTCAGAATACATCAACTCTATATAGGCGGAATCCTAAATATAATATTTGATACGTCAAGTCTCATATATAAATACATATATGCCATGTACTACTAAAAAATAAAATATGTACGAAGTATCAACAACGGCTCCATAGAATACTTCAGTTGTCCTTAAGGTGCATCCCTAAAAGCACCTAATTCCTGAATTACTCAATAGAGTACTCAAGAGTTATCATGACATAAAAAGACAAAGACAAAACGCAGGTCATACGTAATGCATGGTGTCAGGGGACTATCTCAAAATACCGTATATCAAAACTGTATAAAAATAAACAGGAAACTACTAAGGCACGGTCGGTCCTCTCCACAATTGTGGCTTACGGGTAATCTGAACTCTCCAATCTGAACTCTCCATAAACAAGTATAGTAAACCCATCTCAAAAGTATAGGATCGTACCATAACCTGCTCTTCTCTTGTAATCAATGAGTCAGGACAAAATATAATGTGACTGATAAGTAACAGTATATCATGATAAAAGTATCTCCTTATATAAATGTAGGGGTAATATAAATATGACAATTGAGCATCTCCTAGAATACACAACAACAATATCAGCCAACTACCAGACTACACATCATCTATAACCTAATGATACACGACGAATAGTGTGTGTAAATCGATATTCATCATTGTTGATGAGTGAAGTCCAAAGTGGACATTAACCACGGTTCAATGATCTCTATGTATGGTCCAAAATAAATAGAGTCAGTACCTAATTATACCATAAATTCTGAGCCACATGCAGTGTGATTGAACTCATGTAGATCTCACCGTAAACCATATCGAGCATAAGTGATACATGACCAACTGTAGATTTCTGACACCTATATAAATCTCACTATAATCCAATGATTCCCGTTAGGGGTCCAAATAAATAAAGTCAATACCTAATCGTACCATAAACCCCAAGCCACGTCCTGATTGATCGAACTCGTGTAGATCTCACCATACCCCATATCTAGCATAAGTGATATATGACCTAATCCAGATATCTAAAACCTATATGGACCTCACCATACTCATATCGAGCATAAGTGATAAATGATCCACCCATAGATGATCGTCATCATCTCCCCTTAGTCATCATGGATTTCTTAGCAAATTCACATGACGTCTCTATAAAAGAAAATGACAATAGTGTCCCGTATATTATACTATCGGAACCAAAATGAAACACTGATGTCGTGTAGATATACATAGCAAAATATTATGTCATGTAATCAAATACTCCTACCACAAACGAAGAACGATATCATGTCATCATATATCTATATGGATGGCCTTTGCTATAAGACAACCAATATGTACAACCACTATTATAAGGCAAATACAACGTATGGTCACTAATATAACATCAATAGTGTAACACCCCGCATTTTTCGATAATTGAATAATCAAATAACGATGAACAGTGAAAATAAAGGTTTTGGATTTGTTAGGCCTTGAAACTTATACCATTGTGTCCATGGCGATTTTTTGATCAATTTCCATATATAACTTGTCAAAATCCGAGTCAATACAAAGAAGTTATGAGAGAAACGAAAAACGGGAAATAATCGAAAATAGAAAAGAAAAAAAAAGTATATGGGTTGACCCCTAGGTCGACCGCTAGGTCAACCCGACGGAAGCACAGGTCGACCCTAGGGTCGACCCACGTTGCTACTTGGACGCAATTTCTTCCAGGTACGAGCCGAGCCAAGTAAAATCGATTTTTATCCTATCCGGGCCATACGTTGATGCATCCGATAGCTCCAAACGACCCTGTAACGTGGTGGCTTTAGATTCAATCCAAGAATCAAAGGGTCTGAGATCCTCAAACTCCACTATAAACAGGACCCTAGGCCTAGCTATTTTCTCACAATTAGATTTTCTCCCAAATGGGTTCATTGCCTGAGGCTGGACCCTAAAAAGAAAATATTTCTAGGGAGAAGATCTTCTTAATAAAAATATTTGACACCTAAGAAGGGGATCCAGGAGGACCATAGAACCAAGCTAAGCACAAGCAAAGCTAAGGACGACAAGTGAGTGGATTTAATTATATATCTTTTATGTTTATGATATATTATCGTTAGATTCCCGTTAAATAATTTTATTCAGAATTTATTTCAGTAATTAATTCTGTTAATTAGTTATGCTAAGACTTTAAATTGTATAAGAGTTCTTATATGTAATTATTATTTATATGGAAAATAGTAATCAAATTAAATATGAATAATATCAGGCTTGACAGTTAGAGAAAGGCATAAGCCTAAAATAATAAATTTACATCTATTTTAAATGTTGAAATTTAGCCTGTAAATGTTTGCTTCTTTTTATTCCTTTTTACACGAATAAAAGAGTAAAGAGAAGAATTCGCAAATACGGACTAAAATAGAAGAACACTAGACTTACAGAAATTAGATGTAAATAAGAAAAGCTGAAATAAAAAGAGAAAAATAGAATTTTCCAGTAAATTATGCTAAAACGGGGGAAAAATAAATTAAAAGGGAAAATTTAATAACTTGATAGGGAAGTAAGTGATTGATTAGTTGGTTGGCTTAGAAAAGAGAATACATATCCATAGATTAATATTTAAAAGATAACGATAAACGTAATTGCAAGAATAAAGGAAAGAAAAAGGGAATTAGTGTAAAATAGAGACACTACTGTATTTTCCACTACCTAAAAAGTAAAGAAATTAAAAAAGGAAATATCTTGCAATTACGGATTATTGTATATAGCTTTATTTAGTATTAAAATATGGAAATGGATTTTTAGCACAGTTTTCGTAACCAACCAAATATAATAGAACTACTTCCTAGAATATAAGAAAATAAAGTGAAGAATTAAAGGAAATAAAGAAGAAACCAAGTTAATAATTAAGACAAGACTTGAAGCAATTAACAGAAATGTATCTAGGTCTGCATTTACTGCGTAGATAATAGAATAAAAGCAAAGCGGTTATTATGATAAGTAAATTTGTGACAGTCGGACATAGTCCCAAGCCAAGATTGTCGTATAATATAAGTGAATTAAAGAGAATTCGATATCATGATAAAAGATGATAGACTAGAATAGAAAAGAGATGCATGTGATTATATTTATAATATATTTATTATAAAAGAATATAGTAGTGACAATTGCAAGTAAAATTATAACATAGGTTATATTTAAGTAGAAAGAACAGAAAAAACTTATTTTAAGACTTAAATTAAGTTAATAAGCAAATAGAGAAGAAATATTAGAAGAGGCTTATTTTAATAAACTTAGATTTGGATTAAGTTAATAAGCAAGATAATAGAAGCAGCTCTTACCAACAGCATTCCCTTTCAGTCAGGAACTGACGGTCTCACAATAGTTAAGTGAGGCTGGGACAAGGTTATGCTAATTAGGTAAATAAGTAGCCAACTGAATAAGAAAAGTAACTAAACGCAAAATAAAAGATTGGACTTATGGTCTAATAAAAGAGTAAGATGCGTTTGGAGCAGCCCAAAGGATGAAGAGCGTAATGAAGCAGTTCATCACAGATTTCAGTACAGAAGAAGCACGTCCAACTTAGTTATTTTGGACTAGAAGGAAGTACGAGACTTCAATGGGACGTGAGGGTACTCTAGGGTGGCCCTCTGGGGTAGGCATAGCGAAGCAGTCCCCCAGAGGCAGGTCTATAGGTGTTCCATCAAGAGAGTATGCCTTGACTGCTTTTTGCATGGCAGGACCATTGTAGGCAGTCAAAAGGGGTTGATGTTTGGAGTAGGATATTCGTATGACACCGTACTTGACTAGCGAGTAGGTTTTAGTGGGCAGGACCCAAAAGGATAGTCACATGCGGATATTGGGCCAGCATCAAACCAAGAAGCGAGATCGGGAAAGACTAGAGTTAAACTAACAGACTAATGATTCTTTCACTATCGAGACATTGGATGAGGGGCGCAGCCAATTGGATGTTTAGATTGTTTGCAGTAGGGCACAACCACTTAGCTCTTTAGAGGTCTTTCGATTAGTTGATGGGTGGCTGCGTGGGGCCATAGCCACGATAATAAAAGAGACAGACCAAGTAGAACATCTGTATTGTAGGCCTAATAAGGCAGTCCTTTACAGACTTGGAAAATCCCCGATTAAGTTCCGTACAAGGCAGACCTTGTTAAGCGGGATTCAGGGAGTAGACAGAACGATTACGTAAATTCCTCAAGGTACGCACTGGGTGGTACATTATGGATGTTCGAGCATTAGTATAGACTAGTGCGGACACAGTTTTACATTTTCATAGTAGACGATCGAACATCTGTATTGTAGGCCTTACGAGGCAGTCTTTTACAGATGTTGTCACAGAATGCAATAGGATCAAGACGATGGAGTCCTTTGTGAGAAGGATACGGAAGATACTATGGGTGGTACTTAGGACCGATGCGTTCATTGGGCATATAGCTACATATATATTAGTTATTAGGGTTTAATCTACTAGGGAGTAGAAGGGTACGATTCATGCACAGAGGCGAGAGTATTATGAACCCGATAAACCTAATATAATAGTAAATGGAAATAAAATGGTATATGTAGAATTAAGCTTAAAAGTGTATAATTTGTCCATTCACCAGAACTTTAGTTCTGACCCTCTCCTCATAACATCCTACATGTTAGGTAGATGGCGGAGACTTTCCAGCTTTGAGACACTTGTTTAGAAAGTGTTATTATATTGGTGGGTATTTACTTACTATTATATTTTAGTCAATTCCGCTGTGAGATATTTATTTGAGCTCTGATATATTTGTCTTTGCCTATTTGCAGGATACCAGATACCCAACTTGAGCTTCAGCATGCTTGGGTTTTAGCATTTTTGCGAAAAATCCGGACCCACTGGAATTCGGTTGTTACAAATACCATTAATCAAACATATATACTCAAGGTTGGAACCAAGAGGTACAGACTAACTCCGTTCAATCGCACATGCTCATCAGATGTGATTATGCATTCAATCACTACATCGGTATCGTATCCGATCATTATAGATCATACAGGTACCACTATACATTGCATCTGAATCTCGAGCTTTGCCTTACATTCCACCTTCCCGAGTAGCCCATAGTCTTTCCCTAAGTTGCACCAATGCTCCGCACGAACCCCCTACCGAAATAGGGCATGAACTACGCTTAAATGTCACTTGAACTGGGCATTATTACCCAGAACAGCGCACAAAGTTGATCGGTGGTCTGCCACTGGCTAATCGATGGTACTTGTCCCAAGCAATAAAGCCTGGGGTAGGTGCCATCAATCCATAACGCAACCAATTTGCATATCATTTTCTCTGTTGCTTTGACCGATGAGCTGCCTAGCTTTCTAAGTCTGCCTTCATCCCATCGGAGCTCCTCCGGATCCCATTGGTTGATTTTTTGGAAGTGTTTCCATATGTGATCGAAAATCAATTTCGACACGAAGTCCACTCTTTGCACATGTAGAGCTCACCGGGAAAATCTAGTAACCCGACCTCCTCTAGTACGCCAAAAGGAATTTAACCAACCTTCGTACCTTGTGTGTTGCTCGCACATGTATTGATGAAACTATTCATGCACGCTTATGCATACACGTACGTGCAAACACACCAATACTATATGAATTCTCATGGAACTTAGTGCACATGATTATCAATATGGCTACTTGAGATGCTCGCCACGTGCTTATATACAAATATGAATATTCACACACATACACACACAGAGATACACACACATGACTTAATTAAATAATTTTAGTTGCAACACAACAATTATCTTGATTATTATATTACTACAAATACACATATACGTATACCCGCTCGTGCAAATATATGTATAAGTATATTCGAGTAAGTAATTCAATTATTACTTAAATCAAAGCTGAATTTTATTTACTAAATCTTTTAAATAAAAGTAAAATATCATTTTATATTATTTTATAAAATCTTCTTCTATTTTATAAAATATATCATTTATACTATTTTATAAAGTCTCATTCCATTATATAAATTATATCTTTCACTTATAAAATTATTTCTTTACTTAAATAATATTTATGAGTACTATCTAAGCTTCGTTAAGCCTCTAATCACTTTAATAATAGTGTGAAGCGCATAACTTGCTTAATTAGCTTACTAACTTCATTTTGTAAAATATTCCATTATTTTATAAAATCATTTCTTCTCTTAAATAATATCTATAAATATTAATTAAGCTTCATTATGCCCCTAGTCACTTTAATAATAAGTGTAGAGCTCCCAGATCACTTAATTAGCTTGCCAACTTCCTCAAAACGTTCATATATTACTTCAATACAATTATATAATTACTAAATCATATCTATAACACATAATAAAGCCCAAACAACCATTCACAATCACTTAATCAACCCAAAACCAAATCCAAAGCTTATAACTTCTCATAATATGGTCTTAAAGGTCTTTAATAAATAATGCAATGATATAAACATGTTTAAGGCATAAATATAAGCCTAAATACATTACTAACATTCTCTAAATTACTTCATAGTACTTAAAAATCACAAATAACAAATTAATGAAGTATAACAAGTAAGTTAGGAGAATCATCCTACTCACCTCTTCTTCTCCAGATCATGCTCAAAATAACCAAAACCCAAAACCAAGCTATCTTTAAATTTGAAATCTCCTTCCAAACTCCAATTCATGCTAATTTGTTCGTAGCTTATGTAAGGAAGTGGATAAGAAGAATTATGGTTGTTCTTTCATGAATTTATGTATTTTATTTTGGCTTGGATTAGCGATTTAAAGAAAGGGGATTAAGAGGAGATTAGGAAAAGATTAGGAAAAGAGAAAAAGAAAAGTAACATGATTGAAAAGTGAAATGGCGAATACTGAAGGGGTTTGCCATTTATAGGGAAGTTATGGGCTTTAGCCCAATTTATTTCTTTTCTTAAGAGATCACTATTTACTCCAAAGACTCATTGACCCCAAACATAGCAAAGTTTATACTTATATTCTTCGCATCGAAAAAGCAGCTTCAACTACAGATGACTCGAGATCCAATTCATTCGTCTCTGAAAAGTAGAGTATAATGGTTATTTCATTAATTAATGGTTAAATATTTAAATTAATTATTTAAATATTCGATCATTTCAAGTGCGGGGTGTTACAATCTCCCGCCCTTAGAAGAATTTCGTCCCTAAATTTCCTATGAGCACGAGAAAATAACAGGACCAACCACAATTCCCGATATGAATTTTAGAAATTTCAACAGTACTTCCCTTTATGCTATAGCATTATGGAAACTCCTAAATTAGAATGCATCACACAACTAGGGAATATACGATAACCTACATTATCCCACATTTCCCAAAAATTATGCAAATCTAAACGAATAAGCATGTAAATGTCTATGCTTTAGCTCTTAATTACCAAATTTTACTATACAAAGAGGATTATATACCACAACAACTACAACGTAGAAATCATACATGTATAATATTAGCGTAGTAACTGATACTACCACAATCATATATGACAATCTATTGGAGAATAAGCTCAAGTGAGTCATTTTGATATATCATAGAATCTGAGTCACATCAAAGGGCAACATGCTCGTGTAGATCTCATCTCGACCCCATAGTGAGCATGGATGATATGCAATCTATTTCAAATAGATATTGTACTACACTCCAAACATATTTTAATAATGAAATTATAACTACAATACAAGCAATAAAACACACAAAACAAGCAACAATCAATCAATAACAATAAACAATAAGCAACCATCAAATAATAGCAAACAATGATAAGCAAAAGTAATAAGCATTCAAATTATCAAACATGCAAACAAGCAACAAAAATCAACAACAATAAAAATCATCCAACAACAAAATCAAATAACAACGAACAACATCAAACAGTAGTAAGTAAACATGAGCAATGGCAAATAATAGCAAGCAACAACTACCGCCAGCAATCAGCAATAAAGAATCAGCTTAAAATTAATGTATAAACAACCAATCAACAAGCAACAAAAAGTATATAAAGCAATAATAAACACCAACAATAAATCATCAAGCACAACAAGCAATATAAATATAAATAACTAGCACACAAAAAGTGACTATACCAACATGCATGGTAACCAATAATGGTTGAAGCATGCATATCAAACTATAGACTCTCATGACCCTATTCGGCTTCCAAGATGGATGTAACAACCCGTCTTTTCGATCTTTAGAAGTCAACCTAATACATCCATGGAATTCACATGCCGAACACCCAAGTGTCGAAAAGACATATTATTGGGGTGAAAGAAAAGAAAAGACAAAACAAAATCTCAAGACTTGATGAGTAATATATAATGTACAATAATATTTGCAAATGAAAACTGAAATTAAATATTTATATATAAAATCAAAGCAAAACTAACCTATCATCGGCCGGGATAGTTATAACAGCCCGTCCTTACAATTTTTGATGAATACAGACAAGAACAAATAGTGGAAGATAAAAAAATATGGGAGTATATCTTGAAGGCATCTAGCACATATAATGAAGATTTAAATGGTCCAGCTAAATTTGAAAAAAAATGCTCAGGCATACCAAGCATTATAAGAAAAATAATGCCCGGATCAGTCTAGTAAAACCAGCTTGACTAACACAATCAAATGGACATTTAATATTATAAAACCTTTCAAAATTAAGGTATCTCATCAGACCACGTCGCATATAAACACGGACGGTTTTTTACCTTATGACAACCAAATTATTTTCTAGGAAATCCTATGATATTATAATAACGTCTAGAGGGGAAAATAAATATATAAAATAGCTGAAATGCTTGCATCTCATATTTCAACATGGTTAGGAACAACTAAATCGTAAGCACATGTATTAGAGATTGGATTTCCATCAATGCCAAGGTTACTGGAGTACCGCATACCACAATACACCTCTAGAAAAATGTACTGAGGCCACACATGGAACCCTTACCAACACCGAGCCGACCAGCCCCTTTTAAATGACAAGTGGGATTACATCATTCAACAGACATTAAGACTACTAAACAATGTGCGCCAGCCATGAGCCTACTTTTTCCATGCGCCTGCATACTACATCCTTAAATACTGATTCTAGATCGAGGAATGGTTGCTCCTAATGGTAGTGAACCACATTGCTTTGTCGTATATCCCTTGTTTTACTCACTACCGGGTTGTGAGGCTTGTGAAATCACGATTACCTTTTTCCTCTCTTAGCAATTCCCACTTGGAATGCTAACACTTCATTACAGGCACAATGCAATGCCAACATTCATCCATATAAGTTGTCCAGGATAAGAATAAACCGAGGCACTACTTCTACTACATCCATTTTGGAATCACCCAGCACATCAAAGAACTCGATTTTTGATCCCACTATCTTGGTGATGTCTTCCAAAGCATCGGATACGTATATGGTTTTGGACTGGTTACAGTTTCAAGTCATCTTATATAAGTACACTCCCATCCTTATCGATCGCTCCAAAACAAAATCGATAGTTTCGGTAAACTCAGCCCTGGTTCTTTTGGAAATAATCAAATAATACATAAGAGTGGAAATCACCTTCTAACCATTTAAGTGGATGAATTTCCATATCATTTGTCCTAGGAGAACAAAACGAGATTTGTACGCACAGTACAACATCATTGAGGGTGACTATGCCATATATAACCCATGTGTTCTCCTAGATACTTCCAAAGTTATATATTTGCGTCAAGATGTTATTTAACTATCAACACACAATCAAAACATAGGTTTAATACCATGCAAGATCCACTAAGCCTCCATTAATTGATCTTTCATTAATCGCAACTCTTTCGATTATTTGATCCAAAATATCTTCCCAAAAGTTAATATTCACAACTCATTAAACTCTTTCAATACCTGGGAAAACACACATATACTTCTCTCACCTATATAAGTATATTACAAACCATTTTATTTTCAATACTTAGAAAATATTCATTTACTTATCTCAACGGTATAAGTATATTAGCAAAAACTAAAGGATGATTTTCCTTTTTCAAATTCATATTAAAATGGGCCAAAAATTATCATTTAAAACATTTCTTATTTTAAACCAAGCTTCTCATCCATCGGTGTTGGGTATGAAAAGAATGTTTTCATACCACCATAATTAAGAAGGATTAATTACCAAAATCAAATCCCATTCCATTTCTATAAAATTCCCTTTTTATAAGCTCATTTCATATTTACAAATCCTTTTATAAATCTCTCAATTAAATTATAAAACTTCATTTATAAATCTCTGAAAATGATTTATAAAATTCCTTTCTATTTATAAACTCTTTTCTATTTATCAAACTGGATCTATTATAAACTCTTTTGTACAAATCTTTATAATTCTTAATAAGAATATTTTTATAAATCTAAAACCCACTTTTATAAATCATATGTATTTAACATAATCTATGTTATTTTTAAATATCACTTATAAATCCATTCTTTTTGTTTATAAATTACCGTTTATAAACCTCTCTTTTACAAATATCACTTATAAAACTCCCTTACAAAATATCGATTATAAATCCCTTTTACAAAATATCATTTGTAAGTCTCCTTTTTAAATAAGTCCCTTTTATTAAGTAAAATTCCTTCTATAAAACAATTTATCATTTATAAACTTCCTTTATTAAATCAATTAAAAAAATCAAAAATAAAATAATTCATAACTTTAAAACATTATTAAATAAAATAAGTACTTAACTTTAAAACATTATTTATTAAATCAAGTAATCAACTTAAGCCATAATTTGGTCAATTGATTAACCTAAACCAACATTAATAATTTAATTAAATAACTTTAACCAACATTAATAATATAATAAAATCATTTATAATTAAATAGCCACTTAACCTCAAATTGTTATAATATGAATTTTAGATCCATAGTTTTTCCAAATTTGGCAGGAGGCTCAGATCATAATGGTACTTAAATAAGCTACCATTTATTTAATTTTAACTGTCCAAGTCATCTCATTGGAATTTACATAAGCAAGCAGATATGTAAATAAAATAAACCATTAGCAAATCACTAGCTAATCCATCATTTATTCTACATTTATTTATCTATATATCAATTAACTGCCATATGAGTAAATGACCAAATTAATATAATAGCAGAACGAGGATATATTCTGCTAACAGATGTCATCGATAATCTACACAATTTATTTATAGTGGAACAGTGTTTTATTTTGCAAAATGAATCTCCAAAATAGTATATTCCATTTAATTTAATATGCCAGTGTTTTATTTTTCCAAATAGATATCACTAATGAAGTATAAGTAATTTAACTACGTTATTTTTAAAGCAGCGTAATTAAATTCAACTACTATTATAATATCATAAAATTGTACTTCATCCAAACCGTAAATAAGTTATACTATAGTGTTGTACTCCTCAACATGAGTTAATGCAAATATATGTGGGTTAACTGGATTTAAAACGGATGAGATATCCAATTTCAATTCAGCACACATAGTTAATATATATTAAAACAAATTATAAAAAATTTCTCACCAACAAATGGACCTGGCCCATCTTCCTCCACCCAAACCCACTTCTATCTTCTTCCTAAATTCCCAATTCCATTTGCCTAAACCAAACCCCTCTGTGAACATGAACATACATGTTGTGCACTTTGCACCTCCAACCGCATACACAAATGACGATCAATGATCATCAGAACCAACTTCACCACCTCATCCTATGGCCACCCTCACCTCCACCATCGAATTCCTAAGTCAAAAACCGACGAAAACCCCAGATAAAATTGGCATGCCTGCACCTGTAACGACCACTGTCGAACCTCTAAGCCACCGCCATAATCACCAAGACCCCCTTGCAGCTACCACCATTGCAACCACCACCCTTCGCTATGCCTTTGGCCGCCTCCCTAGCCAGCTCGATATCCTCCTTCTCTGGCCGCGATCAAAAGTACGTACCCATCTAAACGTAGGGTCGAAACCGTAGTTCCCCCTAGGCCGACCACCATAGACCATCGGACCCCTTGCGAACACTGCCACGCCTTCGCCTAGTCCTAAGCTTCCTCCAAGCACTCGTCGCTCCTCCCTTCGACCACCGGTTCGCCGAAATTTTTGAAATGATTGAAAAATGCAGATCTGCCTCCCCACGTTAATCCCTTCCACTAAAAAATTACGAAACCAACTCCAAAAATCCAAACTCAGCAATATGAACACATCCCTACCCTTAAATCTCCATTTCACGATCGTCGAAACACGACCAATATTCGACCACCCACTGGTTTCGTCCATTACTACTGCCACACTCAAAGACAACTCAGGTGAACATTTTTTAGAAAATACTAGACATGGAAACAAAAAAATTCATGTTGGAGAGTTTGGCTAATTGTGGATAGATTTAGAGATCTTGATTTTAAAGGAGAGAGTTAGGTTGAAATCCTTGGTTTCCTTGAATTACAGAGATAGACTATTGAAGTTAGGAAGACGGAGTGAGGTGATGCAGTTCATACTTAAGCTTTTAAACCAAAAAAATAAAGAAAAGTTTTTACCACAAGCTAAGAAAGGCAGAGAAGGAGAAAAACAAAGGTAAGTAATGAAAAGGTGAAAATGAAAAAAGAAAAAATGGGAAGTGCATATTTATAAGGTAAAATAAGATATAATAAAAATAGAAAAGGTTAAAGACCAAAATGCCCCTTAAACCCATCTTCAATTTTTCCATCATTTCATAAGCCGTCAAAATGTCACCCATTTGAAAATATGGTGGATCTTAAGGTGATCATTCACTTTAGTTAACTTTTGCATTTAAGATTTCAAATCTATATTTTCACTTTTAAATTTAACCATATTTTATTCCTTTATTATTATTTAACTTATGTATACATTTCAAATTAAAATGTTTTCCTTTAAACACTTTAAAATGTTGCTTTTAAAGTATAACCAAAGGTATTACAACCTTTTACAACTTATAGTTCAATAAAAGGTCGAAAATCCGAAAAACGATTTTCGGTCACATTTTCATTTTTTCATCAAACTACCTATTTATGTAACCTGAATTCACTGATGAATTTTCTATCATTAGTTATAAATTAAAAAAGGATTATTCAATTATTAAAACCATTAATATTTATAATAAATAACTTATTCCCAAATCAAAGCGATAAAATTTCGGATCGTTACATTCTTCCCCCTTAAAAGAATTTCAATCCCGAAATTTCATTTCAGACAAACAAAAAGGAAACCGGATAACATAAAAACTTAACCTATTTACTTCCCTTTGCTATTTATGAATTTTTTTTCATAAACCACCATTAAGTATAAAACTCGTATAATACCTTATTATATCTTGAGGGTATTATCTGGTTCAAACATTTTTAATTTGAATTTATTTCCCTTAGGTAAACTCAAGATCCAAATATGTGGTTTTATTTTTCAAAACCCCTTTCAAAATGATACTATGTGTTTTAACCATAGAAAATATACATATAGCCCGAGTAACCCCAAGGTGATACTAAGGAACTGGGTACTACCAAATAGTGTCATATATTCCCTTACCAAGAGGGGTAATGCTTAAGAGAAGTGTTTACTATGTGAACACATCTCTTTTCCATTTTTAGTTATTTTCAAGTCGCTCGAACTAGTTTTTTTGAGAAAAATGTGTGATCCTCTACGCATAGAGGAGAGCACACATGTGAATATATATATATAACACAAATGATAAGGAGCTGCCAACATGCCTGGTAGGTAACAAGAGCAAAAATACATATAGCTAATCTCAAATACTCCTAAGATGAGTTCCGGCAAGGCCACCACCCATCACACCTCAATATCAAGCTCCGGCATGGCCACCGCCCGATATTAAGATGTTAGAAGTACTAGAAAAAAAAAGACTGAAGAGAATACAACAAAGTACTCCATAAGCATCTACTCTGAAAAGGATCTGGTGAATAGAGAGACCACTCTGAAGGCTCTGAACAAGGAGAAGGGGTGTCAAAATCTGGAGAAATAAGACCAAAATACACCATAATGAAGATAGCAGAATCCTATATCTGTGGGGGTAACTACAGGAAGTCCTGGATGAAGAAACTCTGCTCTGATGACCTCTCTACAATCTGATATCCATCAATCTGAATACAAGAGAAACCTGCAAAAAGAAACTGATAACCTCTCTCCCAAAAACCTATATCTGAAACAAGACTAGAAAAAAATTAGAATGATACATATATATATGTATATTTGTATAGTAAATATACATATATTTATGTATTTATAAGGAATGAAATAAAACCTAAAAAAGAGAGAATAGAACAAAAATTGAGATGGGTCACACTTAGTTATCTTTGATCATAAGTAAACTATGATTTAAAGTGAAATTATCATTTAAATTTGGAAAAATATTAATAATACTATTATTAGAGCTAAAAAAATTATTATTATGTTTAAAAAAGTTAATATTATAACTAACCTTGTTAAGATACCGTTTGAAAAGGATATTTTTAGCTAAATTATATTTGGGATTAGAAATCCAATTAAAACAAAATGTAGAAATTGGAAAAATCAATTTGTTAAGATGACTATTATTATTGTTGAAAATTCTTTGGTTTCTCTCAAACCAAATAAACCAACTAATAATAATAAATAAAGTGTCTAGTAAAAATCTAATATTTTTATTGAATTTGAATCTATAATTTTTCCAGTAGAATTCACAGTCCAGAATATTATTTATTATATTAAAATTAAAAAAATTTAAGAGTATTAATTAGGATGTAATTAGAGTCCAAACAATCATAATATAGATGATTTATGTCCTCAAGATGCAGATTGCAAAAATAACATTTATTATCAATTTGAATGTTTTTTCTCTTTAAAAATTCTATTGTATTAAGTTTTCCATGAAGTATTAACCACATGTGAATTTTGGATTTAGGAGGAGCATTAGATTTCCAAATGTATTTAAAAGAGTTATTTAAAGTACCCGAAAAATTGATAAATCTATAAAAAGAGTTTGGAGTATATTTCTTACTCTTATCCCATTCCCAACTAATAAAATCATTATCATTATCAATGTTATAAAGATTTAATCTAGCATAAAGCAAAGAAAGTTGCCTAAGGGTTGATCCTATTAAAATACTGTTAAAACTGAAATTCCAAGGAGGATCATTTTCCGGAGAATAAACATCAATAATTAAAGCATGCTTAAAGTTGCAAATATCATACAAATCCTTAAATTCAAACTTAAGGGGCAATATCGAAATCCAACAGTCATGCCAAAAAGAAGTACAATTTCCTGAATGTACTATTGTCTTAGTTCCTAAGTTAAAAATTTCAAAACATTTTAAAATGTTTTTCCAAAAATTAGAAAATTTATTAGAAAGAGAATAATCAATATAGTGTAGATTGATATTACCGTTATAATAATATTTGGAAATGATTTCTTTCCAAATAGCATTATCATTTATATCTTTAAACTTCCAAAGCCATTTACCTAAAAGAGACAAATTCATGTTGCGCAAATTTATAACTCCTAAACCACCCTCCTTTTTAGCTTTGCAAACAGTTTCCCAGTTAACTAGACAATTTATACTATTATTAATATTATCCCCACTCCATAAAAAATTTCTTCTAATACTATCAATTTTATCAATAACCCAATCTGGAAACAAATGCATAGACATCCAATAGATCGGTAAGGCTGATAAAACCGAGTTTATTAAAACAAGCCTACCTGCTCTAGAAAGAAATCTCACATTCCAATTAGATATCTTATTTTTAACTTTATCAATAATAATAAGCCAATCATCATGTTTGAGTTTTGTAGGTCTAATCACAAACCCTAGATAATCAAAAGGAAAATTCATACTTTTGCAATTTAGAGTATTAGCTACTAAGTTTTCTACTTTATCAATATCATTTAAAACTAGAACATAACTTTTGTCAAAATTAATTTTTAAACCAGATAAAAGCTCAAAACTATAAAGAATAAATTTGAGAGTAATAATGTGTCTAGGAAGATGAGAAGTAAAAAGTAAGGTATCATCCGCAAATTGCAGAACCGATATACCATTACGCGATATGTCATTTCCAACACTTCCTAGAGAACCATTATCCACAGCTTTCTTAATAATTTTAGCAAAAACATCAGCGGCTAGGTTAAACAACAAAGGTGATAAGGGATCCCCTTGCCTTAAACCTCTCTTCGACTGAATTTTATTGCCTAGAATACCATTAACCATAATACTAGAGTTTCCAGTTTTAAGCAAAGTCAAAATCCAACTAATCCATCTATGTCCAAATCCTCTAGCATGAAAAATATCTACAAGAAAATCCCAATCTACTGAATCAAAAGCTTTAGCAAAATCGAGTTTTAAAATCGCACAGGTTATGTTATTCTTACAACAGTAATTAATATATTCTTGAACTACAGCCACTCCATCAGTAATATTTCTCCCTTTAATAAAAGCCGATTGTGAACAATCAATTAAATCGTTCATTCTTGAGCTGAGTCTATTAGCTAGAACCTTAGAAATGATTTTAACTGAACAGTTAATCAAAGAAATAGGTCTAAAATCTTTTAAGTTGTTTGCTCCTACTTTTTTATGCAGCAAAATAACATTTGCGAAATTGAATCTCCATAATTGCAAATTACCACTATAAAAATCATTAAACAAATTAACTAAGTCAAATTTTAAAATATCCCAAAAAGTTTTATAAAATAAAATAGGAAACCCATCAGGTCCCGGAGATTTATCACTTGGCATATAAAGTCGCTCGAACTAGTTAACTTAAAAATACTTCTTCTTTTCAAAATTTCCTTTTTGAAACAATACTATATATATTCCAAACAAATAGTTTTAACAAAATATCAATAGCCAACTTTCTTTGGGTTTCGTTCGGATATGAACTCGTTTCGATCGTACAATGATAAAGAGAATAACTTACTAAGTGCACTACCATGTTCGCCTAGGCAAACATCCGATTGTTACTTAGAAAGTTATTCGGATCATCACAAAACAAATCGAGTCCCATTCCCAAAACTGTCCAAAGAAAACATACTTTACTTTTAAAAATTTCTCCCCAAAATATTTATACATTAAAATATTTTCAAGTAAACCTATTATTACTTTTCTCAAAATGAATTTTCAAAGTCTTCGGGATTTACATCTTCAGAAAAATCCTTTTATTTATAAAACACATTTTATAAACTTTTATTTATAAAACACATTTTATATATCCAAATTTCCTAAAATCATTCTTAATAAAATCATTCCCAAATATTTATTTCAAAATACTCTAGCTTCCTTTTAATAAACATTTTTATTAAATCCCATTTTAATCTAACATTAACATCGAATGTCTTACAGCCAAATTTTGAAACTTAATTCACAATGTGTTCGTTTTAATGTTCCCACAATTTCTATTTACCTAATCCATGCTCTAAATAGGAAAGTTATTGATAAACCAACAAACTATAAACGATGCCCAAAATTTGACGAGCAAGACTAATCAAATCTTAAATGATAATAATTGAATATTATCATTTCCTAACAATCAAATACATCAAAAATAACTACATTAATGTTTGAAAATCATTCTTTTATATATAAAGTATACACCTAGGTAAAATTATTTCATTTACCAATTTAAAAACAATACCGTGTCGGTTGGCCTTGTTCAAGTGTTTAGAGATCCTTATCAATAACATTAGCTACTCGTATTGACCAGAATCCCTAAACCACTCAACAGATCATTCTGCACAATATAATTTTTTTCTACAACACTAACAAATATGCGCTCTCATATATATACGTTCAAACTCATTTTAAGGTGTCACTTACCCTCTCTCTAACGAGTTTACCCCACCACTGCCAAGGTTCTCGCTTAACCTTCATCTCTGATACCAACTTTAACAACTCTCCTTTTCGATCCTCAGAAGTCAACACTAGTATATCCACGATATTCATAT